>CM062810.1:218781657-219412157 GCA_031772625.1 Pinus tabuliformis
ACTTTTGGTGGTGGAATGAAGTCAATTCGACGAACGGTTTGCAAGATATCGACTGCCCTAGTTTGAAGCCGGAAACTACTGAAACTGAAGCTGTAACTACAGAAGTAAAGATTGACTTGTGTGGCCTAGAAGATCTCCTCTTTGGAACTGTGCTGTAGGTTCATCTGAACCTCCTTTGAAAGATGCAACTTTTGGTGGTGGAATGAAGTCAATCTGACGAATGGTTTGCAAGATATCGACTGCCCTAGTTTGAAGCCGGAAACTGCTGAAACTGAAGCTGCAACTGCAGAAGTAAAGATTGACTTGCGTGGCCTAGAAGATCTCCTCATCTGAACTGCGCTGTAGGTTCATCTGAACCTCCTCTAGAAGCCGAAACTTTTGGTGGTGGAATAAAGTCAATCCGACTGTCGGTTTGTGAGATATGGTCTGCCCTAGTTTGATAATGAAGCCGCTAATGCTGATGCTACTGATCTAGGGTATGCTACTGCTGATATGAATCAGATTTATTGTACTATTTCTCTCTGCTGAATTATTGAAGAAAAAAGAAGATTTGATCAAAGGGTTTCCCCACACATTGTGGGGTTTGTCCCTAGCTAGCCGCCACATCTTGTGTCTCGTCTTGGCTTGTTTTCTGTCGATCGTTTAATGTTCTATCTGCACTTTACTTTATGTACATGTGATTGCTAATCGGTGGAATATAATAAGAAAAAGAAGTAAACTGTTATAAGCATAGAACATACCATAATTTAACATGGTATCAGAGCTGAGTTGAAGACAAAGCCCGAGAAAGAGCAAGAACAATCATTGAAGAGAAGATTGGCAAGGCTATCCTAAAAGAACTATGGGGTCCTCAACACTCTTTCCTTCCAAAGACAAGCTCCGTGAGAAAGCTGACTATCACGGATGGAAGATGTCTATCGATCTAACCCTTGAAGATCAAGGAGTGCTGGACCATGTAAGAGGCAATATTGTTGAGCCTTCATCAAATGCATCTGCTGCTACCTGGAGCAAATGGAAAAATGGAGAAGTCAAAACAAAGAAGATCATCTGGGACTCTATCGACAAGCTCTTGTTGGCCTACATCTCTGATCTAGACACCTCCAAGGAAATCTACGACAGACTGGTGAGTTTATTTAAAGTTAATGATGAAAATCAAGTTTTGTTTCTTAGAAATAAGTTGAGGGAAATCAAGAAGGGTAAAGATGAAAGTATGCAAGCATACTTCTTAAGAATCACCGAGATCAAGAACGATCTCCTATCTATTGGGGAAACCATTACTGACAGAGAAATGGCACTCACAACTCTCGGAGGATTACCATCTGAATGGTATGTGTTCAGGACTACTCTTCTGAACAATAATGTAATTCCTAGTTTCGAGGAATTAATGGCTAGATGCATTCAAGAAAAAACAAGGGTAGAAGAGCAGGAAATTCCCTTGCCTAAAGGTCCTCCTGTTGCTTTTTCTTCTCATGCTAAGAAAAGAAATAATTCTGGGTCTAAATCGAAAAGAAAGGCTGGATTTAAGGGTGGAAGAAAAGGACGATGTTTCATTTGCAATAAAGCAGGTCACTATGCAAGGGAATGCCCTGATAGAAAGGACTCTCACCGTGACGATGATCAAAATACCTCTCATGGTAATCGAAGGAATGGAAAATTCAACAGCAAAGGAAAAAGGAATGCGGGAAATCAAGGAAGAGGGAAACCATTCAAGAAGGCTAGAAAGTCTAGGATGTATTAAATGCACCTGAACTCAAAAATAACCTAGTGTCCATCTCGGCAACGGAAGACAAAGGCTACAAGGTAACCTTCAGCGAGGGTAAGGGATGCCTGAATTCTGAGTAGAGAAAGAAGGTGTATGTCCGGGATGTGCCGAAGGAAAGCTCAAAAGGGGACCATTCCCTTCAAGTCAAACCAAGACCTCTGATATATTACAACTAGTTCACTCAGACATATCAGGTATGATGCCTGTGAACTCCTTGGGAGGATACTCATATTATCTCACTTTTACAGATGACCATTCTCGAAAGACCTGGATATACTTCTTGAAAAAGAAGGATGAAGTGTTCCCTTGGTTCCGACACTTCAAAGCCCTAATCGAGAATCAAATCGAAAAGAAGATCAAGATCTTAAGAACTGACAATGGGACTGAATATGAATCTAATGAGTTCCATGATTTTTGTAAAGAGGTTGGCATCAAGAGGGAGACTACTACACCATATACTCCTGAACAAAATGGTGTGGTAGAAAGGAAGACCCACACAATTATGGAAGCTGTTCGGGCCATGCTACATGATCAAAGTCGTCCTAAGTTTCTATGGGCTGAAGCTGCAAACACTGCCGTATATGTACAAAATCGATGCCCTCATCAAGCATTGGGTTCCAAGACTCCTGAAGAAAAATTCACCGGTAAGAAACCTGATGTTTCTCATTTTAAAATTTTTGGAAGCCCTGTATACTTTCATGTGCCGAAAGAGAAAAGAAATAAATTGGGAGCATTTGGAAAGAAGGGAATTTTCGTGGGCTATGGTGAAAATACTAAAGGCTATATAATCTATGTAGCCGGTCAAAGGGAAGTCATAATTAGTCATGATGTCACCTTTGACGAAGATATGGCTCTCAGCAAGGTGATCAATCTTCTGACTTTGAGGAGCTCTCAAGAAGCCGACACCAGGGAACCGAAAGAAAAGGATGATGAATCAATGCCTGATGTAGAAGAACCCATTGATCCGATTGATCCTCCTCCATATGAGCCTTCCTCTTCTAGGAAGAGGCCTTCATGGCTTAGGGGGATACTTGATGATGCTGAAGGACATGCTGCACCCTGAGGAACCTTCCATCAAAGTAAGAAACTTAACAGGTATCAGGGATACCTGACCATTATGAGCACGATCATACAAAATGAGCCTTCATCATTCTCAGATGTCGTCAAGCATTAACTATGGACGGATGCTATGACCATAGAATATGAGTCTATTATGGAGAATGATGTTTGGGAAGTAGTTCCCAGACCCTGGACAAGACAATTGTTACTTCAAAATGGCTTTACAAGATAAAGCATGCAGCAAATGGAAGTATGGAAAAGTATAAGGTTCATTTTGTTGCTCGTGGTTTATCCCACAAGGAAGGTATAGACTATGATATTTGCACCTGTTGCCAGATATACGACCATCCGCTTGATCATAGCCCTTGTAGCTTCACAAGGATGGAACCTACATCAGATGGATGTTAAGACCGCGTTCTTGCATGGTTCTATCAAAGAAGAGGTCTATGTGGAGCAACCTGAAGGATTTGAGATTTATGATTGAAAATCTCATGTATGCAGGTTGAAGAAGGCTCTCTATGGGCTGAAGCAAGCACCCCGAGCATGGTATGAGAGGATCGATAGCTACTTGATGAAGCTGGGATTCACTAGGAGTGAAGCTGATCCTAACCTTTACTTTAAGGTTGAAGATGACAAGCCTCTCATACTGGTGTTGTATGTGGATGAGCTCTTTCTAACAGGTGCAAACCCTCTCATTCACAAATGTAAGAGGGAGATGGCTTCTGAATTTGAAATGAAGGACCAAGGATTTGAAGTGTGGCAGAAGCCAAGGGAAATTTTCCTATCTCAAGGAAAATATGTTGTAAAGATATTAGAAAGATTCAGTATGATGGACTGCAAGCCTGTGACTACCTCGAGGATCTTAACTTTTAGAAGTTATATGGTAGTGATTTCGGACCAGATTTGGGAAATGCCTCTGAGTTTCAAAAACTCATTCACATTGATGTTCTTGGTGAACCTCTGTCCGAACATATGTTTTGCAGTTAGCATTGTGAGCTCATATTTGGTTGAGCCTCACTGGATTGATGCCAAGAATATTCTGAGATGTCTTCAGGACACAATCTCTCATGGATTAAGATACACTACTGGAGATGTGAGACTACTTGGATATACTGATGTTGATTGGGCAGGCAGTGTGGTGGACTGTAAGAGCACTTTTGGGTGCTATTTCACCTTGGGATCTGCTTCGATATCCTGGATGAGCAGGAAGTAGAAGTCGGTGGCTTTGAGCACCGCCGAAGCAGAATATATTGTTGCTAGCATGACCTTGTGTGAGGCAGTCTGGTTGTGAAAGCTCTTCAGTGAGCTGTTTGGATTTACGTTGGATACCACTGTGATTCTCTGTAACAACCAAAGGTGGGATTCAATTATTGAGGAATCCTGTATTCGTCAATTGTTTCAGCAGATAAACATCATCTGGGATATGGTAAGTCGATGAGAAAGGAGGCTCCATCACATTAAGATGATGTACAGGTTGATACACCTTGTCAAAGCCCCGAGGAAAGATCTAATCTGTGATTTTCCCAAACGACTTGGAGTCGGCAAGAAACCCTTGTACAAGGGTCGTGCATGTTGCATACATTGAGATCTGGGAGCTCTGAGGGCTTGCGGTTATTATTGGAGCAACATACGACCACAGGGTGACTCACCCTCCCCTGGTGGTGCGCACTGGAACAAGATGATTCGCTCTCTTGTGGGACAAGATGATTCGCTCTCTTGTGGAACAGGATGACTCGCTCTCCTATGTAGTAGGATGATTAGTTCTCCTGTGAGGCCTGGATTGATGTGTTCTCCATGGCGGCCTGGATTGATGTGTTCTCCATGGCGATTGTAGCAGGATTGATGTGTTCTCCTGTGAGGCCTGGATTGATGTGTTCTCCATGGCGATTGTAGCAGGATTGATGTGTTCTCCTGTGAGGACAGGATTGATTAGTTCTTCTATCGAGGCATCCTACCCATACAGTCTGGGACTCATGGGAAGTACCTCTCATCTGATCAATGAGCAGGGAAATGAAGTTAGGGACCATAGTAGTACCGATGGACGCATCGTTGTATCTACCGTACTCCCTACGCTAGGATGACCTCCATTGATCTGGGATCAATGATACTGGTCTGGGACCAGTGGTAGGAGTTGTACCATACTATGACGCTGACTTCGGGTCGGTTGAGACTGGTCTGGGATCAGTGGTACATACTCTGAGACTGACTTTGAGTCAGTGGAGGATGATATTGGTCTGGGACCATTGGAGTTGTACTCACTATGACGCTGACTTTGGGTTGGTTGAGACTGGTCTGGGACCTGTGGTACATACTCTGAGACTGACTTTGAGTCAGTATGATACATTCTCGATCATTTCTTCTTCTTCATAATTCAGACAAAAGTAGAGTAGAACAGAACAATGCAAGAGCAGAGCAGAACAGAACAAAACAGTACAGATCAGTGCAGGGCAGAACAAGACAAAGCAGAACAGGCAAAATAGAGCAGAGCAGGGCAAGGGTCAGGCTGTACAAGGCAGTGCATTTGATGGATGAATAGTAACGACCGATAGACAGATTGCAGATGAAGTTCTCCATGGTTGAGAGGGAGTGTTAAAATTGGCAACCAGGGAAAAACTTCATGTGGGTCATCTTATTCATGGCTAATAATAGTTTTATTAGATTCCTCTCGTCGAGAGGTGTAAGATTGATATAAAGATCATCCAATTCCGATAAGTATTCATGGAGATATGAATTTATTTTGATTATGGAATTATTATCAAGCCGACCTACAACTCATGTAGGATCAGAAGCCCAACAATCGCATCTATTCACCCACCAACGTTGTGTATAAATATAAGAGGACTTTTCCTCATTTGGACTCACTCATCTCATCACATCTCTCTCTCTCTACTGCACAGATATGAGTCTCTTCTCTACTGCGCTGAAATGGGTCTCTCTCTCTCACACATGTGTAGCCGGAAGCTGTTGAATTTGAAGCTGCAACTGCAGAAGTAAAGATTGACTTGCGTGGCCTAGAAGATCTCCTCTTTGGAACTGCACTGTAGTTTCATCTGAACCTCCTTTGAAAGCCGCAACTTTTGGTGGTGGAATGAAGTCAATCCGACGAACGGTTTGCAAGATATCGACTGCCCTAGTTTGAAGCCGGAAACTGCTGAAACTGAAGCTGTAATTGCAGAAGTAAAGATTGACTTGCGTGGCCTAGAAGATCTCCTCTTTGGAACTGCACTGTAGGTTCATCTGAACCTCCTTTGAAAGCCGCAACTTTTGGTGGTGGAATGAAGTCAATCCGACGAATGGTTTGCAAGATATCGACTCCCCTAGTTTGAAGCCAGAAACTGTTGAAACTGAAGCTGCAACTGCATAAGTAAAGATTGAATTGCGTGGCTTAGAATATCTCCTCATCTGAACTGCGTTGTAGGTTCATCTGAACCTCCTCTGGAAGCCGAAACTTTTGGTGGTGGAATGAAGTCAATCCGACTGTCGGTTTGTGAGATATGGTCTGCCCTAGTTTGATAATGAAGCCGCTAATGTTGATGCTACTGATCTAGGGTTTGCTACTGCTGATATGAATAAGATTTATTGTACTATTTCTCTCTGCTGAATTATTGAAGATAAAAGAAGATTTGATCAAAGGGTTTCCCCACACATTGTGGGGTTTGTCCCTGGCTAGCCGCCACATCTTGTGTCTCTTGTCTTGGCTTGTTTTCTGTCGATCGTTTAATGTTCTATCTGCACTTTACTTTATGTACATGTGATTGCTAATCGGTGGAATATAATAAGAAAAAGAAGTAAACTGTTATAAGCATAGAACATACCATAATTTAACACTATGACTATGCAGAAGATGAGCAGAAGTTGAAACTGTTTCCTTCTGCCCTCAAGGATGGAGCATTGCGCTTGTTCATGGGGTTACCTGGAAACAACATCACAACTTGGGGCTCAGATGCAACAAGCCTTTAACAACAAACACTGGGACTACTGTAGGTCAAAGGACACCAAGGAAGTAATCTTCCGAATGACCATGGGAAGTGATGAATCCTTAGAAGACTATGAAGAGAGGTTTCAACTCAATTATAAAAGGGCTAGGTGCACACTTGACCCCGAATCTCTGAAGTTGGTCCTACTTAGAGGAGTCCCTGAAGACCTTCTAGATACCCTCCATTTGCTGGCTGGGGGAGACATCTACCAACTACCTTATGATGACATAAAGACTGTGTTTAGAAACCATTCTAGGGCAGCCAGAAAGAGAGGTAGGGGAAGTCAACCTTTAGCCAATACATCCTCATCCAATTCATCTCTTAGAAGTGAATTTGAGAATCGGCTAGAATATTTCAAGAGTGAGATGAGGCAGACTCTTGCCATGCAAATGGATACCTTGCATATCAAAAGGAAACAAGAGGAAGCCGAGAGGGCTTTGGCCATCTTTTGTCCCAGGTGCACTAGAAAGCATCCTAGGAACGAATGTCCATTAAACTCTATAGAAGTGTGTTCAATCTGTGAAGAAGACCATCCTACAAATCAGTGCCCTTCCTTGCCCAGACTTAAAGCTACATATCAGGGGGCCGAAGGAGCCACTGAACCACTCTATTTCATGAACCAAAGGAGGCCACATGGGCCCAAACCTTACCAGCAGGGAATGCAAGGGACATCCCAAACCTATTACAACCCCAATCAAGCCACTTCCATGCCTTCTTAGGGTTACCCTTGCTCATCCTTCCTGGTCCACACCCCCTCCTTGGTTATATCCATCTCAATACCATGCTCCACCAGTTGCTCATTCGTTTCAATCTTATGCTCAACCACAGCCTCAGTGGAATGCACCTCATCAGGGGTGGAGGCCCCAGTACAATTCTCCTCCCACTCTTTTGCCTCCACTACCTGCTCAACCACAACCATTACCTCCTGCTCCACTAAGGCAACCCCAAATTCCTACTCAACCGAACCCGAACCCCAATAACGGACAGGCCCAACAGGTATATAGTGGAGAAACATCATGCCCGACCTATGCTGTGGAGATTCTGGAGATTAACCTATGATCTGGAAATGTTCTCCCAGATAACCAACCGCCCCCTAAGGAGGATGAGGAAGAAAAACAAGAAAGTGAACCAAAAGCCATTCCACCCTTTCCTGAAAGACTAACTGGAACCACACAACTGACCCCAAAAGAAACTGAACTTCTGGGAGAATTGAAACAGTTATGTGTAAATATACCACTTCTCCAAGCCATAAAGGATGTGCCTATATACAACAAGTTGATCAAGGAGAAGTGCTTCAGGCACCTAGGCAGGTGCAGGAGAGATGCTCCAACTATCAATTTCATAGGACAACTGTCCGACCTAATGTTGGGGTAGGTAATCTGTCTGAAATATCTAGACCCTGGGAGTCCTGTAGTCGATGTTGACATCAATGGCACCGTAATCCCCCATCCCCTAATTGATCTAGGGGCTGCCATTAATGTGATGACCAAGAACACTATGCTCAAGCTCAACCTTCAAGGCTCCCTAAGAAAGACCACAACGATACTGCAGTTAGAAAACCGCTCCATCGTGACCCCTGAGGGGATTGTGGAAGATGTAATGGTCTCCATCGATTCTTGGGAGTACCCTATTGATTTCCTGGTTCTCCAGCCAAAGGCAAAGCTCACTGGGTATCCTCTCATCCTGGGAAGGCCCTAGTTGGCTACTACAGATACCTACATCAGTTTTCGAGCTAGGAACATGACAATCAAGAATGGGCATATATCCAAGCAGCTAGTCCTATATCTTCCTGCCCAGCCTGTGTTAGAACATGATTTACCTCTCTGGTTGGAAGAGGAAGATGAGGATGAAGTCTATTCCGCACCATTGTGTACATTAGAAGCTACCATGGGGGACCCACAAACCGAGGCTGATCTTATTGAAAACTTGATTCAGAATCCACCCCCGAGTGTGTTGCCATTAGAAGCGCTGGTGGAAGAAAACCAAGCCAATCCTCTAGTTGATCTTTGTGTGGCTGATCCGACCTATCTCTGAGTTAAGAATGTGGAATTTGGCTCAGAAAGAACCTTGAAGATCAACTCATCCCTATCCACCTCTCAGGAGAAAAAACTGTGTAGCTTATTGAAAAACCACTTGGATTCTTTTGCTTGGAGCTATAAGGAGATGAAGGGAGTCCACCCTTCAGTCTATACTGATCACATTTACATTAAAGAAGATTGTAAGCCAGTCAGGCAGCCTCAAAGGAGGATGAATCCAGCCCTTAAGGACATTGTCAAACAAGAACTACAAAAGTTGCTGGATGCAGGATTCATCTACCCTATATCTGATAGCGAATGGGTCTCTCCTTTGGTGCTAGTGCCAAAGAAAAATGGGAAGTGGAGAATCTGTGTCGATTATCGAGAAATAAAGCAGGCCACCAAGAAGGACCATTTTCCTTTGCCTTTCATAGATCAAGTGTTAGATGGCCTGGCGGGGAAGACGTTCTTCTCCTTCCTAGATGGGTTTAGCGGGTACAACCAGATCCAAATCAGCCCGGAAGACCAGTATAAGACCACTTTCACTTTTCCTTGGGGTACTTTTGCATACCGTGTCCTTCCTTTTGGGTTGTGCAATGCTCTCGCCACTTTCTAGAGAGTAGTACTGAGTATATTTGCTGAACTGGTTCATGATTCAGTGGAAATATATATGGATGACTTTACCCCTTATAGTTCTAACTTCTAGGAAGCTTTGACTAACTTGGGAAAAGTTTTAAACAAGTGCATTGAAATGAACCTATCCCTCAGTCCTGAAAAATGTGAATTCCTGATGACTGAAGGGACCGTGCTGGGTCATACAATTTCTTAGCAAGGGTTACCGGTGGATCCCAACAAAATTGCCATCATCTAAAGGATCCCACCTCCTCAAAAGGTAATATATGTTCAGAGTTTCCTAGGCTTAGTAGGGTATTATAGAAGATTCATTAAGGATTTCAGTAAGCTAGCCTTTCCATTGTTTGGTCTTTTGGGAAAAGATGCTGAGTTCATATGGACTGACGACTATCAAGAGGCTCTGGATACCTTGAAAGGTAAACTAGTAACTACCCCAATTTTGAGAGGTCCAAACTAGGCCCCACCTTTCCACATTCATATAGATGCCTCAAACAAAGCGATAGGAGCATCCTTAGGGAAAATAGATGAGAAACTGCCTTATGCCATATATTTTGTAAGTAAAAACTTGTCCAAGGCAGAATTGAACTACACTGTAACCGAAAAAGAGCTCCTAGCTGTAGTCCATTCCCTAAATAAGTTCATACACTACATCACTGGCTATCAAACATTTGTGCACACTGATCATGCTGCAATTAGGTATTTGATGAAAAAACCAGATGTAAATTCTTGTATTATTAGATGGTTACTTTTATTGCAGCAATTTGATTTAACCATTGTTGATAAGCCGGGTAAGGAAAATGTTGTTGCTGATTTTCTGTCTAGACTAGATCTGCCTACATGCAAAGAAGGAATGGTGGATGATCGAATGCCAGATGAACACCTATTTTTTATCTCAATACTTTCTCTGTGGTTTGCTAATATATCAAATTACTTGGTTTCAACACAGTTTCCGCACACCTGTCCTCAAAAGAAAAGAGTAAGATCGTGAGGAAAAGTGCCCCATTCACCTGGATTGGGGGCAATCTCTTCAAACTTGGCCTAGATCAGATTTTGAGGCGTTGTGTCAGGAAGGAGGAAGTTTTTGACATTCTCATAACCTGTCATGATGGGCCTTGTGGGGGCCATTTTGCAGCGAAGAGGACTGCCTTCAAAATTCTGCAAGTAGGTTACTATTGGCCCACTCTTCATCAAGATGTCAGGAGATATATCAGCCAATGTGACCGATGTCAAAGGATGGGGAAACCTACTCTAAGGGATGAGGTGCCCCTGCAACCTCAAGTGACTTTCGAGCCATTTGAGAAGTGGGGCATGGACTTTGTGGGTCCTGTCAACCTTCCTTCAAAATAAAAATCTTACATCATTGTGTGCACTGATTATCTGAAAAAATGGGCAAAAACAAAAGCGATCAAGGTAGAAAAAGAAGAAAAAGTAGTTGAGTTTTTGAGAGAAAATATCTTCTACAAGTTTGGCTATCAAAGAGAATTAGTCACAGATAAAGGGATTCAGTTTACCTCCAATTTGATTGAAGACCTGCTCACACATCACAAAATTAAACACAGAACTTCCACCCCTTATCATCCGCAAGAAAATGGACAGGTGGAAGTCACTAGCAGAGATTTGGAAGGGATTTTGACTAAGGTAGTGAGCAGCAGTAGAAAATATTGGGCAGATCGATTGATTGAGGCCCCCTGGGCCTGTAACACCACCTGGAAAACCACCACAGGGTTCACACCCTATGAGCTGGTCTATGGGAAGAAGGCTTTGCTGTCAATAGAATTTGAATATAACACACTAAGGATGGTAGCTTAGCTGGACCTAGATCTCAACCATCCACAAAAGGAAAGGTTACTTCAGCTAAATGGATTGGATGAACAAAGATTGCAGGCCCTTCTACACTCAGAGGTAATCCAACTTCAAAGGAAAATATGGTATGACAGACACCTCAAAGAAAAACAATTCCAGGAAGGAGATTGGGCGTCGCTGTATGATTCAAGATATAAAGATTTCAAGGGCAAATTGAGGACAAGATGGTTGGGACTGTACACAGTAAAAAAATGCAATGACAATGGTTCAATCCTGATCCCAACCATCGATGAAGAAGCCATCCCCATGCTTGTTAATGGGCATAGGTTTAAGATCTATAGGAAGCCCCTCTCCAAGCAGGAATTCATTGAAAATCTGAGTAAAACAATGTTGGTAGTGGAGCAGGTCTCTGCCTCCACTCCACCCACACCCTAAAAAAAAAATAAAACAAATAAAACCATAAAAAGAAAAAAAAAGAGAATAAAAGATCCTTGGGTGAAAACCTCCTGGAGGCACCCAGGGCAAGCAGTGAGGATGAAAACCTCCTGGAGGTGCCCCAACTGTCTTAAAAAAAAAAAAAATAGGGAAAAACCAGAAAAAACTAACTTCTTTTGAATGCATTGTAGATTGCAGGAGGGTCACAGAAGAAAAAAACATGGCCAGGTTGAATACACCCCTGATAGATCATTCCTCCATCGCCATTGTCTTTTCCCAGGCTTTGGTCTCATTCGTTCTGGAAATTATGCATCCTACAGGAAGCTCTGAATTCTACAGAAAGCTCTGTGCATTCTACAGGAGGCTCCTATAGAAGCCATAGAGAGCTCGAAATCAAGTTCAGAAAAGAATCTGAGGACTAGAAATTTGGCCAGAAGGCCTGTGGAACTCCCTGCCACCATTCATCCTCCTAATTCTCCATTCCATCCCTGCACACCTGCATTTCCACTCGCTTCTTTTTTCCCTGCATAGAAAAGCCAGAAATTATGTTTCTTTTGTTTAAAAAAAATGATGAAGAATAAAACAACAACATCCTTAACTTGTTTCTTACCTAATGCATACCAGTTGCTTTTCCTCTTCCTTCAGAAACTTCCTTAGCTATCTCTTTAGTCCCTGCTCAAGCATCAGCCTAAAATTTCAGAGGGAGAAGAAGTTACAGGAAATCCTGCAGGATTCCTGTAACAGCTGATCCCCTTAAAAAAACAAGCTCCAGAGGTAGGGTCAGTGCAGCCAAAGGTGTATACAATGCGCAAGGAGCCGTTATTGATTAGAAAATCACTAGCATGAGGTAGCCAAATCACCAGTTCAGAAGCCACGAGCACCAATAGTAGCAACAATCCATGAACAAAGTCTGAGCATGCAAAGCACGACAACGACTAACAGGTAAGTGACGAAACCTATTCCTCTGTTGCATGAATATAATATAGAAACTGCATGAACAATGGAGATGGTCGCGATTAAATGAAATCTCATCCAGTTCAAACAGAAGCCCTCGTACAGTTCAAACAGTGCCTCGTCCAATTCAAACATCGTTCAGTGGGTGCAATCGGCACGTGTGTTCAGTCAACTCGGGGAGAAAACTCAAAACAGGTAGTAGTGGCAGCGTATAACAGGAATGATGGAAGTGATTGTGGGCAGGCGACATGAAGAATCATAATGGCACTGAAGTAGGGACCAACGGTCCGAATGGGGATAACGTACCCTTCCTGCCACCTCACCTCGTCACCGCAGAACACGCCCGTAAGCTTAAGTACGCTGCAGTCGACGCCTTCATCACCTTTGTTTTCATTTGCATCGATGTGCTCTCAATTGTAACAACTTACCTACCACCTTCAGAACCTCGAAACAGTCGCTCTCTGCCATTTTTCAAAACCCTTCCGCTTATCGGGCTCTACAGGAGCATTATCACACTCTACAGGAGCGGAAACACAATCTACAGGAGCCGTTCTACAGGAAGGCCAGTGAGCAGCTCTACAGAGGGAAAATTCAAGATTTTTATGCCAAATTCAAATGAAAAAGGTAGGCTCGGAAAACCCACTCTGCATGTTATATATCTACAAAAGGTGGTGGGATTTGAAGTGAAGTACTAAGTTAAAAAGAGAGGAAAAGTGAGGACAAAAGTCTGCCTATGTTTTGAAATATATAGACAGTCTCTCCATTTTTACTCTACACTGAAATTTTATATCTTTCTCCTCTGTGGTATTCTGCTGTGTAAAGAAGGGATGCAACCATAGAAAATCAAGCCTGTAAAAATGTGAATTTGTATTGGAAAGTCTGTTTATTTTGTGAGAAAGAAAAAACATTGTTTTTATATACTCTCTATTTTGTCAAGATATTGTTCCCCTCAAAAAGCCCGAGAAGTAAATTAAGGTTGAGAACGGGGTTTGAAGGGAATGAAAAATGCAAATTGCTTTTGTAAAAAAAAAAGAAGAACACGAAAAATTCCCTCTCTGGTTCCAGAAAGAAAAACCTGAGCTGTTCCTCTATTTCTGGTTTTGGAAATTTTCCTTCCTTCCTCCTCACCTGAGAATTTCCAGCAGTCTCTGAAAGAACATGACAGGGGGTTTTATGAGAAAGGAGCCTCTAAATTCCACCAAATTGCATGAACACCCAGAAGTGGTAGCCCTCTTTACCATGGAAAATTGGATGCCTTTCTTTGAGAAATTTCGTGTGTATGATGAGGAAGCTATAGAGGAATTTTTAATATATTTAAGACCCCATTCAAAAACCCATGCTACAGTCAGTTTCAGGGGTCTAACCATAGAACTTACACCAGAATTCATCAGTAGAATTATAGGTCTTCCACTTGGGCTCCCCTGGAGCAAAGAAGAAAAAACACTAGGACAGGTTGCTAAAAAGACCTTTTTCCAGCATGATGAACATCCTGTGGAGGATAAGAATGGGATCAGAAGGACAAGTATACCTTATCCATGGGGTGAGGTCAGCTACCAGATCATGAAATATATCTCCTGTGAAGGAAGATACAGTATAGTCTATGGTTATCATTTCATATTGTTACATGAACTAAGATATGGAATGGACCTACCTGCATCTAGAAAAATCAGTCTTCCATATTTCCTCCTCCAATCCTTGATAGAATGTAGCACCAAATTGAATGCAAGGGTCCCAAACCAGCTGGATCACCATGGACTCATTAAGTTGCTGGTGGAGGATGCCCTCCACACTTACACAATCCCTATAGCCTGGGAGATTTTCAGGAACATGACTAAAGAATATGACATAAAAACTCTCACTGATGACCTTAGTCCATCTGGCAGTGAAGAGGAGGAGCAGAAAGAGGAACTTGAGAAGGAAATCCATGAAGAAGCACAAAATATTCAATTAGAAGAAGAAAAAGAAGAAAAACAGAGAGGAGAGGAGAAACATGACACAACCACAGTTGAACCTAAAGCAGAGAAGAAAACAACATCAAAAGCAGAAAAAGGGAAAACCACAGCAGAGAAAAGGAAGAGGAAAATAACTGAAAAGAAAAAGCCCAAGACAGCTCAGAAAAAGGCCGCCACAGGAAAGGCAGAAACTCAGCAAGTAGAGGAGAAAACAACACCAGAGATAGCATAAATGAAATCAAAGACAACAGACACAGGCAAAACAACAGATGAAGAAGAAGAAAAACAACAAAAGGAAGTGTCTCCTGAGACACTAGCAAGAGAAGCAACAACTTTTCTTGCTGCACTTAGTACTCCAGTGAAGCAAAAAGGGAAAAGAAAAAGACAACCATCTATGTACTTCAAAGCTCGAAAGAGCACCAGAATCAAGATGGGGAAGCCTCAGCCACCCTCAAAGGAACCCATCATCATTGAGGATGTACCTACTATAACAAAGGAGGGATCTCCCTCCAAAATCTCCATCACTTATGAGAGAGGAAGCCCTAAGACCTCTACCTGGAAAGAAAGGATCAAATTAATGGACTCTAAAGCAGTCCTACAGGAGGCACAGACCTCTCTACAGGAGACATTGGCCAAGCTCAAAGAAACTAAAAAACTGGAAAAGAAAGTAGAAGAACAAACCCAGGAGGAAGGCAAGGCAAAAGAGATACCAGAGCCTGGACCTCAACCTAACTTAGGCTCCTACTACAACCTTCTGGAAGGTGGGAAGATCATCCCACAAAAGTTTGCAGTACCTCTTTTCTTCAAGTTGGAAAAGGAAAGAGTCAAGACCGATACATGGATGCAGATTGCAAAATAAAAAGGAGTAGAAGACATTGGGCACATGGAAAACAAGTTGAGAGATGGGCAGAGAATTGAGCATGGTCAGGCATATAGAAAGCATCAGAAGAGCTCAATTGGAGGAAGAAAATTAAATGTTGAAAAAGCAGCTACAAGAAAGGGAACCTCAAGGAGGGAATGAGCTGTCAATCTTACAAGGACAGCAACAGAAAGAGGGACCCCAGGCAGACAGTGAGGTAGCAAAAAGATAGCAACAAGAAGAGGAACCCCCGACAGACAGTGAGACATTGTTGAAACAACAACAGGAAAAAGAGTCCCAAACATAAAATGAAGTGTTGATTTTGAAAAGGCACCTACGGGAAAAGGAAGCCCAATTAGCCTGCATGGCCAGCTGGGAAATGGAGGCATTGTAGTGCATACAACCAGCGAAATCATATGCATTGTACCTAAAAGATCAGTGGCTCCAATTTCAGATTAAGACACTGGCCTAGAGGGGCACAATACCTTTTAAGGATTATGGCCAATTCATGCATTTATGTGATCAAAGTTCAGCTGAGGATAAAGCAAAGCTAGCAAAATTTTACTTGCAAAACATGGCACTTACTGACATGAATTTGTGGGATCCAAATGCTGCATTGGGAGACTTGCAACTGATGGCTATGGCATCTTGGATGAGCCATGAAGAGAAAACCGCAGTGGAAATCCAGAAAATGATGACAAAAGAGTTGAGTGAGCCCCTGATGATTAGAGAAGAACCAGCAGACCCCTTAGCTCTCATCTATGCCCACCAACACCTTGCAGCTAATCCCCAAGTTGTCCCAGATTATGTTGGCAAGCAAGCTCAGGCTATTGCTCACTTCGAAGACATGGAGAGATTGTTTGGCAATGACTGTATTCATGCCTGCATGAGAAGGTGGAATACATTGCCCCACAGCCTAAGGATCAGGGAGTATCACTCCCCAAATAGGATGAGGGAAGCCATGAGGAGAGTGCCTCTGTATAAGCACTCAATACGAAATATGAAAGCCAACTGGATTGGCCTTAAATTCAGTCCTCCATTGCTGCTAGGATTGTTGGAAGGAATTAGGGAGGAGGAAGAACATAAACAATGGGAAGAAGTGGATAGGAAAGCAGGTTTCCATGATAAGGAGGAAGACATCACATCAGAGCCTCGGGATGTCAAGGAATCTGTCAAATCCATTAAGGATGAAGAGTTAGATTAATTACTTAGAGGATGAGAAACCCATTCAGCAGGGGGTGATGATGAGCCCTAAAAATGGGTAATTATATGGGCTCATTCTGCCTCTTATTTCGACTTAATCCACCATTCTCATTAGTTTAATTCATGTTTTTGAATATATTTATGCTAATAGAGTGAATTGGGTTAGTCACTTTGCCATGTAGTATAATGTGTATTGTATGCAGATTTTTTGGCCAATTTTGGACAAAGTCAAGGGATTTATGAGCAAATGGCAGCCAAAACTTGAGGAAAATAGGGAAGAGGATTTGTAGGGGGGTGTCTCCTTCATTAATGACCCCTTTCCTCAAATCCTCCATCAGTAACTCAGAGCACAAAGGCCCACATTGATGATTCCAAGGGGCAGCCGAGCAAGTAAAGTAGGACTATTATTTATCTTCAGTTCTAGGAAGCCAAGTTCCTTGATTTTAGCAGGACTGTTGGAAGTCTCCATTTGTATAAATAAGGAGGCTTAGAGCCTCAGTATGTTAGCCAGTTATTAGTTGATTTTCACACTTTTGTGCAGCGTTGTGTTCAGCTCATTTTCGAGTTCCTTTTGAGAATAATTTATGTAATGTAACTGCTGTTTTTAATAATGAAGATGAAACAGTTTTTGAGCCAACACTAATCTCTTTCAGAGGGATGAAGCTCTTGGGTTAGGGCCCAACCCAAGCTTCCCAGCATCTCCTACTGTGTACTTATATGTTTTTGCTTCAGTTCATCAGTAAATTTCTGTTGCATAGATTCATTTTACTTTGTTACATTAGGTTGCTTTTGATGGTTAACATAGTTGTTTTTGTTTCATGGTCTCAAATAGGTTACTGCAGTGACAGAAAAAGATACAAAAAGGCCAACAACAGGCCCTGATCTCCTTTCTCCCTTCCTGGGACTATGATTTGAGGTCAAGGCACTACTGCTGCCACCAAAAACACAATTTTTGCTCTTCCATGCAACTGCTAGTGTGATAACTTGATTTGGGAAAGATTGATATATTAATTCAGATTCAGTTGCTTAGATCATTTCTATTCTTTTACCATAGTTCTCTCCGCATTCTTTTCTGTTCATAGGTTATTGCTCAACATTTTCTGTTTGTAGGTCAAAAATTAGGTCAAGCTAGAAAAAGCTTTGTTTTCATGGTATAGTTAGTTCTTTCTTTGATCAGTTTTTGTGTTGATCTCTTGCAGGACCTTCCAGATCACCATCCCTCCATAAACCAGCCAGCACCAGTTCACTTCTCTTAGATTTCCCAAGTCATTTGCAACATTTCACCAAAGTGCCCTAATTTCTGCGTTTTTCTCCATAAAGTTGCTTTCTTGCCATTTGAACAAATCCAACCATCGCGTTCGTTCCTGATCCTCCTTAACAAATTATAGACACCTCAACACCTTCATTTAGCCTTCAGTTCCCCTTTCCCATCATTTTTCCACCTTCAAAACCCTAAAAATAGCTCTCGGCCTCCTGTTGTAAATCCTCCTGTAGATCCCCTGTAGCCTCTTGTAGAATTTCATGTGAGTGATTTTTCGAATTCCGATCGCTATGGAAGTCTTCAGAAGGGTACTTGGGGCTTCTTAGGACCTCTACACACCTTCCGCACCCTCTGCAAAAGCCAACTCCATCTTCCTTTGCCACCAAACCTCTGCATATTCATAACCAGATAAACCACAAGAATAATAATTTCACATAAAAACAGTCAAAAATACAAAAAGATGATTTCTCCTCATTTCTCTTCAGAAGTAGCTTGAATAAATGCAATTTACCTTTTTAGTTGTCAATGGCACTCATTTCATTAGTTTCCATATCTTTTCTTGCAAAAGTAGGGTTAGTGGGTAAACTAGGGTTTGGTAGGGTTTGCATTTCATTCCAGTTTTCATTCTCTTTCTACAAATAGAATAGCCTGTGTAGAGTTAGCCTTCTTTCATCAAAATTAAAAGCTTGTTCTGAGAACTCATAGAAGTTGGCTAAAGCTCCTAGCGAGCTTGTGCCAGTTGATCAAGTGACAGCCTGTAGTAAGAGCTAGTACTTGTGCATACAACAGCGTCGCTTCGAAGTTTGTTACAAACTACCGGGTTGATAAAAGTAAAGAAGGAAACCCTAAGAGTTGTAGCATTATTGCTACAATACTAGAGCCCACCACTGGTGCTACATGGTTTGCCGCAACTGTTGTAAGGGTTGACCTTGTTGCGGGATCATTCGTCCTTGTAGTTGCGCAGATAACCCTTACTGCAACAAAGTTTTCCCTTGCGGTAACAAAGGTTTCCCTTGTTGTTGGAGGGGTTGTCCTTGTTGTTGCAAGGGTACTTGAATAGTGCCCGGGAAATTTTCGAACTGAATCTGGCCATAGCCACCCTGGAAGGTGGATGAGCCAAGCTAAATGTACTACCTAGACTAAAGAGTGTAAGGTTGATTAACCATTCCTTAAGAACCATATGAAACGTAAGGAGTTTGTTATTGAACTTGAGCCTCGTAGGGCTGCTAATACTGAAAATTTCTCAACCCAGACGGACCAATGAGATTTTGAACCTGTTGGTACTGGACATTGCTCGATCCAGTATGATCAGCAGGGTTATGAATAATACCAAAAGAAGGTTGGTTCATACCAACCATGTGAGCTCGTGAGCCACTCACACTGGTGGCACCTGACACCATAGAAAAATTTAGGTTTTGCCCCCCAGGCAGCGGCATAGATTGGCCACTAACTAGAGGGATGGATGAATTGACAGAGACATTCTTCAAAACTGTCATTTGTGCCTGACGGGTAACTGGGGTTGACGATACAAGGGTATTTGGAACAGTGGGTTGCACCGGGACTGAGGTAACAGCGTGTTGGGAAGTCGTGTTTGCAACGAATGGACCTGAAGTAGGCATGGCACCTGATGCCCAAACAAGGTTATGGTAAAGTGATTAGGCACTAGGTGTAACTGAAACCAACTGTTCCAAAGACACATAATTGGGTGGCAAACTAGTGAGAATATCCCTGGTATAGGGGAAATGCTCAGAAGGAAAAGGTTGTTCTTCCTCCTCAACAGTGTGGAGTGGAAACTTCAGACTCTTCCGGAGAGGTGACTGGAGCATCGCCTTCAGGTTCCATATCCAGAAACAAACGACGACGAATGGCCGAAGAAGTATGAGGGGATAGTTCCAAAGGAACACCTGTCTGGTCATACGGACTGTAAGGATGTTGTGGTGATATCGCAACAGGGTCAAACAAAGGATTCAGAGGGTAGATAACCAGTCCAAGTTGACCACCAATGGTCGACGAGTCCTCAGGGGTTTGAATAGGATTGTCCGGAGATTCCGGGCCAAGATTAGTAGCTGACCTAGTATCGAAAGTAGGCGGAGGACAAGATGACAAATATTGAATGCTCAGAATGATTCCAAGTTCAACATCTTGGTCCTCAAGTGATTCTAGTAACTCAGGTAAATGGATCCTCAAATAATATTTCAGACAAAGGAGAGGAAGAGGAACTAGGTGAACCAAATGGTCCAGTCATGATGACCTTGTCTTAGTCGACAAAAAAATTAACTTCAAGGCTTTAAAATGTTTTTTAAGGGAAACTCATGATTTGGTATCAGAAAAGACTAATAGGGTGTTATCGGATCATGGGAAATCAAATATTAAGACGCATAAAAGACTGGTGCTCTTTCATTTTTTAAGAGCCGAGAAAGAAACAAAGATGACTCTATCGCTTTCCATTGGAAATGAGCTCGAAAGGACAAGTGCTCATATGATCTTATAAGTTTAATGAGTCTAAAAGATCAAATGACTGCTCTGGATGATCTAGGTAAACATGATTACCAGGAAACCGTGAACTGCAGAATACCTCTTGGTGAACCGAGAAGTACGAGTAGGCAATCTCCCTGAATGTTGTGTTCGGTGTATCACGTTTGCAAGGTGGTCGACTTGGCTTCCTAAGGATAAAGGATTGCAGCCTAGAGGGGTCTCCCGTTATATACTCGATGGTACAGGGAGCAAAAATCTGTACTAGCACTGTCTAATGCCGAAGCTAACGATAGCTGCTAGGTTTAAAAACACTGGAACACGTCTCTAGCCTAAACCTTCTATATGATCGTTAAGTGTCAAATGCGCCTTAAGTTAATTGAATTCATTTTAAAGTTTATCTTGAGATATGCTTCAATTTTCAGGCCCTAGTGATGCAACTCGAAAAACCTTAAATGCAACTAAATGAGACAAGAGCCTTTCAATTCGATGAGTTGCCTACACTAGAGAGGTTAGAAACTAGACAATCAAATGCAAACAACCAAACAACTAAAAGAAAAATGATCTTTCACTACTTCACTTTTTGAAAAATAAACTAATGAAAAATGCATTCCAATTCCTAATTTCCTGACAGGCACATATCTAATAGTCCTTTCAAAAGAAAAAAGAGTTATTTTCCTTTTTCAAATGCCAATGCAATTGTAGTATTTTAGTGATGCAAGCTATGATAGCACAATGATGCAACAAACTAGAATTTCATACTTTTTCATGAAACAACGAAATAAAATTTTCGCATACAACTCTTCAATGAAATTTTTTTCGAGACAATCAACTCTTCAAGCAAATGAAAACATGAAAAGATAAGCTCATTTAGACTAATGAAGCACCGACTTTACCAACAACAAGACAAGCACTGTAATCCATGCCGGAAAAGAAACGTTTAGACAAGCAAACGAAAAATTTTCAAACTTGCGTAATAGAGGTCAAAGTTGCAAAAGGACCTCAAACAAAATGCAAGGAGTAAGTACACCTACAACTCGACTTACTGAGTTCACAAACAGCTAAATGGATGACAACCTAGATGCCCTAGTGTCACTGACCACCCAATGACTCAATAAATCAAGCAAAAAGATGATAAACCAACAAGAAAACAAAACCAAATGAAAAACAACTTTCTAGTTAGGGAGAAAATGGTATAAAAGGCTTACAAGGTAAAAATGATAAGAGAAAAACACACTGGCCAAGATTGAGGACAAACCCTAATCTTCACTTACAGGCATCGACGCAACTACCTAACTGACAACAAGTGCCAAAGGCTGGTCGGCACGACTGTTTCTCAACAAATCATGCTGATCAACGCAGCTGTTAGCGGATTAAGCATGTTGATCGAGGGAGCCAAGAAAAAAAAATGAAACAAAGACCAGATCTGCTACTATGAATTTCAAAATTAGGCCAGTAAGCAGGAGAAAAGAAACAGAACCAAAGGGAAAAAGTGGAACTAGAAAATATCACACGAAATCATGAAATCCAAGACAAACAAAGGATTGGTTTCCCAGTGGAGTCACCAATTTGTGGTGAAGTGAAATTATAAGTGCAAACACAAACAAATTCCTCTAGCCCGATAATGGGTCTAGCCACCACTGATACATTCTATGGAAGATTTCCTTAGGTTAGAACCAATGAAAAGGGCTACCTCTTAGTATGCTTATCTTGTTTGATGATTTCCTTGCTTGCTCACTCCAGCTATCTCTCACTTCCTTCCTCAAGCACCTGAAACAAGTAAACAACAACCGTGATAATAGACAAATTATAATTCAAACTACTTAAAAAGTCAAGAAAAATTAAGCCATGAATATGTAAGATGACAAATCATGTAGGAAATCAATCTATAGTTGCATATATATTGAATCAAGAAAATATTACAACCATTGCCTTGATGTTGTTGTCCTCCTCTGACAAGACCAGGTTCCCACGTACTTCTGCTAACATTCCATGATGGCCTCAATCAACAATATTTGTAAGGCTCTTCTCTTTAGGCTTCACTCCAAACCAAAATCACACTTCTCCCTCACACAACTAGAGAGCTACAACTATGAATAGCTTGTTGTTTACTCCAAACCAAAATAGCAGTAGCACACCAACATTAACACTAGCTTGTGCTTGGGAAGAAGGGAGGTTTATATAAGATGAATGGATGGGAGATGGATCCTCTTCTCATGGGAGAAGGTCTTATCCCTTCAGGTAGTTCCATCATTATAGGGGAAAGGACCTCAAACTGACATCCTTGACCCCATCTGGCCAAACCATTTACCAGACTTCCGTTACAAAGCTTCTAGAGTTGGAAGCTTCGGCTCTTAATTTAAAAAACTTTCCATAACAGGACCAGCGCAACTGGAACATAGCTCAGTCACTTCGATCGACGCTAGGGACAGTGTTAATATCTGCACATCGGTGCAGGGAAGACATGGGCCATTAGTGCCGGTCTTGTCAACTGGGCAAAATAGAAGTTTCAGGGGAAATGGTGCAAAAGGGAATTGATCTATTCATGAAGAGGGAGACAATGGGGGTTTCTTCATGAAGAGAAAGCATGTAGGGTTCACTGTAGAGGTCCTCCATGATAAAGGAACGAGGAGTACAGGTACAGTGACAAAATGATGTGTAACATTGGTAGTAGAGGGTTGAAATCTCTCGTAGATGATAATTTCGTATATTCCCTCTAATCTACATCCAGAAAAGTTCTTTCAATTCACAATTTGGTCGATATTTACTGTAGAATTTAGGGTGCACCAGCATACAAGTTATGGACAGATGAAGGAAATGGTGCACTTACTTTTTACCACATGTCCTAGGATAAAGATAATAAATTGGATACTAATTCAACCCTTGGTAGCATTCCTTCACCCTTTTAGTCTTCCTGTAGTAGTATCTTGGGCTTCTTGTAGCTTCCTCCTGTAGAAATGGCATAGCAGGGTTCGACTCTCCTCGATAGCACCCCGAGCTCGTCCTCAACTTAACTATTTTTGAAATGACCCTAAATGCAAGATAATTCAAGCCCAATACATAATATGCCATTTTTGGCTTAGGCTTGGAGTGTTGTGATGACCTGGAAAATACACGAGGTTTCCTCTTTTGGGCTGTTGTCCCCACTTGTAGTAATTATTCCCTCATCCCTCGTAATCGACACCCACTCTCTATGATCCTATGTGACACCTTCATGTTACATAAGTGCTCAGAATCACTTTTTGTTTACTAACCGAGGGTGGCCAAGTTAACTGGCCACCTCCAGCTTATTAAAATACCTCCTCTCGACATTTACACATTTTTCATTATTTACACAGGGAGGAGATGAGAGTTTTCCATACTTGTGCCTACCTCATGATCGACTGATGTAGGGATGTGCATGTTGGAGTTGGACCTTTTTGTTGTCATCAAGGGAGTTGACTTGTTGGGTTCTTTTCTTTCCTATGTATATCTTCTTTGCTCCTTATGATATTTGATTATTGTTGTTGTTATGTGTGCAGGTACCTTGTTGATGTCCAAGTTTTTGTTGCTGGTGGAGATTCATGTTGGGAGTGGTATGTCTACTACAGAGTGCCTCATGATTTTTTATCTCCCCCCTATTGATGAAAAAAATAAGATTATGGCTTTCTGTGACATTTTCACAGACTACTACAAGAGGAGGTTCTCTTCCTACAACAATCCTCCTCTTCTCTTCTAGGGTCTTGAAACTACATGGAGGTGATGAGAAAGGATATACAGGGTCTAGAGGATGATGCTAGGACTCTGTGGGAGTGGTGTAGATTTGTGAACATGGATACGATGTGCTTTGTGTGTTTCTCAAGAAATTTTTACAAGGTAATACAAAGTGGAAGGATTTTAATGAAAAATATTATTTTTTGTGGACTGGGATGGATGAGTGATGGATAGATGGTGGACCATGGTGAGGGAACCTTATTTATCCTTGAAAAGGTCATTCTTGGTGGTCCTTTCATTCGGATTTCCCTCCTATAGCTTTTCGGATACCTCCTGTATCACTACTGGACCTTCCTGTAGCAATTACAGGTCCTTCCTGTAGCAATCCAGAGAGGGGGTGAAATTTGAATTTTGAGCTAATGGGATGATGGAGAGTGGTGAGCACATGAGTTTGGATGGTGGATATGGAGTGTATGGAGGGATAAGTGGAGATAATCTTGAGGATGACGTCCCTGTAGCTATGGAATCCACCACTATCTTCAAACCTACAAAATGACAAAAGCAATTAACAGACATGGTGTGGATCCATGTCCTGGGCTTTTTATTTGTTTTCTTTTATGACACGCAGTTGCCTCAAGAGAGGTTTTCAACTTGTATGTCTACCCTAGGTGCCTCAAGAGAGGTTTTCACCCAAGGATATTTATTTTTTCTTATTCTTTTTTTTTACTGTTGGACTCCCTCACAGAGGTTTTCAACCCAAGAGTTGGCCTCAAATGCCTCATAAAGGTTTTCATCCAGGCCTTTTATTATTTTTATTTTTTTTCAAGACAGTATCTAGAAATTTTGTGGACTAGAAGCTATGACACTTCCAATCACATTGACCTCTCTGCTGATGGTGTTGATGAATTCTTCCTTAGACATAGGTTTTTTGTATACCTTCAACCTGTAGCCATTGACAAACAAGGGAATCCCTTCTTCATCAATGGTCTTGATTTGAATAGCTCCATTGTCATGTAATTTCTCTATCATGTATGGGCCTAACCATCTTTTTTTTTTTTTTTTTTTTTTTTTTTTTCTTCTCTGTGTGGTTCACGGGGCACCAGAGGTGGGCCGCTACGTCCACGTAGATAATCGGGGCAGCTCCACCCGAAGGGAACTGCCGTTCGGCCAGATCGGGCCTAACCCCGAGGGTGTCGAGGAGATTTGACCCCGTGACCTCCCAAACCGGGTGAGTACTATCAACGGGAACTCGACCATTTGAGCTATCCCTCGGGGCGCCTAACCATCTTGTCATCAATTTTTCTTTGAAATCCTTGAACCTAGAGTCATATAATAATGCCCAATCCCCTTCCTGAAAAACTTTTTCCTTGATATGCCTATCATGCCAGACCTTCCTCTACAATTGTATAACTTCAATGCGTAAGAGGGCCTGCATTATGAACTCATCCAAGCCATTAAATTGGATCAGCCTCTCTTGTTGTGCTTTAGTGACATCTAAGTCCAATTGGGATGCCATTCTCAAAGTATTATACTCAAACTCAATAAAAAGCAGAGATTTCTTTCCATAAATCAGATCATATGGAGTAAAACTATTAGTTGTTTTCAAAGTTGTGTTATGGGCCCAAATGGCTTCCACTAATTTGTTTGCCCAATCCCTCCTACTTCTTCTCACAACCTTGATGAGGATGCTCTCCAATGCCCTATGTGTAACCTCTACTTGTCCATTTTCCTTAGGGTGATAGGCAGTAGATTTTTTGTGTTTGATATTATGTTTCCTTAATAGAGTCTCGATCAGATGTAATTTCAATTGAGCTCCCTAATCGGTGATTATCTCTCTAGGGTACCAAAATTTGTAGAACACAGCCACTTTCTCATCTGTTGTTGCCTCGTCAGCCTTTGTCTCAACCCACTTTGTCAAATAATAAATGCACACAATGATGTACTTTTTCTACCTTGATGGTGGATCAATTGGCCCAATGAAATCCATGCCCCACTTTTCAAATGGATGTAAGGCTACCTGGGGTTGTAGGGGAATTTCATCCTTGGGTATGGGTTTCTTCATCCTCTGGCACTGATCACATTTGTTGGTATACCTTCTTTCATCTTGGTGGAGAGTGTGCCAATAATAGCCAACTTGTAGAGCTTTGAAATTTGTTCTCTTGGCAGCAAAATGACCTCCACAGGACCCATCATGACAGGCTAAGTGGATGTCAAATACTTCCTCTTCCTTGACACATCTCCTTAAGATCTAGTCTGGACCCAGTGTGAAGATATTTCCCCCAATCCAAGTTAAATGGGTGCTCTTCCTTATAATTACTCTCTTCTCCCTAGATGATCGATTTGGAGGAAATCTTGTAGCGACTAGGTATTTGTCTATGTCAAAAAACCATGGAGAGAGTACTGAGATAGAAAATAAGTTCTCATCTGGAAGTTGATCATTGACCATCCCTTCATCACTTGCAAGCAAAGCAAGTCTAGACAGAAAATCTGCAACTACATTTTCTTTTCTTAGCTTGTCAATGATAGTTAAATCAAACTATTGCAACAATAACAACCATCAACTGATTATAGCATTAACATCAGTCTTATTATCAAGTATTTGATAGGCGCTTGGTCAGTATGTACAAAAGTTTGGTATCCAATGATGTAGTGTCTGAATTTGTTCAATGAGTATACAATAGCCAGGAGTTATTTCTCAGTTACAGTGTAGTTCAATTAAGCCTTAGACTGATTTTTACTAATGAAGTAAATGGCATAAGGTAACTTACCATATATTTGTCCCAAGGCTACCCCCATAGCTTTGTTGGATGCATCATCATGGATATGGAAATGCAGAGCCCAATTTGGGCCCCTAAGTATGGGTGTAGTGGTTAATTTCTCTTTTAAAATCTCAAGGGCCTCTTGGCAGTTGTTTGTCCAGCATAATTTTGAGTCCTTGGCTAGCAATCCAAACAATGGTGAGTCCACTTTGCTAAATTCATTGATAAACCTCCTATAATATCCAGCTAAGCCCAATAAACTTCTAACATCCCTCTGCTTTTTGGGAGTAGGGACCCTTTTTAGGATGGAAATTTTGTTTAGGTCCACTTGTATTCCCTCCTACGATATCGAATGGCCAAGGACAATCCTTGCATTCATTAAGAATTCACACCTCTCAGGACTAAGTGAGAGGTTTGTTTCAATGAACTTCTTCAAGAATTTCCCAAGGTTAGAGAGAGCCTTCAGGAAATCACACCCATAGAATATGGAGTGAAATCATCCATTTAGATCTCTACAGAGTCATGGACCAGCTCAGAAAAGATGCTCGAAACTTCCCTTTGAAAAGTGTCAGGGGACATTACATAAATTGAAAGGAAGGACCATATAAGAAAATGTACCCCAAAGACGTGTGAATGTAGTTTTTTCTTGATCCTCAGGATTGATCTAGATCTGATTGTAACCACTGAATCCATCCAGGAAAGAGAATAACTTCTTCCCTACAAGACCATCTAAAACTTTATCAATGAAAGGTAAAGGGAAATGGTATTTCTTGGTGGCTTTGTTCAGTTCTCTATAATCCACATAGATCCTCCACTTCCCATTCTTCTTTGGGACCAAAAATAGAGGGGACACCCACTCACTATTTGAGATGGGGTATATGAACCTTGCATCCATAAACTTTTGCAACTCTTCCTTTACTATGTCCTTGAGGGTTGGGTTCATTATCCTTTGAGGTTGGCACATAGGTTTTCATCCCTCCTTGATGTAGATGTGATGAGTACAAACTGAAGGATGCACCCCCTTCATTTCTTTATAGTTCTAAGCAAAAGCATCTAAGTGCTCTCTCAGCATTTTGCACAACTTCTCTTCTTGGTTGGCTGAGAGAGAGGGGTTAATCTTCAAGGTTCTAGATGGACCAAATTCTACAACTTTGACATGTGAAGGACTTGGGTCAACTAATAATAATTCAATCCAAGGATTACCCTCAGATTCCTTTACAATCTCAATAAGAGGCATGGTATTGGGGGGTTGGTTCTAGAGGATCTAGTCAATGAGGTCATCTTCATCAGGTTGCCCCCCTCCTATAACAACATCTAGGGTATAGATTGGATGGGATGTTGTATGATACACTTCATATTCCTCCTCCTCTTCTAACCATAGGGGTAAGTCATGCTCAATGGATGGCTGAGTAGGAGGGTACAATACCAACTGTTTGGACAAATTCCCATTCTTAATGGTCATGTTCCTGACCTTGCAACTTATGTAAGAATCAACAGTGGCTAACCATGGCCTTCCTAAGATGAGAGGATAACCATTGAATTTGGTTTTGGGCTACAAAACCAAGAAGTTGGTAGGATACTCCCAGGAGTAAATATAGACTATTACATCCTCAACAATTCCCTTAGGAGCCACCGTGGATCTATCAACAAGTTGCAGCACTATAGTGATATTTCTCAAGGATCCTTGGAGGTTTAGTTTTAGCATGGTTTCTTTAGTCATCACATTGATGGCAGCCCCAAGATCAATCAAGGTGTGAAGGATAATGATGCCATCAATGTGCACATCTACCACTAGACTTCCAGGGTCTAGATATTTTGTACAAATCACTCTCCCCAACATCAAATCAGATAATTGACCAATAACATTGATGGTCGGGGTGTCTCTTTTTCTCCTCCCACGGTGTTTGAAACATTTCTTTTTGATAAGCTTATTATAGATGAGAATATCCTTAATAGATTGGAGGAGGGGTATTTTAACACACATATTCTTCAATTCTCCCAGAAGTTTAGTCTCTTCTGGGGTGTGTTGGTTATAATGGATCAGTCTCTCAGGAAAAAGAGGCGGATGTGCTTAAGGGCTACTCTCTTCCTTTTCCTCGTCAAGATCCTCTGGTGGAGATGGAGGTTGGTTATTTGGGAGCACTCTTCCAGACTTGAGGTTGATTTCTTGAATCTCCACAACATAGGAAACATAAGATGTCTCTCCATTGTAGACCTGTTGTGCTTTCTTGTTATTCGGGTTTGAATTGGGTTGAGTAGGCATCTTAGGTTGCTTGGGTGGAGTAGGATGAGTGAGTTGTTGATCTAATATTCACCCTATGAGTGCCATCAGTTAAAGATTTATTCAACTAAAGGTATTACAGACTCGTGCTGGTGTGTGTTCTGTGTTATTGTAACAACGGATCGATCAGATTGCCAATACACAGACAAATAAAATGGAGAGACAGCAGAGAAATACAGTAAGCAACACAAAGACACAAACAATTTTAATAAGGAGTTCACCCTATTCTCCAGGGCTACGTCTCTGGTCCAGCTTCAGTGGTGGCCTTGTTTTATTGTGTCTCTGAACAGAGAAATTACAATACAGGGACTCAATATGAGTTCTCCTGAAGCAGATTTTGTTTGGCAGGGTGGTTCTTGGATTCCCCAAGCCACTTGGAGTACACAGACTCTTCTTCTTCCTACCAGCTTTGTGACCCTTGGTCTACAGTGGAAAGAGCCAAATTTGATCCTCAGTCCAGACAGATTCCTCTATGGAAAGGCTTGAATCTTCAAGCTCTCTGGTGCTCGATGCTGCCTGTGGTCAGCTCAGCCCTCTGTCTCTTCTGCTTGGATTTACTATTCTCTATGTTCAGTCCTCCTCTTAGGGTTCACTATTCACTGTGTCTCTTGGTTGCTTGGACTCTTCTCAATTCTGACTCCAAATCAACTCTAACTGATTCAACTGTCCATGTTCATGGCTTTAGCCATTCGATCCCTATGCCTGTTCGGTTCATCTTCTGCTTGTGTCAATTCTCCTTCTGCAGCTGTACTTGGAGTTCCTTGCGTTCAACGTCATCATGAATGCTCAGGGAGAGGCCACTTGTCCTCCTCTAAACGGTGCCAGCATGCTTCGTCGGTTCGTTTCTTCAATTACGCCGTGGATGCATTCTTCCTCCACTGTGGCAGTCAAATGGATTCCATATTCATTTAGGACGCAGCTTAATTCCATGTCAATTCCACTTCTTTCCATCAGGTACAATCTCAACTGTCCAATCTAGGGCCTCTAGATCCGACACCATATGCACGTTTCGCGCGATTAACTTGCTCGACTGATAGCGCGCGATCAACGGTGGTTTTCTCTCACCTTCGCCTGCCACGCGTCGATCGGTGTATGGAATCGCTTCGTTTCTGTCCAAAACCTCTTACCTTTCAAGGGCACCCCGATCAATACCGCCATTTTTCTAATGCATGGGTCCCGCCTTCGTACGTTAGCATTTTACGCTTTTTCCACCCATGGTTTCCTGGCTCTCGATGTGATTGAGTGCTTGGTCTCCCCCTTCAGGGCCCTGTTCGCCTAGCGATGTGCGATTAGCGCTAAGCGCTAATCACTAATCGCACATCAAAAACCTCTTCCTTTTCCCATTTCGGGGCTCCCAGGGGCTACTTTGGCCTCATGCACGGTCTCCATGGGCCTCGGTCAGCACGCCTTGACCGAGGTCCTCGTCGTTCCACGTCGGCTACCATTGCCACTAGTTCAGGGTGTTTTTGATACTGTTTTGGATTTCCTTAGAGATTTGTTCAACCTAATTCAGTCATGGTTCTCAACAATCTTTCTATGGATCCAATTCGGATCATGGCCTCCCTACTGAAAAGCTTTTGGACCACCAAAAGTTGGTTTTAAAGCATCGACTAAGTGAGGATACTATTTCTTCACTTGTCCAATCTCAATCCACTTTGCGCTGCTCAGCTTTGAACCTTTGAGCCCAATCCTGAGGTACTCAACGTCTCCCCTGCGCATTGTCCTCACCTTCCTATCTAGCACTGTGTCTTCCTACAACTCATTGAGGTATTGAGGTAGAGGTCATCAATAGAAGGTAATTAACGTTGCTCTTCAGGGTCCTCAATCATTGAAGGTGCAAACAATCTCAAACGATCTGCATTTATGATTGAGTAGATGTGCATGTAAGTTGGTAGAACAAGGCGAAAAGCATTTTCACCAATTTTCTCAAGTATTCTAAAAGGTCCATACATGATAGGCTTTAGTTTTTTACCTTCACCTTGCATCCTGTCCTTGCTGATATACAGCCAAACTTGGTCTCCAACTTGAAAACTATGCTCCATCCGATGCTTATCATGCCTAGCCTTGTACTTGGCTTGGCTCTTTTCCCGCTGTTCCTGTACTGCCTGATGGATCTCCTGGATCTATTCAATGAACCTAGTTGCCTTGTCCACATCACTGTGTCCATCAACCATGGTGTCTTTACCAAAGACAAAATCCAAAGGAGACCTTGGTGTGAAACCAAAACAGGTCTCAAAAGGAGATCTCTGTGTAGAAGAGTGTTTGGCTCTATTGTAATCATGCTGCACATAACACAAGTGTTCATCCCAAACCTTATGATGTTTACTACAATAACCTCTCAGTAACTGGATCACAGTCTTGTTTACTACTTCTGTCTGGCCATCTGTTTGTGGATGAAAAGTTGTGCTTTTCTTTAATTTGGTGTCCATCAGTTCCCACAGACTAGACCAAAACTTCCCCACAAATCGGGTGTCTTGATTAGATACAATGGAAGTAGGTAATCCAAAATGAACCCATACATGTTCAAAGAACAATTTTGCAGTCTGTTCAGTTGTGATCTGTTTACTACAAGGTCTCAAAATACACATTTTGTTGAACCTATCCACAACAACATATAGATAATCATGACCTTTCCTAGATTTTGGTAGTCCTCCAACAAAATCCATGGAAACACTTTCCCAAGGGTGAGAAGGAACTGGTAATGGAGTGTACAAGCCTAGTTTTCTATTGTTTGGCTTGCTTTTAGCACACATGGCACACCCTCTTACATATCTAGAAACTGTCTCATTCATTTTCAGCCAATAGCAGAATCTTTGCAGCTGTGCAATTGTTTTGCTTACCCCAAAGTGACCTGATATCAGAGAAGTGTGTGCTTCCCTAATTATCTTTACTCTCTCAGTTTGTGGAATGCAGAGTTTCCCACAATGGTATGAGTCTATCCCTTATATGATAGTCCAACTCTTCTACTCTTTTGCCTTGACTCAAAGTTGCATATACATCTTTAAAATCCATGTCCTTGGCATATTGTTCTATGTAGCTTTCATGTAGCACAAAATTATGCTTAAGTATGGTAGATGCATTTATAATGGGTCTAGATAACATGTCTGCAACCTTGTTATGTATGCCCTTTTTATATCTGATGACTAAGTGAAACTGTTGTAGAAAACCCATCCATCTATAATGTCTTGATTGTTGCAACTTAGTTTGGGAGTGTAGATATTGAAGTGGCTGATGATCAGTATGTATTACTGTCTCTTTGCCCATTAAATAATGTTTCCACTTTTCACACTCTGAACTAATACATACAATTCTTTATCATATGTAGGATAGTTAACTATTGCAGGATTAAAAGTCTTAGAATGATAACACATGGGTTTTCTGTGCTGTGTCAACACTACTCCCATGGCATAGTCACTGACATCAGTTTGGATCTGAAATGGTATTTGTAAATCTGGCAGTGCTAGTACAGGTGTTGTACTTATTTTCTCTTTCAAGGTGTCGAAGGCTTTCTAATGTTTGCCTCCCCACTGAAACACCTTATTCAATCCTGTTAAAGCATGTAAGGGAGCTGCAATCAAGGAGAAGTTAGAGATGAAATTCCTCCAATATTGTGTTGCTCCTAGGAAGCTTCTCACTTCTGTAGCAGACCTGGGTTTAGGCCAGCTCATAATGATTGCCACTTTAGAGGGATCTATTTTCAATTCACCTCCCCCTACTATATGACCCAAGTAGTTTAGAGATGTCTTGCCAAATTCACATTTTGAGAGTTTAACATAAGGTTTTTCTCTTTTCAAAACATCTAATGTCTGCTTAACATGCTTTAAATGTTCTTCCCACGTTTTACTAAAAATCAGAATGTCATTTAGATAGAAAATAAAAAAATCATCAAGAAAAGGTCTGAGTACATCATTCATTAATCTCATGAAAGTAGCAGGAGCATTAGTTAAGCCAAAAGGCATAACCAGCCATTCATACAATCCCTGCTTTGTTTTGAAAGCAGTCTTCCATGCATCTTGCTCTGCAACTCTGACCTGATGGTATCCACTGTGCAAATCCAGCTTGGTGAAATAAACAACTTCTTTTAATTGATCTAAAAGATCATCTATGCGAGGAAGGGGATAACAATTTTTTATTGTTATCTTATTCATTGCTCGGTAATCAATGCACATTCTTCACGAGCCATCTTTCTTTCTCACCAAAATGATTGGTGACCCACATCGTGATGTGCTAGGTCTGATGAAGCCCTTCTCGAGCAACTCCTGTACCTGCTTCTTGATTTCATCATTCTCTAAAGCAGACAACCTGTACATCCCAATGTTAGACAATGGAACATCTTGCTGCAAAATAATATCATGTACTATTCCCTTTTTGGGTGGCAAACCTTTAGGTTCTTGAAACAAGACATCATACTCTGAAACAACCTTTTCTATATCAGCCTGTTGTTCAGCATTACAGCCCTCAAATACATTGGTTTTATCAGGTTTCTTTTCCTTTACAACCATCAGTAAGAATTGTTTGCATGAATTAATCATTCTTTTCATCTGTCCTAAGTTTATGAGAGTATAATTATTCTTGAGCTTATGAGCTCTTACAAAGTATTTGATTCCATCTTTACCCAGTAGATACTTGTTCTTAGCTCTATAGAAAATAGCGTTTCTATCATACAAGTTGTCAAGTAAGGACTTCTTAAAACAATTCCACATATATCCAAAGGAATTATGTCTAACTCAACCTCATCTACAAATGCTGACCCAAAAGAAAACTTGAGTTTGCACTATCTAGTCACTTGTAGTGGTGCTTTATCATTCAACCATCCTAATGGGTATGGTTTCTTGTGAGGTGTAGTTGCTAATCCCATTTTCTTTACAATTGCTTCAGAAATCAAATTTACTTGAGAGCCACTATCAAACAAAGTATCAATATTTTGATTTTTGGAAATAACTCGAACATGGAAAAGCTCATGTCTTTTTCTCTCATTTTCTTCATCAATAACAGATTGAGCAGAATTACTAGTAGATGCTTTAGAATTCTTACCTCTTATACCTGTGGCTTCTATGGTTGTTTCATCTCCCGAGTCTGACCCCAAATCTCTCTGAATATCTGCAGCTGTCTTCTTCTTCTTGCTCTCGGACTTCATAGGTCTCAGCTCTGGATGCAGAATCCAACAATGCTCATCATCACGCCCCTCCTTTTTATAGCAAGAGCATGAAGCTTTGGCTTTTTGTGCAGTGTTAGCCTTCCTTGCCTTCCATTTATGTTTTCTTTTCTCCTTGCTCTTGCTTACAGTGGGTTGGGATGGTCCCCCAACTTCTGGATTGCCATTCTTTCCTCTAGCCTCTAGATGAGTAGCTTGTACAGATACCTCATCTATACTAGTGGGATTAAATATGAGGATGGTATGCCTCATGTAGCTGTGTAGACCACCAATGTACTTCAAAAGAGTCTCTGGTGAGTTTAGTGAGATACCCAATGTCAATGATCTCTTTCTGAACTATTGAGTATACCCTTGTACACTTTGCCCCTTCAAATGCCGAAGAGTTTGCCAACTCATCATGGCTTGCTGCATGTAGGCCAATGGAAAAAACTGTTTTTTGATTACAGAAATGAAGTCACTCTAGACAGAGATGGTCTTACCATGGCTTTTCATATCAGCTTGGGTTCTACCTTCCCACCAAACCAAGGCAGTGCCTCCTAGGCATAGGCTTGCCAACTGAATCTTACTCTTGTCTGATTTTATGTTCTATACCCTGCAATACACATCAATTTTTCTAATCCAATTGTCCAATTTTTCAACATTTAGCTCTCCATCATATATAGGCAAATCAAATTTAACATCTAACTTAATCAAAGATGCTTTCTTATTATGTACATGGCTATTAGGAGGTGTGATAAAGTTTTCCTCTTTCCCCTTTCCTTTGGAGTTTTCATGGAAGTGAGACTCATTGTCTTCTTTCTCTTGCTTAGAGCCTGATGCATCTTCCACCTTTTTCTTTCTAAAGTCTCTGTACATTTCTTCAACCATAGACTTTATAGCTAGGAAACTCTCTATGAATTGATGGTTTGGCCCCATAAAACCTTCTTCTGACATGGTCTTTCAAGGATAGACTCTCCCAATTTCAGGATTAGTTTCCACCAACTCTCCTTCTCCTAATTTGAGCTTTGATCTTGTGAGAATTCATAGCTATACCAACACAAGCTTGTCTAACCATTCTTCTCTGATACCACTTGATCTGATATTCACCCTATGAGTGCCATCAGTTAAAGATTTATTAAACTGAAGGTATTACAGACTCATGTGTTGGTGTGTGTCCTGTGTTATTGTAACAACGAATCAATCAGATTACCAATACAAACAAATAAAATGGAGAGACAACAGAGAAATACAGTAAGCAACACAAAGACACAAACAATTTTAATAAGGAGTTCACCCTATTCTCCAGGGCTACGTCTCCGGTCCAGCTTCAGTGGTGGCCTTGTTTTATTGTGTCTTTGAGCAGAGAAATTACAATACATGGACTCAATATGAGTTCTCCTGAAGCAGATTTTGCTTGGCAGGGTGGTTCTTGGATTCCCCAAGCCACTTGGAGTACACAGACTCTTCTTCTTCCTACCAGCTCTATGACCCTTGGTCTACAGTGGAAAGAGCCAAATGTGATGTTCAGTCTAGACAGATTCCTCTATGGGAAGGCTTGAATCTTCAAGCTCTCTGGTGATCGACGCTGCCTGTGGTCAGCTCAGCCCTCTATCTCTTCTACTTGGCTTTACTGTTCTATGTGTTTAGTCCTCCTCTCAAGGTTCACTTTTCACTGTCTCTCTTGTTCGCTTGGACTCTCCTCAATTCTAACTCCAAATCAACTCTAACTGATTCGACTATCTCTGTTCATGGCTTTAGCCATTCAATCCCTATGCCTATTCGGTTCCTCTTCTGCCTATGTCGATTCTTCTTCTGCAGCTATGCTTGGAGTTCCCTGTGTTCGACGTCATCATGAATGCTCAAGGAGTGGCCACTTGTCCTCCTCTAAATGGTACCAGCATGCTTCGTCGGTTCGTTTCTTCAGTTACACCGTGGATGCGTTCTTCCTCCACCGTGGCGGTCAAACGGATTCTAAATCCCTTTAGGATGCGGCTTAATTCCCTGTCGATTTCGCTTCTTTTCATCGGGTGCAATCTCAGCCGTCTGATCTGGGCCCTCCAGATCCGACGCCATATCAATCCATTTATGTCCAAAACCTCTTACCGTTCAATGGCACCCCGATCAATACCGCTGATTTTCCAGTGTGTGAGTCCCGCCTTCGTACGTTAGCGTTTTTCGCTTTTTCCGCTCGCGGTTTTCTGGCTCCTGATGTGACTGAGTGCTTGGGCTCCCCCTTCAGGGCCTTGTTCGCCTAGCGATGCGCAATTAGCGCTAAGCGCTAATCGCGCATCAAAAACCTCTTCCTTTTCCCATTGCAGGGCTCCCAGGGGCTACTTTGGCCTCCTACGCGGTCTCCATGGGCCTTGGTCAGCGTGCTTTGACCAAGGTCCTCGTCGTTCCACATCGACTGCCATTGCCACTGGTTCAAGGTGTTTTTGATACTGTTTTTGATTTTCTTAGAGATTTGTTCGACCTGATTCAGTCATGGTTCTCGACAGTCTTTCTATGGATCCAATTCGAATCAGTTGTAGTTGAGATGGAGGTGGAGGCAACAAATCAGGAGGTTGGTTGATTTGAGGCCTCCACCCTTGTGATGGGTTATTCCATTGAGGATGTGGAGAAGCATATGGTTGAAATGATTGATTGATAGGTTGGGGAGGATATTGAGGTGCATAAGGCCAAGAAGGAGGTGTGGACCATGATGGATGAGTGGAAGAGTACCAAGGTGGCAAGGGTGCATTCTGGTTGGGATGGTAATAAGAGTAGGATGCACCTTGCATGCCCTGCTGGTATGGTCATGATCCTTGAGGCCTCCTTTGATTGATAAAACAGAGTTTCTCAACCCCACCTTCTGCCCCTTGGTATACATATTTTAATCCAGGAAAAGAAGGACATTTATCTGTGGCATGGTTTTCCTCACAGACTGAGCAGACCTCTATGAAATTTAATGGACATTCATTTCTAGGGTGCCTTCTAGTGCATTTAGGGAAAAAAATAGCTAAGGCCCTCTTTGCTTCCTCTTGTCTCCTCTTGATCTACATGGAATCCATTTGAAAATAAAAGGTATGCAACATTTCACTTTTAAAGTCCTCCAATATGTTTCCAATTTCATCCTTGATGGATGTTGTGGAGGAAGAGGAACTGACCAAAGCTTGACTAGCCATACCCTTCTTCCTAGTAGCTCTAGAGTGCTTCTTGAACATTGTTTTGATGTATTCATAAGGTAATTGATAGATGTCTCCCCTAGACAACATGTTGAGGGTTTCCAACATGTCCTCCCTAATCCCTCATAGAAGAACTAACTTGAGTGATTCAGGATCAAGGGTGCATCTGGCCCTCCTATAACTGAGCTGGAATCTCTCCTCATACTCCTCTAGGCATTCATCAGGTCCAATAGTCATTCTAAAGATTTATTCTTTGGTTTATTTGGACCTACAGTATTCCATGTACCTGTTTTTAAACGCTTGTTGCATATGAGCCTAGGTATAGGTGTTATCCCCAGGCAGACCCATAAACCAGCACAAGGCTACATCCTTAAGGGTAGATGGGAATAAATTCAGCTTTTGGTCATTAGAGGTATAGTCATAGGTCCTACATACAATAGAAATCTCAAAAATAAAAGTATCAAGGTCTTTAGAGGTTAAGCCATGGAAGTGAGGAAGGGAAGTAGGGCTTATATTCTTCATTCTAGCCTCTCCACTAGTCTCTCTGATAGGGAAAACCTCCTCATTCATGTTTTCATCCATGGTTTGGGTAGGTGAAATGGGTTCCTCTTCTTCCCCTATAGGTTCTTCAAAAATCTCATCTTTTTCACCTAAGGGGTCTTCTAACTCCCATGTAGTCAGAGAGGGAAGCTGACAGTCACCAAAGAAGAGTTAAGCTTGATTGTTTGAGGGTGTAAGGGTGTTTGGTAAGAATTTTCCTTAAGTATATCTATTCCTACGAGGCATGAAAGAATTTTTTTCTTCTTTTATGTGATTTTTTCAAAACTGAATGCAAAAGAAATTCTTAAGTAGAAATAACATCTACCTAGAAACCTCCCCGGAAACTACACCAAAAAGTGGTGAGCCTTGGTATTGCACCAAGAGTGTTGCAACTCCCAAGGGCTCCTCAACTTTATTTATCAACTCATGATTCTTAGAAACTTCGAATTGACAGTGCTATATACACAATTGATGGAATTCTACTCATGCCACCCTCAACTAGGTCATTTGATCATTAGGGCTCCAAGACCATTCTTCTACTAAATTAGGGGGAAATTAACTACTGAAAGTGCAATTCAAAAGCTAGCTCTAATGTAGAAAAATTAAATTATTTTACAAATCTAACTTGTAGATGCTACCAACTTGTAAATGCTACTTAATCGATTGATGAAGGAACACAAGAGTTATGCTACCTGCAAAAAAGAAACTACACTAATTGCAATCAACCATCTAGCTTTCAAATTCACTTGTACACAGGAAATTATTCTACCAACCCATAACTCAAGATTTCATGCATCATTTATCTAATTCACACTTGCACATAAAGTAATGTTCTACTTGTGCCAAATCTATGATAAAGAAACTAATACTATTCTCTCTTGCAGTGAAGTAAAAAGGATGGTTGGAATGGCCTAGGTGTTGCCTTTGATCATGGAGTCCAAGCTGGCGGGTCAACCTACTTTTAAGCTAAGCCAAATTTGCATTACATGCCAATACACAAGTTGCTATAGACATGCTACAGGAAGCTGCTATAGGATTCCTATATTGCTACAGGAATATCTATAATGCTACAGGAAGGCTGCCAAGAGGCTTTGAAAGGTAAGAACAATGAGATCAAGGGTTGGCAAGGCTGATGAAGGTTGTGGTAGATGGATGGAAGGTGACCAACATCCCTAACAAAGCTCAACACTTCAGGAAGGACAGTTTGGACTAAGAGGGTTGCTCACGGTGACCTAAAAGACAGAGCTCAAGAACAATATTTGAGATTCATCAAAAGAGAGTGGATAAGTCCTTGATGGAGATGGTGAAAGGCCCCTTTCCTATAAATCCAATAGTCCTACAACATCACATGCACATGCTCCCTTAGTAGTCACAAAATATCATAACCAATGTTGGAAAAGATGAGTTGAATTTAGAAACTATCTAACTTATGCCAAAAACTCTTATCTATGCAATGAACCAACTTCTAAATTACAACAATTATATGCAAAACAAGATAACTGATGTAAAATTTTTTCCAAGAAATCATCAACATAGTGTTTTTGGGCTGTGATTATAGATTCTTCTAGTTAGGCTCCCATGAGATATATGAGATAGAGTTAACACTCACAGGACTTTTGAGGAATTATATTCTAATAAAATGCAAAAACTAAAAAACATTCTAAGCTAAATAGGAATACCAATACATAAGAGGGACCTAAGCTACTAGGGTTGGGCCCAAACCCAAGAGCCTCAGCCCTCTGAAACTATCTCAATGATTGATCAATAAGAACCTTCTCATTATCATTGCAAAAATGTCAGATACATCACATAACAAGTCAAAAAAAGCAATAACAAGTGCTTGAGCTCAATATATTCTTAGCTGAAAACAAATTTTGAATCCTAATGAGCACTTTGGAATGTTTGTGTATATGAAAGGGTATCTACCAATAGCTCCCTGTAAAATAGAGATGTTTCTCTCCCAAAACTTGAGAAAGGTGGATCTAGATCTTCCTTGAACTGCATTGGCTTGGATGCCAATGACCTCATCCTGCTTGGCTGCCAATGACTTCAAGTTGATGAGAGATAAAGTGGTGATATTGGCTAATTGAAGGAGTTAAGGAGGTGGACAACCTCCTAGAATCTCTCTCTATTGTCTACTTCGAGCTCTTGGATTGAAATTATCTCAAAATTGCTCAAATTCCTACATTTAAACCATATTAGGCCACATGACATAGCAACAGATCTTTCACCCCTCACACTAAGCATAATATAACAAAAATTGTAAATAAATGTGGGAAAAATAGAATTTTAAAGTTGGAGGATGGCATTTTTATCCTTATGATATACCTATCGATGAGCCTCATCAATAAGCCCTCAGGAGGAGCGGTAGGTGAATCTCTTGCTTCAAAATTCGAACTATATTTTACCCTCATCGCTTGTATGGTGTCATCGATGATGGGTAGTGTGTGGTACATAAATAGTGGAGCTTAATTCCATATTACCCGTAACAAAGAGCTCTTCAGTAACTTGGAGGAGAAGGATCCCCATATGCATATTGAGATGGGTGATGATGGGAGGTATAGTGCAACTCATATCGATACAGTTACCTTTCAGAGGGAGTCTAGTTTTCCCCTCACTTTGCGAGACATTATGTATGTTTTGGGTTTGAAGAAGGACTTGGTTTCTATTGCCATGTTGGAGGATAGAGGCTATGATGTGATATTTAGTAAGGTAAAGGCGTTCCTTCGTCACATAGCCATAGGATAGGTGAAGCAGATAGGGGTTCGAGTGAAGAACCTCTACAAATTGGAGGTATAAGATTACACTTCTTTGTGCACTAAAGAAGAGAAGGCACAGAAACGCGACATCGGTGAGTTGCTGTGCAGGAGATTGGGTCACTTGCATCATGATGCTTTGAAAATTTTGTAGAAAATTTCTATAGGGCTTTCCAAGGGTACACTAGAGTAGAGAGACACATGCAAAGGGTGTACATCGGGGAAGTACACCAAATATTCCTTTCATGAAAAAGACAGTCGAGCAAAAGCAATCCTTGATTGAGTTCACTCAGATGTGTGTGGACCGTTTTCGACAACATCCATGGCCAAGCATAGGTATTATGTAATATTTGTTGATGATTTTTCTCATAAGTGTTGGATGTTCTTCATGAAAAAGTAAGATCAGACATTCGCTAAGTTTTGTGAATTTAAAGCACTTTTTGAGAAAGATACTAGCAGGAAATTTAAAGCTATCATAAGCGATAATGGTGGAGAGTATGTGTCAAATGAGTTCAAAAAATTATGTGCATCAGAAGGCATTCAACGAGAGTTGATAGCACCTCATAACCCATAGCAGAATGGGATGGCTGAAAGGAAGAACATAATTATTTTGGGAGTGGCATGGGAGATGTTGCATGATCAGGGCCTACCATTACACTTGTGGGCTAAAGCATGCAGCACATTTGTTTATTTGCATAACAAAATCCCTCATCTAATTCTCGGGATGAGTACATCGGAAGAGGATTTTTCAGGGAAGAAACCAAATGTGACACACTTCAAGATGTTTGGTTTAACAGTCTACTGCCATGTTACCAAAGATGCAAAAAAAGAGCTAGAGCCAACAACTAAGTTTGACATATTTGTGGGGTACAATGATATACCTTACAACTATAGGTTGTACCTTCCAACCAACAAGATGACAGTGGTTCACAAAGATGTGAAGTTCGATGAAGAGAAGACCATGAGATGTTCCCTTGAGAAGGATCTTCAGCTACATGCGGTTGAGGAGCTTTTAGCTCCAAAGGAGGAACCTCGAGATGACGTGGAGCAGCCACATGTAGAGGAGCGGGGGTGGAAACACCCACTCATGCAGAGTCTTCCAGATATGGGAGAAATCGCACCAGAGAGGCTGACAGGTTATTGCATGATGCTATAGAGAATGTGGGATCACACACATCATATCATAGGTAGAGGAGGTCACTAGAGAGGTACACCAACTACATGGCTCTAATGAGTAGGAGTGTAGAGATTTAGCCATCCTCTTTTGAGGAAGCAGTCCAGAAACCAGTTTGGGTTGATGCCATGGCTGAGGAGTATGACTCCATTATCAGGAGTAGTTTTTGGGAAGTGGTCCCAAGGCCGGCACATAAGTCAATGGTCATTTCCATATGGCTTTATAAGGTAAAGCAAACAGCTAATGCAAGTTTGGAGAAACAAAAGGCAAATTTTGTGGACATAGGGTTCTATTAGGTGGAGGCGATTGATTATGATGAGACTTTTGCTCATGTAGTAAGGTACTAATCAATCAAATCCATTCTAGCACTTCCAGAACATATGGGATGGAAGATACATCAAATGGATGTAAAGACAACATTCCTCAATGGCATGATTAAGGAAGAGGTGTATATTAATCAGCCTGAAGGATTTGAGACCTTCAACAGAGAGTCGCATGTGTGCAAACTCAAGTGAGTGTTGTATGGACTGAAACAAGCACCCCATGCTTGGTACACTAGGATCGATAGCTATTTCATCGGGTTGTACTTCACCAAAATTGAAGCAGATGCAAACCTTTACCATATTGTGGTTGAAGGTAAATTGTTGATTATTGTTTTATATGTCCAATATTTGATTCTGACATGTGATGATAAGTTGATCGAGTCTTGCAAAGAGGATCTTGCAAGAGAGTTCGAAATGAAGGACTTGGAGCTCATGCACTACTTTCTAGGGATGGAAGTATGGCAAGGAGATGAGGAATTATTTGTCTCTCAAGGCAAGTATTCCAATGAGATACTGAAGAAGTTCCACATGGAGAGCAGTAAACCCATGGAGACTCCTCTAGCTAGTAACTGGAGGAAGGAGGATGTTACTTTAGGTGAAGTAGTGGAGGCTACTATTTATAGACAACTTGCGGGTTCATTCATGTATTTGGTGAACACATGACCAGAAATGTCACTATGCAGTTAACCAACTTAGTCAAGATATGGTTAAGCTAACCAAATTGTATTGGAAGGCATCCAAACATGTGTTGAGATACCTCAAAGGCACCACTCAGTTTGGTATTTGGTACAAACAGACAGAGAGAGTGAATCTTCAAGGCTTCATCGATGCATATTGGGCAGGGAGTCCATCCAATGGGAAGAGCACATCAGGTGGGATCTTTAGTATTGGGTCAATAGTTGCTTCTTGGTACAGCAGGAAACAAAGATCAGTTGCACTTAGTTCAGTAGAAGCAGAGTACATGGCTGCTAGTCAAGTAGCTTGTGAGGATATCTGGATGAGGAAGATTCTGGTTGGTTTGTTTGGTCAACAAATGGACCCAATAGTGATTTACTGTGACAATCATAGTTGTATCAAACTCTCTAAGAATCTATTTTTTCATGAACGGTCCAAGAATAATGATATATGTTATCATCATCTTCGAGATTGTGTGTAGAGGAGAATCATGTTGTTGGAGTACATTCCCATAGAGGAGCAGGATGTAGATATTTTAACAAAGGCCTTGTCAAGATGCAAATTCAAGTTTCACAGAGGCAGGATCAGGGTAGAAAATAATCCCTTTTTGTTGAGAGGGAGTGTTAAAAATAGAAACAAGAAATCCTAATTTAATTTGTCCTTGAATTAAGTTAGGAATTAAATCGAAATTTAATTCTCATAGCAACTTGTAATAGTTAACTAAGTTAATTTGACTTAGTTGGATCAGTAAATTCAAGTTGGAAGTCTATCTGGAGTCATGTAGAGTGATTCCTAAATTTTAGGGGTTGAGGTTGAGTTCTTTTGAGTTGTAATTAATTAACGCTGTCTAATTGAGTTATAATCAATTAAACTAGTTCAAATAGTTGGAGGAACTAGTAGGAGGTCTAGTAGTGGGGAGCAGCTTCAGCGCAGCTTCACTGCTCCACCAGTTAACTGATTATTTACTCATAAATAAATCATGCATGTCAGTTCAGAGGAAGACCTAGTTGAGATTAGAGTTCAATAACAATGTACTATCAGTTGTATAATTTTCCGAGTTGTACAAATGGTGCAAGCAATCAATAGAAGACCTATGATGGATTGCACAGTTATGGTGAGGGATTTTCCCAATTAAATATGGGATAATTATTTGATGAATTGAATAAGGAATTAGGGGCTTGGAAGGTAGTATAATTGGCTAAGTGTTGGCTTGAGTTGGTTTGTGAAGTAGAGAGATAGATTGTACTAGTGCAGGAATTGTTCAAGTTTAACAAGCATTGTATTTTATTCTCAGATCTTTTGGTTAATACAATATTGATATTCTGGATATTGAGAAGTTGTTTCCCCATAAAGGTATTGTGTTATGTGTGATTTAAATTCTTCCTTTTTTTCTTAGTGTTTTCATCGATCAATTTTTGTTTCTACTGATGAGTATAGTAGATTCAAGTCTTTCGTTCTAGCATATACGTAAGCAGTTTGAATCTACAAGTAAAAATTTACAGTCCTGAGCTTGGCTAGAGGCTCAACCCAACCTTCCTTCATTTTATTCAACTTCCATCCACCTCTCCATACCCTCAAGACATCATTTTCACCTTCAAAATCCACTTTAAAGCCCTCTTGTAGCATTATAGGCCCTCCTATAGTAGTATAGGACCTCCGGTAGCAATACAGGACCTCCTGTAGCAACGACCTGTAGCAAGCCTATAGCACCACTTTCCTTGATCAATTTTGATCCTTACTACAACTTTGACTCAGAAAAGATGAATAATGACTCTCGATTATGATTTTATGATCAGGGGAAGCTCCTAAGCCAGTCCAACCATTCCTTTTCTTCACTACAAAACATAGTAGAATTAGTTTCTCTTATCACAAGTATGATACAAGTAGGCTACTAATTTTCAAGCAGTTTGAACTACGTAGATGATGCATGCAAGTATGATTGGTAGTTTGATGAATTATTCAAGATAAAATAGTTTCCTTTCTACAAGTAGATTTGGTAGTTTGATGGATTTTGCAAGATAAAATAGCTTTCTTTTTGCAAGTAGATTAGCCTTTATCCTTTAATGAATTGATTAGTTAGCATTTACAAGTTGAGTCAATGGATTTTCCACTTTCATAGCTAGAAGTAGTTTCCAATTGTACCTTCTTCAACAAGATTTCATTTTAATTCAGTAGGAGGAATGGTCTCTCAACACTTTTGATCTAATGTCATAACTTAGGGTGGCATGAGTGGAATCTAGTTTGTTGTTCATATAGCACTGTCACCTTTAATTTTGTATGAACCCCGGGTTGATAATTTGAGTTAAGGAGCCCTTGGGAGTTGAAACATTCTTGGTGCAATATCGGGGCTCACCACTTTATGGTGTTTTTGTTGGGGAGGTGTCCAAGTAGATATTGTTTGTGTTTAAGCATTGTTTTTTGTTTTGCATACTATTTTTTTTAAGTAAAAAAAAATAAAGATATTTATTTCATGTCTCATAGTGTAAGGATAATCAAGGAAAATTCTTACGAAAACCCCCACACCCTCAAACATTCAACCTTTACTCTTCTTCGGTGACTGTGAGCTTCCCTCTCTGACTACAAGGGAGTTAGAAGACCCTCTAGGTGAGCAACCTGGAATTTTTGAAGAACCTATTGGGGAAGAAGAAGAACCCAATTCACCTACCCAAACTATGGCTTAAAATGGGGACAATAAGGTTTTCTCTATCAAAGAGACCAATGGAGAGGCTAGAATGAAGAACATAAGCTCTACAACCCTTCCACACTTCCATGGATTAGCCTCTAAGGATACTCACACCTTCATGTTTGAATTTTCTATTGTCTGTAGGACCTATAACTATGCCTTTGATGAGTATAAGTTGAAGTTATTCCCCTCTAACCTTAAAGGTGTTTCCTTGCGCTAGTTGATAGGACTGCCTGGGGGTAGCATCACTACCTAGGCCCAAATGCAACATACCTTCAATAAAAAGTACAGGGACTACTGCTGGTCCAAAGAAACCAAGGAAAAAATATTTAGGATGACTCTTGGACCTGATGAATCGCTAGAAGACTATGAGGAGATATTTCAACTCAGTTATAGGAGGGCCAATTGTACCCTTGATCGTTAGTCACTCAAGTTAGTTCTCCTCCGAGGGATGAGGGAGGATATGTTGGAAGCCATCAACATGTTTTCTGGAGGAGATACCTATCAATTATCCAATGATGGCATCAAAAATGTATTCAAGAATCACTCTATGGATTCGAGGAAGAAGGGTAGGGCTAGTCAAGGCTTGGTCAGTTCCTCTCCCTCCACAACATCCATCGAGAATGAGATAGGAAACCTATTTGAGGATTTCAAAAGTGAAATGTTGCATACCTTTGCATTGCAAATGGATACCATGCAAATAAAAAGAAAGCAGGAGGGAGTAGAAAGGGCACTAGCCATTTTCTTCCCTAGATGCACTGAAAGGCATCATAAGAATCAATGCCCATTGAATGTCATAGAATTATGCCTAGTCTGTGAAGAAAAACATGTAATAGACAAATTCCCTTCTTTTCCAGGACTAAGGTTGGTCAGAGAAAATTTGTTTTATCAATCAAAGAAGTCCTCAAGGACCTCGGCCATGTCAACAAGGTATGTAAGGTTCACACTACTCTTATTATAATCCAAATCAGAATGCACCTTTTCAACCTTGGTACTCTTCCACTCATCCATCCTGGTCCACACCTCCTTCTTGGTCGTATGCTCCTCTATATCCTCCTCAACCTATCAACCATCCTTTTCATCCATATCCAACCCAATATTCTCAATGGGGCAACCCATCACAAGGGTGGAGGCCTCGAGTCAACCAGCCTCTTGCTTTACTGCATCCACCCAAATCTCAACCACAACTCACTCATCCTACTCTACCTAAGCAACCTTGAATGCCTACTCAACCCAATCTGAACCTAAACAACAAGCAAGCACAACAAGTCTACAATGTAGAGACATCCTATCCTTCTTATGTTGTTGAAATCTAGAAATAACCTTCAGTCTAGGAGAGTGCTTCTAAATAATCACCCACCTTCTTCACCTGAAGAGCTTGAAGAAGAGAAGGAAGAGAGTGTTCCTCAAGTCAATCCAACTCCTTTTATTGAGATGTTGATCCACCCTAGCCAGCACACCCCATAAGAGGTTGAACTTCTGGGAGAATTGAATAATTTTTGTGTTAAGATACCCCTTCTCCAGGATATTAAAGATGTTCCCATCTATAATAATTTCATCAAGAAGAAATGTTTCAAAACATGGGAGAAGAAAAATAGATGCCCCCACCATGAATGTTATTGGGAAATAATCTAATTTGATGTTTGGGAGGGTGATATTCCCGAAATATCTAGACCCTGGAAGCCCAGTAGTAGATGTGCACATTGATGGCCTTATAGTCCTTAATACCCCGATTGATTTGGGGGCTACAATCAATGTGATGACTAAGGAAACCATGATAAAGCTAAATCTGTAAGCGGCTTTGAGAGTGACCACCAAAGTGTTGAATCTTGCAGACAGATCCATAGTAGCTCCTGAGGGAGTTGTTGAAGATGTTATGGTTTCCATTGACTCTTGGGAGTATCCTACTATAATATCCCCTGGTTAAAAGTTCATGTAATAAAAGTTAATAAAGGAAAAATAAGACCACGATTAAGGGACACTTATTCCAGGTTGAATTATGGGCTAAGATATCCTAATGGGCATCACTGGATGTGTTTATGGCTAAGGGAAATTAGCAAAGGCAATGGCTAAGGCATTAAAAAGGCGAAAAGGTATTTTGGCACATTTATTCATGAATATAATGGAAATTAAGAGAAAAGGAAGGTGAAAGGTCACAGGTTGGATGCGAGGAGGAAATTGAAGGAAAGTAATGGAAAATGAAGAAAATAAAGGCCTCGTTGATCAAAAGGCTTCTGAGAATCAATTTGTAACCTTTTCTCAATTTAGTTTTGGAGCTATCTCGTTATTCTCTCTCTCTCTCACTGTTGGACACTTGGAGTTTTCTTGGAGCATTCTAGGCTTGGAGAAAGGAAGGGAAAAGAAAGCAAAGGAAGGACAAGGAAAGAAAATGAAATAAAAGATCAAGCAAGGAAGAGTAGGATCAAGCAGATTCAGAAGGAATACTTGCAGGTAACATATTGCATGTGTGATTTCCTAGTTGGTTTTGACATGCATGGCTTTACATGTTGGTATATGGTTCTCTTGTTGTCGGCGGCATGGTTTTGTCAAGTTATGACAGTGGTTTTCAACCTTGCCTTGCCTTTTTCTGAATAACCATGGTTTGGTGGGATTGTTTTCTCAATTTTGAGCTTTGGAATTTCCAGATGGTTTCAGAATCTGGGGCGGAGGTGGTCTTAGGAAAAGTCCCAAAGGCCTAGGAATCCACGGTAAAGCATGAGGGTGGAGTCTCGGTTAGGGCCTAGTGATCTGGTGTGGATTGTGGTAAAGCCCAAAGACTGGTGTGTCATATTAGAGCCTAGTGATCTAATGTGGATTATGGTAAATCATGAGAGACAAGGAGATGGAAAATTCCTCAAGGATAGTGATGGAGTCTGAAGGCATTCCAAGCTCGGCTTGGTTTTTGTGATCTTGGTGCCAGTTTTGGTGAGATAATGGTTTGATGAGGGTGGAGGTGGTTTAACGTTTGGATTCCCTTGGTTGTTTTTGGATTTTTTTATCCACGAGATCCCACATTCATGCTTGGAATATGGCACGGGGGTGGCTGGCTGAAAGAAATATTTGTTTCAGCCACGCCTACACTCGAGTGGTACATGGAAGTCTCGAACTTGGTCGGCACTTGCCTATGTTTAATAAAGCTAAGTTCTCTTGCTTTTTCACTTGTTATAATGTGGCAATAATGGTTGTTATCGCATTGTTATTTACATGGTTTAATGATGGTTATAAGCATGGTTATGTGACTAGACTAGTTATAGTCATGGTTATTCCATGTATTTTCTTGTAACTGAAAAGATAATGGATGCAAGACCTAATTGATGTCAAAATAGTTAAGGGAATAGGTTGGTGATCCTTCTTGTCAGGTCTCATCTGAGTTATCAGTCATTTATTATTTGTCTTGTATTCATTCCCCGTAGATTTCATTGATGCCAAGTGTTTGATAGAATGTCAGTATCAGTTGGGGATGGTAAGGTCTAGTCCTGGAGCTATTTTTGATTTGTAAGTATTGTCATTATATAAATTATGGATTTTGAAAGCTACAGGGATTTTTTGAGAGTGGCCTGGATTCTGGGCTTGAAAAATGGCACAAATCCCAAAGTCGTAGGCACAGGTATGAGGAGAAAAGTGCCCAAACACATGCATACCTTGTTGTGTGAGAATCTGGAGCCTTCCATATGCACCCTTGTCCATATCAAGGGAGTGTCTGGGGTTTTAATGATCTAAAACTCAGTGGGACCCAAAGACTGGTCATGGGGAATGACTGGGATGCATTATGGGAGTCCTGTAGTAGGTGTAGAAGGTTTAGTATGGTGTGTTTTCATCGATTCCACTTCCTTAACTAACACATAGGGAGTCGAATCATATCATAGTAACTTCTCGTCACATGTTTACCCCGGTTGGTCAGTTACTTAGGTAGATGTGGGAGGAGGGTCGTTACAGAGTGGTATCAGAGCATGGTTCACCCCTAGGACTGGATTGGTTGTGTGTTGGTCATGAATTCATGTCAGTTGCATATGTGTTTCTTGTGTTGTAAGACCATGTGCTTGTTTCATTTGTATGGTATGGATTATGCTTGTAGTGAGGTCGCCACAGGAAGTTGACGGTGTTTTTGTGGAGTGTGTCATTATGAGTGTAAAGTTGATTAGGCATTGTTTATGCACATTAGTATTAACATGTGGTCAAGTGTACAATGATGTGGTGGTTGTTGCCATGCATGAGGTCATGGTGTGTGTTATGTTCCTATACCAATAGGTGTTGTAATTTTTGAATAGCTGAGGTCTAATCTGTAATATGTACATACCTTTTCTTTCTGCAAATGTTTTCCATATTTGTAAAAAATAAAAAAAAATAAAAAATGTAAAGAGGCTATGTCCTAAAAGAAAAATCAAAGGAAAAAAAGAATGAAAAAAGGTAAAAAAAGATGAAAAATGAACCCCAAGAAAAAGAAAAAGACCATGAAAGTGTGCAAGTCCAAATGCCACTGCTATTTTACTTTTTTGTACAATAATGATTGTGTGCAATTTTTTTTATGCCACAATCCATGGTAACCAAATAATTTAATCTTGGTTATTCTATGCTTTGAATTTCATGTTTAGGGATAAAGAATAAAATCTAACCAAACTATTTAATCTTGGCGGATAAGTAGATAGGTAGAGAAAATAAAAGGATCTCAACAGTTTAATTTGAGCCCTTGGATGTAAGAAGGATAAATTTAGATAGATTTCTATTGTAAAAGAAAAGAAAAGTTTTGATAAGGGTTTTTCAGCTTAAGTGCACCCTAATAAAGAGTAGAAAAAATGGTAGGATGAGTAGGTGGGTAAGTAGTTGGATGGTTGCAGAATTATTGTGATTGATTGGATAAAGTCATATCATTTATTTTCATGATCAAGTTTTTAAGAGTGTGGATGAAAATTGAGAATTTCCACAAAGTCAAGTGATTAATTTCCCCCATTCATTTCACCCTTAATTTTACTAATTTCCCATAAGCAAAGTAAAGAGTACCTAAACCTTAAGTTAAAGGGGCTCAGAGCATTTCTCTGACTTTTGGAGGGACCGAACCCTCGGCTCAATAACCTATAGGTTCTAAGTACTAAAATCCCCTCATGAAAATTCACCCCCTTCAATTCATTCATTTTCCCACAAAAACCCACAAAAAAGCATTTAGCCTAAGTAATGATGTGTAGATGTGGATATTAAAATAAATATCAATACATTATACTTAGCGCATTAGCTTTCCGTTTTCGCTTCATATTAACATTAATCTTTATTGTATTTATTTAACTCGCCAAAAGAAAACCCCCTTTCCCGTATATCTCATTTAAATCCCATATGATAATATCCCGCCCCGATGGTTTGAAATATAAACCATAATAGTAAATAATTAAATGGATTAATTAGTCAATCCACGACTAATTAAGAGCCATAACCCCCTGCCAAACCAAAAAGGATTAATTAATCAAACAATGATTAATTAGCAACCTTCCTCCAATCGTTTCGCCCTCAACGTCATTAAGCCTCCCTAATCGGAAATTAAAATCCCATCAGGCCCCTCCATTAACTCCCCGATCAAATCACACTCCTGATCATCGTACGATCTGACCCCTTCAGATCCAACGACTGTCGCTCATATCGGGCAGCCTCCGAAGGCCAACCTTTACCTGCCCGATGTGAGCGGTTTCACTATTCATCCCGCCGCTACGTGGCGCCCGATGAATGGCATCGGGCGACCTCCCCCCAAAACCATTTTTCCCAAAAAGCGATGCGATGAATCCTGCTTACCGCCTTTGCTAAGCGACAAACTGTCCCATCCTCCAATTGGCGCCAACTGTCATTTTCCCATTATACCCGCCAATATCATTGACTTTACACATAAAGCCAAAAAACTCATTGTTTTTGTTTTTATCATGAAAAGGATGTTCTGGCTTCCATGCAAAGCACAGAGCACGTTCAACCGCAAACTTGCTATCAACTGTCAACTTGTCGCAGCTGAAGAACTCTAGACCACCTTGCAGGCACGTATGCTTCCTGCAAACAGTGCAAAATCATCATTTCACCATTCAAACAGCCAAAACCAGGTATTTACCCCATTTTTGACTAAGAAACCTTGATTTCTTGCCAAACTTGAGCTAAATTTCTTTAAATGCTAAGTAATTTAGTCAATTAATCCACCGGGTAAACCTGAAATACTCTGAAACAGACCAATTGTTCCCAAATTCCCTGAAATCCTTCGTCCCATCCTTGAATCCACAAGAACCAAGGATGGAAGCCCCAATTGCCCTGAATGTCATGCCCATTATGACTCCCCATAGGGATTTAGACCACCTTCCACTTGTAGACAAAGATTTCCAAATAAAATACACCTTAGTCTCGAACTCCCCTTTGAAACTCTTCTGCAAGTATAGAGACCAGTACCTGAACCAAGCCGACTCCATTGGACTTTGGGAATTAGGTTTGCCTAAGTACTAGTTCCCCAGAGTGCATATATTCCCAGAAATTGTACAGTACTGCCACATGAACTATGATCTTATCCAAAGGGCAGTAAGAACTCTTGACCAATCTGTTCTATTTACTATCACTGTTGAATCCATCAACTGGATGCTTCAATTGCAGCCAAGAAAAAACCTAACCCCTCTTTCCATTGGGGACATGCTGAACAGATACTCTACACTCACGTCAATTAGACTAGTCCAGTTGTTCCAGATTTTTATCGTAAAAGAACAGTATATTCCAAAGAACCCACCTCCTTATCTATGGACTATATTCTCCAACCTTGGTCGAGATATTATAGATATGATATCTAGTATATTAGGTTGCACCACCAGTGAATATATTGATGAGATCATAATATCCATCATGTCAATCTACTCTCTTGACCAACCACCAGCTATCATGTTTGACTATGCAAAGTTTATTGCTGACAAAATGCATGATCAATTCATGAGGTTGGAAAATGAAAGAGTTTTCAAGTATTCTTCAGTTCTGTATCATTTGTTCTTGTACTACCAAGCTGATAGGTTTCCAATTTCCCTCCAAAAGCTTGATACTAAAGGAAACCCCAGATCAGTGATCTTCTGGACTTCTTTAATTCATCAGTTTGATTCTCAATACTCCTATACAGACTTCATAGACCTCTTTTTTCATCCTGTGACAACCATGCTGCTAGGAAGCCCTCCACCAAGAATTAGTGCAAACATCAAGAAGGTCCTGCAGTTATCAAAACAGTACAAAGTAGGGGATTGGTACTTGTACCAAGGCCATACTAAAATCAGAATTTATGGATGTGAACTACCACCTTACAAATTTCCAAAGTACCTCCCCATGAGATTATTTGCTCTGGAGTACTACAGACAAATGATTAATTCAGATGAGGTGCACTTTGTAAGAACCAAGAAGAAAGTCCAACTTAGGATAAAAGATCAGCTAGGCCCATTCATTTGTAATAGTAGAGAAGTAGGAAAGGAGATAGATGAAATCCTCCGAAGATTGAAACTGAAACTGAGTTTCATGTGGACTTATGACCCCCACAGTTTCATTTGTAATAGGATACAAAAGAATAAACTAGCTCCTTACATCCATCACAAGGTCCCTGAAATTGAACATTATGCTAATCGGTGGAAGGAACTTTGATAGATTCAGATAGTACAAAGGTTGTTGTTGATACTGTATTAGTGGACTTAGACATGAGACTTGATGAGGATTCCTTTTCCAAGAGACTTTCAGTCTCAAAGACAAGCACAAGACCACAGTGGGTAGATAGAAGCAGATCCATCATCAGAGGTAGGACTATCAGGACAACCATCATCATCAGAACAAGCAGAGCCATCAAAACAACCGGAGTTTTCAGAACAACAAGCAGAATCTGAACAACCTGAAATTTTAGAGGAATTTGCTCAACCTGAAAAAATAATGAGCAATCCTCCTATTTTTCAGACTCCTCTCAATAAGGAAATAAACCTTAAGAGAAACATAGAGGAGGCCACTCCTTCCAACATGCTTGTTGATCAAACCTTTGGTAAGAGGCAAAGGTTAAATCCATATGCAGAACAAGAATATACTGAGGAAACAACAGGGACTACAAGAGCAGAGGGAACAGAAAGTGGGCACACCATTCCTTCAGGAGGTACACCATCTACCTCACAGTTCCAGGTATTAGAAAGGCAACAGAGCACAGAGGTATCTTCCTTCAGGACTCCTTCTGGTCAGAGCCAGGATATCAAAGAAAAGTATAAAGAAATCAAAGCAAGGAATGAGAAACTAAAGGCTCAAACCTATGCTCATTATCTCAGAATGGCTCCAACTAACCAGACAAGGCTAATGTTAGCCTTTGATATAAAAGAAGGCAAGATGAAAATGAGTTTTCTCAAACCAACTGTGAAACAACCAAGATCAATGGTTGATTATTTAAAAACTGATTTTGAAGTTTTGGAAAAGGATATTCATCCTATTGACCAAATAGAGCTGCATAAACAAACAGGTGAAATGGTCTACTCTACATTAACCAACAAAGCAATCACAACTCATCAACTATAGAACTCACTGAATAACACATCTGAACAACTTCAATTGGAAAAGGCCTCTTCTTAGGCCAAAGACACCAAAATAAAACTTTGGAAGACTTGATCATAGAGCTGGGACATGATCCCAAGGATGTCAAAGCAGCAGAGAAATTAATAAAGAAGAAAAATGATGACATAGCTGCACTAAAGAAGCAGCTCAAGATTCCTCCTCTTCACCATCCTCAAACAGTTCAAGTGTTAGAAAAACAGAAGGAGGAAGAACTTATGGACCTAGTCCTTAAGTTGAATGATCAATTGAATGAAATTGAGAAAGAATTGGATAATGTGATATAGTCTAAGCAGAGTGAGCTAGCCACCACTCCTCAGACTGTAATACCTACAATTTCTACAGCAGTACCCTCCACCCTGGCAGCTTCCTTGGCACCAACACTTCCACCAGTAATGGCATTGCCTGTAGCAGGTACTACTTCAGCCACAAGTACATTGACCAGTACAGGGATAACAACAGAAAAGACAGATGAATTGGTTAAGGCTATGGAGAAAATGAGCATCCAGGCCATAGAACTGAAGAAGCTCAGAGAGCAAGTGACAAGTTTGGAAACAAGTTGTGAACTTGCACAGATTCAGCATAAATAAGAAGCACGGAAAAACCAAAGGATGGTAGAAAGAATAAGGATCCTTGAAAAGGATTTGACACTAGAAAAGCCATTGGGAGACATCAAGGATATACTGTGGACCAATATCATCGATTCCATCAACGATATTTGGCCTTCCGTTCAGGTTATTTTTTAGCAAACTGAAGTAGTCAAAATAGCCATGGAAGCCATACAAAAGACAAATGAAGAACTGGGAGACAAGCCTGAGGAAGCAAATCAGTTGATAGATTTTTTTAATAGTAGAAACAGGTACCAGTTGGGTGAATTAGAGATTCAGGACAAAACAACAACTATTATTGAGATAAAGAAGGTTCTTACTAAAAGGAACCTGGTGCTTAATTTGGAGAAAAGATGTCAAAGCATTCAAGTAAACATCGACAACTTTATGATAAAATATGGAATTTTGAGAGAAAAAGGACTTCCTGATCCACTGGTTATACATGAAAAATTAATGACACATGAAGATTACATTGAGAGATTGAATAAACAGGCCAGAAGCCAAGCCAGTTCTTCAGGAGTAAAAGCATTGCCTACATGAAAGGTACTTTATGATGGTGTAGATAATTTGTTCTACATAGAACATGAATTCAAGCATTTGTTCACCAGCAAACCCAAATTTTCCAAATATACAGAAGCCGATGAAGTTTACAGGAAAATGATCAAAATAAAATTACCAGATAGTGAATGGTGGACCAGTTTGAAAGATTTACTATAAGTTACTATAGTAAATCTAGAAGGTAAAGATAACTACCAAATGAAAACAAGTAATACAAGATTAACCAGCACAGGTAAAGTGTATCAGTAGGTTAAAGATAAGATTGAATCCAACACATAACTACCAAGGAAACTGCAAGAGCCAAATCCGAATTCTAGCAGCTAGCACATTCACAAATAAAGGGACAACAAGCAAACAGTTTTCCATCTGTCTCTATCTTCGTGTTGAAGATATTTTTTGTTTCCTAGAAGAATTCTCATATGGTTATGAGATATTTTGTATTAAATTTTGTATAAATACTTCACAATTTGAAGTAATTGGTGTGGATTAAAAAGCATTTCTGGAGACATCTTGTTGTAAGCTAAGGAGATATTGTACTCAAGACTAGACTGGTTTACTGGATTATAAAATAAAGCTGAGGACATTTCACTCGATTCTTGTGCACATTTGGAACAAATAAGTATCATTTTCTCATGTGTAAATCTCGTTTTCTCTTTATGTCATGAATTATTCATTTGTGTTTCTTATAAAATCTTAAAAGCAAACAAGGAATGATATCATCAGAATTAGCTTAAGTGCTCTTGGTTTTAACTGTTTGCTTTATTTATGTTTTCTACTAAACTGCCTTGGTCTGGGGATTCTTGATTGCCCCCTTACTTTCGTAGTTTATTCCCCCTTTGGCTCATAGTACAGGATTCTTCCTTGCCCTTTACTATTGGCCATCCTTCATTTCTTCATCCCAGTCACGGTTAAGGATTCTTCATTGCCCTTGGCCTTGGTTAGGACTTTCCATTCATTGAAACCTTTCAGATTTTCTCTTGCTGTGTTATCCTACCCTATGAACTCTTACCTCAGTGATAAATCAAATACAGTTAAGCCTTTCTTGATTGACTCCAGAGCCCAATAGCCTAAATATTTGCTCTGCCCATCTATCTTCTTAATTCCACCACCCAATCAAAACAAACAACCCCGAACATTAAGAACTAGCTTGAAATCTTATTTAAACAAAGTTAAATCTTAAAGAGAGAGCCCTCTCTGGACTTAGGTGGGCTAGAACCTGAGTCTAAAAGATTGGTTTGTGGTTACGTCGGGCCATTCCTTCTTTAATAACTTCTAAGGAAAAAACCTGAGTGATAACAGTATGTGTAGTTGATATGGCCGTGCATTGATGTTTGGACTCTAGCTAGAATGAATGGTTATATGCTTATATGGTTATGTGTTATATTTCTATATGTTGTCATGATCATGTTATACATGTATTATGTTGATTTTTTGATCCTGTAGACGAGGTATCCTCCGCGAATTATGCTAAGGTATGTTGGTTCATTGTGATTTGGTTTAGCTGACATGACATACGTTGCAAGAAGAATATCAAAGATGACTAGCAAGATGGTAGACTACAATTCTCGAAAATCTCCCTATGGATCAGATGAGTTGCGTGGTGTTGGGAACTCTTCTGATTTCACAAGCACGCTGAGAATTTTAAAGGTAGAAATAAGGAGTTGTAAGGCAGACAATAACAGAATCATATAGACGCAAGAGAAACAAGAAGAGGTAAATGCAATGATACTTCAGATCTTGTCAGAATTGCAGTGATAGGGAACACTTTAGATTAGCCATGAGTAGGAGGAAAGAACTAATGATACATATGGTAGCAGGTCTTGTGGTGAGTACAGGTTGTATGGAGAGGACACGATCAAAGATGGTAGGTCCTTAGATGCTTTGGATTGGAGAGGCGATGAATGTAGGTACTATTACAGTTCTAGTTCTAACAGGCATTATGATCAGCATTGTTATCATCCTTACAGGAGGAGTGACCGGGGATATTTTCTAGATGAGTTTAAGAAAGATGAATAGATGGAGAGATGAATAAATGACGGGATGTAGAGGCATGGTTGCTTGGTGTGAGGAAGTTCTTTAGATTGCATGGTTATTCAGTGACCATGAAAGGAAAGATAGCCATGTTTAGTCTGGAAAGCAAATATCTAATGGGAGGATTTGAAGAATGTTAAAGGTATTTTGGAGGATGACATGACTAGTAATGTGTTTGAGAGGCTCCTTAAGAAGGTTTTTCTGGAAAGGTATTATGATGACAGAGCTAAGTAGTTTTATGAGTTGCAGATGGGTTCCATGATAGATGATGAGTATACTAGTAGGTTCTTGGAGTTGTTGAGATATGTACCTTACCTCAAGGAGGAGAAGGCCAAGGTTCAAAGATTCATCAGTGGACTTCCAGTAGCATACAGAGAATGGATTAAGTTCGATGAGCCTAGATCATTGGAGGAGGCCATCTAAAAGTTGAAACATTGTTATGAGTAGTCGAAGCGCAAAGTTGAGCCTAAGTGTGACTTGAAAGGAAATGAGAAAGTTAAAGGAAAATGGCCACTAAAGTGAGGAAGATCTCAAGATGCAGGTGAGAAAGAAAATGTAGTCCCTTACAAGAAGTTCAATACAGTTGAGAAGGGACATGGAGAGAAGCAGACTAGAGGCAATGGTAGAGCACCGTTGTAGTGTTGAATATGTGGCAAGGATCGTCATAAGAGGGATTATCCGCAGTATCAAGGTGGTAGACCTTGGATCTATAGTGCTCAAGAGGTGCATACAGTTGTGGATGTTGGTCATAACATTCCTCGAATTTATGCATTTGTGGGAAACATGCAGGCAGATCATCAGGAATCTATCGTTGAGATGGATGTTAAGCTTTTTGATCAAGTTGTTTCTATTTTGATTGATCCTGGATCTAATTATAGTTATATTAATATTGATCTGGTGGATAAGTGTGGTTTGAGAAAAGAAGTGCATGCAGAATCTTGGTTGGTACAGTTGGATACAAGTACAAAGAAGAGATTTCACCATTGGGTAAGAGCTTGTGAATTTGGGTTAAATGGTATGCCTACAACAACACATTTGAATGTACTTCCATTGGGATCATATAGCATGATTTTGGGTATGGATTGTCCGTACCGTCACAGGACCAAAGTGGATTGCTTCAACAAGGCCATTGAGTGCTTGGATGATAATGGGGAAAAGAGAATTTTGCAAGGAAATAAGAATCCTACATCAGTGAGGATGGTTACCGCTATGTAGGCTAAGCATAGTTGCAGAAAAGATTGTGTGATGTTTCTAGTGCATATATCTAGTGACAAGGGTAAAGATGTTGAGGATGCATAAATATTCAAGAGGTACCATGTATTGCAGCAGTATCAAGATGTGTTTCCAGCAAAGATTCCAGAGTTACTTCGTCACATGGAAGTATATTTCTCTATTACTTTGGTGTCAGGGGCAGCACCAACATCGAAGGGACCTTACATGATGAGTACCCCAGATCTAGTAGAGTTGAAATTGTAGTTAAAGGATATGCTTGACAAGGGATACATTAGGCCAAGTGTATCGCCTTGGGGTGCACCAGTGTTGTTCGTAAAGAATAAAGATGGTACTCTTGGATTTTGCATCAATTACAGGAAACTAAATAAGGTTATGATCAAGAAAGGTTCCCATTGCCAAGGATTGACGATTTTTTTTATCAATTGAAGGGAGAAGCAATGTTCTCTAAGATCAACTTGAGATCGGGCTACCATCAGGTAGTCATCAAGGAAGAGGATATCTACAAGACTTTCTTCAGGACCAGGCATGGGAATTATGAGTTTGTTGTAGTTCTATTCGGTTTGTCTAATGCCCCAGCTACATTTATATGTTTAATGAATGATGCAGGAGCATGTGACTTAGAGGGAAAAATCTTCAAACATATTCCAAAAATCCAAACAAATCTATAGGCAAGGGAGTGGGGTCCTTTAGCCAGCAATTTTCATGCTTTCCTAGTTTAAGATAAGAGTAGAGTTAAGAATAAAACATGCTAATTATATCGCTTATGGATAAGCTGTAACAAAGCTTTACGCTTTAAATCACTCTATGTAAAAGCATGATTTTGTAATGGATAATGGTCGAGGAGGCTTTATCTAATTTTTATAAATAAGAAACAATGGGACTCTTAGGGCAGGTCGAGCCCGGAAGCATTATCATTTTTCAAAACCTCTCTCTGTTCATCTGAATTAATGACTCTTTGTTAATTGGTATTTACGCATGTATCAATTCTAGTTTTGTTGTTTTCCATGTTTATGAATGGTGATTCAGTCTTTATTTTTCAATCAACACTTAGGCATAGGCCTATTGGTTAGTTTTCCTTCACATCTACGATCGCAGGCTCCTTGAATTGTTTTATAAAATTCCACGGCCAGAGTCCTAGTTACATAGAGAAATCGTGAGAAATCACTTAGCCGGAGTATAGTTTTGGACCTAAAATCCTATTAGATTTGGTTCATACCCATATCGGGTCCGAACCAATATCGCATCGCAGGACCTCAAGTGGAGCGGAAGACCATTTAAAGCACTGAACTCCGATAGCGTGACACTACTAGAGCCAAAACACTATAGGGAGACTTTAATAAGTTATCGGGTCCGCGATTGTTATCGCACCGCATAATCGCAAGAGGAGCGGAAAGGGCTGTGGAACTGTCGAAGTCCGAAACCCTGATAAGCTCAGAACCAAAACATTATAGAGAAGAGCGGAAAGGGTTGTCGGGTCCGCAAGGATGATCACATCGCAAACCCAGAGCGGAAGGAACTAAGTATAGGTGCATTGGAGGTTGCGATAGTGATTTCCGAGAGCACGTGTTATCGCATCGGAGGAAGGAGTGTTTGAAAGCCGATTATAAACTATGCGATAGTGTAATTCTTCGGAATTTACACAAATCCTATTTATAAGCCGCGACTGTGTTTATAAATTGTGTCGATAACAAGGATTTGGGTGATCAGAGGAGAACCCATGAGGCTGTCAGTTTAACAATAAATGACTGATACGCCAATAGAAGCAGAGGGAGAAATTTGGCCTGATATTGAAGAAATTTCAGACAGATTTGCGAGGTTGTCCATATCGCCTGCACCCAGGCCACCATTAGTGGTATCAGAGCAGCCATCTGACATTGGATTGAATCTCAGAAGCAGGAGAAGGAAAGTTACTATGGATTTCAGATTTGGAAGAGGACGAGGACGTGGTGGAAGAGGACGGCCTGTTACAAACACTGAAGTAATGGAAGCTGTGCAACAGATGGAAGCTAGATTGGATGCATTAACAACATGCAAGAACATAGATGATGGAGATGTTAGTGAACCTGAGATTGAAGCTGCAGAGGAGGAAGTTGTAGCAGTTACTCCTAAGATGAGGTTCTTCTAGTCAGTGTTGAGATCCATAGCCAGGCCAAAGACTGAGGTATCAATATATGAAGGAGGGCTCAATCCAAAAGAATTAATAGACTGGATTAATGGCATGGAGAAATTCTTCGATTATGATGAAACAGAAGATGAGGAGAAAGTGAATTTTGTCGTCACCAAGCTAAAAGGCCATGCAACGCTTTGGTGGGATGGTGTGCAGGCAGAAAGGAAGAGACTTGGCAAGCAACCAATCAAGAATTGGAGCAGGATGATAACAAAGCTAAGTGGTAAGTTTTTTCCAAGTAATTATCAGCAAACCTTGTTTAGACAAATGAAAAATCTTAGACAGAGATCTATGACAGTGAAAGAATACACAGGGGAATTCTACAAGGTAAGCATAAGAACTGGAGAAGCCCAGGATACAGATGAGAAGGTGGCTAGATATATGAATGGTTTCAGGATGGACATTCAAGATGAAATAAGTCTACTATCTCCTAAAACAATAGAGGAAGCTTATCAGATAGCACTGAAAGCTGAAGAAAAACTCATGAGGAAGTAGTCTGCCAGAGGGAGAGGTACTTTCCGAGGAAGGGGAAGTCAAGGTGGTAGAGGAAGATCTACAACACCTAAAGATGGAGCTAGTAGCAGCTCAACCCAACATGCACCCACAGGAGGTGATGCAAGAGGCAGAGAAATAAGGTGTTACAGATGTAACAAGCTGGGACACAGAGCTTTTGAGTGCCCAGAGAATACAGAAACAAATAAGAGAAATGCCATTTTTGCTCAAGTTGAGAGAGAAGCACCAGTAGCAACAATGACAGAAGAAGAAAATATACCAGAGAGAGGAGAATCTTTGGTAATTAATAAAGTTTTTCTCAAGCCAGCAAAGGAGGTGGTTGAACCATCACAAAGAAAGACTCTATTCAGGACAATGTGTAAAGTCCAAGGGAAATGTTGCCAGATGATCATTGATAGTGGCAGCATTGATAATTTGGTCTCTACAGAAGTGGTGGAGAAATTGAAGTTGAAGACAATGAAACATCCAACACCTTACAAGGTGTCATGGTTGCAAAAGGGACATCAACTGTTGGTGAATGAACAATGTGAAGTGGAATTTCAGGTGGGCAAGTATAAAGATAAAATTATATGTGATGTGATGCCAATGGATATGTCTCACATATTTCTTGGAAGACCTTGGCAATATGACAGAGGAGCCATGCATGATGGAAAAAGAAACACCTACAAGTTTGGAAAGGATGGTGTCAATCATACATTTCTACCTCTGCAAGAAGAAGATGTACTAGGAAAGAAGACTGATCCAAAAACTCTGTTACTTGGAGGAAAAGAATACTTGAAGTAGATTGAAGAAAATGAGGTAAATTTTGTTGTAATTTGCAAGCCCAAGGTGATAATGACTTCTACTAAAATTTCTGATTTACCCATTGAAATTCAAGAAATGTTGGAGAAATATTGTGATATTATTGTTGATGATTTGCCTAATGAATTACCATCCATTAGAAAAATCAGCCATCATATAGATTTGATACCTGGAGCAACTCTACCTAACAAAGCAGCTTACAGAATGACTCCTACAGAAAATGAAGAGGTTAGGAAGCAAGTGTAAGAATTGCTTGACAAAGGGTTGATCATAGAAAGCTTGAGTCCTTATGCAGTGCCAACAGCGCTGAGTCCAAAGAAAGAAGGAGGCTAGAGAATGTGCACAGATTCAAAAGACATCAATAAAATCACAACCAGGTACAGATTTCCTTTGCCTAGAATTGAAGATTTAATGGATTGCTTGTGTGGAGCAAAGTATTTTTCAAAGCTATATCTTAAAAGTGGGTATCATCAGATAAGAATAAGAGAAGGGGATGAGTGGAAAACTACTTTTAAGACAAATGAGGTACTGTATGAGTGGAGAGTAATGCCTTTTGGGTTGTCAAATACACCAAGTACATTTATGAGACTCATGAATGAAGTTCTTAAAGAGTTCATTGGTAAGTTTGTAATAGTATATCTGGACGATATATTAGTTTACAGCAGGTCTAAGGAGGAGCATGTGAGGCATTTAAATTATGTTTTACAAAGGCTGTAGCAAGAGAAATTATTACTGAATTTGAAGAAGTGTTCATTCATGAAAGAAGAGCTAGTGTACTTGGGTTTTGTTATTTCTGCTGAAGGGCTAAAGATGGATCCAGAGAAGATCAAGGCAATATGGAGTGGCCTTCACCCAAGAGTGTTTTTGAGGTAAGGAGTTTTCATGGTCTTGCTAGCTTTTATAGAAAATTCATCAAGAATTTTAGTAAGATAAATGCACCTACTATTGAGACCATAAAGAAGGACAAATAGCCATTTAGATGGACTGCTGAAGCAGAAAAAAATTTCAGCTATTAAAGAAAAAAATCACTGAAAAGCCTATTTTGATTCTACCTGATTTTAACAAACCTTTTCAAGTGAAGTGTGATGCTAGCAGAGAAGCAATTGGAGGTGTTTTAAGCCAAGAAGATAGACTAATAGCTTACTTTAGTGAAAAGCTAAATGATTCCAAAAAGAAGTATTATTCTTATGATAAGGAGTTCTACGCAGTTGTACAGTCATTGAAGAAATGGAGACATTATTTAATGTCAAAGGAATTCATCCTTTACTCAGATAACCATGCATTACAGTTTATAATGCAACAACCAAAGCTCAGCCATAAACATGCTAAATGGGTAGAGTATCTTCAAGGTTTCCTTTTTTTTTTTAAGCATATGAATGGACAATCAAATAAAGTTGCAAATGTCTTAAGTAGGAGGAATGTATTATTTCAAGAGAGTCAAATCCAAGTGTTGGGTTTTAATTTTCTTAAAGAATTGTATGAGACTGATCCAGATTTTAAAGAGGCATTTGAGGCTTGTAAAAATCCTGTTTTGGTGGATAGAAGTAAATGGTTGGATTACTTCTTACAAGATGGGCTGTTATTTAAGAAAAATCGGTTGTGCATACCAAACTATTTGATGAGGGAGAATTTAATCAAATAAAAGCATAGTGGAGGACTTGCAGGGCATTTTGGCATAGAGAAGACTTTTGAACAGCTAAACAGATTTTATTTCTGACCGAAAATGAAATCTGAAGTGGAGAAGGATGTGAGAACTTGCAAAATCTGTCAATATGCAAAGGGAAGAAGCCAAAACACAGGTTTGTATATTCCATTACCAATTCCAGATAGGCCTTGGGATATGGTAAGTATGGATTTTGTGTTGGGCTTACCAAAGACTCAAAGAGGTAATGATTCAATTTTTGTTGTAGTGGATATATTTTCAAAAATGGCACACTTTATTCCATGTTATAAAACTAGTGATGCTTCTCACATTGCTAATTTGTTTTTTAAGGAGATTCTAAGATTGCATGGGTTGCCCAAAAGTATCGTCTCAGACAAGGATTCCAAATTTGTTGGACATTTCTGGAGGACGCTATGGAAGAAGCTGGGAACTAAATTAAGTTTCAGTTCTGCCTATCATCCAAAAACTGATGGACAGACTGAAGTGGTGAATAGGAGTTTAGGCAATCTTTTAAGGAGCCTTACTGCAGAACATCCAAAGCAATGGGATCAAGTGTTAGCACGAGCTGAGTATGCATATAATGACTCATCTAACAGGAACATAGGAAGGATTCCATTCCATATTGTTTATGGAATGCATCCAAGAGGATTATTTGAGTTGAGAAACTTGGGAAAAGAAAAAATGAGAAGTGCAAAGGGTGAAAATTTTGCTTCAGAAATGCATGCAATACATGAACAAGTGAAGCAACAGTTGCAGGATAGAAACATCAAAGATAAAAACAGAGCAGATATGAGGAGAAGAGAGGTGAATTTTGAAGTTGGGGATTTGGTTTTAGCGCATTTCATAAAGGAGAGGTTTCCACAGAGGGAGTATAATAAATTGAAGTTCAAGAAAATTGGACCGTGCAGAGTGTTGAGAAAATTTTCTACAAATGCCTATGAATTTGAGATACCCCATGATGTTGGGATATCACCAATTTTTAATGTTACAGACCTGTACAAGTATGAAGGTGAAAATGCAAATGATACAACACAAGATCAAGACACCCAAGAGATTGATTGGGTAAAACAGTTACCCACAACAAAGAATTTGCAGCCAGAAAAAATTCTGGACAAGAAGGTGTTTAAGAAGACAAGGGGACGAGAGTACTTCCAGTATTTGGTAAAATGGAAGGGACAGCTAACCGCTGAAGCTACTTGGGTTACAGAAGACATGCTACAGAAACTGGGCAGTTCTGTAGATGAACTCATGGATAAGAGCCCATGAAGAATTTTTTCCTCAGGAGTCTGATGCAGGAGCATGTGACTTAGAGGGAAAAATCTTCAAACATATTCCAAAAATCCAAAAAAAATCTATAGGCAAGGGAGTGGGGTCCTTTAGCCAGCAATTTTCATGCTTTCCTAGTTTAAGATAAGAGTAGAGTTAAGAATAAAACATGCTAATTATATCGCTTATGGATAAGCTGTAACAAAGCTTTACGCTTTAAATCGTTCTATGTAAAAGCATGCTTTTGTAAAGGATAATGGTCAGAAGGCTTTATCTATTTTTTCATAAATAAGAAACAACGAGACTCTTAGAGCAAGTCGAGCCTGGAAGCATTGTCATTTTGCAAAATCTCTCTCTGTTCATATGAATTAATGACTCTCTGTTAATTGGTATTTACGCATGTATCAGTTCTGGTTCTGTTGTTTTCCGTGTTTATGAATGATGATTCAGTCTTTATTTTTCAATCAACACTTAAGCTTAGGCCTGTTGGGTTGTTTTCCTTCACATCGGAAATCGCAGGCTCCTTGAATCGTTTTATAGAATTCCACGGCCAGAGTCCTGGTTACATAGAAAAATCGTAAGAAATCACTTAGCCGGAGTATAGTTTTGGACCTGAAATCCTATTAGATTTGGTTCATACCCATATTGGGTCCAAACCAATATCGCATCGCAGGACCTCACGTGGAGCGGAAGACCACTTAAAGCACCAAACTCCGATAGCACGACACTACCAGAGCCAAAACGCTATAGGGATACTTTAACAAGTTATCGGGTCCACGATTGTTATCACATCGCATAATCACAAGAGGATCAGAAAGGGTTGTGGAACTGCCGAAGTCCGAAACCCCAATAAGCTCGGAACCGAAACATTATAGAGAAGAGCGGAAAGGGCTGTCAGGTCGGCAAGGATGATCGCATCGCAAACCTGGAGCAGAAGGAACTAAGTATAGGTGCATTGGAGGTTGTGATAGCAATTTCCGAGAGCACATGTTATCGCATCGGAGGAAGGAGTGTTTGAAAGCTGATTATAAACTGTGTGATAGTGTAATTCTTCAGAATTTACACAAAGCCTGTTTATAAGCCGCGACTGTGTTTATAATTGCATTGATAACAAGGATTGGGGTGATCAGAGGAGAACCCATGAGGTTGTCAGTTTCACAGTAAATGACTGATACTCCAATAGAAGCAGAGGGAGAAATTTGGCCTGATATTGAAGAAATTCCAGACAGATTTACGAGGTTGTCCATATCGTCTGCACCTAGACCACTAATGAATAGTTTGTTGTGTCCTTATCTGTACAAGTTTGTTATTGTATTCAATGATGACATCTTGATATACTCCAAGAATGAAGAAGAGAATTGTGAGCATTTAGAAGTAGTGTTGAGATTGCTAAGAGAGCATCAATTATATGTGAATCTTAGCAAGTGTAGCATCTTGTAGATAGAGGTGCATTACTTAGGATGGTGTTTCCAAGGAAGGCATAGCAGTAGATCCAAAAAAATATAAGGGCCATCATGGAGTGGGCATCTCCTAAGAATGTGGATGAGGTGATATCATTCATGGGGTTGGTAGGTTACTATAGGAGGTTCATTGGGAACTTCTCACGCATTGCATATCATATGACATACTTGCAGAGGAAAGGTAAGAAGTTCGAATGGACAAAAGAATGTGCAACTAGTTTTGAGCAGTTGAAGTAGTTGTTGACTAATGCCCTGGTCCTTAAGATTGCAGATCCAGATAAAGATTTTGTATTGTGTACATATGCATGTAAAAGAGGACTTGGTGGGGTCCTTATGCAGGAGAGACAGGTGGTCTGCTATGAGTCCAGGAAGTTGAATGAGTACAAGAAAAACTACATGACTCGTGATCTTGAGTTGACAGTTATTATTCATGCCTTGAAGATGTGGAGGCATTATCTTCTTCACAGGAGATTTGTATTGATGAGCGATCATAGTGGGTTGAGATACTTGTTTGACCAGTAAAATCAAAAATCCATGCAAGCTAGATGGTTGGATACCCTTAGTGAGTTTGAATTCTAGATCAAATATATTTAAGGGAAAGGAGAACCAGGTTGTAGATGCTCTTAGCGGGAAGGTAAAAATGAATCATATAGCAGTTATGAGCTCTTATGGGACAGATTTACAAGATAGGATCTTGCAGGCAGGACAGTGGGATGATAGCTATATGGAGACTATGCACAGGTTATAGCATAATACAATTACAGGTACATGTATGGGTATGGGTACAAGTGATCAAGATGTAGGCTATCGTCTCATGGAAAATGGTTTGGTGAGATTTAGGGACAGGATTTATGTACCAGATTGCAGTGAGCTCAAGAAGCTTATCTTGAGGTAGTTTCACATCAAGACATACTCAGGTCACCCGGATATCAAAAGATGTTGACGGCGATGAAGAAGTTCTACTATTGGGCGAATCTGAAGAAGGAAGTGGCAAATTTCATGGCTAGATGTTTGGATTGTCAACAGGTAAAGGCAAAATGTAAGCATCCAGGTGGTCTACTACAGCTTATTCTGATTCTAGAATGGAAATGGGTGGTCATTTCCATGGATTTCATTACAGGTCTTCTGAGGATATTGATATAGCACGATTCTATTATGGTCGTGGTTGATAGGTTGAGCAAGGTAGCTCACTTCATTCCAGTGAAGACTACATATTCATCTAGTTAGGTGGCATAAGTTTTTATTAGGGATATCATGAGATTACATGGTGTTCTAAAGAAGATTGTGTCAAATAGGGCTGCGAAGTTCACTTCCAAGTTTTGGAAGGAGCTATTTGCAGTTTTGCGTACAGAGTTCGCCTTCAGTCCAACATATCATCCACAGATAGATGGACAAACTGAGAGGGTCAATAGGGTCTTGGAGGATATTCTAAGGATGTGCGTGATGCACTAGCAGAGAATATGGGAGGAGTATCTTCCATTGGTTGAGTTTGCATACAACAATGGTTATCAGGAGTCATTGAGGATGAGTCATTTAGAGGCACTATACGGGTGTAGTTGTAATACTCCCATCAGCTAGAGTGATCAAGTGAATAGGGTACTTATTGGACTCGATATGTTGGCAGACATGGAACAAGAAATGAAAGTTATACATAAAAATCTAAAGGAAGCATAAGATAGACTGAAGAGTTATGTAGACCAACATAGGGCATTCAAGGAGTTTCAGGTTGGGGAGCATGTGTATTTGCGCATCAAGCACAAGAAGAGATCTTTGAGGATTGGATCACGTGCCAAGCTGGCACCATGCTATTGCAGGCCTTTTGAGATCCTTAAGAGGATTGGACCAGTGGCCTATCAACTTCCACTACCTCCAACAGTGAAAGTCCATGATGTTTTCCATGTTTCATTACTTAAAAGGTATATAAAGGATGTTGATCATGTTATTGATTGGTCTGTGTTGCAGGTCCAGCAAGAAGGATAATTCTAGTCAGAGCCTCAGTGCATATTGCAGCAAAATCATCTTTGTTATCGAGAAATCTAGTGTCTATGCAGAGCTGCTAGTCCCACTAAGACTGGTAGCTATCTTAGAAACAAACAAACTAAAACTATTTTGTTTTCCATTATGAGAAGTAGATAAGAGGGGAACAAAGGAGACCAACCTCTGTCTTGCGCTTGGTTCCTTGCTTGATTCCTCTCTCTTCTGATAGATCTTTGCTACTCGCTTCCTCGTCTACCCAGCTTCAAAGAGCACCTGTGGAATCAAAGCAGCATAACACTATCCGAGAACAGAGATCTACTAACATAAACAATATAGGACCAGATATATATTGACCACACAAATGCATATATCATCAATCATACAGGAATGTGGAGGAAAACTTGAATAGTTTTATTAATATCAAGAATAGCAAAGAGGATTACAACCAATTGTTCTGACCCAGCATCATCCTCTTAGCAAGAAAGCTCTTCTTCACCTCATGAAAAGCTTAGATCACCCAACACTATGATGTTACACCAAGAAACCGACAGCACTTCCTTACAAGATACAAAATTCCAGCCTCTGGATCTCTGGGAAGGGATCCATATATAGATGTTTGTAAGGGGGGTGAGTCAACTTCTGAGATTTGATTAGTTTCCTCTCTCTGATAGTTCTTGATTCCACTTGGAGATTGATGATCTCTTACTCATCCCTGGGCGAATGCAGAGAGGCAAGTGTCACAGGAGAAGTTTCTGGAAGATTCCATGATCATCCACCTCGCAAATTGACTCTGCCATGTGTCCACTCTCGCCCATCGCACCCCATAGAAGGGCTTTTCAGTATGCATCGCACCTCCCGTGTGCATTTAGGTGGGATGCAGTGCACTTTGACCATGAAGCAGGTGAGATGGTCCAGTTTTAACCAGTTCTGAGTAGTTTTTCATGGAGAACTTCTGGGAGATGATGTAATCATCTGACCTTGTTCTTTTAGGGGATGGAACAACACTTTTAGGGACTTAGGAGCCCTTGGTTTATGGACATGTTTGATTGGGGTTGTAGTGCCCAAAAATGTCTATAACAGTTGCCCCCTAAAGCATGAGGTCGTTAATCTTTTGATGTCGGGTGAAATGCTTTATCATGAGGATCCGAAGTTTTTTCGAGCTGGAAGGTTACCTGTAATAAGATACAATACAATACATTATCTTCATAATATTTTCATGATCTAGATAAGGCGGGAATTCCCATGCTCAGCTTTATAAATTCATTTTCATTTACATAAGACAGACAATCGTCTGAGTGCAGACTGATGATTCTGGTAGAGCCATCATCCCTTTGATTGGATGATTACCTGTGCAGCAACGATGTACATTTGATGTCTTTATTCTCCTGAATATATATCGCAGCCCGGATGGATGAAACTAGATCCGGGGTCTTCAATCTCGTTCGATCTTCACTCAAAGTACAAGTCGATCCATGTGAGAGATGTTCTGGAGTCGAACATGGAACGCCATTGCCTGATTACCAGCCAGTGATGTAAGCTGTTAACAGGCGCGAGAGGAATCACCGATAATGATGATGACCCTCCAGGTACTACAATACAATTCACGTGGTGTGAATAAGGGACTTGGCGTCGAACACCACGCAAAATCTTTCGGTCGAAGGCCATTGATGTAAACCTGTCGCCGGAAGTGAGAAACTTGCCATTGAGGCATGCAAGCTTCAAAGAACTGAAAGGGTTGTTCCTAGATCGACTTCCTGGATATTGAGCTGATGTCGACAAGAAGCGATCCGTCATAGGAGGGCCTTAATGAATCCCACATCTATGACACGGAACGGAGAAAATAATTTTAATGGAGGTGAAAATGATATGATGATATAAGGTTCAGGGTGGCGGTCATGAAAGAATGGAGCGTAAATGTATTGCAGTGGATGAGACACAGGTGAATTCTCTGAGCGAATTCTCTTGAACATACCAGCGACACTGACATGATGGATTGGTAGCGTTAACCCCAAATATGGATGGTGTGATGGACCAATGGTGATATGACCAGTGAACGGAACAACCCAACCTAACTCGGATGCAGAGTGAAAGTGTCATGTTCAAGAGCGACTTGTTACCAATAAAGTTTCTTCAAGTTTTCTTCCCAATTTTTCCCCAGTCATTGCTGACCAGTACCTCTTTATTTTTGTCAAGATTGAGGAGGATAACATATGCTTGTTCTATAATTTGCCCTTCGGGCAAACCCATCGCTATGTTTTAACGAGCCTAGCGATAGTGAAACTCGTTCTTGTCTGTATGGACAAGTTTGTCGCTATTCAGTTTTAACGAGTTTAACGAGAAAGATAACTCGGTCCTTTTCAATTTTAGAGAGTTTGAAAGGGACATAAAGAAAACTCCATTAATCCTTTTTCGTCTTATAATCCCTTAAGTTCGAAAAAGTATAAAATAATACAAAAGGGATGAATTTTCAGTAATTTTAAGGAGCCGAACAAAACAAGCGCTCGATCTTTTTGTGTAATAATCCCTCAGGTCTGAAAAGATTAAAATCTAAAGGAGGGATAGCACTTCCGGTCACTGTAACGAGCTGGAGAGGCCAATTACTCGGCAATCTTTTCATATTTTACGAGTTAGATGAAAAGAGCTTAAAGGAGACTTGTTTTTCGAGGAACGAGTGATAAATTCGGGTAGCAGCTAATTCCAGGTAAGGTTTGGAATTTTCCAATCATGGCAGCATCACAAGGATGGCTAACAGGATCACTCTTTGCAGCTGTTCCTAAAAAAAGGTAACAATCAAATGGAGGTAAATGATCGGCCAATATAGAGTGGAGGTGATGATGAGAACACGACCAAGGCTTCAAAGGCTGATGATAATGCATTCACGATGGTTATTTACCAGAAATTGGTTCATTTTTTAATGAATGAGCTTAAACTCTGGGGGAAACATTTGCTCACTGCTTATGTTTAATTTTTAACGAGCTTGAACTCCGCATAAAAACTGCTTGATATAATGTTCATTGATTACCTCGATTTTATCATTGACAACTTTGCTCCTTCAAAGGTTGTACTGCCTTCAATTGCTTCATCAAACTAGTTAGAAACGAATAATATATTCTTGAAAAATGAGTCAAAACACTAATATTTTACTTGAATTACGTGAAAAGTAATTTAAAAGTGGTTTTTACCTCTCATTTTACCATTTCATTTGAACTTTGGTTTGTTGGAGCTTTGGAGGTGCTTTCCCCCTTGATTTTCACTAGCTGATTCCGGGAGATTCTGTGGACGATTCTTGGCGCCGTCTGGACCAGGTAAGAGCTAAACCTGAGCTCTTCAGTTTCATTCTTTCCTTTTTGAATTCTGAGCATGTTTCCTAGTTTTTCTGAGCCCCTGGGGTTTGAAGAATTTGCCCTGGCTCCATCGCACCTTTCCTATATCGAAAGGTGCGATGCATGCTGGCTTGGCCATTGGCCAGTCAACATGCATCCCACCCAGTACACTACTGGGGGTGCGAGGGGCGCAAGGAGGGAAACTTGTGCACAGTTTTTCATGGAAATTTTTGCCTGTTTTTCACCAAACTAGGATCCTGACTCTTCTCTTGTTTGTTTTCAGAGATTCATTGGATAAAAATGCCTGTTACATGGCGAGAACGTGAGCATGAAGAAGAGGACATGCTTGCTTTACATGATCCGGTTATGGTAAATGCATTGCGAAACTGTGGCATGTTCAAGTTTTTCCGCATCTCTAGCATGAGGTAACAAATCAACTTGTTGCAATATTTTCTCGATGCATGGGATCCTACCAACTAGGTGTTCCAGATTAGGGGTAAATCCATCCCTTTGACTATCGTGGACATCTATTTTTTGACCGGCTTATCGAGGTGTGGTGCCCCTATCTCATTATCAGGTTCGACCTGTGGGGGTGAATCTGTGAGAGATTATATTCGTCGGTATTGCAGAGAGGGATCTCAACCGAGTAAGGACGACAAGATCAACATCCGAGACATCACTGATAGGTCTTTGACGACCATTCTATTTAATTTTGCTAGACTGGCTGTAGTGCGGCTCTTTATGTGGCCAACTGGCCTTATATGCAGTATGCCTTGGAATGCCTTGAACCAAAGGTGTTCAACTGGTGTGATGCAGTACTCTCTGTGATGAAAGAACAACTGACCAAGGTAAAAAACGGAAGATTGAAGAACTTTGGTTATGGTTCTATTTTGACCGCTTTTGCCTTGGAAAAGATCCCGCTGATGCAGCCGCATTATGTTTCACTTGGTTTACCTCCACCGATTGAGCCACGGATGCAGAGATGGGTCGACCTTATGGCTAGACATGCTGGTCAGTCCTAGGTTTCCTCTTCTAATACCTTCTTCGAGTGGTTCAATCGTCAGGAGATGGTTTTTTCCGAGTATCCATATGCTGGTATGGATTTCCGGGGTGACCCGGATTTGGTGCTGCCGGCTGGCGAGCAGTGGGGTGTCATCGGTAAATTCTTTGACCATATCTCTGTTTATCGTTTCTTTTTATAATTTTCTTGTGCTTTCTTCTATCAGGACTAATCAAAACTCATGTGCTCATGCAGATGTTGGACCAGTTCGGCCAGTAGTACGCCTGAGAGTGCTAGCTGCCACTCCAGCAGGAGAGGCTGTGGGAAGGGCTATCCTTCGCGACCTTGATGTGGCCGAGACTCTTTCAGCATTGCAGGACCAGGTCGAAGGCCTCACTCTTGGTATTCCGGACGTGAGGACTGACGAGCTGCCTTTGAGGTTGCAGCGACATACTACCGGCGTGCCGAGTCGATGGACTAGGCTTTTATGCATGATTGCATAGGCGGTGACTTGTTATCACCGGCATCATTAGACTAGGGTGCCCCCTAGTGTTGAGTTTTGGGTCACCTGACCAATTTTGTCTTGGTTACAGAACATTATGTGTAAACCATAAACAGTTATATATATTTTTGATTTTCGGAGCTTTATTTTGGTTAAGTTACATGATCCTGATGCAAATATTGATGAAATGCTTCTTTTTATAAATGTTGCAAATGTCTATCTAACACATAATTTGCCAATGAGTCCGTTAATGTGTTTAAGTTTCTAGAAATATGCTGATATTGAATAAAATCAAATTGCCTTTCCAAAATCTTGACCCTTAGGAACATGCGATAGATAGTTGGATTTCGGACGGAGTAGATACCAGTGAGTTGTAGGATGACGAGTTGTGAGTCTAGCCCGATGACAAGTCGGTGTATGCCATGTGTGATGGCATCAGAGAGGAGTTCTATCAACGTGCTATATTTAGCGATGTTATTCGTTAACCGACCAATACATACCCCTCTGAAACTTACTAACTCGCCGCTTGGATAAAAAATGGCCCAGGCCGTAGAAGACAGGTTCCGGGAACTACAACTCGCTCCATCGGCATATCCAACAAATGATTCCAATAGGTTCGACATCTGCAACAAATGTAAAAAGTGGATTACTTGACCAAAACAATTACCCTTAGCGAAAACAAAAATGTAACAAAAGCATAGGGGTTACTACACTGAATCATGCGTAGTAACACTTAAGGTACAACCGTTACGGGGTTGCGCCAGTGGAATCCCGTCATAATCCACTAACTCGTAGGCCCCTTTTTCTAATACACGTTTAACAATATAGGGGCCCATCCACAAAGACTTGAATTTACCTGCTCCCAATTTATCGGATTCCTGGTCGTAAAGTAAGACCAAGTTACCTTCTAAGAAGACACGGGGTTTGACATTCTTGTCGAACTGCGCCTTGACTCGTTTCTTATGGGCTTCGTTAGCCAAAGCGGCATCACGACGGTTTCATCCAATTGGATTAGTTCCAAGAAACGAGCCTCCTCTTCTGAAGTTCTGGGGAGAAGGTCGACTGCAAGTTTTAGGGATGAGATTTCACACTGAACTGGTAAGATCGCTTCTAGGCCATACACCAGTTGAAAGGGTGTAAACCCGATTGCATTCCTTACCGACGTTCGGTATGCCCACAAGGTTGAGTACAGGATCAGGTGCTAACTCCTTTTGTGGATTCCAATCATCCTTTGTAGCATCCGCTTCAGGACTTTGTTGATTGCTTCAACTTGTCCATTGGCCTGTGGGTAATATGGAGTAGAGTTTTTGTGAGACAACCCTAACTTGGCAGCCAATTCAACCATCATGTGATTGCAAAAATGCGATCCATGATCTGTGACTATGGCTTGTGGAACACCGAATCTAGCGACTACATGATTGAAAAAGAAAAGGGCAGTTGTTTCACCGGTGTTGTTTAATGTAGGCATCGCCTCGGCCCATTTGGTAAAATAGTCTACTGCGACTATGATATACCCATGCCCCCCGGTCGAGGTGGGGTTACATGTCATGAAATCAATGCCCCATTTGGTGAATGGCCCAACAACAACTATTGGTTGTAGGGGTGTGGGTGGTCTTCTGGTTTTGCTATCGAAAATTTGACATGCATGGCAACTTCTGACTGCGGTTATGCAATCTTTGAACATTGTTGGCCAGAAGTATCCTGCTCGTAAAAAAAAATTGTGCCGTAGCATAACCAGATTGATGCCCCCCACATGCGCCTGAATGGCAATCATTCAGGACTTTTTCTGCCACCTCATGGGTGAGGCACCTCCTCAAAACTGTATCAACACCACGATGGTAAAGCATATCACCGACGATCATGTAGTCTTTTGATTGGTATCGAATACGTTTTTGTTCAAAGAGAGAGGTATTAGACCTATATTTTTGGGTTTGGAGATAGATGATTATATCTCCATACCACGGATTGCTTGAAGACATCAGAAACAAAGATTCATTCACGATGGTTTCTTCGGATGTTTCATCGTTGGACGATGATGGTAGATCGCATATTAATTCCGTGAAAATCAGGGATTTCTTCGATTTGGATTTTACAAATTCCAGATCAAACTCTTGAAGAATTGCTATCCATTTTGAATATTTGCCCCCCAGCAACTGTCGCAACAACATATAAGTCATGGGGTTGCAATCTGACAAAATGGTAGTTTTTTGAAAGAGGACATAGTGTCGAAATCTCTGTATCGCTTGAACAGCTGCGAGAGCCAACTTTTCAATGTAGGAATACTTGCTTTCTGTATCATTTAAGTTTCTACTCAAATAATATATAGGATGTTCAATTCCATTGTCTTCTTGAACTAAAACCATTGCAATGGTTGTATCTGCTGCAGCCAGATACAGGTTAAAGTCTTTTTGATAATCAGGAGCATACATTAATGATGCTTTCATTAGGTATTCCTTTAAAGCATCAAAGGAAGCTTGCGCGACCTGATCCCAGAAGAAGGGTACTTCTTTTTTCAATAGACATGTATAACCTTTAGCAAGTTCGGCGTAATTTGGAATGAACCTCCTCAAAAAGTTTGCTTTCCCTTGGAGTTTCTAAATCTGAAGCAAATTTGAAGGTGGAGGCAAATTTATGATTGCCTGAACCTTACATGGGTCGAGACGAATCCCGTCCTTTGAGACTACAAAGCCAAGCAAATGACCAGAACTGACATAGAACACACATTTGTGTGGATTGAGTCATATCTTGTAGTGTCGGCAACGTAGAAATATCGCTCTCAAATGCTGCGGATGATCGGTCCGCTTTCGCGAATGAGCCGAAAGATCGTTGAGATATGGTTGAACGATGTTTTTGATGTCATGGAAGGCATAATTCATTGCCCTCTGAAATGTTGCCCCTGTGTTCTTTAAACCAAAGGGTAACTTGCGATATGCAAATGTGCCCCACGGACAAATAAATGCAGTCTTTGACTGGTCATGTGGGCGGATATTTATTTGATTATACCCGGAGAATCCATCCATAAATGAAAAGATTTCAAATCCGGCGCATTCATCAATTATCTGGTCAATAAAGGGTGTAGGGTAGTTGTCTTTTGGACAAGCTTGATTTACATCCCTATAATCGACGCACACTCTAATCGTTCCTTGTTTTTTCATTACAGGAACAATGTTCGATACCCAATCGGTTAGAGGAACCGGGTAAATAAAACTAGCATGGAGAAGTTTTTCAATTTCTGCCTTGATGACAGTAGCTTTCTTGGGGTGCATCTGCCGTAGCCATTGTCGTACTGGTTTGACATCTGGATACATCTTTATTTCATGTTCAACTATACTCGAGTCAATGCCTGGCATTTCGTCATATGACCAAGCAAAGACATCTCTGAATTCACAAAAAAGAACTTTGTATATTTCCAGTTCTGAAGGAGAACAACATTTGTCAACATAAATATTCTCTACAACATCTGTTTTGGTCGAGATATTTATGGCGATAGTATCTTCGATATTGGACAAGTTTCGCTTGGAATCCACCGTGTTTATAGTATTTGATAGGAAATAAAAAACTGAAGGATGATGAAGGTCATTAGGAGTATCTTCTTGACTATCCGGAAGATGAGAACGATGGTGGTAATCTTCCCATGGCGCCCCATCAATTATCATTGACTGAACAATTCCTTCGTCGGTGTAATGCATTTGCGACCAAGAAGGGGTGTCATATTCCTTAGACCTATCTATCCAAACGCTTGATAATCGTTGATTTGGGTTTGCCTCCCATGCCAAAAACATTTATTGCTACAATATTTCTAGTGGGCTTGGAGGCAATATCTGCAGACGATCCATGCTAATATCGATTTCTGAGATCTTTTGAATAGAAGATATCATATTGCAGGTTCCTACCGTTGCCACTTCCGCCAGATTGATTGGAGGTGGGAGGGAAAAAGTCCCCATTAATATAGGGTCTTTTAGTAGGCCTACTTCGATATTTTGAAGCGAATGGGGGCTTCCATGGATCATCAGAATGCTTCCCGTAACTTGGGAACTATTGGGGAGAAATGTTTGTTGGTCGATGATTGTAATCCCCCCTTGAAAGGGAAATGCAATCTTCCTAAAGTAGGTCGACACAACCGCAGCCATAGCATATATCCAGGGCCTTCACAGTAGGATGTTGTAATCGAGGTTTCCGTCGATTACTTCAACATCTATTTCTACTGTTTTCCCCCCCAGTTCAACTTGATAATTACTTAAAATCCCATATGGGGTATATGTTCGTCCATCAAATGCTTTTAATGTCGTTGAAGATCGCGACAAGTTTGGAGATCCTAAAGTTTTCCAGCAACTCATTGACATAATACATGTAGATGCCCCCTCATCAATAATTATTCGATGAACAGTTTTGTTGAGGGCTTTCACTTGAATGAGGAAAGCTAGTTGAGCTGGTAACTGAGGATCATATCCTTTATGATTAAAGGACACAAGATTAGAATCCTTTGGGTCAATCCCACCTATTGCTGATAATAAAGCCTGCTTTTGGGAGGGGCAATTTTGCAGTACATCTAGTGTCGACATAGCGGATGGCGATTGGGCAAGATCTTCCACTATATTATAATGTTGTGCTGCTCTGGCACGAGGATTAAATGTTGACTTGTGTACTACTCCCTTTGGCGGTTTTATTCTTAGCTCTGGAATGATGGGCGGCGCAACTTCCGTCGAAGTTGTTGTCGAACTACTAGGTTGATCTTTATCCTTGTTGTTTGACAGCTGTGGATTCCCATAATATTTATTTCTTGTCGTTATCAAAGCATCATTTTGCTGTTTTGAAACTGACAACATCAGCACTTGGGACGGGGAAGCATTGTCACTGGCAACCAGATTTGTTCCTGGATTTGGAAACGGATCAGTTAATACCGCTGAGGTTTTCGAATTCTTGAAGAATTTTTTAAGCTCAGCTTTATATGGGCAATCTTTTACCCAATGATCCTCATCACATATAAGACATGGACGACTTGGTTTCTTATCTCCAGAAGGGTTTGCAGAAGATTTTTCAGGTGATGATTCCTTGTTTTTCTTTTTCTTCCCTTTGTTTTTCTTCTTGCCTCCTGGTTGCTTGGTTTCTTTGCCTTTGTCTGTTGAGACGGCATTTACTTCCGAGGCGAGAAGTTCTTCTTTTGCATTTTGACTAGAAATCTTACGGGCCTTTTTAGATGTAGCCTTTGTTGATTTCGTGTCTGTCGTACCAATCACGCCATTGCTGGCATGAGAGTCATTTTTTGATTTAGGAGGAGGAATGGAAAATTCTGGTCTGGGAGCGTCAGGGATTTTATCATAGAGCATGCAAGACTGAGTATAAATCAAGTCTAAATATTGCACATGAGCAATAAACTTGCTCTTCAGTGACGACTCCTCCTTTTGCCACATCTTCTGTAATGGAAGGTAATAATGACTTAATAAACCATTCAGCTAAAAGCTGATCAGGAACATACGTTTTTACCATTCTACGACAACGTCGCCACTCATGAATATGATCAGATATGTGAGTGGCCGTCGTTTGCTTGAAATTGGTAAGAAGTTATGTTCCCGTTTTGTACCTTATGGGTAACTTAAAATGGGTTAAAAATGTTGTGGCTAGGGTACTGAAGTTATCAAACGAAGCTCTAGGTAATTCGATATACCATTTTGCTGCCGGACCAGTTAACGTTCTCTGAAAATGGCAAAGCCTAATCGAATCATCATTTAGGGTGTTTGATGAGCACCATAGATGAAAGGTCATCACATGATTCGACGGGTCTTTACCCAGATTTCCATTAAATTTAGGAATATCTGACGGAAGTTTATGCGGAATCGCTGGCGACCAAGGGGCGTAAGCAATTGGATCGTTCGTTAGCCGATTTAGATCCGGTAACTCTAAAGTCGCCACAAAGGGTAACTGTTGATTCAGGTTTGGCGAAACATACCCAGGATAAGATGGAATCGCTTGGGCAGTTGGTCTTTGCATACCAGCATATTGCATTTGATGCTGGTAACTTTGGTAAGGCTGATGGGCATAACCATTGTAGAATGGTTGATTTTGACCATTTTGAATATACGACTGCCCATTATTTGCAAAGATTTGTTGCTTAGATCCTTGGTAAACTTGTTGGAATTGCGGTTGTTGATATTGCACTAGCCATGGTTGTGAAGCCATGTGCTGTTGTCCAATACTAGTTGTTTGACCAAGATGAGGGGTAATTGTACCCGTTTGGGCTTGTGTCATTCCACTAGTTGGCGATTGTGGTTGAGTCACAGGGATAAGAGGCTGTTTCATTACAACCTGAGAAACTTGAGGTTGGCATACAACAGGCAACGCTTGTACTTGCGACACCATCACAATAGCCAGCGTAGTTGGTATATTTGACATAGGTAAACATTGTTGCATCGAGTATACAACTTTTGGTTGTTGAGGCAGTATTGGCACCCAACTGCTAGATGTAATTCCATCATAACCTGAATTTTTTTGTGAACTCTCGTATGGTTGTCCTCCCGGAGGATACAATGAAAGGTTATATTGCCCCCCATACGACGGTAATCCGGTACTTAAAGGAATGGCTTGCCCTTGAGGACCAGACTACCCAAATTGACACCGTGAAGGATCAATTTGCTGAGACTCAACATAAGAGTTCCCGGATATTATTCCGGATGAACAAACAGGAACGGACCATACTATTGAAATAGCCCTTGAAAGGGCCCCATCTAGCGATTGAAAGCTAGTTGGGACAGATGGTATGCCGACGAACATTGTTGGAGTGACAGCAGGAAGTTCTGCCGTCGCTGTGTCAGATGACACAGTCCTAGATGTCGACGGTTGTTCAGACATTTCTAGTCTATCCAAAAGATTTCCTAGCGATTCTATAGGAGCTTCCGATAACGATAGACTAATTTCTGATGAAGAAGGATATAGGGTGATCCCGACTCCAAATTGCGATGGAGTACTAGATGGAGGATCCTTCACAATCTCTTCTATAGCAATCAAACCAGGTGGAAGAGGTAGACCGTTAGGTCCGTAAAATATTTCCGGTGTCGAAGAAGGTATAGATTCTGCAGCGACAGATGTTTGGGGAATAACACCTTCCGAATCAGCTGTAGATGGAGCTGGTTCAGTAATACAAGTGTTTACCTTCACACTAGGATCAGCTCTGCTGTCCTTTGGTGGCTGCGGAACTTCTTCTATAAAGGTAGGGATACCAGAAATGTTTGGAGTAACCGGAGCCTCCGATGGTGTTGGAACACTTGTTCTAACTTTACCAGAGGATTTCGAGCCGGTTAAATGAGTTCGCTTCGTCCGTAACAGTTTTGATTCTGGAGACAAAGACGGTTGACTCGTAAGCCTCCGCGAACGACAAGGTTTCAATTGACTTTCTTCGACGATTGCGGATTACTCGATCAACTAAAAATCAAGGGGAAATATGTTTCCGAATTAAATGAATTTTAGACGCTTTGACACAACTTGTTTTTTCAATTTTTAAGAGTTGAGAAAAAACAAAAGATTGCTTTAGTCGCCTTCGATTTTTAATGAGATTGAAGTGACAAGTGCTCAGATGGACCTTTTCCTTTAAGGAGTCTGAAAAGCAACGAAAGAGACTACTCTGGAAATCTAGACAGAGGGATTACCAAACCAATCGCAAAACTGCAGAATACTTTTTATGGAACGACAGTCAATCTTCCCGAATGCTGTGTTCAGTGCATTGCGATCAATAGGGCGGCAGACACGGCTTCCTATGGATAAAGGATATAGCCTATTCTGGTCTCCCAATATATACTCGACGGTACGTGGGAGCACAAGTCCGTACTGACACTTGTCATCTCAAGGTGGAGGAATCACCCAACCAGCAATGAAAACAACAGTTACCAGGCTTTACGACGCCGGAATACGTCTCTAGCCTAGACTTCTAAATGTTGTGTGTTAGGTTCCAAAGCGTTTTTAGATTCATTAAATTTATTTTACAGTTGATCTTGTTTAGGAAATTTGCCTTTTAGGTTCACCGCGTGATGTAGATATACAATTCCTAAAATGCAATCTAAGATGATAAACAATCGTTTAATCTTCTTTTTGCAATGAAAATCCTAGCTACTAAAGAAAAAGAGATGATATTCTTTCAACATAGAGCAGAGAGCACACACTATATGCACTGTCCTAAATCAAACCAACAAACAGTCTAAATGCAAATGCACATGCATGTATTTGTTTTCAGCCTTCTTAATGTGTGAACGATAAAAAGAAATCTAAGCGTAAATTTGAATTATTTTTTAAAGCGACATTACTAACAAGCTTCTTTTCAAGACAAAATGAAGACAATGACGACACTTTGCGATTTGGAATTGAAAACTTGCTTTCGACACTTGAAAAACTACTAATTCAAATCAAATACAAGAGTAACAGTGTAATTGACTATCAAGAACAATCCAATTCTCTTTTATGACTGAAAACGACACTTGCGACACTTTCAAATCAAGGAACGACAGTTCAATTACGCTACTTCTTTGTAAAAGAGAACTAAAAATGGCTCATAATACATAAAAACATTTACAGTTCTTTGCACAATGGAGGCAGAATAATGGCAAGGAAGGGGGTTTCCAATAGAGGTATACTGACTACAGACAGCAAAACTCCTGAATAGAGCTGAAAAAAGTGAAGAAAAACCAAAGTCTAGAGGCAAAATTAGCCTTTTCTGATCAGCGCACCTGTTACACAGGGATTCCAGTATGCATCCCACCTACAGCACACGGGAATTGTGATGCATACTGATATCCTTGAAGAGAGGGTGCGATGGTACAGTGCGAGACTTTTGATCCAGTTCTTGATCACAGTTTGCAGCATAGTTCAGGGATTTAGGCCGAGCAAGTGATAATCAGTAAATAAATCACAGGGGTAGATCTAAGGAGGTTACTAGAGCCACTACAAGGGAAATTAGATAGCTTGTAAATCAATTGTTCAGTTCATAAACAAAACCCGGAGATAGATTGAAGCAACATTGATCTACTTTGCACTTGGATAGCAAATGCAGTTCGAAGGCTAGCTGGCTTGACTTCAAGCTCCGTCTGTAAGTTTATAAAGCAAACAAATATAGACAAACAAACAATCTATTCACTCCCCAGCGGAGTCACCATTTTGTTATCGGGAAATCTAGTGTCTACGCAGAGCTGCTAGTCCCACTAAGACTGGTAGCTATCTTAGAAGCAAACAAACTAAAACTACTTTCGTTTTCCTTTATGAGAAGTAGATAAGAGGGGAACAAAGGAGACCAACCTCTGTATTGCGCTTGGTTCCTTGCTTGATTCCTCTCTCTTCTGATAGATCTTTGCTACTCGCTTCCTCGTCTACCCAGCTTCAAAGAGCACCTGTGGAATCAAAGCAGCATAACACTATCCGAGAACAGAGATCTACTAACATAAACAATATAGGACCAGATATATATTGACCACACAAATGCATATATCATCAATCATACAGGAATGTGGAGGAAAACTTGAATAGTTTTATTAATATCAAGAATAGCAAAGAGGATTACAACCAATTGTTCTAACCCAGCATCATCCTCTCAGCAAGAAAGCCCTTCTTCACCTAATGAAAAGCTTAGATCACCCAACACTATGATGTTACACCAAGAAATCAGCAGCACTTCCTTACAAGATACAAAATTCCAGCCTCTGGATCTCTGGGAAGGGATCCATGTATAGATGTTTGTAAGGGGGGTGAGTCAGCTTCTGAGATTTGATTAGTGTCCTCTCTCTGATAGTTCTTGATTCCACTTGGAGATTGATGATCTCTTACTCATCCCTGGGCGAATGTAGAGAGGCAAGTGTCACAGGAGAAGTTTCTGGAAGATTCCATGATCATCCACCTCGCAAATTGACTCTGCCATTTGTCCACTCTCGCCCATCGCACCCCATAGAATGGCTTTTCAGTATGCATCGCACCTCCCGTGTGCATTTAGGTGGGATGCAGCGCACTTTGACCATGGAGTAGGTGAGATGGTCCAGTTTTGACCAGTTCTGAGTAGTTTTTCATGGAGAACTTCTGGGAGATGATGTAATCATCTGACCTTGTTCTTTTAGGGGATGGAACAACACTTTTAGGGACTTAGGAGCGCTTGGTTTATGGACATGTTTGATTGGAGTTGCAGTGCCCAAAAATGTCTATAACAATCTTATGCTTAGGAACAGAGCCATAGAGCAAGTTAAAGTGCAGTGGAAGATATCTAGGCCCGAAGAAGCTACATGGAAGATGGTGGATCAAATGCAAGCCAGGTATCCTTCTTTGTTTGCAGGTGGAGGAAAAGTAGTTTTGGTATGATGTTTGTGATGAGCCTCATCATTAGGTAATTATATGGGCCTTTATTCACCTCATAGCTTAGTCAAACTAACTTTTCTCACATCTTATTACACGTTTTGATTATATTTTGTTTAATGAGATGAGTTAGAGTGGGATATTATGCCTAGTGGACTAATATGCATTGAATGCAGGTTTGGAAGAGAAAATCAAGGAATTTTGGCAAAGACTAAGTTTTGAAACTCGAATCGGATAAGGGAGAGAGATTGTAGGAGGTAAATCCTCCTCATTTACTTCTTCCTCATTCAAATATTCCTCCATTAATCCCACCAACTCGGAGTACAAGCACCAAGTCATGAAGATTAGAAGGCAGCCGAGCAAGTGATAAACAAAGAGTAGTTCATCTCGAGTTTGGGAGCAGAACCTCCCTATATTTAAGGAAGTCATTGGAGACCTCAATTGTATAAATAGAGAGGCCTCGAGCCTCATTAGGATTCAAATTTTTGTTGTAAAACTCTAGTTATTTTCGAGCTCCAGACTTGTGGAAGACCTTTTTATCATAGATATCATCCAAAGGGTCCCACCTCCTCAAAAGCAGAGAGATGTCAGAAGTTTCCTAGTATTAGCTGGATATTACCGAAGGTTCATAAAGGACTTCAGCAAGTTGGTCTCTCCTTTATTTGGGTTGTTGGCCAAGGACTCTAAGTTTATATGGTCAAGAAGTTGTCAAGAGGCCTTAGACATCTCGAAGAACAAGTTAACCACTGCCTCGATTCTCCGAGGCCCAAATTGGGCCCTTCCTTTTCACATTCATGTTGATGCCTCACACAAAGCCATAGGAGTAGCCCTAGGTCAGATAGATGAAAAATTGCCTTATGACATTTACTTTATCAGTAAGAATCTGTCAAAGGCCGGACTGAACTACACAGTGACCGAAAAAGAGTTCCTGGATGTTGTGCATTCATTGAACAAGTTTAGGAATTATATTACATGCTATTAAACATTTGTCCATACTGACCATGTTGAAATCAAATATTTAATGAATAAACCCGATGTGGATGCTCGTATTATAATATGGTTTCTTTTATTATAGAAGTTTGATCTAACTATTGTTGATAAGCCTGGTAAGGAAAACGTTGTTGCAGACTTTTTCTCCATATTAAATTTGCCTGCAGGTGAGGAGGGAATGGTTGATGACCAGTTACTGGATGAGCACTTGTTCACCATTTTAGTTCTCTCTCCATGGTTTGTTGACATAGCAAACTATTTGGTATCTCCAAAGTTCCCACTGAACTTTTCCTCCAAAGAGAAAATCAAGATTATAAGGAAGAACACCCCCTTCACTTGTGTTATCACTTGAGAAATGATTTCTAAATTCAGAGCATCAATTTTATTCCAAAGGATTGGTGTTAGTCTTGGTCTAGTTTTTCCATGGTTGCGTTAGTGTCTAAGATCTAGAAAAGAGTCTTGTTGGTATGGTCAAATAAGGTCAACACTCCGTTCTTTCCCACCACTGGTCCCACATCACACATTATTTCCATGTGTCAAGCTTGTTTCAAGGTTTACATTTTACATTTGTTCCTAAGTCATAATGTTAGATGGTGGTTAAGTCTCTTTTATGGTTTTTAGAGTCTAAGTCATCGGGTTAGAGTCTCATTTCCATCATCAAATAAAGCTCAACAACCTTGTTTTACACTTTATGGATCTCATATCATGTTTTGAGAGTCATGTGTTTAGCCATTTTGAAACATTTTTTAAACTTGCTACGAATCCATGTTTTCGTAGCGTAGATAGTGTAAAAAACTAGTTTTGTGCTACGAAATCACTGAAGTAGCCTTTTTTCAGCAGAAAAATTATTTTAAGTAGTCAATTTCAAAAAGGTATCTTGAGCAACTGAAAGCAGATTTTGGAAAACGGAAAGAGGTTTTTCTTCCTAACATACTAAAATACAAAAACCTCTTTCAGTTTCTTCAAATTCATTCTGAGGTGGGAGGAATTTATGGTTGAATTTGCGCTATGAAATTGTTGTAGGTGCAGTTTTTCACCAACAGTCTTTTCCTGTTTAACACCTGTTTTTCAAAGACATATTTTGGGCAGTAGGAAAGGTATTTAAAAAAACAAAGAGAGGTTTTTATTCAGCATAGATTTTTTCAAAAACGCCTCCTTCAGTTCTTCAAAATACATTTTGTATGAGAAGATACGAGCTCCGTCCCAACACCTATTTTTCAGCCAAAACAGAGCAAGGGACAGTCTCCTAGTTTCTAGGAACAACAAAAGGATGAGTCATCAAGGGCCAGCTGGAAGGTTATGAGCACCATAAAATTCGAATTCATGGAGTTTTAGTTGTCAAAGAATGCTTTAAATGTTTAGATAAGGTTGTTGTAATCATAATAAGAAGTTACACTCCTAGTTGTATTAGGTCTCTAGGATTGCTAGTTAGCTGTCAAATGCATTTAAAGGTTTGTTTTATGGTTAGAATAGGTGTCACTGATGGAAAATTCGAATTCTCTTGATGAGGGATGATGGAATCCTACTTGTAAATGCTATATATGAAGCAAGAGGTTGAATTAACAAAGGGTTGGAGACTTTTTGGCTCAGCTGTTGCTCTATGTGCAGACTGTGTATATTTTTAACCTAATGCAGATTTCTACTTAGACAACTCAAGATTCATGAAGAGTTCTTGTATGTTCTTGTTATGATGGCATCTTCCAATACTTACATTGTAGTGGTGTTTAGTTATGATACTCAGAACTCATCAATGATGCTCTGACTTCCTTCATAGATAGACTAACTATGTTTCACTGTTTTGTATTTTCATTTCTGCACTTGAACTCTATAATGCCTTGACTTCCATGCTAGGTAGAATGCTTTGGCTTCACTATTCAGGATTCAAAGAGAGTTGTTAATGTCATATTGTCTCATGGCTTTCCTCTTTCACTTAATTGCAGTGGTATGAATACATGTTACTTAGAACTCATCAATCATGCTCTAACTTCCTTCACGTATTTATAAACTGTGTTTCCTTGCATTGTATCTTTGTTTTATTGATGCATAAAAACTCTCTATGCCTTGACTTCATGTTAAGCTGATCTTGATGTGGTACTGAAACATACTTTGACTCCATAGCCCAATGGTAGCCAGCCTTCATCTTTCAACCTATAAACATATACAATTACAAACCATAGAGTTAGCCATCTATTCATATCTTTAATCTAAATCATTAACCCTTTGAGAGAGCCCTCTTAGGCTAAGGAGGCTAAGCCTTAGCTAAAAGATTGGTTTGAAATAGTTACACCGAGATAGTCTGATCAACAGCCTATCAGGGTCCTATTTTGGTGATAACATTTTGGTGCGTCTGCCGGGAGCCTGAAGTCTATTCATTCCCAAAATTAAGAAGCTGAACTTCTGAAGGTAGCAGGACCTCAGACATCTTTTCGAGGCTGCAAATCTACCTTGGCAACTCCACACATCGAATAAAAAATTGGAAGGTGACTCCACTGCTAGAAGATTAGTAGCTTGATGAAGTTCCAAGATGAGTTCCACTACAAGAACGAATGCCAGGTATGATCCTATGAATCGGTCTCATATCCCTGGTTTTCCAAATCCTATGCCAAAGTTTGATTGGTTAGAGGATCTTCCAATATTCAAAGATGAAAAGAAAGACAATGCTGCTCTTCATTTGGTTAGGTTTCATATGCATGTACGCAATTGTAAGGTTCAGTTCCCTGAAGATTGTCTCATGAGGATGTTTATGACCACTTTAGAAGGAAAAGCATGGTTGTGGTATAAAAGTTTGGAAAATGGTTCAATACGTTCGCTTGCTAATTTTCATGATGAATTCTATGAGATGTATAAAGAGTGTCATCCTTCCTTATTGTTGCTCAAAGATTGCTGTAAACATTCTTTAAGTCTTATTCAGTATTTGGAGGATTGTTATGATGATGATGAATTTATGGATGAAGAAATTTTAGAGGCTCTTCATAACAATGCATTTCATCACCAAGAAGAAGTACTGGAAGATAGCTTTTATAACCCTCAGGCAGAGGAAAAGGTTGTTCATTTTTGTAATTCCTTACAGCAGCTTGCATCAAAGAATGATCTTTATAATGAAGAAAATTACATTGTTTGTGGGCATAATGTAGAAAGGCGGTTGGATAGCACATCAAAGGGGTCTTGTGTGGTTGAGAATCAGTTGTCTGAAGATTTAGAGTGTTATGATGATCATCAAAATAATCATGTCTTCTTTGACCCTATAAGTGAATACATGGCAAAGCTTTGCACACCAATATTTCATTTTCATTTGCATTATGAAGATCAGGTACATTATAAGTTGATTTGGTCATCTCACTATCATGGTTATTTTGAGGTCGAATGCAGTCAAGAGTCTCCAATATCAGAAAGGACAATCGATTGGCTTTATTGGAAGTTTCATGTTCCTTGAGCTACAAGTGGAGATTGCCGCTGATAGGGTAGGTAGGAATGTGCAAATAAGCTCAGGATAGGTTGACTGAGCATCTATTTCAGTAGGTGCAGTTTGAATTCTTCTTACAAAAAATCATTCAAGGCTTGAGGAGCAAATTGGGCAGAAGTTCAGAGTTTTATTCTAGAGAATGGATAGCGGCACTGGAGCTACAAGTTCTTAGTGTACCACAGGGGGACACTATCCCAAGTGGAGCCACTGTTATCACTTAAGAAATGATTTCTAAATTCAGAGCATCAGTTTTATTCCAAAGGATTGGTGTTAGTCTTGGTCTAGTCTTTCCATGGTTGCTTTAGTGTCTAAGATCTAGAAAAGAGTCTTGTTGGTATGGTCAAATAAGGTCAACACTCTGTTCTTGCCCATCACTGGTCCCACATCACACATTATTTCCACGTGTCAAGCTTGTTTCAAGGTTTACATTTTACATTTGTTCCTAAGTCATAATGTTAGATGGTGGTTAAGTCTCTTTTATGGTTTTTAGAGTCTAAGTCATAGGGTTAGAGTCTCATTTCCATCATCAAATAAAGCTCAACAACCTTGTTTTACAATTTATGGATCTCATATCATGTTTTGAGAGTCATGTGTTTAGCCATTTTGAATTTTTTTTGAAACTTGCTACGAATCCACGTTTTCGTAGCGCAAACAGTGTAAAAAACTAGTTTTGTGCTACGAAATCACTGAAGCAGCCTTTTTTCAGCAGAAAAATTATTTTAAGTAGTCAATTTCAAAAAGGTCTCTTGAGCAACTGAAAGCAGATTTTGGAAAAATGAAAGAGGTTTTTCTTCCTAACATACTAAACTACAAAAACCTCTTTCAGTTTCTTCAAATTCATTCTGAGGTGGGAGGAATTTATGGTTGAACTTGCGCTATGAAACTGCTGTAGGTGCAGTTTTTCACAAACAGACTTTTCTTGTTTAACACCTGTTTTTCAAAGACATATTTTGGGCAGTAGGAAAGGTATTTTAAAAAACAGAGAGAGGTTTTTTTTCAGCACAGATTGTTTCAAAAAAGCCTCCTTCAGTTGTTCAAAATACATTTTGTATGAGAAGATACGAGCTCTGTCCCAACACCTATTTTTCAGCCAGAACAAAGCAAGGGACAGTCTCCTAGTTTCTAGGAACAACAAAAGGATGAGTCATCAAGGGCCAGCTGGAATGTTATGAGCACCATCAAATTCGACTTCATGGAATTTTAGGTGTCAAAGAATGCTTTAAATGTTTAGATAAGGTTGTTGTAATCATAATAAGGAGTTACACTCCTAGTTGTATTAGGTCTCTAGGACTGCTAGTTAGCTGTCAAATGGATTTAAAGGTTTGTTTTATGGTTAGAATAGGTGTCACTGATGGAAAATTCGAATCCTATTGATGAGGAATGATGGAATCCTAATTTTAAATGCTATATATGAAGCAAGAGTTCGAATTAGCAAAGGGTTGGAGACTTTTTGGCTCAGTTGCTGCTCTATGTGCAGACTGTGTATATTTTTAACCTAATGCAGATTTCTACTTAGACAACTCAAGATTCATGAAGAGTTCTTGTATGTTCTTGTTATGATGGCATCTTCCAATACTTACATTTCAGTGGTGTTTAGTTATGATACTCAGAACTCATCAATGATGCTCTGACTTCCTTCATAGACAAACTATGTTTCACTGTTTTGTATTTTCATTTCTGCACTTGAACTCTATAATGCCTTGACTTCCATGCTAGGTAGAATGCTTTGGCTTCACTATTCAGGATTCAAAGAGAGTTGTTAATGTCATATTGTCTCATGGCTTTCCTCTTTCACTTAATTGCAGTGGTATGAATACATGTTACTTAGAACTCATCAATCATGCTCTAACTTCCTTCATGTATTTATAAACTGTATTTCCTTGCATTGTATCTTTGTTTTGTTGATGCATAAAAAATCTCTAGGCCTTGACTTCATGTTAAGTTGATCTTGATGTGGTACTGAAACATAATTTAACTCCATAGCCTAATGGTAGCCAGCCTTCATCTTTCAACCTATAAACATATACAATTACAAACCATAGAGTTAGCCATATATTCATATCTTTAATCTAAATCATTAACCCTTTGAGAGAGCCCTCTCAGGCTGAGGAGGCTAAGCCTTAGCTAAAAGATTGGTTTGAAATAGTTACACCGATATAGTCTGATCAGCAGCCTATCAGGGTCCTATTTTGGTAATAACAACTTGGATTGGGGGCAATGTCTTCAAACTTGGCCCAGATCAAATCTTGAGAAGGTGTGTCAGGAGGAGGAATTCTTTGACATCTTCTAACCTGTCATGATGGGAATTGTGGAGGTCACTTTGCAGCAAAGAGGACAACATTCAAAGTGTTACAAGCAGGCTGTTATTGGCCCACTCTTCATTGGGATGTGAAAAGATAGACTAGTCAGTGTGATTGGTTCCAAAGGATTTGAAAGCCTACTCCAAGGGATGAAATGACTCTGCAACCTCAAGTGACTTTCGAGCCATTTGACAAGTGGGGCATGGACTTCATTGGACCTATTGACTCTCCTTCCAAGAAAAAATAGTACATCATTGTGTGCACTGACTATCTGAGTAAGTGGGTTGAAACCAAGGAAATTAAGGCAGCAACTGAGGAGAAGGTAGTTGAGTTCTTAAGGGAGAATGTATTTTACAAATTTGGATACCCTAGAGAGTTGGTCACTGATCAAGGCATCTAGTTTACCTCCAACATGGTTGAAGACTTGCTCAGCCAGCACAAGATCAAGCATAGGACCTCCACTCCCTATCACCCACAAGCTAATGGGCAAGTGGAGGTGACCAACAAAGTGCTGGAGGGCATCTTGACCAAAGTGGTTAACAGCAGCAGGAAAGATTGGGCAGATAGACTAGTTGAGGCCACCTGGGCCTATAATACTACTTGGAAGACCACGACTGGATTCACGCCCTATGAGCTGGTCTATGGGAAAAAGGCCTTGTTGTACATTGAGTTTGAGTATAACACATTAAGGATGGCATCCCAACTAGATCTAGATCTCAACAGTGCATAAAAAGAGAGATTGATTCAGTTAAATGGTTTAGATGAGTCCAGAATGCAGGCCCTCCTAGACACAGAGGTAACCCAACTTCAAAGGAAGATATGGCATGATAAGAACATCAAGGATAAGCAATTTCAAGAAGGTGATTGGGCCTTGTTATATGATTCCAGATATAAAGACTTTAAGGGAAAGTTAAGGACAAGATGGCTAGGAGCTTATGTTATAGAAATATGTCATGATAATGGTTCAGTGCATATTAGAACCATAGATGAAGAGGACATTCCTTTACTTGTTAATGGAGACCAATTGAAAGTTTACAAAAGACCATTGTCAAAGCAAGATTTCATTGATCATATAAATAAAATAGTGATGGTAGTGGATCAAGTTTCAGCTCCTATGTCATCAAATCACTGAGAAAAAAAAAGAAAAATAAGGACTCAGGTGAAAACCTCCATGAGGCGCTTGAGTCCCACTATTGGGTTGAAAACCTCTTAGGGCAGCTCAATGGTGTCAAAAAAGAAAAAAGAGAAAAAAGGAAATAAAAATATCCCTGGGTGAAAACCTCTTTTGAGGTGCCTAGGGAAAACAACTAGAATGAAAACCTCTCAGAGGTAGCCTAGTTGTTTTCAAAAAAAAAAAAAAAAGAGGAAAAAAGAGAAAAAAATCATGAAAATTTCTATTTGCAGGTTAGCGAGGAGGATGATCAGAGAACAAAGGGGGATCAAAAGGGGACCTATTTCACTCACATTTTTATTTTTCCACTCATTTTCATTCATCACTCCACCATTTCTTTCATTTGTTTCACTCCTTTGCTTCAGTTTACAAGGGGACTTTGTTTTCTACAGTATCCCTTTAAAACCTATAGGATCCCCTGAAAACCTACAGGATGATCATGTAGGAATTACAGTGGCTCGGGAATCATATAGGAAGTGACCCTAGGGTGAAAAAATGACCTGCTATGTCAAAGAAATAACACCCCTACATCACCCTTTCATTACTATACCTATGTCCATTTTAATCACCCCTACATTCACCATAAAAAATAAATAAAAAATAAAAATAAATAAATCACCTTCAAAAAATGTATATATATTTTTCATAGTATTCAAGAGAAAGGATGAAATAGAGAACAGAAGGGAGCAGCACTTGATTACGTCTCATTTCTCCACACTCCTAGTCTTCCTCCCAATCCATGTCACCATCCTCAAAATCCCAGCAGAGTGTATGATTAAAAGTTCTGAGGGAGAAGCAGCTACAGGACATCCTGTAGGAAATCCTGTAACAGCCTATCCCACAGAATAAAAATCATGATTGCAGCAAGCTTCTAGCATGAAGATCCAAGGGCAGAAGGAGCTCCAAAGCAGCAACAACAGCGTCTTCAACACCAAGTACCTGCACATCCAAGGAATCATCAAAGAGCAATGTAAAAAAACAAAAGAGGAAAAAAATAGCATGCAGCCATCACACATCAAGCACCTACGGTCTTCAACAACTGCAACAAGGGTTAGCACCACAGGTAAGTATCTCGCTCACTCTCTCATTTGCATAATGTAGTCAAAATATGTAAAGGTTACGAGTAAGTTGGTTTATAAGCGAAAGGTGGCTAGTTAACTTGCCCACCTTTGTTTAGTCGACAAAGACAAAACAATTGGTCCTCCCACACGTGGCAACAGTGAAGTCAAAAAAGGAGAAGAGAAGGATAAAAACAGTTAAGTATACAGAGGCATGAACTGGGAGTTTATTACGAGGAGAGGGAAATGATGAGGTGGTAGTGGGGACCAACGGTCCAAAGATAGAAAACGTACCTCCACTGTCATCACACCACCTCACATAACTCGACCATAAGAAGAAATACTCGTTGACCCCCATGCATTCATGCATGCATTTCCTCAAGGCTCACTCTAGAAAAAGTCACTCTCACACCCAGGCAACCTACAGAAGAGGAAATTTTGTATGTCTCTTGTGCATGACTTCCTACAGGATTGCACAAGAAATCCTACGGGATCGCACAGGAAACCTACATGATACACACAGATAGTTTACAGCAGTGGCCGAGAGGAGTTTTAGAGGGAAAACGCAAGGCTTGGCTACAAAAAATGCTATGAATATGTAGGCTCTACAATTCCTTCCCTTTTTCAAAGAGAATTGAACAGAAAATCCCCTAGTAGTGAGTGAATTTGGCAACTGTGTAAGGGAATTGTCTCCACAACTCTTTTAGTCATTTATTCCTGCATTCAAAAAAATTGTGTCAACCATCTTAGCTCCTCCAAATTCACCAACAAAATGATAGGGGAGTTTAATAGAAGGGAGCCCATTAATACTGTGAGAATCCACCAACACCCTCAGGTGTTAGAAATCTTCACAAGGCATAATTGGATGGGGTATTTTGAAAAATTAAGAGGGTATGATGATGAAGTGGCCCGAGATTTTTCTCTCTCCCTCATTCCACTGACCAGAATTCATGCCACTGTTGTGGTGAGAGGCCTCTCCATAGAGCTCACCCCTGAACTCATAAGCAGAATTACCACACTTCCCCTAAGAGTGCCTTAGAGAAAGGAAGACAAGGGAGATAGCTAGATTGCCAAGAAGAAGTTCTTTTTAGAGGGAGAGGAGCCCATTGAGGGAAAAAATGGAGCAAGGACAGAAAGCCTACCATACCCCTGGAATGAGGTGAGCTACCACCTTATCAAATACATATCATGTGAGGGTAGGTATAGTGTGGTTTATGGGTATCACTTTAGGCTTCTTGAAGAATTGAGGTTTGGAGAAAAAACACCTCCTCACCATAGGCTCAGCATACCATACTTCCTTCTGTAATCACTGATAGACACAAGCATAAAAGTGCGAGAGGGAAACCACTAATAGTTAGCCCACCATGGGTTAATTAAAATCATCATAGAAGATGCCCTCCACAACCTCAAAATTCCTATCCAATGGGAAATTTTTAGAGACGTGCAAACAGAGGAGGATATCGAAGCTCTCACATATGACATCAGTCCTACTGTCAGTGAAAAGGATGAGGAAGAAACTGAAATAGAAGGAGAAGAAGCAGAGAGGGAAGAAGATGAGACAGATGAGGAGGAAGAAGAGGAGAAAGAGAAGGAAGAGGGTGAGGAAATAGAGGAAGATGACAAAGAAGAGACTGATAAACAATATGAGGATCTAGAAGGAGAAGAAGAGGGCAAAAACAAAGAGGAAAAGGGCAATGAGAAAGAGGAGCCATAAGACAAGGAGGAGTCACCTAGGGTTTCCCCAGAGGCCACTAAGAGAGAAGTAGTAGCTGCCCTCACTGCTCTTAGCACCCCTATCAAACAGAAAGGAAAAAGACAGAGGCAGACCCCATTATATTTCAAGTGAAGGAAAAGCACAAGGATAAGGTAGGGGAAATCCCAAACACCAACAAAAATTCCATTGTGATTGAGGACTCACCTAAACAACAGGAGAAAATGCCTCCTCCTTATTGGGTGTGGAGCATGATTATTTATAGGTCTTTGTTTCAGCTGGATGTATACCCCCGGAAATTTGTACACCCCTCCACGCGGGGGGGTGCAGGGGGGACTTGTTACCCCTATGGGGTTTTGGGGGGGCGATCCCCCCCGGCTGGAGGGTCCATGGGCCAGCGATCCCCTAGCGGGGGTTTCGTGGGCAGCGCCCCCGAAGCTAAAAATAGATGTAAAATTGCCTTGTAAAAGTATAGTAATTTCTAGTCAATCTGGGTCGTTCATTAGGTGGATGATCTGACGGTAGAACTTATGTTTAGTTTAGGGTTTTTTGCCCTAGAAGGCAGCCCCTCTCTTTTTATGAGCGCATTGTATTGAGGTTGTGATATAGATGTGTATTCTCCGAGCGAGAAACAGAGAGGTGAGACTGTGAGAGAAAATAGAGGATATTAGAATGGATCTACTGTAGGTTGTGTCTCTTCATTTTGCTGGATAATAATAAAAGGAAGGACTGGTTGTTCGGGGTGGACATAACCCAAATTGGGTGAACCATGTATATCTGTGTCTCTCTGGTTTTATGCATTTTCTGTGTTTATATTTCTACTATATTCTATGTGTTCCATTGCTCTGTAATTTATAATTTTCTAACACTCCTAAGTCTCCTATCACCTATCTGATAAGGCCTATAACTTGATCCACCTCATCCAAAGGAAAATCAATCCTACAGGATACACAACAAGACCTACAGGAAGCTAAAGCAGTCCTACAGGATACTCTGCTAAACCTATAGGAGACTCAAAAATTGGATAAGGAGGGAAGCCTACAATAAGAAACTAAAGAAGAGGACCCAGAGTTAAAGGAACCTAGCCCCCAACCTAACCTTGACTCCTACTACAAATTTATTGGAGGGGGCAGGGTCATTCCACAAAAATTTTCTATTCCACTATTCTTTAAGCTTGAGAAGGAGAGAACCAGAACTCATCGATGGATGTAGATTGCCAAATCCAAGAGGGTGGAAGAAATTGGTCACATGGAGGAGAAGATCAAGGAGATGGGCAGAGAATTAAGTAGCTTGAGAGACAAAGAGGCCATAATGAGAAATCAGTGAGAGACAGAAAATGCATGGTTGAAAGGATAGTTGCAAGAAAGAGAGAACCAATTGGCATGTATGGCCAGTCTCTCTTTGGAAGCAACCCAGTGCAGGATGCCGGCTAAATCCTATGCCCTATACCTTAAGGAACAGTGGCTGCAGTTCTAGATCAAGACCTTAGCACAGAGAGGCACTATTCCATTTCAGGATTATAGAGAGTTCATTGATCTTTGTGATCAAAGTACATTGGAAGACAGGGCCAAGATGTCTGAGTTTTATTTGCATAACATGGCCCTAACAGACATGAATGTATGGGACCCTAATGCCAATCTATGAGATTTATAGTTGATGGCTTTGGAATCATGGATGAACCATGAGGAAGCAAGGGTTGCAGAAATGAAGAAGATATTGGAAAAAGAAAAAACATAGCCCCTTATGATCAGAGTTGAGCAGTCCAATCCAATGGCGCTCATCAAAACACATAATTTAATTGCAAATGATCCTCAACTTGCACCCAGGTTTGCTGCCCAAGAGCAAGCAATTTCACATTTTGAGGACATGTTCAAGTTGTTAGGGGATGGCAGCATACATTCTTGCCTGAGGAGATGGAACACATTGCCATACAGTTTAAAGATAAGAGAGTACCACTCTCCTCAAAGAATGACAGAAGCACTGAACAGTACACCCATGTACAAGAAATCTATGCAAAGGCTCAAAGTCAATTGGATTGGCTTGAAACTTAGTCCACCACTACTCTTAGGAATTCTAGAAGGAAGGAAGGAAGAAGAAGAAAAGAGGCAGTGGGAGGAGGTATAAAAGAAAGCAGGTTTCTATGAACAAGAATAGGAAACCACAGCAGAGGCATGGGAGGTCAAGGAGGCCACTAGAGCTATGAAGGACATGGATATTGATTGAGTTTCTTAGAGGATGAGCAACACTTTCAGTAGGGGGTGATGATGAGTTTCGTCATTGGCTAATTATATGGGCCTTAATTCACCTCCTAGCTTAGTCAAACCAACTTTTTTCATAGCTTATTACATGTTTTGATTATATTTTGTTTAACAAGATGAGTTAGAGTGGGATATTATGCCTAGTGGACTAATATGCATTGAATGCAAGTTTGGAAGAGAAAATCAAGGAATTTTGGCAAAGACTAAGTTTTGAAACTCCAATGGGACAATGGAGAGAGATTGTACGAGGTAAATCCTCCTCATTTACTCCTTCCCCATTCGAATATTCCTCCATTAATCCCACCAGCTCAGAGTGCAAGCAGCCAATTCATGAAGATTAGAAGGCAGTAGAGCAAGTGATAGACAAAGAGTAGTTCATCTCAAGTTTGGGAGTCGAGCCTCCATTAATTTAAGGAAGTTTTTGGAGACTTCAGTTGTATAAAGAGAGAGGCTGGAGCCTCATTAGGGTTAGAATTTCTTTTGTAAAACTTTAGCTATTTTCGAGCTCCAGACTTGCGGAAGACTTTTTGATGTAATTTTCTGTTTTGGCAATAAGAATGAGTTTGTTATTGATTCAGTACTAAGTTAACTTAGAGGGCTGAAGATCTTGGGTTAGGGCCCAACCCTAGCAGCAAAGGCTCCTCTTCTTGTATCTTTATGCTTAGCTTAGTTTCATAGATTCATGGTTAAACTGTTTTTAGAAGTATTTCATTGCAAGCAGTGTAGATTTGATTAATTGTTTATTAGTTTGCTTCCATTTGTGCCTTACTTCAGTAGAAGGTTAGAAGGGATAAAAGAGGCTCCACAAAGTTGTCAGTATGTGTCTTGGCCTCACTTTTTCCTTCTGGGATCATGATTTGAGGAAAAGACCCTTATGCAACCCAAACAGACAGATTTCCATTTCTCTCATGATATTTAGAAGTTGTTGTACTTAAACTAGCATTTGATCAGTTTTGCAAAGTAGGATTTCATTTCCATCTCTTCTATCTTCATTCTTGCAGTAGATCTCGTCCATGATTCCATTTTATTCAGCAAGTTCTTCATGCATAAGGTAGATAGTTAGTTCATTAAATTATACTTTTCTAGCTCATGAGAATTCTTCTTGTTACATGACTTTTTGGAATTTGCACATGTTTGATGCAGAGTAGGTAGTTCAGAAGTAGATAGAAATATTATAGCTATCAACCACCTTGCAATTTCATCAACCCATAAGCATTCCTTGTTTTCATCAAAACCTTCACCAATTTCATCATTTTACATAAGAATTTCCTCAAACATTTTGAGCGAATCCAACCATCTCCTAAACTTGGTTTTGGGTTCTGATTGATCCTAGGCCTCTTATCACTCCATTTCACCCATCAACTTCCTTCCATAACTTTCCATCACCTCCAACACCCATCGTTTTGCTCATAGTTGCATCTTGTAGAAATACATGGAATCCTATAGGTTTCTAATACATCCTGTAGGTTTTCCTATAGTCGCCTATTTTGAGGCCGAATTGAGGGAAAACCTCTAGGAAGTCTCCCAAGGTCACCCAAGGATCCCCCAAACCTTCCAACCATCTCCTGAACCTTCTAGCCATCCATCAGCATCCCTAAACAACCTGCCAGAACACCAAAAGATATTAGTTTGCACACTTGATTTTTCATGAAAAGCATAAAAAGACAAAATAGATTTATTAAAGTCCTTTACATGCATAACAGTTGCGTTTGATGTTTTCAAATTCCTTTCTTAGGATAGTAGTATTTTTTTCATGTTAATTTAGCATCATTGCAAAGCATAGCTCTTAGCAGTTAATTAGGAAATGGTGAGCCTTAGCATTGAATTTCAGCCTCTTTCATTATTACAGTAGATCAGTTCTCTCTTAGAGTAGATTTCTATTTCTTTCATCAAGGAACCAAACTTCTTTTAAACCCATAGATGTTTGAATTGAAAACCCTAGTGGTCTCTCGCCAGCTGAACAGTGACAAAAGGCAGAACCATTACTTTTACTTGTGTATACATCACTGTCACCTCCAAGTTTGCATGAACTTCGGGTTGATAAAGTAAAGCTGGTAGCCCAAGAGTTGCAGCATTCTTGATGCAATATTGGTGCTCATCACTTTTTGGCGTTGTTGACGGGGAGGTGTCTGAGTAATATGTGATTATTGCTTTCTTTCTTCTACTTCTTGTTTCTACTATTCTGCCATTAGTTTCATTTCTGCAAGAGTAATTTAGTTTGCTTTTCATTCTGCATTCTTTGCTTTCCTTTCCATTCTGCAATTTGGATTTCAAGCAAGTAGTTAATCTTTTCTTTCAGTTAGTAGTTCTCATTCAGTCTGCAATTTCAATTCTGCAAGTTAGATTTCAATTCAGCAGTAAGATTTTCATTTAGTTAGTAGTTTTCATTCAATCTGCAATTTCAGTTCTGCAAAGCACTTCCAAAATTTAAAAAAAATCACAAAACCAAACCAAAAACATTTCCTTTCATGCCTCGTAGGAATAGGGATAACATAGGGAAATTGTTGCCAAATACCCCCACTGCATCCAACAGCCAACCTTCCCTCTTCTTCGGTGGCTGTGAACTGGAGGAACCCTTAGGTGAGAAACCAGACATATTTGAAGAACCTACAGGGGAAGAAGAAGAACCCATTCCTACCGACCCAATGGCTAAAAACAAAAATGACAGAGGGGATAGAGAGAGAGTTGAGGGTGCCTTCCCCATCAGGGAAACTGATGGGGACACTAAGATGAAAAACATAATCTCCCTCTGCCCTTCCTCATTTCCATGGCCTAACCACAAAATATCCCGACAATTTCCTATTTGAGTTTGATATTATATGTCGAACCTATGACTACACAGATGATGAGCAGAAGTTGAAACTATTTCCATCTAACCTCAAGGATGCAGCTTTGCGCTGGTTCATGGGTTTACCTGGGGATAGCATCACAACTTTGGCTCAGATGCAGCAAGCCTTCAACAACAATTATCGAGACTACTGTAGGTCTAAGGATACTAAGGAAGAAATTTTTAGGATGACCTTAGGTAATGATGAATCCCTAGAGGATTATGAAGACAGATTTCAGCTTAGTTACAAAAGGGCCAGGTGCACACTTGACCCTGATTCATTGAAGCTAGTCCTGCTTAGAGGAGTAAGGGAAGACCTTTTGGATACCCTACACTTGTTAATAGGAGGAGATATATACCAGTTACCCTATGAGGATATCAAGATTGTCTTTAGAAACCATTCTAGGGCAGCTAGGAAAAAGGGTAGGGGAAGTCAACCTATGGTTAGTACATCCTCTTCCAATTCATCCATCAAGGGTGAAATTGGAAACATGTTGGAAGATTTCAAGAGTGAGATGCTGCAAACCCTTGCCTTACAGATGGACACTATGAACATTAGGAGAAAGAAGGAGGAATCAGAGAGTGCCTTGTCAATTTTCTGTCCTAGATGCACCGGGAGGCACCCTAGGAATGAATTTCCATTGAATTCTATTGAAATTTTCTCAGTCTGTGAAGAAAACCACTCCATAGACAAGTGCCCTTCTTTGCTTGGACTCAAAGTTGTATATCAAGGAGCTGAAGGGGTCACTAACTAGTTGTGCTACATAAACCAATGGAGACCTCATGGGCCTAGGCCATACCAGCAAGGCATGCAAGGGTCATCCCATGCATATTACAAATCCAACCGGACCACATCCATACCTTCTTGGGGACCCCCTACTCATCCTTCCTGGTCTACACCTCCTCCTTGGTCCTTTGCATCTCAATATCATTCCCAACGAGCCAGCCAATCATTTCAACTATATGCTAAGCCACAACCTCAGTGGAATGCATCGCTGTTGAACATTGGAAAAGGTATGTAATTACCACTTATTTCTCTATCTTTTCGTTTAAATCATAACTTATTTACATTCTAAGATGGTCATATGATAAAGGATTATGATAAAATTAAGGGGATTTGTGATTGATGTAAAATAATTAATTATTGTCTTTTTCTATGCAGAAAATGAAGAAAATGGAAAATCATAATTTCAGAGGAAAAGACAAAGCAGGACCAATTGTTGTCCTGTTGACAGGAAACCGCATCCAGACGAGGAAATCAATATCAGAGCACATGGACCTGGAAAAGGAAGAAGAAACGCGGTATCAGCGCAAGAGGACAAAAAGATAACTAAAGATTAAAGATATGGAATCGCTACCTCAAGGCTATCTATATTTTTGGTATTTCCGCTTGGCCATTATAAAAAGGGACAGCGCTGCTAGCCCAAGGGGCCGATTTTATTGTTGATTTATAGAATTCATTATGTAATCTGAACTTTGATCATCGACTCTCTTTAAAGAGCGATAGCAGTAACTCTGCTTTTATGATTAATACATAACTTCGTTGTTGTTTCGTCTTCTGATCCTAGAGCAACCGCAGCAATGCGTCCCTAATGGCTAAGGGCCCAACCCTAGTGGATCACTTGCTTTCTGTATCATTATTTTCCAATTACAGTCATGTGTGATTTGATTTACTTTACTTGCTTTATTTAGTAATCTTATGTTCCTAAACATTTCCTGCTCTGTTATATTGAATTCGTAATTGAATAGTAAGATTATTATTTGCAACTGAAAATGTTATGTTGTTCATTCTGAAACAATATTGCATTGTCTAATTCGGATATTGCTATTCATTTACAGATTGATATTTTTTTTCATTTACAGATCGATATTACTGTTCATTTATAGATTGATATTGCTGTTCATTTAGCTATGGTTTACTTACAATTGTGATTGTTGTTCATTCGATTACTGTTCCATTACAACTATAATTTTCGTTCCTTTATAACTGTGGTTAATACTCCTTATGTTAAAAATAAGATTACTGATTCCATAGTCGCTGTGTGTTTACATTTGATTAAGTTTGTTGTTCAATATTTTGTAGATCTACTTAGGTTTTTTGTTCCTTAGATTGTCGTTAAATCCCTTTATTAGTCAAAGGTTGTTGTTCAATTCCTTTTGGTTAAGATTGCTGCTTAATTCATTCCTGTAGAGTAAGCCTTATTGTTCGATCTTTTCAATAGATTAGTTGTTGTTCCTTTTCTGTTAATTGAATTGTCATTTCAAGTATTTTCTTTGGTGTGAATAGAAAGATCTACAACTATAACGAACATTGACTATTGTTGTCTAGTTCCCAGATTAGAGATCTTGCCTTTGATTGATTTTCATTTACATCAGTTTACAATGGAAAGAGTTATCATTACTGCATCCTTGACTGATGATTGATGTAGTTTCTTAAATAAATGATTTAGTTGTAAAGCATTTAAGTTTCTTGCCATTACATTTAGAGTTTGTTTCCAGCATTCATTTACTTTTGTAAAGCACTATACTTCAAGCATTACTCTTGAAAAAGTGACCACATTAGACTGAGTACACTCTTGAGATAAAAAAACATACTTAGATTGATAATTAATGTAGGGTAAATAGAGGTTAAAAAGACCCTTTTTACTGCTCAACATTTTGGTGTCGTTGCCGGGAGAGTGTAGCCATTTGTTTCTTTTGAAGAGAGAGTAGTGTAAGTACCTGCTAGGAGAGAGTTGGGTTTTAAAACCGGAAGGTACGAACCTGCGTACGGAGCATGTAACAACCCTGCTCCTCCATCCGCTTTCCTACAGATTTGTTGTTATTTTGGGTAGAAATAAGTTTTGATTTGTGTGCATGACTAAGTAGAAAAAGCCTGAAAAGAATCTTAAACCACTACCCAAGCCTGATAAAGCTAAGGGGTCGGCGACCCTTAGCCGATCGACCTTTATAGACGAAATCCTTAAAAAAACAGAATCTCAGCCTTCTGTAGGACCTAGAAAAGCTGCTTCTAGACAACTTACTAGTTCCCTTCAGGCCACAGAATCACCATTTGTAGCCTTTGCTGAGGTGCACAACCAAACAGAGGAGCAAAATTTTCAAGAAATTGAGAATTCTAGCCCAAAATCATTACAAAAAGGGAACCTCAGTAATCTCTGTGAAGGAAGAGGAGAAACAGGGGAAACTGAAGAACCAAGATCTCCTCTTGGAATAGTTTAGCCATTAAGCAGCTCAGATAAGGGAAGTGCTATAAAAATTATCTAAAACAAAGCTGAAGAACCTCAATCCCCCCAGACATTAGTTCAGCAAGGAACTCTCATCATCCCAGACAAAGGAAGTGTTGTTAAGGCCATTCCTGTTAAGGCCATTCCTGCTCCTTCTAGCCAGCTTAGGAATACCCTCCTAGAAATCCCAGAAGGTTATTGGCACATATTTCACCAAATGGCCCAGAACCAGCAAACCCCCAGACCTCCACACTGCAATATCCCATTGTAGATACTGCAGTTAATGCACCTATGAAGGCCATTTCTCTCCAGCATATCCCTACATTCCATGGCCTAACATCGGAAGATCTCGACGCATTTTTGTTTGAATTCGATGTGCTATGCAGGGGATACGACTATACCACTGATCCCCAAAAGCTAAAATTATTTCCCTCTACATTAAATGGGTTGCTTTACGATGGTTTATGGGGTTAGGTGGAGGTGTTATAAACGACTGGGATCAGAGGAAAGGTGCTTTCCTAAGAAAATATCAGGATTTTTGTAGGTCTAGAGAGTTAAAGGATGAAATATTTCAGATGGTAGCTAGACCTAATGAGACACTAGAAGAATATGTTGAACGTTTTCAGTATAATCTTCAAAGATCTCCTTATGCATCATTACCCTTACCTGACAATGTATTAAAAACAACATTAATTAAAGGCATGAAGGAACAATGGGTTGAAACACTAAATATTATGGGAAAAGGAGACATTTATCAAGAAAATCTTGCTGACATTATTGACTTATGTATCAGGAGTTCATGAGGTAGCACAAGGCTAAAACCAGCTAAACATGACAAGTTCACAAGGGACAACAAGATCTCTAGAGAAGGAGTAACCCGTGTAGAAATCAGAAATTTACAGGCGAATTTCAAAACTGATATATTTGGGACTCTAACAACGTAGCTCAATATTATGCAAGCAAAACAGAAACAAGCAGAAGCATAGAAAAACCTGGCAATATTCTGCCCCAGATGTAAAAAGAAACATAGCCACAAAGAGTGCCCACTAGATGCAGTTCAAGTTTGCGCTATCTGTACAAAATATCACTCCACAGAGAACTGTCCCCCACTTCCTGGTTTGAAATCAGTATACAAAGAAGCGGAAGAAGAATCAGAACTGTGTACCTACTTAATTAGTGCCGTCGATGGCAACCGCAACAATCAGGTATGTCCTCCAATCCGTCTTCTTCTTTCCAGCCTCCACAATATCATGCTCAGCAATATAATACAATGTGGAAAAATCAACCTCCCTTTTCAAACTAGTCACAACAACCATTTCCTTCATCATCACCATGGCCGAATCAAACAAGCCAACCTAATTGGCCAAATTTTCCCTACACTCCACCATATTGGCAAAACAATGCATATCCAACACAATGGTCCCCTCCCACTTTGCAGAGTCAAGCCTGGCAGACAAACTAGTAAAGACCGATGAATTGGCCAGCAGAAACCATTCCACTCCCTCAACCTACACTGCCAGTGCCATATTCACTACAACAAAATACCCAGTCCAACTTAAGACCGCAACTCCCATCCCAACCCAACCCAAACCCAAATAACAGACCGGTTCAATCTGTTCAAATAATCGAAACACCAGAACTAGAAACCGATCTAAGGGAGTGCAACGACCTTCAATTAAGGTCTGGATGCATTATAGAAACTGAGGTAGACAAAAATGTTCAAGTTGAAAATCAGTTACCCGCAAAACAACCATTACAAGAAGAAGATGTGTTCAGGCAACAGACTCATGACCAAGCAACCACATCTTCTCCTACATTCCCAGAACGATTGATCATACCGCGCCCTATAGAACATCTTGACTTTGATATTCTGGGAGAACTAAAGAATTTGTATATAAATATCCCACTCCTCTAAGCTATCCAAGATATCCCAATATATGCAAAAACCATCAAAGAGCTATGTATAAAAAAACCAAGGAGGAGAATAACAAATAACCCAACAGTTCAAGTAGTTGGCAACCTATCTGATCTGTTATCAGGAAGAGAAGCACCTGTCAAATATGAAGACCCAGGAAATCCAATAGTGATAGTGAAAATCAATGGACAAACCTTTTCAAACGCCCTAGTTGATTTAGGGGCTGCAATTAATATTTTAACAACCACCACTTGTCAAAAACTGGGCATTACATTAGTGGAACCAACCTCCACCTTATTAGAACTGGCTGACTGATCAATAGTTAGGCCAGAAGGTACACTACACGATGTAATGGTATCAATATATTCCTAGGAATATCCTGCTAACTTTCTGATAATAAACCCCAAAAACTGACTCGATGGACACCCGTTAATTTTAGGCAGACCTTGGCTTGCCACTGGTGATGCTTACATTGGCTGTCGACAATGCAGTATGACCATAACTAGGAGTAATATCAATACTCTATACCTATACCCTCCAACCCAGCCAAGTGTAACAATAATAAAAACTAACAAACATCCTGTATCATACCTCACAGAAAACATTAGATCCCCATTAACCATAGAAGATGCCCTCGATTTTAAAGATCAAACAAAGGATGATGTTATTAACAACTTCATTAACCAATCTAAAACCAGATCCCATGTACAATTTCACATGATAGAGGCAGCATTTGACAATGAACTAGAAGAAGATCCTCTCAAAGACACTCATGATCAAACAATACCCACTACCTCTGTTTCAAACAAAAAAACTATAGAGATTGAGCCAGGAAAAACATTGAACATCAATAATAACTTGACTCCTGAACAAGAAGAAAAGTTGGTCCAAATACTGAAAAAAAATAAGGAAGCTTTTGCGTGGGATTATCCAGACATGAAGGGAATCGATCCCTAGCTGTGTACACACCACATTTATACAAAAAAAGATGTGAGACCCCTTCGCCAACCCCAACGGAGACTCAACCCTCACCTGAAAGATATTGTGAAAGTTGAATTACAAAAACTTTTGGATGTAAACTTTATTTATCCAATCTCCGATAGCAAGTGGGTCTCTCCACTAGTAGTGGTGCCAAAGAAGAATGGAAAGTGGAGGATTTGTGTAGATTATAGAGAGTTAAACAAAGCAACCCAGAAAGACCACTTTCCCCTTCCATTCATTGATCAGGTATTAGACACATTAGCAGGAAATAAATTCTTTTCTTTCTTGGATGGCTTTAGTGGATATAATCAAATTCAGATTGCCCCGGAAGACCAGGACAAAACTACTTTTACCTGTCCATGGGGAACATTTGCCTATAGAGTCCTACCCTTTGGCCTATGCAATGCACCTGCCACATTTCAAAGGGCCAGCCTCAACATCTTTTCAGATTTAATAAATGAAGGACTCAAAGTATATATAGATGATTTCACACCATACGGAGATGATTTTGAGCCAACACTAGACACATTGGAAAAGGTGCTGCAATGATGTATCGCCATCAGGCTCTGCTTGAGCCATGAAAAGTGTTATATGATGATGACTGAACGGCTCATCCTCGGTCATTATATCTCATCAGCTGGAATACAGGTAAATCCGGCCAAAATTCAAATAATTTTGTTAATACCTATTCCTACGACACAGACAAAGGTACGCAGTTTTCTAGGATTTTCTGGTTATTATAGGAGATTCATAGAACATTTTTCTCAAATAGCTGCACCTCTATATGCACTGATAGGGAATGTTGATTTTGTTTGGACAGATAAATGTGACCGCGCTTTTGAGGATCTGAAAAAGCTCGTGTCAATAGCCCCAGTGCTCAGAGACCCAAATTGGGACCTACCATTTCAAATTTCATGAGACACTTCAGACACAGCTATTGGAGCAGTCTTTGGGCAGGAAGAAGACAAAAAACCATATGCAATCTATTATATCAGCAATAATTTGTCTCCTACTGAGCTAAACTATACTGTTACTGAAAAATAATTTTTAGTTGTAATACATGTTGTAAATAAATTAAGCATTATATCACTGGATATCCTGTTGTTTTATATACAGATCACTCTGCCATAAAATATTTAGAAAACAAACCTATTACAAATGGTAGAGTAACAAGATGGTTGATTTTATTGCAGGAATTTGACATTACAATAAAAGATTGACCTGGGAAAGAGAATCATGTAGCTGATTTTCTGTCACGAATGTCGAGCTAGTGGATGCAGCAGCAGTCGAAGATCAATTTCCAGATGAACATTTATTTGTTGTTACTATCAAAACACCCTGGTATGCTAATGTTGCAAATTATTTAGCAGTAGGCAAATTACCAAAGCATCTGACCCCCAATGAACGAAAACAAATTGTGCAACGTAGTACCCAATTTTTTTGGATTGGGGGCTACCTATTTCATATAATCGCAGATATGCACATCAGAAGATGTGTCTATGAAGACGAAATATTTGACATTCTAAAAGCCTGTCATGACGGACCGTGTGGCAGACATTTCGCAGATCGAAGAACTGGTCACAAGGTTTTGCAAATAGGGTATTACTGGCCCACAATCTTTAAAGACGCTAAGAAATTTGTTCAAGCCTATGACAGTTGCCAAAGAGCAGGACGCCCTGGACAGTCCAACGAAATGCCTTTAAACCCACAGCTAGTAATCGAACCATTTGAGAGTTAGGCGCTCAATTTTTTGGTCCGATCAACCCATCATCAAATTAGAAAACATATATTCTAGTAGCAACAGAGTATGTTACCAAATGGGTTGAAGCAGAGGCACTTCCAAGAGCTATAGAGGACTCTGTGATTCATTTCCTGTTCCAAATATTTGTGCGATATGGCCTCCCAAGGGACATAATCACGGACGGAGGACCACAATTTGCAGGTAATAAAATTGCTGCAACATTAAACAATTATCACATTCAGCACAAAATTACCACTCTGTATCACCCACAGGCAAATGGCCAAGTTGAGAGCACGAATAAAGTGATAGAGGCAATATTAACAAAAACCATTGCATCACACAGGCGTGATTGGGCTTCAAGATTGCTGGAAGCCTTGTGGGCATACCAAACAACATGGAGAAACACCACTGGTTATTCACCATATCAGCTAGTATTTGGAAAGGAACCCATCTTTCAAATAGAGTTCAAAATGCAAACATTAAGAACAACACAGGAGATCGGTCTGGATTTAAATGAGGCCCAGACTAACAGATTACAGCAAATTAACGAGCTAGATGAAATTAGGTTCTCGACTCTTCAACACACTGCATTAATCCAACAGTAGAGAGCAAAATGGCATGATGCCCTGATAAAAAAGAAAATCTTCCATGAAGGAGATTGGGCACTCCTATATGATTCCAGGTTTCAATATTTTTCGGGAAAACTTCAGACTCGATGCCTTGGACTGTATGAAACCCAAAAAGTGCACAACAATGGCACCATTAATTTGAATACTATTGACGGATCTGGACATGCCTTTAAATCAAATGGCCACCAAGTGCGACTGTACCATAAACCACTTACTCGAGAATCCTTCTACTAGAAACTTCGGGAAGATTCTAATATGCAGATCCTTGCCGAGGAAAATAATTCTTCCTCAGCATTGGTTCACTAAGTAATTTCATTGCTCTTAAATTTTGTACATAACTTTTTCTTTTCTGCTTGTATAAATTACTTTCTATACAGACTTTTGCATTTCTGCATTTTTTGCATTTTGTTGTTCCTTTCCGAAGGAACAACATTTTCACCGTTTTTCTATTCCTTTTCGAAGGAACAACACTTTTGCATTTTGTTGTTCCTTTTCGAAGGAACAACATTTCTGCTTTTTTGCTATTCCTTCAGAAATAAACAACACTTTTGCATTTTGTTGTTCCTTTCTAAAGGAACAGTATTTTTGTCTTTTTGTTGTTCCTTTTTGAAGGAACAACACTTTCACGTTTTATTGTTCCTTTTCGAAGGAACAACTCTTTTTCATTTTCCCTTCCTTTTCAAAGGAACAACACTTTTTCATTTCGCTGTTCCTTTCCGAAGGAACAAGATTTCCACCTTTTTGTTGTTCATTTTCGAAGGAACAACACTTTTGCATTTTGTTGTTCCTTTCCGAAGGAATAACATTTCCGCCTTTTTGTTGTTCCTTTTCGAAGGAACAATACTTTTGCATTTTGTTGTTCCTTTCCGAGGGAACAACATTTTCGCCTTTTTTTTGTTCCTTTCCAAAGGAACAATGCTTTCATGTTTTGCTGTTCCTTTCCGAAGGAATAGCACTTCTGCATTTTTGCTGTTCCTTTCTGAAGGAACAACATCTCTGTATTTTCATTGTTCCTTTCTAAAGGAACAACACTTTCACATTCTATTTTTCCTTTCCGAAGGAACAGCACTTCCGCATTTTTGTTGTTCCTTTCCGAAGGAACAACACTTTTCGTTTTTGTTGTTCCTTTCTGAAAGAACAACATCTCTGCATTTTTTATATCCCTTTCCGAAGGAACAACACTTCCACCAGATTGTTTTGTCGTTCCTTTTAAAGGAACATCCCTCCTTTACCATTTTTCCTTTCTGTCGTTCCTTCCGAAGGAACATCAGTTTTGATTTCGGATGATCTTAGGTTGTTCCGCTAAAAGAGCGGTATTTTATTTCCCACTTGCTTTATTTCCTGTTCCAATTAAGGAACAACTGTTGTTCCTCTTAAGGAACATCTACTGTTCCTCTTAAGGAACAACAGTTTTGAGTGTGTTTTTTTCTTTTCCTTATTGTTCCTCTTAAAGGAACCATGGTTTTTGTGTGCAGATGTTCTTTTGCAGCCCCTCTAAAGGAACAACAGTTGTTCCATCTAGAGGAACAACAGTTGTTCCTCTTAAGGAGCAACAGTTTCAAGTGTGTTTTTTTCTTTTGCTTGTTGTTCCTCTTAAAGGAACCATGGTTTTTGCATGCAAATGTTATTTTGCGGTCCCTCTAAAGGAACAACAACTGTTCCATCTAAAGAACAACACTTTTTGAGTACATTTTTCTTTTTTGTGTGTGTGTGTGATTCATCATTTTGAGGATTTTTGTGAATGATGGTCATTTGAGGCACAATTATACATTTATGTAAGAATACAAAAACTAGAGGATACTGAAATCAGCAAACCAAAGAAAAATCATTATCTTTAGGGAATTTGCTTTGAATCGATAAGAGAAAAGAGGAAAGGACACAACTATTTATATCACTTTGTTGTCTTTACTTTCACTAAAACCGATTTGACTGATTATTCTTATCATGTTGGTTCTTCCTTAAATCTTCATAATTCTCTTTGATCATTATTATTTAATAAGAATAAGGACATATTTTCCTCTATTGAGATGTTCAGACTTCTTCCACCATCCCTACTCTTAAGGAGTGTTGAGCCACCCTCTGTATATATATCGGAAAGTGCTATATAAAAGAAAAGAAGAAGAAAGAAAAATACATATCTATATGATTACTAACATAATTTTTCAAATGAAGGATAGGGGGTCTCATCAAGAGCCAGCCTACCATGATCATAAGGAAGAAAGTGAAGTGGAATTCCCACTATGGCCACCACACTAGGGATATAATCCAAGAGGCACATCAGAAAAATAAAAATTCCTTGGAACAGGAGGTCTCATCACGAATCGGCCTGCCCACCTTTCACTCCTTCTTGGTGAATGGCATTGTGATTCATCTAGTTACCAAGCCAGCACAATGGCCTCCATTCTGACATCGCACAACACTTTCCTAGGCATACACAAATGATTATGGTTCCAAGGGTGAAATAAGCAACTCTGTGAAGGTTATAGACACCTGTGGGCAACAGAGCTCTACTGATGGTAGTGAAGTCATATTTTTCATACACCAATAGTCATTATAAACCCTTCTTCTTATATATTTATATTGATTTCAAATGAGATTATGTTGCATAACCCTTTCAAACCTTTTATACATGAAAATCATTTATAAATCAATCATAATGGTTAAAGTGGATAATGACTGCATAAGAACTTTTACTTATGTCAGCTGTCCTATCCTCTATTTTTCGCATCATATCACAGCATTTCCATATTTATTAGCGATTTCCATCATAAGCCTCGATTTCAATAATCCGCTCATTTTTGTAAACATGTCATGGATCTATACGTCGTTCCTTTATTCTACTGTACGATTGCAGTTCAACATGCTGCTCCTTTATTTTTTGGCCGAGGATGGCCTATCACATTTCAGGGGGCCATGAGTGATCTCCATAATTCACTAGCATACGTGTCAACTCATTATTTGGAGGTATTACGACTCCATCAAAACTCGGGAATAGCAAGTTTAGTGGTATTATATTTCCCAATATTCACGGCTCGTTGTTCCAATGCCATTTATGTCTTTTTGCTCTGTAAAAATTAATAATGAGCTAAAGTTTGAACAGCTTGTTGTTCCATCGACACCTCTATGTTTTTTAACAGTGAGTTAAAAATTTGAACAACTTGTTGTTCCATCGTCATCTCTGTGTTTTTTTTAACAGTGTGCTAAGCTTGAACAAAATGGGAGGCAGATCAATTCACAGCGAACCGCAGGTGTTAATGGTATTTGACGTTGCACGTGAAATCTTAGTAAGGGAAGGATGGATTGCCTACCTTAACCGTCTACAATAGTCTAACGAGACAGTGGCAATTGAATTTCTGCAGAATTTGCAAGAAGATCATTCCATGGTGAGGGGAAGACAAATAGCAGTAACGGATGAGATAATTGTTGAAGTGTCGGGACTCCCAGCCGTTGGACTAGTATGGACCCTCAAAAATATGAGACTACAAGATGCTATAACCATCTTTCGGGACAAAGGAAAGAACATTACTGTCAAAGGAAAAGGAGTCTTGTCGGCAACGCTGGGAGAGCCTTGGGCAGAATTGTCAAAAGGTATATCACTTGTGATGGCAGAAAAGATGTGGTAAGACCACACCATCTCAAACTGTTAGCTATATTAAAACAAAAATGTGCTGTGAATTTGCCTGTGTACTTAACTTTTTTATTGCATGATGCTACCAGAAGTATAAGAAAATCTCGTCATGTAGAATCAGTAGTAAGTCATCATGGTTTAATTCGGCTGATAGTCAGTTACATTCACACTCAACAGTAGAGTAGTTGGGAATAATTGATATTCTCAATAGATGGGGGATTGGCCTTGCCAGCCCCAAAACGAAAAAACATCGCTAGCACATCAATTAGACCACAAAAACGAAGACAATCTATTAGATTAGGGAGAAGCAGAGGAATGCTGGGAAATAGTAGCCAGCCTGTGGAAATACATGACTTAGAGGATGAGCAACCCCCACAACTTGAAGGAGGGGAAAATGAAGAAGAATTAGAAGAAAATGAAGAAGAGGAACCAGAAGAGGAAACTGAGCAATCCGGTCAGGTAGAAGAGGAGGAAGCAGAGCAATCCAGCGAAATCCCATTGTAAAACGCTCTACAAGAAGATGAATTGGCCCAAATTTTGGCCAATATGGGTGAGTATGTCCAACCCCATAGCCCACTCAACCTCGATATTGAGGCAGGACCATTGCAAGAACACTCCGCTCACAATAAGAGTGCATCGAAGGAGATGAGTGATGAGGAAGAAGAAGATGGACAATCCCAGGAACACTCTGCTCATGATAAGAGTGTATCTGGGGAGATGGGTGATGAGGAGGAAGAATAACACTCTACTCACAGTCAAAGTACACTCGAAGAAATGCACGATGAAGAAGAAGTAGAAGAATAAGCTGCCCGGGAGACAGCATATCAACCTAGGGTTTTCACCCCTGAAAAACCTAATCAGCAGGATGAGAACACTGAAGAAGTGTTCCAAGCAAGAAACATGGAAATTGGCCAAGGCGAGGGTACAATCCCTGAAGAACAAAACCCAAGCCCAAGAAAAGTAACCGTTGTTCCTTCGAAGAAAATGAGTGAAATCAAAAAGTTTCAAAAGGAACAACAAAGACTGCTTAATGTAATTAAACAACTTCGACAACAAATAAGGGTCCTAAAAATGGGGAAAAGCTCAAAAAGAACCCCTGGAGCAAAGCATGCAGCCACCCAGGAAAAACCCCATAAGAAGAATACCAAGAGGACTCAAGTCAAACCCGTTATTATTTAGGACCGCAAGGAACAACATGTGGTTGTTACAAATGCAGAAGCACAAATAGAAAACACACCAGTCTATGATAAGGAAATCCAGACAGAGACATTGTCCTCTAGCATCACGACCAATCGGATAGTTCGTGAAAAGGAAACACAGACTATAAAAATCGGATGTCGCAATAAGGAGATCTAGGTAGATCTCCATCCCAAAAATGTCATGATGGATAATGACCCGAGGATAGTGAAACTTCAAAAAGATCTGGCATAGGCCCAACAAACGATAGAAAAGCTCATAGAGGAAACTGTTCCTCAGGAGAAATATCAGAAGTTACAACAATAGGTAAAGAACATTAATGCATTGGAGAGCGAGGCCTTTGATGGATGGCGAAGGGTAGAGGAAAAAGTTAAAAAGGTAACCAATAGACTAGACACAGTTATGAATCAAATGGATACCTTATGTTCTCTGTATATTGATGTTCTAGCATGTAGGGCACCTGCCAAAAACTATGCTTTGTTTTTTATGGAAAGGTATTTACAATTGAAAATTAAGGTTGTCAAGGCAGGGGTGCCTATAGAGATAAAAACCATTGATGATTTCATAAACAGTTGTAAGCATTACGGGGTGAAAGTCCAGCGATTGTTATGTCAGTTTTATTTGCATAATCTTGTGTTAGACGGTGAAACGGAAAAGAACCGTAGCCCTTTTGTGTGTGATATCCAGCGTCATCCATTTATCTCTTTTGCTGTTAACCAGACAATGTGGCTTAAAGCTTACAATACCTTCCAGAGACAGGAGAACGGGTTAGATCTGTGGGTAAGGGGTGGACCTAGAAAACCATTGCAACTATGGAATAAGCATAGAAGCTTAATGAGAACGAGGGGTGTGATCCAAACATTAAGACCTATTCACACAATAGTTGTCCGGAAAGGGGTAGAATACTTCCTAACCATCAAAGACCTTGCCATAGCAGCAACCAAATTCCGATACCAGACTTCCAATCGGAATATCCAAAACAGAGAGCCATTCAATTATGAGAATTTTAAGCTAGTTGTTGATCACTTGGTTACCTATGGTGACCTCATCTTGAGAGAAGGCCCGTCTTGGTTAGGCTATAGGTTTCGAAGTCCAATCATCTGGTATCCTGCACCAGGGTATAGAGCCTTATATGAATTGCCTGAAGGTCAGACAGGGCATATTTTTGAAGTCTTAGCTAGAAATCATGGTTTTAGACCACTGACTGAAAATCCTTCTCCAGCCTATTCCCTAACTGCCTTGCATGTCAATTACAATGTTTTCATGAGGGCATGAAAAAGGGTAAGCAGGGGGGTGTGTTGAGCATTGGAAAAGGTATGTAATTACCACTTATTTCTCTATCTTTTCCTTTAAATCATAACTTCTTTACATTCTAAGATGGTCATATGATAAAGGATTATGATAGAATTAATGGGATTTGTGATTGATGTAAAATGATTAATTATTGTCTTTTTCTATGCAGAAAGTGAAGAAAATGGAAAATCGCCATTTCGGAGGAAAAGACAAAGCAGGACCAACTGCCGTCCTGTTGACAGGAAACCACATCCAGATGAGGAAATCAAGATCGAAGTGCATGGACCAGGAAAAGGAAGAAGAAACGTGGTATCAGCGCAAGAGGACGAAAAGATAACTGAAGATTAAAGATATGGTGAATCCCTCAGGATCCTTTGATCCTGAGGGATCGCTACCTCAAGGCTATCTGTATTTTTGGTATTTCCGCCTGGCCATTATAAAAAGGGGCAACGATGCTAGCCCAAGTGTTATCGGGAAAACTAGTGTTTATGCAGAGCTGCTAGTCCCACTAAGGCTGGTAGCTACCTTAGAAACAAACAAACTAAAAACTACTTTCGTTTTCCTTTATGAGAAATAGATAAGAAGGGAAAAAGGAGACCAACCTCTGTCTTGCACTTGGTTCCTTGCTTGATTCCTCTCCCTTCTGATAGGTCTTCGCCACTTGCTTCCTCGTCTACCCAGCTTCAAAGAGCACCTGTAGAATCAAAGCAGCGTAACACTATCCAAGAACATAGATCTATTATCATAAACAATATAGGACCAGATATATATTGACCACACAAATGCATATAACATCAATCATATAATAATGTGGAGGAAAACTTGAATAGCTTTATTGATAATCAAGAAAGAGAAAAGAGGATTACAACCAATTGTTCTGACCCAACATCATCCTCTCAGCAAGAAAGCCCTTCTTCACCTCATGAAAAGCTTAGATCACCCAACACTATGATATTGCACCAAGAAACTAACATCACTTCCTTACAAGATACAAAATTCCAGCCTCTAGATCTCTGGGATGAGGGATCCATATATAGATGTTTGCAAGGGGGGTGAGTCAGCTTTTGAGATTTGATTAGTGTCCTCTCTCTGATAGTTTTTGATTCCACTTGGAGATTGATGATCTCTTACTCATCCCTGGGCGAATGCAGAGAGGCAAGTGTCACAGGAGAAGTTTCTGGAAGATTCCATGGTCCTCCACCTTGCGGATTGACCCTGCCATTTGTCCACTCTCACCCATCGCACCCCATAGAAGGGCTTTTCAACATGCATCGCACATACTGTGTGTATTCAGGTGGGATGCAACGCACTTTGACCATGGAGCAGGTGAAATGGTCCATTTTTGACCAGTTCTGAGTAGTTTTTCATGGAGAACTTCTGGGAGATGCTGTAATCAGCTGACCTTGCTCTTTTAGGGGTTGGAACAACACCTTTAGGGAATTAGGAGCCCTTGGTTTATGGACATTTATGATTGGGGTCATAGTGCCCAAAAATGTCTATAACAGTTGCCCCCTAAAGCATGAGGTCGTTAATCTTTTGATGTCGGGTGAAATGCTTTATCATGAGGATCCGAAGATTTTTCAAGCTGGAAGGCGACCTGTAATAAGATACAATACAATACATTATCTTCATAATATTTTCATGATCTGGCTGAGGCGGGCATTTCCCATGCTCAGCTTTATAAATTCATTTTCATGTACATAGGACAGACAATCAACTGAGTGTAGACTGATGATTCTAGTAGAGCCATCATCCCTTAGATTGGATGATTATCTGCGCAGCAGTGATGTACATTTGATGTCTTTATTTTCCTGAATATATATCGCATCCCGGATGGATGAAACTAGATCCGGGGTCTTAAATCTCGTTCGATCTTCACTCAAAGCACAAGTCGATCCATGTGAGAGATGTTCTGGAGTCGAACATTGAAAGACATCGCCTGATTACCAGCCAATGATGTAAGTTGTTAACATGCGCGAGAGGAATCACCGATAATGGTGATGACCCTCAAGGTACTACAGTACAGTTCACGTGGTGTGAATAAGGGACTTGGCATTGAACACCATGCAAAATCTTTCGGTCGAAGGCCATTGATGTAAACCTGTCGCCGGAAGTGAGAAACTTGCCATTGAGGCATGCAAGGTTCAAAGTACTGAAAGGGTTTTTCCTAGATCGACTTCTTGGATAATGAGCTGATGTCGACAAGAAGCGATCTGTCATAGGAGGGCCTTAGTGAATCCCACACCAATGACACGGAATGGAGCAAATGATTTTAATGGAGGTGAAAATGATATGGTGATATAAGGTTCAGGGTGGCGGTCATGAAAGAATGGAGTGTAAATGTATTACAGTGGGTGAGACACAGGTGAATTCTCTGAGCGACTTCTCTTGAACATATTGGCAACACTGACATGATGGATTGGTAGCATTAACCCCAAATGTGGATGGTGTGACGGAACCATGGTGATGTGACCTGTGAATGGAACAACCCAACTCGACTCGGATGCGGAGTGAAAGTGTCATGTTCAAGAGCGACTTGCTACCAACAATGTTTCTTCAAGTTTTCTTCCCAATTTTTCCCCAGTCATTGTTGATCAATACCTCTTTATTTTTGTCAAGCTTGAGGAGGATAACATATGCTTGTTCTATAATTTTCCCTTCGGGCAAACCCATCGCTATGTTTTAACGAGCCTAGCGATAGTGAAACTCATTCTTGTCTGTTAAGGACAAGTTTGTCGCTATTCGGTTTTAACGAGTTTAACGACAAAGATAACTCGGTCCTTTTCAATTTTAGAGAGTCTGAAAAGGGACGTAAAGGAAACTCTAAAAATCCTTTTTCGTCACATAATCCCTTGAGTCTGAAAAATTATAAAACAATACAAAAGGGATGAATTTTCGGTACTTTTAATGAGCCGAACAAAACAAGCGCTCGATCTTTTTGTGTAATAATCCCTCAGGTCCAAAAAGATTAAAATCTAAAGGAGGGATAGCACTTCCGGTCACTTTAACAAGCTGGAGAGGCCAATGGCTCGGCAATCTTTTCATATTTTACGAGTCAGTTGAAAAGAGCTTAAAGGAGACTCGTTTTTGAGGAACGAGTGATAGATTCGGGTAGCAGCTGATTCCGGGTAAGGTTTGGAATTTTCCAATCACGACAATGTCACAAGGATGGCTAACATGATCACTCTTCGTAGCTGTTCCTCAAAAGGGTAAAAAATCAAGTGGAGGTGAATGATCGGCCAATGCAGAGTGGAGGTGATGATGAGAACACGACCAAGGATTCAAAAGCTGATAATAATACATTCATGATGGTTATTTACCAGAAGATGGTTCATTTTTTAATGAGCTTAAACGCCGGGGGAACACTTGCTCATTGCTTATGTTTATTTTTTAATGAGCTTGAATTCCGCGTGAAAACTGCTCGAGGCAAGTTTATTTTTTAACGAGCTTGAACCCTGCAGTAACACTGCTCGTGATAAGTTTGCATGCCCCCAGCATAATAACGAAAATCGAGGTGCATGCCCCCCAAGCTTCATTGCATTCAATGCGGTGGTTGGAATGAAGGTTTACCTTTGAGATTTGGAAAGGGATTTGTTTCATTTTTTTAATGAGGTTGACACAGTAAAAGAACTATCCTCATGACTCCTTGTTTCATTTTTTAACGAGGTCGACACGAGATAAGAACCATCCTCGGAATCCACCGTATTTACAGTATTTGATAGAAAATAAAAAACTGAAGGATGATTAAGGTCATTGGAATAATCTTCGTTGTAATCCGGGAGATGGGAACGATGGTGGTAATCTTCCCATGGTGCCTCTCCTAACATCATTGGCTGAATGATTCCTTTGTCTGTAGAATGTACATGCGACCAAAGATTTGAAGAGGTACCATATTCCTTAGACCTATCTATCCAAACACTCGATGAGCATTGATTTGGGTTTGCCCCCAGGCCAGGAAAATTGATTGCTACAATATTTCTAAAATGGCGATGATCCATGCTGACAAAATGTTTAGGAATCTTCCGAATCCATTAGATATAGAAGATTTCATATCGCAGGTTTCCACTGTGGCCACTTATGCCAGATTACTTGGAGGCGGTAGGGCAAAAGTACCCATTAAGACAGGGTCTTTTAGGAGACCTACTCCGATATTTTGAAGCGAATGATTGCTTCCATGGATCATCAGAATACTTCCCGTAACTTGGGAACTATTGGGGAGAAATGTTTGTTGGTCGATGATTGTAATTCCTCCTTGAAAAGGAAATGCAATATTCCTAAAGTAGGTCGACACAACCGCAGCCATAGCATATATCCATGGTATTCCCAGTAGGATGTTGTAATCGAGGTTTCCGTCCATTACTTCAACATCTATTTCTACTGTTTTCCCCCCTAGTTCAACTTGCAAGTTACTTAGAATACCATATGGGGTATATGTTCGTCCGTCAAATGATTTTAATGTCGTCGAAGATTGTGACAAGGTTGGAGATCCTAAAGTTTTCTAGCAACTCATCGACATAATACATGTAGATGCCCACTCGTCAATAATTGTTTGATGAACAGTTTTGTTGAGGGCTTTCACCTGAATGAGGAAAGCCAGTTGAGCTAGTAACTGAGGATCATATCGTTTGTGATTAAAGGACACAAGATTAGAATCCTTTGGGTCTATCCCACCTATAGCTGATAATAAAGCCTGCTTTTGGGATGGGCAATTTTGTAGTACCTCAAGTGTCGAAATAGCAGATGGCGATTGGGCCAGATCTTCCACTATATTATAATGTTGTGCTGCTCTGGCACGAGAATTAAATGTTGACTTGTGTACTACTCCCTTTGGCGGTTTTATTGTTAGCTCTAGAATGATGGGTGGCGCAACTTCTGTCGAAGTTGTTGTCGAACTACTAGGTTGATCCTTATCCTTGTTGTTCGACAGCTGTGGATTCCCGTAATCTTTATTCCTTGTCGATATCAAAGCATCATTTTGCTGTTTCGAAACCGACAACATCAGCACTTGGGACGGGGAAGCATTTTCACTAGCAACCAGATTTGTTCCTGGATTTGGAAACGGATCAGTCAATACTGCCGAGGTTTTTGAATTCTTGAAGAATTTTCTAAGCTCAGCTTTATATGGACAATCTCTTGTCCAATGATCCTCATCACATATTAAGCATGGACTTTTTGGTTTCCTATCTCCAGGAGGGTTTGTAGAAGGTTTTTCAGGAGATGACTCATCCTGCTTCTTTTTTCTCCCTTTAGTTTTCTTCTTGCCCTCTGGTTGCTTCAGTTGTTTGCCCTTGTCAGTCGAGACAATATTTACTTCTGAGGCGAGAAGTTCTTCTTTTTCATTTTGACTATAAATCTTACGGGCCTTTTTAGATGTAGCCTTTGTCGATTTCGTGTCTGTCGTACCAATCACGCCATCGCCAGCATGAGAGTCATTGTTCGATTTAGGAGGAGGAGGGACGGAAAATTCTGATCTGGGAGCGTCAGGGATTTTATCGTAGAGCGTGCCAGACTGGGTATAAATTAAGTCTAAATATTGCGCACGAGCAATAACTTGCTCTTCAGTGACGACTCCTCCTTTTGCCACATCTTCTGTAATGGAAGGTAATAATGACTTAACAAACCATTCAGCTAAAAGCTGATCAGGAACATACATTTTTACCATTCTACGACAACGTCACCACTCATGAATATGATCATATATGTGAGTGGCAGTTGTTTGCTTGAAATTGGTAAGAAGTTCCGTTCCTGTTTCGTACCTTATTGGTAACTGAAAATGGGTTAAAAAGTTTGTGGCTAGGGTACTGAAGTTGTCAAACGAAGCTCTGGGTAACTCGATATACCATTTTGCTGCCAGATCAGTTAATGTCCTCTAAAAAAGGCGAAGCCTAATCGAATCATCGTTTAGGGTGTTTGATGAACACCACAGATGAAAAGTCATCACATGATTCGACGGGTCTTCACCCGGATTTCCATTAAATTTAGGAATATCTGACGGAAGTTTATGCAGAATCGCTAGCCACCAAGGGGCGTAAGCAATTGGATCGTTCGTTAGCCGATTTAGATCTGGTAACTCTAAAGTTGCCATGAAGGGTAACTCTTGATTCAGGTTTGGCGAAGCATACCCAGGATAGGATGGAATGGCCTGAGCAGTTGGTCTTGGCATACCAGCATAATGCATTTGATGTTGGTAACTTTGGTAAGGTTGATGGGCATAACCATTGTAGAATGGTTGATTTTGACTGTTTTGAATATACGGTTGCCCACTATTTGCAAATATTTGTTACTCAGATCCTTGGTATACTTGTTGGAATTGCGGTTGTTGGTATTGCACCGGCCATGGTTGTGAAGCCATGTGTTGTTGTCCAATACTGACCGTTTGACCAAGATGAGGGGTAATTATACCCATTTGGGCCTGTGTCATTCCACTAGTTGGCGATTGTAGTTGAGTCGCAGGGACAAGAGGCTGTTGCATTACAACCTGAGGTTGGCATACAACAGGCAACGCTTGTACTTGTGACACCGTCACAATAGCCAACATAGTTGGTATATTTGACATAGGTAAACATTGTTGCATCGAATATACAACTCTTGGTTGTTGAGGCAGTATTGGTACCCAACCGCTAGATGTAATTCCAGCATAACCTGAATTTTGTTGTGAACTCTCGTATGGTTGTCCTCCCGGAGGAGACAATGAAAGGGTATATTGCCCCCCATACAGCGGTAATCCGGTACTCAAAGGAATTGTTTGTCCTTGAGGACCAGACTGCCCAAATTGACATCCTAAATGATCAATTTGCTGAGACTCAACATAAGAGTTCCTGGATACTATTCCGGATGAACAAACAGGAACGGACCATACTGTCGAAATATCCCCTGAGTGGGCCCCTTCTAGTGATTTAGAGTTAGTTGGGACAGATGGTATGCCGACGAACATTGTTGGAGTGACAACAAGAAGTTCTGCCGTCGCTGTGTCACATGAGACAGTCCTAGATGTCGATGGTTGTTCAGACATTCATCTCCCAGAAGTTCTCCATGAAAAACTACTCAAAACTGGTCAAAACTGGACCATTTCACCTGCTCCATGGTCAAAGTGCGTTGCATCCCACCTGAATACACACAGGAGGTGTGATGCATGTTGAAAAGCCCTTCTATGGGGTGCGATGGGCGAGAGTGGACAAATGGCAGGGTCAATCCGCAAGGTGGAGGACCATGGAATCTTCCAGAAACTTCTCCTGTGACACTTGCCTCTCTGCATTCGCCCAGGTATGAGTAAGAGATCATCAATCTCCAAGTGGAATCAAGAAATATCAGAGAGAGGACACTAATCAAATCTCAAAAGCTGACTCACCCCTTTGCAAACATTTATATATGGATCCCTCATCCCAGAGATCCAGAGGCTGGAATTTTGTATCTTGTAAGGAAGTGTTGTTGGTTTATTGGTGCAATATCATAGTGTTGGGTGATCTAAGCTTTTCATGAGGTGAAGAAGGGCTTTCTTGCTGAGAGGATGATGCTGGGTCAGAACAATTGGTTGTAATCCTCTTTACTCTTTCTTGATTATCAATAAAGCTATTCAAGTTTTCTTACACATTATTATATGATTGATGTTATATGCATTTGTGTGGTCAATATATATCTGGTCCTATATTGTTTATGATAATAGATCTATGTTCTTGGATAGTGTTATGCTGCTTTGATTCTACAGGTGCTCTTTGAAGCTGGGTAGACGAGGAAGCAAGTGGTGAAGACCTATCAGAAGGGAGAGGAATCGAGCAAGGAACCAAGCACAAGACAGAGGTTGGTCTCCTTATTCCCCTCTTATCTATTTCTCATAAAGGAAAACGAAAGTAGTTTTTAGTTTGTTTGTTTCTAAGGTAGCTACCAGCCTTAGTGAGACTAGCAGCTCTGCATAGACACTAGTTTTCCCGATAACAAAATGGCGACTCCATTGGGGGATGCTGTAATCAACTGACCTTGTTCTTTTAGGGGTTGGAACAACACCTTTAGGGACTTAGGAGCCCTTGGTTTATGGACGTTTATGATTGGGTTTGTAGTGCCAAAAAATGTCTATAACACTAAGGGGCAGATGTTATTGTTGCTTTATTGAATTCACTGTGTAATCTGAACTTTGATCATCGACTCTCTTTAAAGAGCGATAGCTGTAACTCTACTTTTATGATTAATACATAACTTCGTTGTTGTTCCGTCTTCTGATCCTGGAGTAACCGCAGCAGTGCGTCCTTGGTGGCTAAGGGCCCGGCCCTAGTGGATCACTTGCTTTCTATATCATTATTTTCTGATTACAGTCGTGTGTGGTTTGATTTCCTTTACTTGCTTTATTTAGTAATCTTCTGTTCTTGAACATTTCTTGCTCTGTTATATTGAATTCGTAATTGAATAGTAATATTATTATTTGCAACTGAAAATGTTATGTTGTTCATTCTGAAACAATATCACATTGTCTAATTCGGATATTGTTGTTCATTTATAGATTGATATTGTTGTTCATTTACAGATCGATATTACTGTTCATTTACAAATTGATATTGTTGTTCATTTAGCTACAGTTTACTTACAATTGTGATTGTTGTTCATTCGATTACTGTTCCATTACAACTACAATTTTCATTCCTTTATAACTATGGTTAATACTCCTTATGTTAGAATAAGATTACTGATTCCATAGTCGCTGTGTGTTTACATTTGATTAAGTTTGTTGTTCAATATTTCGTAGACTTACTTAGGTTTGTTGTTCCTTCCTTAGATTGTTGTTCAATCCCTTTATTAGTCAAAGGTTGTTGTTCAATTCCTTTTGGTTAATGTTGCTGCTTAATTCAATCTTGTAGATTAAGCCTTGTTATTCGATCTTTTCAATAGATTAGTTGTTTTTCCTTTTCTGTTAATTGAATTGTCATTTCAAGTATTTGCTTTGGTGTGAATAGAAATATCTACAACTGTAGCGAACATTGACTACTGCTATCTAGTTCCCAGATTGGAGATCTTGCCTTTGATTGATTTTCATTTACATCAGTTTACAGAGGAAAGAGTTATCATTATTGCATCCTTGACTGATGATGGTTGTAGTTTCTTACATAAATGATTTAGTTACAAAGCATTTAAGTTTCTTGCCATTACATTTAGAGTTTGTTTCCAGCATTCATTTACTTTTGTAAAGCACTATACTACAAGCATTACTCTTGAACAAGTGACCACCTCAGACTGAGTACACTCTTGAGATAAAAATCGTACCTGTATTGATAATTAATGTAGGGTAAATAGAGGTTAAAAAGACCCTTTTGTACTGCTCAACAATCGCCCCAGGGGTGGAGTCTCCAGTACAACAATGTTCCAGCTTTATTGCCTTCACCACCTGCCCAACCACAGCTGTTACACTTTGCTCCACCTAAACAACCCTAGATGCCTGCCCAACCAAATCCAAACTCGAACAACAGACAGGCACAACAAGTATACAATGGAGAGACATCATATCCAGCTTATGCTATGGAGATCCAGGAAATTAACCTGAGATCTGGGAGAGTTCTCTCGGATAACCAACCTCCACCTCCACCTAGGGAGGTTGAAGAAGAAAGAGAGGAAAGCATTCTTAAAGTAAATCCACCCTTTCCTGAGAGATTAACTCAACCACTCCAGCCTACCCCAAAAGAGCCTGAAATTTCTGGGAGAATTGAAAAACCTATGTGTCAAGATTCCACTTCTCTAGGCCATCAAGGATGTACCTATTTACAACAAGTTGATTAAGGAGAAGTGTTTCAAGCATCCAGGGAGGCAAAAAAGAGATGCCCCTACCATTAATGTCATTGGACAACTGTCCGACTTAATGTTGGGGCAGGTAATTTGTCCAAAGTATTTGGACCCTGGAAGCCCTGTAGTAGATGTGCACATCAATGGCACCATTGTCCCACACACTTTGATCGATCTTGGGGCTGCCATTAATGTGATGACCAAGGACACCATGCTCAATCTCAACCTCCAAGGTTCATTGAGAAAGACCACAACAATCCTGCAACTTGCAGACCGCTCCACAGTGACCCCTGAGGGGATTGTGGAGGATGTGATGGTCTCCATTGACTCTTGGGAGTACCCTACAGATTTCCTAGTTCTCCATCCTAAGGCTAAGCTTACTAGTTACCCTCTCATCCTTGAGAGGCCCTGGTCGGCCACTATCAATGCTTACATCAGCTGCAAAGCTGGGAACATGACCATCAAGAATGGGCATATGTCTAAGTAGTTAGTCTTATACCCTCTTGTGCAGCCATATCTAGAGCATGATTTACCTTTATTTCTGGAAGAGGAGGAAGAAGATGAAGTTTATATTGCCCAATTGTATACCTTAAAAACAACCATGGGAGGAGGACAACATGATGAAGACAATTTGATTGAACGCCTACTCCAAAGTCCAACTCCCAGTACATTGTCCCTAGAAGAAGTAATAAAGGAAACCCAGAAAAACCATCCAATTGATATATACTTGGCCAATTCCAACCTTCTTCGTGTTAAAACCATAGAATTCAGCCCTGAGAAAACTTTGAAAATCAATCCATCTCTTTTTTTTCTCCAAGAGGAGAAGTTGTGCAACATGCTAAAGGAACATCTAGATGCCTTCACTTGTAGTTACAAAGAAATGAAGGGAGTACACCCCTCAGTGTATACTCACCATATTTATATCAAGGAAGGTTGCAAGTTAGTCCGGTAACCCCAAAGGAGGATGAATCCAGCTCTTAAAGATATAGTCAAAGAAGAATTGCAAAAATTGCTAGATGTGGTATTCATTTATCCTATCTCCGACAGTGAGTGGGTCACCCCTTTGGTGTTAGTTCCTAAGAAAAATGGTAAGTGAATGATTTGCGTCAATCACAGGAAGTTGAACAAAGCCACAAAGAAGGATCACTTCCCTCTACCTTTCATCGACCAAGTGCTTGATGGCCTGGCAGGGAAAAAGTTTTTCTCTTTCGTAGATGGATTCAGTGGGTACAACCAAATACAAATTAGCCCGGAATACCGGGATAAGACCACCATCACTTGTGCTTGGGACACTTTTGTGTATAGGGTCCTTCCATTTGGCCTATGCAATGCTCCTGCCACTTTTCATAGAGTAGTCCTAAGTATCTTTGCTGAGTTGGTCAATGATGCAGTAGAAATCTATATGGACGATTTCACACCTTATGGGGGTGATTTCGAGGAGGCTTTGTCCAACTTAGGTAAGGTACTGCACAAATGCATTGAAATGAACATGTCTCTCAGTCCCGAAAAATGTGAATTCTTGATGACTACAGGGACTGTGCTGGGTCATTCAATATCTCAGCAAGGACTGTAGGTGGACCCCAACAAAATAGTTATCATCCAAAGGGTCCCACCTCCTCAAAAGCAGAGAGATGTTAGAATTTTCCTAGGATTAGCTAGATACTATCGAAGGTTCATAAAGGACTTTAGCAAGTTGGCCTCTCCTTTATTTGGGTTGTTGGCCAAGGACTCTGAGTTTATATGGTCAAAAAGTTGTCAAGAGGCCTTGGACATCCTGAAGAACAAGTTAACCACTGCCCCAATTCTCCGAGGCCCAAATTGGGCCCTTCCTTTTCACATTCATGTTGATGCCTCACACAAAGCCATATGAGCAGCCCTAGGTCAAATAGATGAAAAATTGCCTTATGCCATTTACTTTATCAGTAAGAATTTGTCAAAGGCTGCACTGAACTACACATTGACCAAAATGGAGCTCCTGGATGTTGTGCATTCATTGAACAAATTTAGGCATTATATTACAAGCTATCAAACATTTGTCCATACTGACCATGCTGCAATCAAATATTTAATGAATAAACCCGATGTGAATGCTCGCATTATAAGATGGTTGCTTTTATTACAGATGTTTGATCTAGCTATTGTTGATAAGCCTGGTAAGGAAAATGTTGTTGTATACTTTATGTCCATATTAAATGTTCCATCAGGTGAGGAGGGAATGGTTGATGACCAGTTACCAAATGAGCACTTGTTCGCCATTTCAGCTCTCTCTCCATGGTTTGCTGACATAGCAAACTATTTGGTATCTCCATAGTTCCCACCGAACTTGTCCACCAAAGAGAAAAGCAAGATTATAAGGAAGAATGCCCCCTTCACTTGGATTGGGGGAAATCTCTTCAAACTTGGCCCAGATCAAATCTTAAGAAGGTGTGTTAGGGAGGAAGAATTCTTTGACATCCTTCTGACCTGTCATGATGGGCCTTATGGAGGTCACTTTGCAACAAAGAGGACAACATTCAAAGTGTTACAATAAGGCTATTATTGGCCCACTCTTCATCGGGATGTGAAAAGATATACTAGTCAGTGTGATCGATGCCAAAGGATGGGAAAGCCTACTCCAAGGGATGAAATGCCTCTGCAACCTCAAGTGACTTTCGCGACATTTGACAAGTGGGGCATGGACTTGATTGGACCTATTGACCCTCCTTCCAAGCAAAAATAGTACATCATTGTGTGCACTGACTATCTGACTAAGTGGGTTGAAAACAAGGAAGTTAAGGTAGCAACAGAGGATTAGGTAGATGAGTTCTTAAGGGGGCATGTATTTTACAAATTTGGATACCTAGAGAGTTGGTCACTGATCAAGGCAGCCAATTTACCTCCAACATGATTGAAGACTTTCTCAGCCAACTCAAGATCAAGCATAGGACCTCCACTCCCTATCACCCACAAGCTAATGGGAAAGTGGAGGTAACCAACAGAGCGCTGGAGGGCATCTTGACCAAAGTGGTTGACAGCAGCAGGAAAGATTGGGAAGATAGACTAGTTGAGGCCACATGGGCCTATAATACCACTTGGAAGACCATGATTGGATTCACACCCTATGAGCTGGTCTATGGGAAAAAGGCCTTGTTTTCCATTGAGTTTGAGTATAACACATTAAGGATGGCAACCCAACTAGATCTAGATCTTAGTAGTGCACAAAAAGAGAGATTTCTCAGTTAAATATGAGTTCATAATGCATGCCCTCCTATACAAAAAGGTAACCCAACTTCAGAGGAAGATATTTCATGATAAGAACATCAAGGATAAGAAATTTCAAGAAGGTGATTGGGCCTTGTTATATGATTCTAGATATAAAGACTTTAAGGGAAAGTTAAGGACAAGATGGCTAGGAGCTTGTGTTATAGAAAGATTTAATGATAATGGTTCAGTGCAGATGAGAACCATAAATGAAGAGGCCATTCCTTTACTTGTTAATGGACACCGATTGAAAGTTTACAAAAGACCATTGTCAAAGCAAGAGTTCATTGATGGTATCAATAAAACAGTGATGGTAGTGGATCAAGTTTCAGCTCCTGCCTCATCAAATCACTGAGAACAAAAAAAATAATAAGGACTCAGGTGAAAACCTCCATGAGGTGCCTGAGTCCCACTATTGGGTTGAAAACCTCTTGGGGCAGCCCAATGGTGTCAAAAAAGAAAAAAAAGAAAAAAGGAAATAAAAATATCCCTGGGTGAAAACCTCTCTTGAGGTGCCTAGGGCAAACAGCTAGGATGAAAACCTCTTAGAGGCAGCCTAGTTGTTTTCAAAAAAAAAAATTAAGAGGAAGAAAGAGAAAAAAATCATGAAAATTTCTATTTGCAGGTCAGCAAGGAGGACGATCAGAGAACAAAGGAGGATAAAAAAGGGACCTATTTCACTCACATTTTTATTTTTCCACTCATTTTCATTCATCACTCCACCATTTCTTTCATTTTTTTCACTCCTTTGCTTCAGTTTACAAGGGGACTGTGTTTTCTACAGGATCCCCTGAAAACCTACAGGATGATCCTATAGGAATTACAGTGGCTCGGGAATCCTACAGGAAGTGACCCTAGGGCGAAAAAATGACCTGCTATGTCAAAGAAATAACACCTGCTACATCACCGTTTCATTACCATACCTATGTCCATTTTCATCACCCCTGCATTCACCATTAAAATATATATATATATATATATATATTTCAAAAAAATTTCTATATTTTTCACAGTCTTCAAGAGAAAGGATGAAACAGAGAACAAAAGGGAGCAGCACCTAAGTATGTCTCATTTCTCCACACTCCTAGTATTCCTCTCAATCCATGTCACTATCCTCAAAATCCTAGCAGAGTGTATGATTAAAAGTTCTAATGGATAAACAACTACAACACATCCTGTAGGAAATCCTGTAGTAGCCTATCCCACAGAATACAAATCATGATTGCAGCAAGCTTCCAACACGAAGATCCAAGGGCAAAAGGAGCTCCAATGTAGCACCAGCACCAGCATCTTCAACACCAGGTACTTGCACATCCAAGGGTAAAAAAAAAAAAGAGGAAAAAAAATAGCATGTAGCCAACACACAACAAGCACCTCCAGTCTTCAACAACTACAGCAAGCGTTAGCACCACAGGTAAGTATCTCGCTCGCTCTCTCATTTAAATAATGTAGTCAGAAGATGTAAACGTTACTAGTAAGTTGGTTTATAAGCGAAAGGTGGTCAGTTAACTTGGCCACCTTCGTTCAGTCAACGAAGACAAAACATTTAGTCCTCCCACAGGTGGCAACAGTCAAGTCAAAAAAGGAGAAGAGAAGGATAAAAACATTTAAGTCTATGGAGGCATGAACCGAGAGTTGATTACGAGGAGAGGGAAATGATGAGGTTGTAGTGGGTACCAATGGTCCAAAAATAGAAAACGTACCTCCACTGTCATCACACCACCTCACATAACTTGGCCATAAGAATAAATACTCATTGATCCCCATGCACTCATGCATGCATTTCCTCAAGGCTCACTCTAGCAAAAGTCGCTCTCATACCCAGGCAACCTACAGAAGAGGAAATTTCATTTGTCTCTTGCGCAGGACTTCCTACAAGATTGCATAGGAAATCCTATAGGATCGCATAGGAAACCTACATGATACAGATAGATAGTCTACAGGATTGGCCAAGAGGAGTTTCTAAGGGAAAACACGGGGGTTTGCTACAAAAAACCCTATCAAGAGGTAGGCTCTACAATTCCTTCCCTTTTTCAAAGAGAATTGAACAGAAAATCCCCGAGTAGTGAGTGAATTTGGCAGTTGTGTAAGGGAATTGTCTCCGCTTTTTCAGTCATTTATTCCTGCATTCAAAAAAAATGTGTCAGCCATCTCAGCTCCTCCAAATTCACCAATAAAATGACAGGGGGGTTTAATATAAGGGAGCCCATTAATACTGTGAGAATCCACCAACACCCTCAGGTGTTAGAAATCTTCACAAGGTATAATTGGATGGGGTATTTTGAAAAATTAAGAGAGTATGATGATGAAGTGACCTGAGATTTTTCTCTCTCCCTCATTCCACTAACCAGAATTCATGCCACTATTGTGGTGAGAGGCCTCTCCATAGAGCTCACCCATGAACTCATAAGCATAGTTACCACACTTCTCCTAGGAGCACCTTGGAGAAAGGAAGACAAGGGAGATAGCCAGATTGCCAAGAAGAAGTTCTTTTTAGAGGGAGAAAAGCCCATTGAGGAAAAAAATGAAGGAAAGCAAGCCTACCATACCCCTGGAATGAGGTGAGCTACCACCTTATCAAATACATATCATGTGAGGGTAGGTATAGTGTGGTTTATGGGTATCACTTTAGGCTTCTTGAAGAATTGAGGTTTGGAGTAGAAACACCTCCTCACCACAGGCTCAGAATACCATACTTCCCTCTGCAATCACTAATAGACACAAGCATAAAAGTGCAGGAGGGAAACCACAAATAGTTAGCCCACCATGGGTTGATTAGAATCATCATAGAAGATGCCCTCCACAACCTCAGAATTCCTATCCAATGGGAAATTTTCAGAGACATGCAAACAAAGGAGGATATCAAAGCCGTCACATATGACATCAGTCTTACTATCAGTGAAAAGGATGAGGAAGAAACTGAAACAGAGGGAGAAGAAGCAGATAGGGATGAATATGAGACAGATGAGGAGGAAGAAGAGGAGAAAGAGAAGGAAGATGATGAAGAAATAGAGGAAGACGACAAAGAAGAGATTGATAAACAAGATGAGGATCTAGATGGAGAAGAAGAGGGGAAAAACAGAGGGGAAAAGGGAAATGAGAAAGAGGAGCTAGGAGACAAGGAGGAGTCACCTAGGGTGTCTCTAGAAGCCACTGAGAGAGAAGCAACAACTACCCTCACTGATCTTAGAACCCCTATCAAACAAAAAGGCAAAAGACAAAGGCAGACCCCCTTACATTTCAAGACGAGGAAAAGCACAAGGATAAGGCAGGGGAAACCCCAAACACCAACCAAAATTCCCATTGTGATTGAGGACTCACCTAAACAGTAGGAGAAAATGCCTCTTCCTAAGTCTCTTATCACCTATGTTAGAAGGCCTATAACTAGATCCACCTCATCCAAAGGAAAAGCAATCCTACAAGATACACAACAGGACCTACAGGAAGCTGAAGCAGTCCTACAGGATACTCTGCTAAACCTATAGGAGACTCAAAAATTGGATAAGGATGGAAGCCTACAATAAGAAACTAAAGAAGAGGACCTAGAGTTAAAGGAACCTAGCCCCCAACCTAACCTTTACTCCTACTACAAATTTATTGAAGGGGGCAGGGTCATTCCACAAAAATTTGTTATTCCACTATTCTTTGAGCTTGAGAAGGAGAGAGACAGAACTCATCGATGGATGCAGATTTCCAAATCCAAGGGGGTGGAAGACATTGGTCACATGGAGGAGAAGATCAAGGAGATGGGCAGAGAATTAAGTAGCTTGAGAGATAGAGAGGCCATAATGAGAAATCAATTAGAGACAGAAAATCCATGGTTGAAAAGACAGTTGCAAGAAAGAGAGAACCAATTGGCATGGATGGCTAGTCTCTCTTTGGAAGCAATCCAGTGCAGGATGCCAGCTAAATCATATGCCCTATACCTTAAGGAATGGTGGTTGTAGTTCTAGATGAAGACCCTAGCACAGAGAGGCACTATTTCATTTTAGGGTTATAGAGTGTTCATTGATATTTGTGATCAAAGTACATTGGAAGATAGGGCCAAGATGTCTGTGTTTTATTTGCATAAAATGGCCTTAACAGACATGAATGTATGAGACCCTAATTCCAAGCTAGGAGATTTACAGTTGATGGCTTTGGCATCATGGATGAACCATGAGGAAGCAAGGGCTACAAAATTGAAGAAGATATTGGCAAAAGAACAAACAAAGCCCTTATGATCAGAGCTAAGCAGTCCAATCCAATGGCCCTCATAGCACACATAATTTAATTGCAAATGATCATTTACTTGCACCCAGGTATCTTGCTACCCAAGAGAAAGCAATTTCACATTTTCCATACAGTTTAAAGATAAGAGAGGATGACAACATACATGCTTGCCTGAGGAGATGGAACACGTTGCCATACAGTTTAAAGATAAGAGAGTACCACTCTCCTCAAAGAATGAGGGAAGCACTAAATAGGACAACCATGTACAAGAAATCTATGCAAAGGCTCAAAGTCAATTGGATTGGCTTGAAACTCAGTCCACCGCTACTCTTAGGAATGCTAGAAGGAAGGAAGGAAGAAGAAGAAAAGAGGCAGTGGGAGGAGGTAGAAAAGAAAGCAAGTTTCTATGAACAAGAAGAGGAAACCATAGCAGAGGCATGGGATGTCAAGGAGGCCACTAGAGCTATGAAGGGCATGGATATTGATTGAGTTGCTCAGAGGATGAGCAACACTTTCAGTAGGGGGTGATGATGAGCCTCATCATTGGCTAATTATATGGGCCTTAATTCACCTCCTAGCTTAGTCAAACCAACTTTTCTCATATCTTATTACATGTTTTGAATATATTTTGTTTAATGAGATAAGTTAGAGTGGGATATTATGCCTAGTGGACTAATATGCATTGAATGCAGGTTTGGAAGAGAAAATCAAGGAATTTTGGCAAAGACTAAGGTTCGAAACTCGAATAGGACAAAGGAGAGAGATTGTAGGAGGTAAAGCCTCCTCATTTACTCCTTCCCCATTCGAATATTCCTCCATTAATCCCACTAGCGTGGAGTGCAAGCAACCAAGTCATGAAGATTAGAAGGCAGCAGAGCAAGTGATAGACAAAGAGTAGCTCATCTCGAGTTTGGGAGCCGATCCTCCCTAAATTTAAGGAAGTTGTTGGAGACTTCAGTTGTATAAATAGAGAGGCCTAGAGCCTCATTAGGATTTTGATGTAATTTTATGTTTTGGCAATAAGAATGAGTTTGTGCTTGATTCAGTACTGAGTTAACTTAGAGGGCTGAAGTTCTTGGGTTAGGGCACAACCCTATATGAAGAGGCTCCTCTTCTTGTATCTTTATGCTTAGCTTCGTTTCATAGATTCATGGTTAAACTATTTTTAGAAGTATTTCATTACAAGTAGTGTGGATTTGATTAATTGTTTATTAGTTTGCTTCCATTTGTGCCTTACTTCAATAGAAGGTTAGAAGGGATAAAAGAGGCTCCACAAAGCTGTCAGTATGTGTCTTGGCCTCACTTCTTCCTTCTGGGATCATGATTTGAGGAAAAGACCCTTATGCAGCCCAAAAAGACAGATTTCCATTTCTCTCATGATATTTAGCGGTTGTTGTACTTAAACTAGAATTTGATTAGTTTTTCAAAGTAGGATTTCATTCCCATCTCTTCTATCTTCATTCTTGCAGTAGATCTCATCCATGATTCCATTTTATTCAGCAAGTTCTTCATGCATAAGGTAGACAATTAGTTCATTAAATTATGCTTTTCTAGCTCATAAGAATTATTCTTGTTACATGACTTTTTGGAAATTACACATGTTTGATGCACAACAGGTACTTCAGAAGTAGATAGAAATATCATAGCCAGCAACCACCTTACAATTTCATCCACCCATAGGCATTCCTTGTTTTCATCAAAACCTTCACCAATTTCATCATTTTACATAAGAATTTCCTCAAGCATTTTGAGCAAATCCAACCATCTCCTAAACTTGGTTTTAGGTTCTGAGTGATCCTAGGCCTCTTCTCACTCCATTCCACCCATCAACCACCTTCCTTAAGCTTTACATCACCTCCAACACCCATCGTTTTTCTCACGGTTGCATCCTGTAGAAATACAGGGAATCTTGTAGGTTTCTAGTACATCTTCTAGGTTTTCCTATAGTGGCCTGTTTTGAGGATGAAATGAGGGAAAACCTCTAGGAAGCCTCTCAAGGTCACCCAAGGTTCCCCCAAACCTTCCAACCATCTCCTGAATCTTCCAGCCATCCATCAACATCCCTAAACCACCTGCCACGTCACCAAAAGAGATTAGTTTGCACACTTGATTTTTCATGAAAAGCATAAAAAGACAAAACGAATTTATTACAATCCTTTACATGCATAACAGTTGTGTTTGATGTTTTCAACTTCCATGCTTAGGATAGTAGCATTTTGTTCATGTTAATTGAGCATCATTGCAAAGCATATATCTTAGTAGTTAATTAGGAAATGGTGTGCCTTAGCATTGAATTTCAGTCTTTTTCATTATTGCAGTAGATCAGTTATCTCTTAGAGTAGATTTCTATTTCTTTCATCAAGGAACCAAGCTTCTTCTGAACTCATAGAAGTCTGGCTTGAAAACCCTAGTGGTCCCTCGCCAGCTGAACAGTGACAAAAGGCATAACCATCACTTTTACTTGTGTATATAGCACTGTCACCTCCAAGTTTGTATGAACCCTAGGTTGATAAAGTAAAGATGGTAGCCCAAGAGTTGCAACATTCTTTCTGCAATATTGGTGCTCATCACTTTTTGGCGCTGTTGTCGGGGAGGTGTCTGAGTAATATGTGATTACTGCTTTCTTTCTTCTACTTCTTGTTTCTATTATTCTGCCATTAGTTTCTTTTCTGCAAGAGTAATTTAGTTTGATTTTCATTCTACATTCTTTGCTTTCCTTTCCATTCTGCAAGTTAGATTTCAAGCAAGTAGTTAATCTTTTCTTTCAGTCTATAGTTCTCATTCAGTCTGCAATTTCAATTCTGCAAGTTAGATTTCAATTTAGCAATTAGTTTTTCATTCAGTTAGTAGCTTTCATTCAATCTGCAATTTCAATTCTACAAAGCACTTTCAAAATTTGAAAAAAAATCTCAAAACCAAACCAAAACATTTCCTTTCATGCCTCGTAGGAATAGGGATAACTTAGGGAATTTTTTGCCAAATACCCCCACTACATCCGATAGCCAACCTTCCCACTTCTTCGGTGGCTATGAACTGGAGGAACCCTTAGGTGAGCAACCAGACATATTTGAAGAACCTGCAGGGGAAGAAGAAGAACCCATTCCTAATGAGCCAATGGCTGAAAACAGAAATGATAGAGGGGATAGAGAGAGATTTGAGGGTGCCTTCCCCATCAAGGAAACCAATGGGGACACTAAGATGAAAAACATAAGCCCCTCTTCCCTTCCTCATTTCCATGGCCTGACCACAGAATATCCTGACACTTTCCTATTTCAATTTGTTGTTATATGTTGAACCTATGACTATACAAATGATGAGCAGAAGTTGAAACTATTTCCATCTACCCTCAAGGATGCATCTTTGCGCTGGTTCATGGGTTTACCTTTGGATAGCATCACAACTTGGGCTCAGATGCAGCAAGCCTTCAACAAGTATCGAGACTACTGTAGGTCTAAGGATACTAAGGAAGAAAATTTTAGGATGACCTTAGGTAATGATGAATCCCTAGAGGATTATGAAGAAATATTTCAGCTTAGTTATTAAAGGGCCAGGTGCACACTTGACCCTGATTCACTAAAGCTTGTTGGGTTGTGTTATATTCTTTCCACGACTAACCTACGTAGTGAACTGGGGGGCGGAGCCCCCCCTTTGTTCTGCTGATTGTGCAGCGAGGGGGTCAGAGGGGGGGTGGGTAGCCCCTCTCTACGGTGTCCGGGGCAGCGCCCCAGGAAATTTTTTTTTGGACCCTATATTAGGTTGGGCGAACCTACCTATGGTTTTCGGTCCATGGTTTTGGACGTGATGGTTTTCGGTCCATGGTATTGGATGCTTAAGCATGTATAAATATGTATTGTAACATTGAAAGGAATATAATGAAAAATCAAGCTGGTTGCCCCGGTTTTGGGATCCAGGGGAAAATCTCTGTGTATATGTGTTATGCTTTCGCATTGTTTATTTTTCTGTGATTTAGAATTCGTATGCAGGTACTTTCTGTACGGGGTTAAAACCTACATTTGGTATCAGAGCTGTTTTGGCTTCAAGGGGACGCCTTTGTTGCTGAGGGGTTTCGCTCGGGCCTGTGGTAGACACTGTTCAGTGGGAGATCTGTGAGATCGATTCTGGTGGTGAAAGAATATGGCGAGCAGCGGAAAGATAGAGATCGAGAAGTTCAATGGTCAGAGTTTTGAGTTGTGGAAACTCAAGATGGAGGATCTGTTGGTGGATAAAGATCAATGGATCACGGTAGATCCAGGTACTAAACCAATGGGAGTGACCGATGAAGAATGGAAGAAGTTGGATCGAAGGAAAAGAGCACAATATGATTGTGTGTCTCAGATTTAGTATTGTTGAATGTATCAGGGGAAGCTACGGCGAAGGCTTTGTGGGACAATTTATGGACTTTGTACCAATCTAAGTCTTTGGTGAATAAACTGTTCCTGCGAAAAAAGCTTTATAACCTGAGGATGAAAGATGGAGACTCGGTGACAGAGCATCTGAACACATTTAATGTTGTGGTAAGTCAGTTAGCGTCTGTTGATATTAAAATTTCAGATGAAGATAAGTGCATCAGTTTGTTGTGTTCTCTACCAGATTTGTGGCATAGTCTGGTTATTGCAATAGGTAGCAATGCAACTGCTTTGCAGTTTGATGAAATAGTCTCAGCCTTGCTGACGGAGGAGATGAGACGAAAAAATATGGAGAGCCAGAATGGTGATGCCTTGTCTGTACAAGGACGGTCCTAGAATAGAAACAAAAATAAGTCATCGAGTGGGAGATCTAAATCTAGAGGGAGATCTAAATCTCCAGGAAAACATGTAAAGGTGGTGTGCTGGAAATGCGGAAAGGAAGGGCACTCAAAAGGGACTGCAAATCTAAAGCTCCTGATAAAGGAAAGGGATTTGATGATGCTCCTTCTACAGAGGCGAAAACCACCTTAGATGAAGGTGGGGATGTGTACTTGGCTTCTTCAAGTACACATGTAGATCATGAGGCATGGTTGATTGACTCAGGTGCATCCTTTCACTTCACTCCCCATAGAGAGTGGTTCTGTGAGTATGAGAAATACGATGTTGGTGATGTCTTCTTAGGAGATGATAGGAAGGCTATAATCATTGGTCGCGGAAAAGTAAAGTTGAAGTTGCAAGGTGGAAGGGTTAGAACACTTCCGGGTGTTCTGCATATTCCTGCATTGGCCAGAAATCTGATTTCTGTAAGCAAGTTGGATGATGCAGGTGTAAAAACAGTGTTTGAGAAGGATACCTGCAAGATGGTTCGGGGAGCACTGGTATTGATGCGGGGAGTTCGGACTGGAACTCTACATAAGCTATAAGGTAGCACTGTTGTTGATGGATGCAACAGTTCTATGGTTCCTGAAAGTGGAGCTGAAAATCTAGTGGTCTCTGGAGAGAAGACCAGGCTGTGGCATCAAATTCTTGGACATATTGGAGAGAAGGGCCTTCGAATACTTCATGGTAAAGGTATGGTAGAAGGTATGAGTAATAGCTCTCTGGATTTTGATTTCTGTCAAAATTGTGTATATGGGAAGCAGAATCAGGTGAGTTTCCCCTCTGGTGGTAAGAGGGCGAAACAGATATTAGAGCTTGTGCACAGTGATGTGTTTGGACCTGTGAAAGTTCCATCACTGGGTAAGTCTGTGTACTATGTATCATTTATAGATGACTTCTCAAGGAATACATGGATATATTTCCTTAAGAAGAAATCTGAAGTCTTTGACAGGTTTAAAGAATTTAAGGCTCTGGTGGAAAATTAGACAGAGAAGAAGATAAAGGTGTTGAGGACAGATAATGGTGGAGAGTTTTGCAGTAAGGAATTTGAAGAATTCTGTAAGAAGTGTGGTATAGCATGACAGAAGACTACTCCATATACACCTCAGCAAAATGGAGTCGCAGAAAGAATGAACAAGACGTTGATGGAAAGGGCAAGAAGCATGCTCAGTTGTGCTTGGTTAGGACAGGAATTCTGGGCAGAGGCGGTGGATACTGCATGTTACTTGGTCAACAGGTCACCTTCATTGCGTTGGAGGATAAGACTCCACAAGAAGTATGGACTGGTAAGAAACCCTCTCTTTCACATCTGAGGGTATTTGGATGTGATGCATATGTACATGTTCCAAAGGAGAAACGGACCAAGTTGGATAGTAAATCTGAAAAGTGCATCTTTATTGGGTATAAGGATGGTTTAAAGGGTTATAAGCTTTGGAACCTAGTAACAAGTAAGGTTGTGTATAGCTGAGATGTGGTGTTCAGAGAGGTGAAAGATGTTATTAAACATGAAGTCCAACCAAAGGAAATCGAGAAGATAGAGTTTGAGCTAAAGGAGGAAGAATCAGACTCTACAACAGAGGAGGAATCAGAAGATGAAGAGCCACAAACTCCAGCTCTGAGAAGATCAATTCAAGAAAGAAGGCAGCCAGAAAGGTATAGTCCATCTGCTTTCTGTTCAAATTTTGCTTTGTTTGTTACTGATGATGATCCCAGAACTGTGAAGGAAGCAGTGGATTCAGAGGATGGAAAACTCTGGAAAGAGGCCATGGTTGATGAAATGGCATCTTTGCACAAAAATGAGGCTTGGGATCTGGTGGAGTTTCCGGGTGGAAGGAAACCCATTGGAAGCAAATGGGTGTTCAAAAAGAAGACAAATGCAGAAGAGAAGGTGGAGAAATACAAAGCTCGGTTGGTAGCAAAAGGTTATTCCCAGGTGCCGGGAATTGATTTTGGTGATATTTTTTCTCATGTTGCCAAGGTAACTTCTATTAGATTACTTTTATCTGTTGCTGCTGCTTCTGATTTTGAGGTAGAACAGATGGATGTGAAGACAACATTTCTTCACGGGGATTTGGAAGAGGAAATCTACATGAAGCAACCTGAAGGCTTTGCGGTGAAGGGTAAGAAAGAACTGGTATGCAAGTTAAAGAAGTCTCTGTATGGGTTAAAACAGTTACCAAGGATGTGGTATCAGAAATTTGATACATTTATACGGGGACTTGGCTTCACCAGAAGCAAAGCAGATCACTCTGTGTATTTTAAATTAATTGGTGACCGTGTTATTTATCTGGTCTTGTATGTGGATGATATGTTGCTGGTTGGAAATGACAAATAAATTATCCAGGATTTGAAGACCCAATTGTCCTCCAAATTCGACATGAAAGATCTTGGTGTTGCAAACTATATTTTGGGCATGGAAATTAAAAGAGATCGGGCAAAGAGGAAGCTTTGGCTAAACCAGATAAAGTATGTCGAGACAATACTGCAGAGGTTTAATATGCAGAATAGTAAACCGGTGAAGGTTCCTATTCCTGTAGGTGTGAGGTTATCTGCTGAACAGTGTCCCAAGACACAAGAAGAGGAAGAGGACATGTCCCGTGTTCCATATGTGAGTGCAGTTGGTAGCCTGATGTATGCAATGGTCTGTACTAGACCAGACATTGCACATGCAGTGGGAGTATTGAGCAGGTTTATGTCAAAACCAGGGAAGTAGCACGGACAACAATGAAGCGGGTTTTCAGGTATTTGCGTGGCACTAGTGATTATGGTTTGTGCTACCAAGGAAGACCAGGATTGGACAGAGTGTTGGATATTCATGGCTTTGTTGATGCAGACTAGGCTGGAGATATGGACCAGAGAAGATCTACAAGTGGGTATGTGTTTAACCTATTTGAAGGTGCAGTCAATTGGATGAGTAAGAAACAATATGTAGTGGCACTCTCAACTACAGAGGCAAAATACATGGCAGCCACTCATGAAAGCAAGGAAGCAGTTTGGTTGCAGAGATTGTGTTCAAGTATGGGGTTAGTACAGGGAGCTATAAGAATAGACTGTGACAGTCAAAGTTCAATTTTCTTGGCAAAGAACCCTGCTTATCATTCAAAGACAAAGCACATTGATGTTCAGTATCACTTTGTGAGGGATATGATAGAAGACAAAAAAATGTTGCTGGTAAAGGTGGACACTTTGAAGAATATTGCAGATGCATTGACAAAATCTGTGAGCTCTGAGAAGTTCTCTTGGTGTAGAGAAACAATGGGCATTTCAGGGCTGGAAAAATGACTAAGCTCTCTTGTGGCCCCCTGTGGAAAGAAAACAACAAGTGGGAGATTGTTGGGTTGTGTTATATTCTTTCCACGACTAACCTACGTAGTGAACCGGGGGGTTAGAGGGGGGGCAGTAGCCCCCCTGTCCGAGGGGTTTGAGGGGGGCGGGTAGCCCCCCTCTACGGGGTCCGGGGCAGTGCCCCAACAAAATTTTTTTTGGACCCTATATTAGGTTGGGCGAACCTACCTATGGTTTTCGGTCCATGGTATTGGATGCTTAAGCATGTATAAATATGTATTGTAACATTGAAAGGAATATAATGAAAAATCAAGCTGGTAGTCTCGGTTTTGGGATCCAGGGGAAAATCTCTATGTATATGTGTTATGCTCTCGCATTGTTTATTTTTCTGTGATTTAGAATTCGTATGTAGGTAATTTCTGTACGGGGTTAAAACCTACAAAGCTGGTCCTGCTTAGAGGAGTAAGGGAAGGCCTTTTGGATACCTTACACTTGTTAGCAGGAGGAGATATATACCAGTTACCCTATGAGGATATCAAGTTTGTCTTTAGAAACTATTCTAGGGCAGCTAGGAAAAAGGGTAGGTGAAGTCGACCTATGGTCAATACATCCTCTTCTAATTAATCCGTCAAGGGTGAAATTGGAAACATGTTGGAAGATTTCAAGAGTGAGATGTTGCAAACCCTTGCCTTATAGATGGACACTATGAACATTAGAAGAAAGCAGAAGGAAGCAGAGATAGCCTTGGCCATTTTTTGTCCTAGATGCACCAAGAGGCACCCTAGGAATGAATGTCCATTGAATTCTATTGAAATTTTCTCATTTTGTGAAGAAAACCACTCCACAGAAAAATGCCCTTCTTTTCCTAGACTCAAAGTTGTATATCAAGGAGCTAAAGGGGTCCCTGAGCAGTTGTGTTACATAAACCAAAGGATACCTCATGGGCCTAGGCCATACCAACAGGGCATGCAAGGGTCATCCCATTCATATTACAACCCCAACCAGACCACATCCATACCTTCTTGGGGACCCCCTGCTCATCCTTCCTCGTCTACACCTCCTCCTTGGTCCTTTGCATCTTAGTATCATTCCCAGCCAGCTAGTCAGTCATTTCAACCATATGCTCTACCACAACCTTAGTGGAATGCACTGCCCTAGGGGTGGAAGCCCTAGTACAACAATGTTCCAGCTTTATTGCCTTCACCACCTACCCAACCTACAGCTATTACACTCTGCTCCACCTAAACAATCCCATATGTTTGCCTAGCCAAATCCGAACCCGAAAAATAGATAGGAACAACAAGTATACATTGGAGAGACATCATTTCCAGCTCATGTTGTGGAGATCCAGGAAATTAACCTGAGATCTAAGAGAGTTCTCTCGGATAACCAACCTCCACCTCCACCTAGGGAGGTTTAAGAAGAAAGAGAGGAAATAATTCTTAAAGTAAATCCACCCTTTCCTGAGAGATTATCTCAACCACTCCAGCCTACCCCAGAAGAGACTGAACTTCTGGGAGAATTGAAAAACCTATGTGATCCAGGGACCTTTTGCTTATAGATGTAAGAAAAGAATCACATGTGAAAATTGCAGCTTAACATAGAAATTTAATGTGCACACAAGAAAGAATAAAGAACACACAAAGGCACGATAAGAAGACAACAAGACTTGATAACAGAATTCGTCCAACTCGAACTACGTCTTCAGGCCCTACTCGATCAATGGGGAGGGCTTCATTCATTAATGGCATGGAAAGAAGAGAATTACAATCATCAGTTACATAAAAGGAGAATTATACCTCCATTCCGAACAATGGCTGAGAAAAGGAGAACTCAGATGGAGAAATGGATAGCACCACTGTGTCCGTGGCGTTAAGAGGAGCTGATAACATATAAGATTTTCCCAATTCAGACAAAATGATCAATCGCTCCTCCTGCAAGCTACTGCCTCGAACCGTGTGCCAGAAAATCCTCTCCCCCATACTTTTTCCAATCATTGGGCTTTTATAATGTCTCTTTTGGTTACAGGCGCACTTGGATCGGAGGTTGTTTGTTTATAATGGAAGTCATTTCCTCAAAATGATAAGCGGGCAACAAACCCATTTAAAATGGCCTTTTTCCATTTGAACTGATAATACATGGAAACATAAGAAAATACGACCAAAAATCCTTTAGGCCAGACTTCAAGTTCCATTAAATCTACCTTATTTTCCTGTCGGGTCCTCACTAATCGCAATGGCCCTGGGGTCTTTCACTTGACTGTGTCGATCACCGATGTCGATCACCAATCGTTGATATCGGCATATCGCATTGGCCCTATCGCATCGGCATATCGCATTACTGCTTGAAGTGGTCCTGGTCCAATCCTTTGGGCTTCGCCTACTCGATCCGCCGATCTGATCATCCTGATATCATCGATTGCTTGCCCCCGACTCCGATTAATTGGTGATCATTGATTGGGGGTTCCACTGTGCCTCCTTAAGTTTGCCCCTTTGGACCCTCCAATTGCGATTTTGCCTTTTAAAGGCTTAGGGCCAATTTTTAGGGAAAAAGCCTCATTATCCAAAAGAACAAGGAAACCTTCTTTCTACCACAACTTCATCATCCAGACTTGAATTGGAGTGTCGTTCGCACCGTTGGAATCAGGGTGACGAGCACTTCGATCTGATGTCAGGATACTTGCTTTTCTGCCACTTTGAATTTTGAGATTTTCCATGCCACTGTGTCTGAAGATCCACCTGGATCAATCCTCCCCATTGAGGAGCTTTTGGATCGCCAAAATCTTTCGTTAGTCAATTGGCAAGTGAGGGAATTGTTCCCTCACCCTTTCTTTCTCCAGCCATTTTGCCTTGCTGGGGTGCATTCACTTGAAACCAACTCAAAGGTATTCCTCATCTCCTCACCGTGAAGTCCTAGTTCTTCTGTCAAGGATGATGTCTTCAGGGAACTCATCGAGATATTCTGGTGCAAAATCATCAACTGTAGGAACCATGCCCACCTCATTGGTGTCCATGATCAATGGTGCTTCATACAACTTTAGGTTCTATACATTCACTACTGAGTACATCTGCATATATATCAGCAAATCAAGATGAAAGGCATTGTTTCCAAACTTCTCCAATATGGTGAATGGACCATATCGGATGGGTCGCAACTTCTTCCCTTCTCCCTTCATCCTGTTCTTGCTGATGTGGAACCACACTTTGTCGCCCACTTGGAATTGATGGTCAACTCGATGTTTGTCATGTCAAGCCTTGTAACGGGCTTGACTTTTCTCCAACTACTCTTGTACTGCTTGGTGAATCATCTAAATTCGTTGAATGAACTGCTGAGCTTTGTCCCTATCATTATGTCCACTAGAGCCATCTTCCATTCCAAAGACCATATCAAAAGGGTCCTTTGGCAGGTAACCAAAAATTATCTCAAATGGTGAACGCTGCGTAGATGAATGCACTGCTCAGTTGTAGGAATTTTGCATTGCACATATGGGAGATGCTCATCCCACAACTTGGGATGCTTCCCACAATAGCCTCGTAACAAGTGTACCACGGTACGGTTGACAACCTCTGTTTGGCTGTCAGTCCGTAGATGAAATTTGATGCTTCTTTTCAATTTGGTGTCCATCATCTTCCACAAGCTGGTCCAAAACTCTCCGAGAAAGCGAGAGTCCCGATCTAACACAATTGATTTGGGTAATCCAAAATGGACCCAAACATGCTAAAAGAAAAGAGACGTAGTATGCTTTGCAGTGATCTGCTTTTTACAAGGCATAAGAATACACATCTTGCTAAAATGGTCAACGACGACATACAAATAGTCATGACTCTTCCTAGGCAAAGGCAAACCTCCTACAAAGTCCATTGACACACTTTCCCATGGATGACTTGGAATAGGGAGTGGTGTGTAGAGCCCGAGTTTTCTATTAGAGGGATTTGAAACAGAACACATCACACAACCCTTTACATAGCAAGTCACAATGTTTTTCATATGAGGTCAAAAACAAAATCTTTGTACATGACATAAAGTCTTTTCGACACCAAAGTTTCCAGACACAAGAGAGGTGTGGGCCTCTTGAATTACATGTACTCTTTCCCCTATGGGAATACACAATTTACAAAGGTGATACAATAGTTTCCCCTGCAAGTGATAGTTGTCCACCTGTGAACCATGGGCTAGTTTTGCATAAATCTCCTTAAAGTCATCATCATTAGCATATTGTTCAACATAACTCTCAAAAGACAATGAAGAATTATGCAAAATGACAGAAGCAAGAATAGGAGGGCGAGATAGCATATCGACCACTTTATCGCTAATGCCCTTCTTATACTTTATTACCAGATGAAACTGTTGAAGAAAACCCATCCACTGAAATGACGAGATTGTCGCAACTTGGTTTGTGACTGAAGGTACTACAAGGGCTGATGATCTGTATGGATGATGGTCTCCTTGCCGATTAGGTAGTGTTTCCACTTTTTCACACTCTGCACCAAGGCATAAAGCTCCTTGTCATAAGTGGGATAGTTTATCATAGCCTGAGAAAACTTCTCAGAATGGTAACAAATCGGCTTATTTTGTTGCACCAGTACAACTCCCATGGCATAACCGTTGGCATCGGTTTCGATCTCGAATGGCTATTGGAGATCGGGTAAGGCTAAGACTAGCGCGGTGATGATATTTTCCTTCAATGTTTCGAAGGACTCCTACTGTCTTCCTCCCCATTGGAAGACCTGTTTCACACTTGTCAACGTGTGCAGAGGTGCTGCAATAACAGATAAATTAGCAATAAATCTCCTCCAATACTGGACTGCACCTAAAAAGCTACGGACCTCGGTTACACTAGTAGGCTTAGGCCAATTTACAATTTCTTCAACTTTAGAAGGATCAAACTTTAACTAACCATGACCAACAATATGACCTAGGTAACCCAAAGAGGTTTTCCCGAACTCACACTTTGACAACTTTACATAGAGTTTTTTTTTTTTCAATACATCAAGCACTTTCTTTACATGACACACATGTTCAACCCAACTTTTACTAAAGACAAGTATATCATCTAAATATACAAGAACAAATTCATTAATGAAAGGCCTAAAGAGATCATTCATGACCCTCATAAAAGTGGCTAGAGCATTGCAAAGTCCGAATGGCATCACCATCCATTCGAACAACCCCTGTTTGGTCTTGAAGGTAGTTTTCCACGCATCCTGCTCTGCAATTCGGACTTGGTGATAACCACTGTGAAAATCCAATTTGGTGAAATAAACAACATTATTTAACTGATCTAATAAGTCATCAATGCGTGGAAGAGGGTAGCGATTTTTCACTGTAATCTTGTTTAGTGCATGGTAATCCACACACATCCTCCATGTGTCGTCTTTCTTTGGGACTAAGACAATCGGTGAGCCACACGGAGAAGTGCTCGGCCTGATGACCCCTTGGTCCAACAATTCTCAAACTTTTTTCTTGATTTCCTCCATCTCAACGGTCGACATCCTGTACATGCCAATATTTGGTAAAGGAGTGTCATGCTGCAAATGGATCTCGTGTTGGATTTCCCTCTTCGGAGGTAATCCCTTTGATTCCTGAAACAACTCATCATAATTAGAAATTAATTCAGATAATTCATGTTTATGTTCCTGATCACAACCCTGGAAAGTGTCAACTAATTCTGCCTCTTTTTCCCTTACAACCATAAGCATGCAACCCTTACTGGAATTCACCATCCTTTTCATTTGTCCAGCACTTACAAGGCTGGCATTGATTTTATTTTGATGAGCCCTTACTATATATTCTACCCCATATTTTGTGATTTGGTATTTGTTTTCATGACGGAAAAAGACTTCCTTTCTATCATATAGATACGGACTCCCCAACACCATGCCACAGATATCCAATGGGATTACATCCAGTTCTACTTTGTCCACTAGCTTAGAAGCGATCACAAATTTTACTTTACACTGCTTGGTTACATTCAGTTTTGCTTTATCATGTATCCATCCAAGCGGGTAAGGTTTCAGGTGTGGTTTTGTTTCTAAGCCGAGTTTCTTTACCAAGGATTCTGTGATTAAGTTTGCTTGGGATCCAGTATCAAACAGAGTTTCTACTTTAGTATGATTTACAAAAACTCTGATATGAAACAATTCAATTCTCTTTCGATCATTAGGAAGGGACTCATTTACAGAACTAGTGCCTTCATGCGATTCATAATTAACATGAGGTGTAAGAGTGCCTTTTGTTCCTACTACTGTGATCAATGCTTCATCTCCCAAATCGGATCCAAGGTCTTGCTGCGCAGTTGCCACTATCTTCTGCTTCCCTTTTCCTCCATACTTCTTTGGACGCTTTTCTGGGTGTTGTTTCCAATAGTTATCGTCATCGTGGCCTTCCTTTTTGCAGTGATTGCAATATGACCTTTCTCCTTCTTTGGCTATTGTTGTCTTCTTCTCCTTTCCTTTCCATTTTGCTTTAGATTTTCCATTGGGAGGTTTGAACGGTGGTTTTTTGGAATGATCATCTCTTTCATTTTTGCCCCTGTTCTCAATATGAATTGCCTTTACACTGGCTGAGTCAATAGTGGTCGGTTCAAACAACAACAATGAATTCCTAATGTAGCTATGCAATGAACCAATATACTTGGTTACAACTTTAGGTGTATTAAGTGCAATACCCAAACTCAGTGCTTGCTTTCTAAACTCCTCTGTAAAACTCTGAACATCCTCACCTTTGCCTTGCCTTAAATACTGCCAATTCATCAAATCTTTTTGCTTGTATCCCAAGGGACAAAATTGTTCCTTTAACGCAGAAATAAAATCAGGCCATGAGGAAAAGAGGTTACCCACATTCTTAATACTTTGAAATTTTCTCTCCCACCAAACGAGAGCAGTGCTGCTCAGCCGTAGAGAGGCCAACTGAATCTTTGCCTCATCCTCTACGATCTACTTAATTCTGTAGTAGACCTCAATCTGCCTAATCCAATTATTAAGCTTCTCTGCATTACTTTCACCATTAAACATGGGAAGATAGCATTTAACATCTAATTTAAAGAAAGGTTCCTTAGATGCATCCTTTGAATTTCTACGATTATGGTGGTGAGAGGAAGGAGAACCTTCACTCACGGAAGGAGAAGGAGGGGATTCTTCTCCACCATTTCCATGTGTTGAACCTTGTTCTTCTGGGTTTCTCTCTTCTACTTTCTCTAGCCTTAAAACCAACTAACTGATATTCTCTACCATTGAATAGAAGGTCTTGCGGAAATTGCGCTCCTCTTCAAGATGAGCTTCATCTTCTACCATGTTTTTCCTTCGATGTGCATGCCCCACTTTGGGATGGAAAGGCTCTACTTCCCCTTTGCCTCTTTAGAGCATATTTCTTATTATCATACAAACATTCAATTCACATCTAAAAAGACCTGCTCTGATACCACTTGATCCAGGGACCTTTTTCTTATAGATGTATGAAAAGAATCACATGTGAAAATTGCAGCTTAACATGGAAATTTAATGTGCACACAAGAAAGAAGAACTTACACACAAAGGCACGATAAGAAGACAACAAGACTTGATAACAAAGTTTGCCCAACTTGGATTATGTCTCCGGGCCTTGCTCGATCAATGGGGAGGCCTTCATTGATTAATGGCATGGAAGGAAGAGAATTACAATCATCAGTTACATAAAAGGAGTATTATACCTCCATTCCGAACAATGGCTGAGAAAAGGAGAACTCAAATGGAGAAATGGACAGCACCACTGCGTCTGTGGCATCGAGAGGGGCTGAAAACATATAAGATTTGCCCAATTCAGACAAAATGATCAATCGCTCCCCCTGCAAGCTGCTGCCTCGAACCGTGTGCCAGAAAATCCTCTCCCCCGTACTTTTTCCAATTATTGGGCTTTTATAATGTCTCTTTTGGTTACAGGCACACTTGGATCGGAGGTCGTTTGTTTATAATGGAAGTCATTTCCTCGAAAGGATTGGCAGGCAAAAAAACCCTTTAAAATGTCCTTTTCCTGTTTGAACCGATAATACATGGAAACATAATAAAATCCGACCAAAAAGCCTTTAGGTTGGACTTCAAATTCCATTAAATCTACCTTATTTTTCTATCGGGTCCACACTGATCACAAATTGCAATGGCCCTGGGGTTTTTCCCTTGACTGTGCTGATCGTTGATCATCGATCGCTGATATCGGTGTATCGCATCAGCATATCACATCGCTGCTTGCAGGGGTCCTGGTCCAATCCTTTGGGTTTTGCCGACCTGATCCGCCGATCCGATCATCCCGATATCGCCGATTGCTTGCCCCCGACTCTGATTAATTGGAGATCGCTGATCGGGGGTTCCGCTGCACCTCCTTAAGTCTGCCCCTTTAGACCCTCTGATTGTGATTTTGCCTTTTAAAGGCTTAAAGCCATTTTTTAGGGAAAATGCCTCATTTTCCAAAGGAACATGGCAACCTTCTTTCTGCCACAAATTCATCATTCGAACTCGGATTGGAGTGCCGTTTGCATCATTGGAATCAGGACGACGAGCACTCCAATTTAATGTTAGGATACTTGATTTTCTACCACTTTGAATTTTGAGATTTTCCATGCCACTGTGTCTAAAGATCCACCTGGATCACTATGTGTCAAGATTCCACTTCTCCAAGCCATAAAGGATGTACCTATTTACAACAAGTTGATTAAGGGGAAGTGGTTCAAGCATCCAGGGAGGCAAAAAAGAGATTCCCCTACCATTAATGTCATTGGACAACTGTTCGACTTAATGTTGGGTCAGGTAATCTATCCAAAGTAATTGGACCCTGGAAGCCCTATAGTAGATGTGCACATTAATGGCACCATTTTCCCATACAATTTGATCAGTCTTGGGGCTGCCATTAATGTGATTACCAAGGACACCATGCTCAATCTCAACCTCCAAGGTTCATTGAGAAAGACCACAATAGTCCTGCAACTTGGAAACCGCTCTACAGTGACCCCTGAGGGGATTGTGGAGGATGTGATGGTCTCCATCGACTCTTGGGAGTACCCTGTAGATTTCATAGTTCTGTAGCCTAAGGCTAAGCTTATTGGTTACCCTCTCATCCTTGGGAGGCCCTAGTTGGCCATTGCCAATGCTTACATCGGCTGTAGAGCTAGGAACATGACCATCAAGAATGGGCATATGTCTAAGCAGTTAGTCCTACACCCTCCTGCTCAACCATCTCTAGAGCATGATTTACCTTTATGGTTGGAAGAGGAGGAATAAGATGAATTTTATATTGCCCAACTTTATACCTTGTACCTTAGAAACAACCATGAGAGGAGGACAACAGGATGAAGATGATTTTATTGAACACCTACTCCAAAATCCAACTCCTAGTACATTGTCCCTAGAAGTAGTAAAGGGAACCCAAAACAACCATCTAATTGATTTGTACTTGGCTGATTCCAACCCTCTTTGTGTCAAAACCATAGAATTCGGCCCTAAGAAAACTTTGAAAGTGAATCCATCTCTTTTTGTTCTCCAAGAGGAGAAGTCGTGCAACATGCTAAAGGAACATTCAGATGCCTTCACTTGGAGTTATAAATAAATGATGGGAGTACACCCGCTAGTGTGTACTCTCCATATTTATATCGAGGAAGGTTGCAAGCCAGTCTGACAACCCCAAAGGAGGATGAATCTAGCTCTTAAAGATATAGTCAAAGAAGAATTGTAAAAATTACTAGATGCAGGATTTATTTATCTTATCTACGACAGTGAGTGGGTCTCGCCTTAGGCATTAGTTCCCAAGAAAAATGGTAAGTGGAGGATTTTTGTCGATTACAGGGAGTTGAAAAAAGCCACAAAGAAGAACCACTTCCCTCTACCTTTTATTAACCAAGTGCTAGATGGCCTGCCGTCATCAAAAGGGTCCCTACCCCTCAAAAGCAAAGATATGTTAGGAGTTTCTTGGGACTAGTTGGGTATTATAGGAGATTCATCAAAGACTTTAGTAAAGTGGCTTCACCTTTGTTTGGGTTATTGGCCAAAGATTCATATTTTTGTTGGACAAGCAATTGTCAAGAGGCTCTTGAAGTGTTAAAAGAAAAATTAACCATGGCAACCATCCTAAGGGGTCCCAACTGGGCATTGCCTTTCCATATCCATATTCATGCATCAGATAATGTTGTGGGGGGATCCTTGGGACAAATAGAGGATAAGTTTCCTTATGCTATCTATTTCATTAGTAATAATTTTTCTAAAGCTAAGTTGAATTACACTGTCACTGAAAAAGAACTGTTAGTTATAGTACATTCTTTAAATATTCAGGCACGATGTCACTGGATACCAAAATTTTGTTCATACTAATCATGCAGCCATTAAATATTTGATGAAAAAACCTGATTTCAATGTTAGGATAATTATATGGTTGTAACTATTACAACTGTTTGATTTGACTATAACTGAAAAACCAGGAAAAGAAAATGTGGTTGCAGATTCTTTTGTCTAGGTTAACCTTACCTACAGGTAATGAACAGATGGTGGACAATCAACTTCCATATGAACACCTCTTTTCCATCACGGTGTTTTCTCCTTGTTTTTTTTTCATAGCCATTTACTTGGTTGTTGGGAGGTTCCCTCCTAATCTATCATCCAAGGAGAAAAGAAAGATTGTAAAGAAAATATCTCCTTTCACTTGGATTGGGGGCAATCTTTTTAGTTTGGGACCAGATCAGATCTTGAGGATATGTGTAAGAGAAGAGGAGGTCTTTGACATCCTCTCAGCATGTCATCATGGAACTTGTGAAGGTCATTTTTCTGCAAAAAGGACAACCTTTAAAGTTTTACAGACTGCTTACTATTGGCCCACTTTACATCAAGATTCAAGGAGATACACCACTAGATGTGATCAGTACCAAAGGATGGGCAACGCCACACCCAAGGATGAAATTCCCCTACAACCTCAAATGCCCTTAGATCCATTTGACAAGTGGGGCATGGATTTCTTTGGGCCATTTGATCCACCATCAAGATAGAAGAAGTACATCATTGTGTGCATTGATTACTTGATAAGGTGGGTTGAGACAAAGGCAGTCAAAGCGGAAACTGAGTAGGAAGTGGCTAATTTTTTAAGAGAAAACATCTTCTACAAGTTTCGGTATCCAAGGGAGGTAGTAATTGATCAAGGGCCACAATTCACATCAAATTTGATTGAAGATCTCATGAGGTGACATCATATCAAGCACAAGACATCCACTGCCTATCGCCCTGAAGTAAATGGGCAAGTAGAGGTCACAAACAAAGCATTGGAGAGAATCATCACCAAGGTTTTTAGTAGCAGCAAGAAAGGTTGGGTAGAGAGACTAGTAGAGGCCACTTGGGCCTACAACACCACTTGGAAAACCACCACTGGATTCACTCCATATGATTTGGTTTATGGGAATAAGGCTTCGATTTCTATCAAATTTAAATATAACACTTTGAGAATGGTAGCTCGTTTGGACTTAGATGTCACTACAACACAATAAGAAAGGCTACTCCAACTGAATGGCTTAGATGAGTTCAAAATGCAAGCTCTCCTACACACTAAAGTCATACAACTACAAAGGAAGGTCTGGCATGACAAGCATATCAAGGAAAATACTTTTCAAGAAGGGGATTGGGCCCTATTATATGATTCTAGGTTCAAATATTTTAAAGGGAAACTAATGACAAGATGGTTGGGTCCATACCTAGTAGAAAAGTGTCATGAAAATGGATCTGTCCATATCAGAACCATTGATGAGGAAGGCATTCCCTTACTTGTAAATGGTTATAGGTTGAAGCTATATAGGATACATTTGTCTAAGGAAGAATTTATCAATTCAGCCAACAAATAATTAAATGTGATTGGGAGTTTCATAGCTTCTAGTCCATAGAATTCCTAGAAATTTGAGAAAAAGATGCCTGGATGAAAACCTCTATGGGGCATCTGAGGCTAACTCTAGGGTTGAAAACATATATGAGGCAGCCTAGGAGAAAAAGAGAGAGAGAGAGAATAGTAAAGATCCCTAGGTGAAAACCTCCTCTGTGGCACCTAGGGAAAGCATTAAGGTTGAAAACCTCCTTAGAGGTAGCCTATTTGTCTCAAGAAAAAAGGAGAAAAAAATTATAGAAAAAAAGGGGAAAAAAAGAACACAAGGAAGAATTTTATACCATGTCTGCTAACCTTTCTCTTGTTTTGCAGGATTGCACACATTGGAAGATTTCATGGCTACAAGCCAAAACCTACAAGATATCATCCATCCCTCCATACATACACCTCATCACCATCCTCTCCATTCATGTGACCATCTCTCTCCACCATCCCATCAGCAAGAAATTCAAATTTCATCTCCTCTTTGTGATGCTACAGGAAGGACATGTATTGCTACAGGAGGTCCTGTAATGCTACAGGAGGATCCACTGAAGCTACAGGAGGGTGATCTAAGGAGGAGAATAGCCTAAAATACCATTATGGCTCTAAGAAATGGTAAAGAAGGTCCTACAATGATTTTTCCATCATCCATCCATCACCCATCCACTCTATTTCACCAAAAAATTGCTCAAATTTTCCACTCTACCCTACCTTAAAAAAACATACAGAAGCCACTATTTTCTATTTCTACAATGTCTACACTACCCCTTCATGAGTCTAACCCTATCCTCATGGCTTGTCATCATCTCCCTTAGCGCCATCATGCAAACTAAAGACTTCAAGGGCTGATCAAAAGACTGCTACATGAAGAAACTCCTCATGTAGAAGCTTGTGTAGCCACAAGAACAATCATTGTTATTATGTATTTCCACCACCAGAAAGGATGATGGAGCCTTGTCTGCAACTATGAAGAGACACAACATTCTCTAGGAGGTTTCCACTAGCAGTAGCAGCTTGAACATCGGAGAGGCACCTGCACACACACGACAAAAGCAACAGTCAAGGCAACATAAAAAATGAGAACATGCACAGGAAATGAGTCAAAGATTCAACTCCATTGATCATAATGATATATAGTCCAGCTCCATCATGCAAACCTTTGCAGTAGTTCGATCCATAGGTAGGCTCATGTGTGGAAACCCTAACCTCCTCCCTATGCATAAAATGATTAAAATGTGTTTTGAGCGAGAAAAGGTGTTTTAATAGGCAGGACGTGGCTGATGAACTTAGCCACCATCGACTAGTAAACTCAAGTGTGAGTTAAGTCACCCTTGCAACATGGAAATGTCAACTCAAAATGAATTGGTGTCCTTGAAGAGTGGGGTGATAAAAATGAGCAGAGAGAAATGATTAGAGTTAGTGGGGACAATGGTTCAAAAGAGGAAACTCGTGTTAATGCCAAGTCTCTAGAGTGCTCCAAGATTTTAACCAAAATAGGATATTATGTGCTGGGCTCGACTTCATTTGCACCATCACTCATTCCATAAACAAGTAGAGGAAGGACAAGCTAGTGCATCAGACAACCTGGGGTACCATCGAGGAGTTTTGAACCCTATTTGCAAGTGTTACAAGAGAAAGCTACAGGCAGGCCTGCAAGTGCTATAAGAGGGCCGAAAGGAGCTACATGAGGAATTGGGAGTACGAAAAGGAGTCATAATGGCTCGATATTGTCTCAAAACCTTCATGCACACCCATAATTTCTCTGACAAGAAGTAAGTGACACCCTCCTTCCTCATTTCTAAATCCATTTACATGAGAAGTCTGCTTGAAATTAAGATCCCGGAATATTCAATTGATCAGTAGGAGGTAATTTTGAAGTTTGTTATGATTTAAACAAGAGAAAAATAGTTTGGTTGATGGAAATTTGAGCACCCTTCTCCCTTAATACCACCAAGAAATTTAACATTGTTTCACCACTTGAAATTTTTTTAATTCCACACCTACATAGAATCAAGGAGGAATAGTAGAAGAAATGGGGGGAGGATTTAACAGAAGGGAACCCTTAGACACCAGGAGAATTCACCAACGCCCTCTTGTAGTTGAAATCTTTAGAAGACACCAGTGGTTGGGTTTCTTTGAGTTGCTAAAGAGGTATGATGATGATATTTCCCATTAATTTTTCATGGCATTACACTCTCAAGAGGAAGACATGACACTACCATTATCATAGGGTTGGACATCTCTCTCATCCCTGAAACCATAAGCAGAGTGACCACTGTAGAGCGATAACTAGGGTCTCTCACACCACCAATTATTCCACATTATTAAGTCAATCCGGGATCATTTTGTTCTTTCAAGGAGTAACTCAATCCGAGGCTGTTCTGTCCAAGTAATGCTCGGTAGTATAACATTCTAATGACTTGAAAGGAAACAAACACTAAGCTGTAACTAAACCAATTCAGAAGATGAAATCACACAAGGCAGATGATCAGTCAAGGGTACGGAACCAATAACCCTTCCCTTTAGAAACTGATAAAGAAAGGAAACCAAAGCATGGACTTATAGGTCTGGGAGCTAGGCAGCGTCTTGATGGGCTCACGACAGCCTTAGGCCTGCTATCAAGCGAAAGCAATAAAGGCAGATTAGCGAAAGTAAAATGGAACAGCAATTCTAAAATGGAACAGCAGTAATCAAATGGAACAGCAGTAATGAAATGGAACAACAAACTATCATAAACAGGAAACGTCAATCATATAAATTGGAACAGCAGCTCAAATGGAACAGCAAACTCAAATGGAACAGCAAACTCAAATGGAACAACAAACTCAAATGGAACAGCAAACTCCGATGTATGTACGCGTTCTATACTACTGTAGCGATCCGAGAGTAATGTATGATGTGACTATGTTTCTGAACAAAGTGATATTATCTTCAAGCCTCACAAATACTTATTTTATATGAATCCAATAATAATAACATTCACACCAATATTTTGCCGTAGAAATGGATGCAATTCGAATAGATTCACTTTGTGTAATACAGAGACGTGGATTAAAGAGCTTATTCAGATTCAGATATTAATTAAGAAGCATAGTCTATCATGTAAAAAATATATCGGATTACTGAAACAAGAGAAATAAGCAAACCACACAAATCACCGTATGATACAACAGCAAGTGACCGTCGGAGCTGGGCCCTTGGCTACCAATGGTACACTGCTTAAAGTTACTTCAGATGCAGAAACGAAGTGAACACCAAGTCCTTTATATTGATTGCATTAACAAAAGTATACAAAATCAGATCTTACAAAACTTAATGATCAAAGTCGTTTTGAGTTTATAATTATAACAACAGTCGTCCCCACACTCGATGGCGTGGTACCTTTATATAATAGAAATGACGGAGATATCTAGATACAAAAGATAAGCTTAAAGCAGCGATCCCTCAGGATCGAAGATCCTGAGGGATTCGCTAATCGTTCAGTTCTCCTCTTTCCTTCTTGCGTTCTCCGTCTCGGTATCCTGCGTTCTTTTCCTGGACTATTCGGCTCTAAGTTTACTTGATCTTGTCCGCATCCGGTTCCCTGTCGACGGGACAGCAGTTACTTTCCCTTCGCTTCTTGTTTTTACTCGATAATTCCCTATTTCCGCGTCCTTCTGCATAGAAAACATCAATTATTAGTGATTGAGCTTCGTTTGTCCATTTTCACACAATTTATCAAAACCCTTATATTTTTTAGACTCATAATGCAGAAAAGGTTAGAAATAGTATTGAAAAACCACTAGATTGCTTGTCAAAAAGCATACCTTCCAGGTGCTCCACACACCCCCCTGCTTACCCTGTTTCATGTCCTCATGAAAACGTTGTAATTGACATGCAAGGCTGTGAGAGAGTAGGCCGGCGAAGGGATCTCATGAAGAGGTCGACAACCATGATTAGCAACTAGATGGTCAAAGAACTGATCTAACTGATCTGCATGCATCTCATATAGGGCCTGATATCCAGGTGCAGGATGCCAAATAATTGGGCTGCGAAATCGATACCCCAACCAGAGTGGTCCTGCTCGCATAATCCGTTCCCCATAGAGACTCAATCGACTGGCAGCCAATTCAAAATTCTCAAAGTTAAAGGGTTCCCTGAGCTGGATGTTTGGGTTAGAGGTTCGGTAGCGAAACTTTGCAGCATGGAGGGCATGGTCTTTAATAGTCAGGAAATACTCTAGACCATTTCGGATCAAGTCTCCATGCATGGGACCTAATATCTTCATGACACCTGGGATCCTCATCACACTCCTATGCTCTCTCCATAATGCTGCTGGGTCCCTAGGTTCAGCTCGTACCCATAGGTCTAAACTATTTTCTTGCCTCTGGAAGATGTTGTAAGCTTTAAGCCATTTTAACTGATTCACCCCAAATGAGATAAAGGCTTGGAATTGTATATCGCCAACGAAAGGGCCAGGATTCAAATCAGTTTCTTGGTCTAAGACAAGATTGTGCAGGTAAAATTCACATAACAACCTTTGAACTTTAACTCCATAGTGCTTGCAGCAGTCTATAAAATCATTAACAGTGTTGATATGGATAGGTGCTCCCGCCCTAACTGCTTTTATTTTTAATCTTAAATAACGTTCAAGCAAAAACAAAGCATAATTTTTAGCAGGGGCTCTACAAGTCAAAACATCAGTATACAAGGAACACAGGGTGTCCATCTGCTTAACAACACTATCTAGTCGACGAGTTACCTTAGCAACCTTTTCCTGCTCCTTCTGCCATCCTTCAAAGGCCTGGCTCTCAGACTGACTGATGTTTCGAAGTTGCTGTTGGAGCTCTTCATATCTTTCCTTGGGGACCATCTGTTCTCGCAATTGCTCGGCCTCCTGCTGGGCTTCCTTCATCATTTTATGCAAGGTTCTGGTTTTTGGGTCTTTCTTCCACACAGCCGTAGAAGCTGGAAGTTTAACCTGGACCTTCCTATTGCGTTGTTTGGAATTTTGGACCCGAATTACACCCGAGGGGGGTGCTTCTGTTTGAACCTCTTTGCTATCCGTTTCCTTTTTAATGCGAACAAAGGGTTGCTGCGGTCTTCCTACCACCGGAGCCTCTTGTTGTTCCATTGGAATGTCCATTCGTTCCTCCGGGCCAGATGGAACAGCAGTTTCTATTGGAACAACACCTTGTTCCTCATTATCATTTGGAACAGCAGACTGTTCCTCGACAGTAGGTCTCCTGATGGGGTTTCGTCCATCAAAACAAACTCTAACCCTCGGGGTTCTTGCTGCCGTGGTCCTCTTCCTTTTCCTTGCAGTTTTTTGTATTCTCAGACTGGCTTTCAACATTCTAATTTGTTTTCGGAGTCTGGCTATCGTGCCCAACATCCTCTGGTGCTTCTTCCTCAATTTCTCAATTTCCCTTGCCTCGGCAGAGGGTTTGGCCTTCAATCTTACTTCTTCTTCCTCTCCTGGAACATCTTCCGGCGACCTGGGGACAGATTGTCCCGAATTGATGTCTTCTGCTTCATTACCATAGCCAGGCAGGTTTTCTTCCCCTGCCTCTTCTGCATGCCTTTCCTCAGGTAATTCTTCTCCTGCGGGGCCATCAAGGACGCCTTCTGTACTGGAGGCTTGGCTGTATCCTCTCATATTGGCCAGAACTGCTGCCAATTCCTCTTCTCCTGGAGGGTCTTGCAACGGGCTACCCATAGATTGTGCGTTTCCTTCTTCTTGATTGTCTCGCTTGGTGGTCTCTTCTCCTTCAGATTGGTCGTGTCCTTCTTCAATTCCTCCTTCTGGCTGGTTAGTTCCAGCCTCTGATTGCTCAGCATTCCCTTCGGGTAATTCACCTTCCATTTCCGAAGGTTCGTCCTCGATTTCAATTGGTTGGGCCGCAGTTTTCTGAATCTTTTCCAACCTTCCTCGTATTCGAACCAATCGAGCTGACTTCCTGGGTCTTTCAGGCAGGTTGGGAGTGCCAACAGGTTATCTAGGTTTCTCTGGTTGTTCCGGCGTATCGGAGGGTCGCTTCCGTTTCAAAACAACATGCTTTTCTGCCGCCGACTTCTTACGTTTCTCTGATTGTTCCGGCGTGCTGAAGGACTGCTTTCGTTTTGAAGCAGCATGCTTTTCTGCTGCTGGCTTCTTATATTTTTCTGAACGTTCCAGTGTGCTGGAGGTTCGTTCAGATTTTGGGGGTGGTACAGCCAGTCCCTCTTTAACTGTTTCGACCAATTCCTCCCAGGTGCTTTGCTGTTGGGTAAGACTGTGGCTTATTATTAGCCGAATCAGTCCGTGGTGGCTAACAACCGTATCTGTGTGCTGAGCCTTCTTCAGGCTTCGGGCCGCATCATGTAATAACGAATTTAAAAGGGCAGGGAGATTTACAGAACATTTTCCCTTTAAAACAGCTAGAAGTTTTAAGTGACGAGCCCTTACCACATCTTTTCTCCCTTCGCAGGTGATATAGCTCTGCACTATCTTCGCCAGCTCGGTCCAGGGTTCCCCCAGTGTTGTCGGCAGAACTCCTTTCCCTTTGACTGTCAGACTTTGGCCTTCGCTTTGGAAAATTTCCATTACTTTCTGCAGTCTTTCCTTCTTTAGCTCCCATCTGGGTCCAACAGCTGGTAATCCTGAGGTTTCTGCGATAATGTCCTCCGTAACTTCTATCCGCTTTCCTCCGACTATAGAGTGGTTTTCCTGCAAATTTTGCAGGAATTCCAACGCTACAGCCTCATTCGATTCTTGCAGGCGGTTGAAGTAATTCAACCATCCTGCATTTTCCAGAATTTCGCGGGCAGCAGCGGACGCGGTCAGCTTGTGCGGTTCACTTCGGATTGTCCTCCCGCCCATGGCTTACTCCAGAAATAGACTCAGGGATGAAACATCGACTATTTTCAGTATTTACCAAGCAGAGAGGATACTCGATGCTAATTTTAGGAAGGATCTTTGCAGAGCATGCAGCAAAGAGAAAGATCGTGGATGGCAGTCCGTAGAATGAGATCATCATACCGTTAAATCGTGTCATTATTTTGCCCGAATGGTGTGCAGCCACGTGGCCATTGGAGTAATGAGGTTACCTCCCCCCCCGCGATCTGATAGGCTTCCCCCAGCCGTCAAAGAGAGGAGCAGCAGCCAGTCGGGAGTCAAATCATAAAGTACAGCAGGTAGAAATTATGCCATGTTGTAAAAGGACAATGGAGTACCGAAACCGAGGCAGAAAAGTGGATCACTTTGAAGATCAGCCAGTGTGATATAATGAGGAACCGAGGGGTTGGATGTCTGTCAACTGTACCAAGTCTCCAGTAGTCATTGTCAATTCCGTTGCCATGATTGGTGATAATGTTCATGCGATAATTATATCAGGGTGTGACATATGATACATGCAAAGGATATAAAAGAAAAACAGACTTAATATCATACCTGTTGGTGTAAATATTACGACTCCAATGCCATTAACAGAGCTCTGCTGCCAACAGGTGTTCATAACCTTGGCAAAGTTGTTTTATCTCACCCTCCGGAACCATTATCCTTTGTGTATCTACTGAAGAGTGCTTTGTCAAAATGCAGGCCATTATGCTGGCTTGGTGACCAGATAACCATAATGCCATTCACAAGGTAGGCACGAAACGTGGTCAGGCCGGCTCGTGATGAGACCTCCTGTTCCAAGGTTTGCTTGTTATTTTACCTTTGGACCATATCCCTGGTGTGGTGGCCGTAATGGGAATGCCACTTCGCTTCCATCCTTATGATCATGGTAGGCTGGCTCTGAATGAGACCCCCTATCCTGCATTTGACGATTTCATATCTTGTTTTTATTTTTTCTTTTATTCTTCTTTTACAGCACACTTCTCTTTTTATTTGTTCAATTACACATAAGGGTGGTTCCGCACTCCTTAAGAGTGGGGAATGGTGGAAGAATTCTTACAATCCCAACAGACAGATATAAATCGTTTGCTCATATACCTCAGTAATGATCAAGAAAGTTTTTAGGGAGATCGACATGATAAAAATTACCAAACCATGGTTCGGGAATAAGATAATGACAGTGAAGACGAAGTTTAATGTTCCTCCTCTTGTCTTCTTATATATACTGACTGTTAAAATAGTAGCGATTTATGATATGCTGGTTTCGGTATATCATGCTTTATGTTCATTGCATAATGTCATTGCTATATCTAAAGGATTTAGGAGAGCATAATCGCAAAACGTCCAAATAGGAGCAGAAAGGTTCTGATGGTGTCTCCTCTGAGCGAAGCATGTGAATGACTTATTTTGTGGAAAAGAAATAGCGGAATTAACCAAATTCTGCATCTTGGAAAAAGAAATATGCGAGTGTTGTTCCTTTTCGCAAAGGAACAGCAAAGCACAAAGAGTGCTGTTCCTTTTCGCAAAGGAACAGCAAAAATCCACACGTGCTGTTCCTTTTCGCAAGGGAACAGCAAAAATCCACACGTGCTGTTCCTTTTCGCAAGGGAACAACAAAAATCCACACGTGCTGTTCCTTTTCGCAAAGGAACAACAAAGCCAAAAAAGTGTTGTTCCTTTCCGCAAAGGAACAGCAAAAATTCCAAAACACAAACGTGTTGTTCCTTTTCGCAAAGGAACAACAAAAAATTCAAAACGCAAAAGTGCTGTTCCTTTTCGCAAAGGAACAGCAAAGCAAAAAGTGTTGTTCCTTTTTGCAAAGGAACAGCAGAATCACACGAGTGCTGTTCCTTTTGAAAAGGAACAGCAAAAATTTCAAAACGCAAAAGTGTTGTTCCTTTTCGCAAAGGAACAGCAAAGCACCAAAAGTGTTGTTCCTTTTTGCAAAGGAACGGCAAAGCAAAAAGTGTTGTTCCTTTTTGCAAAGGAACAGCAAAACACCAAAAGTGCTGTTCCTTTTGAAAAGGAACAACAGAATCACACGAGTGCTGTTCCTTTTGAAAAGGAACAACAAAAATTTCAAAACGCAAAAGTGCTGTTCCTTTTCGCAAAGGAACAACAAAGCACCAAAAGTGCTGTTCCTTTTTGCAAAGGAACGGCAAAGCAAAAAGTGTTGTTCCTTTTTGCAAAGGAACAGCAAAACACCAAAAGTGTTGTTCCTTTTGAAAAGGAACAGCAGAATCACACGAGTGCTGTTCCTTTTGAAAAGGAACAGCAAAATCAAACCAGTGCTGTGCAAAATAAGGTAACCAAAATACTACAAACAAAGATGAAAAGAACATATGTACAGGATGTTATGTACAAATTATGAAAAACGAGTTGCTTAAGTTATAGGTGAGGAAGATTTCACTTCCTCTCCTAAGATCTCCAAATCAGTATCTTGCTGTAGCTGTTGACAAAAGGATTCCCGAGTAAGAGGTCTTCGATAGAGACGAACTCGGTGGCCATTTACTTTGAACGTATGTCCAGAACCATCAATTGTGATCAGAGTGAGGGTCCCATTGTCGTGCACCTTCTGGATCTCATATGGTCCTAGCCAGCGAGTCTGGAGTTTCCCCGGGAAATCGTGGAACCGAGAATCGTATAACAGAGCCCAGTCTCCTTCATGGAAGACTTTATTCTTTATAAGTGCATCATGCCACTTAGCTCGCTGTTGTTGGATTAATGCTGTGTTTTGCAATGCAAAGAGCCTAATCTCATCCAATTCGTTGTTTTATCGTAGTCGATTGATCTGTGCCTCATTCAGATCTAGGCCGACCTCTTGTGCAATTCGTAGTGTTTGGATCTCAAATTCGATAGGAAAGATTGGTTGTTTCCCAAACACCAATTGATAAGGCGAATAGCCTGTCGTACTTCTCCATGTGGTTCTATAAGCCCACAATGCTTCAGGTAGCCGAGCAGCCCAATCACACCTGTGTGATGCGATAGTCTTTGTTAAGATTGATTCAATTATCTTGTTACTGTTTTCTACTTGTCCATTTTCCTGCGGATGGTAGGGGGTAGTAATCTTATGTTGGATATGATAGTTGTTAAATGTTGCAGCTAGTTTATTTCCAACAAATTGTGGTCCACCATCTGTAATTACTTCTCTCGGAAGTCCATAACGTACAAACAAATGGAACAAAAATTGTATTACCGAATCTTCTGTAGCCCTAGCTAATGATTCAGCCTCAACCCATTTAGTAACATAGTCTGTTGCTACCAGGATGTATGTCCTCTGGTTTGATGGTGGATTAATGGGCCCGACGAAATCGAGAGCCCATCGTTCAAATGGCTCAATAACCACTTGTGGTCTCAGAGGCATTTCATCAGCTTGACCAGGTTTTCCTGCTCGCTGGCAGCTGTCACAGGCCTGCACAAACTTTTTCGCGTCCTTAAAGATTGTAGGCCAATAGTATCCTGCCTGTAGTATTTTATGTGTTGTTCTCTTGTCGGCAAAGTGCCCCCCGCATGGTCCATTATGACAAGCCTTTAAGATGTCTAGGATCTCATCCTCTCGAATACACCTCCTGATTTGCATGTCTGCCCCTGTATGGAATAAATGGTCTCCAATCCACGAAAATCGAGTGCTTTTTTGAACAATTTGCTTTCGTTCCTGAGGGGTTAGGTGTTTTGGTAACTTACCCACTGCAAGATAATTGGCGACGTCAGCATACCAGGGTGTTCGAATGGCAATGGCAAACAGATGTTCGTCAGGGAATTGATCCTCCACGGCTGCTGCTTCGATTGATTTGGGTATTCTTGAGAGGAAGTCGGCTACAGGGTTCTCCTTGCCGGGTCGATCCTTAATTGTGATGTCGAACTCCTGCAACAGGATCAACCATCGAGTTACTCTAGCATTTGTGACAAGTTTGTTTGCTAGATATTTGATAGCAGAATGATCTGTATATAACACAACAGGATATCCTGTAATATAATGCCTAAATTTATTAACAGCATGAATTACAGCCAGGAATTTCTTTTTAGTAACAGTATAATTGAGTTCGGCAGAGGATAAATTTTTGCTAATATAGTAAATAGCGTATGGCTTCTTATCCTCTTCTTGTCCTAGGACTGCACCGATTGCTGTATCCGAGGCATCCGATGAGATTTGGAATGGCAAATTCCAGTTTGGTCCTCGAAGGACTGGAGCTATTGACATCAACGTTTTCAATTCTTTAAAAGCCTGGTCACATTTCTCTTTCCACAGGAAATCAACATTACCAGTTAAGGCATATAGAGGTGCTACAATTCGTGAATAATGTTCTATAAATCGTCTGTAATATCCAGAAAATCCAAGGAAACTACGTACCTCTGTTTGAGTAGTGGGGGTAGGGATGAGCAAAAGAATCTGAATTTTAGCAGGGTCTACCTGGATGCCAGCTGCTGAAATCTAGTGCCCTAGAATGAGCCCTTCCGTCATCATCATGTAGCATTTCTCGTGGCTCAGGCAGAGTCTGGTAGCAATGCAGCGTTGTAGAACTTTTTCCAGGGTATCCAGAGCTGGATCAAATTCATCCCCATACGGTGTGAAGTCATCCATATACACCTCAAGTCCATCGTTTATTAGATCTGCAAAAATACTGAGAATAGCCCTTTGAAATGTAGCAGGGGCGTTACATAGGCCGAAGGGTAATACTCGATAGGCAAACGTTCCCCAGGGGCACGTAAGGGTAGTTTTATCCTGGTCTTCAGGGGCAATTTGGATTTGGTTATATCCATTGAAGCCGTCCAGGAAGGAGAAAAATTTCTTCCCTGCTAACGTGTCCAATACTTGGTCTATAAATGGGAGGGGAAAGTGATCCTTCTGTGTAGCCTTGTTTAACTCCCTGTAATCCACGCAAATCCTCCATTTTCCATTTTTCTTGGGTACCACCACAAGGGGAGAGACCCATTTACTGTCAGAGATAGGGTAAATAAAGTTAACATCTAAGAGCTTCTGAAGTTCGTCTTTTACTATCTCTTTTAGGTGAGGGTTGAGTCTTCTTTGTGGCTGACGGACAGGTCTTGCATCTTTCTCTATATAGATGTGATGGGTGCATAATTGAGGATCAATCCCCTTCATGTCAGGATAATCCCACGCAAATGCATCCTTGTATTTTTGTAACAGATTAACAAGCTTTATTTCTTGATCTGATGTAAGGTTGGCGTTAATATTCAGAGTTTTACCAGGTTCAATTTCCACTACTTTACTATTGGCAACAACAGTTACTGGTATTGTCTGGTCATGTGGATCTTTTAAGGGATCTTCTTCTAGCTCACTGTCAAATGCTGCTTCTATCATAAAACACTGCATATGTGTTCTAGCTTCAGTTTGACTAATAAAATTGTTAATGGCGTCGTCTTCTGTTTGATCTTTAAAGTCTAAAGCCTTCTGTATAGTTAATGGAGATCTGATGTTGTTAGCAAGATATGACACAGGATAAGAGTTAGTTTTAATCATTGGCAGGCTTGGCTGTGTTGGAGGATATAAAATTAAATTTTTAACATCTGGTCCTTTGGCTATAGTCATGTTTCCCTGCCGACAGCCAATGTAGGCATCGGTAGTAGCAAGCCAGGGTCTGCCTAGGATTAACGGATGTCCATCTAGTCGGGTTTTAGGATTAATTACCAGGAAATCTGTGGGATACTCCCAGGAATCTACGGAAACCATGACATCATTCAGAGTACCTTCTGGTCGAACTACAGATCGATCTGCCAATTCTAACAGAGTAGAGGTAGGTTCTACTGACGTGATGCCAAGCTTTTGGCAGGTGGAGGTTGTCAAAATGTTGATTGCAGCTCCCAGGTCAACTAGAGCGTTAGTCAGGGTTTGGCCATAGATTTGAACAGTTACAATTGGGTTCCCGGGATCTTCATATTTGATAGGTGTCTCTTTTCCTGATAATAGGTCGGATAAAGTACCAACTACTTGGACTCTAGGGTTAATATTTGTATTCCTCCTTGATTTTTTGATGCATAATTCTTTTATGGTTTTTGCATATATAGGAATATCTTGTATGGCTTGGAGGAGTGGAATCTTTATATACAAATTTTGTAATTCTCCCAAAATGTCGAAGTCTGGAGGTTGTATAGGTCGAGATATGACTAATCGTTCTGGGAAAGGAGGAGAGGATGTACTTTCTTGTTTATTGTTTTGCTCTTTGTTTTCATCCTTCTGTTGTGGGGGTTGTTCTATTGGTAACTGATCTTCAACGCGAATTGTTTTGTCTCCCTCTGTTTCTATTATTCGTCCAGATCTTAACTGAAGATCGTTGCACTCCCTTAGGTCAGACTCAATCTCTGATGTATCTATGATTTGGATGGATTGGACTGGCCTATTATTAGGATTGGGATTGGGTTGGGCTGGGAGTTGCGGTCTCAGATTAGACTGGGGATTTTGTTGTAAAGCTGGCAGAGTTGGTTGAGGGAGTGGGATTGATCCTGCTGGCTGATATGTCGTTCTTGGCCAGCTTGTCTGCCAGGATGAGCTTTGCGAAGTGGAAGGGGTCCACTGCGGAGGATAGGAACTATTCTGCCAATATGGTGGAGGATAAGGGCAGTTTGGCCAACCAAATTGGGACATCCAAGGATTCGGAGTAGGAAACATTTGAGGTGACCAATTTGAAAACGGGGGTTGAGACTGGTTTTGCCACATGTTCTGTTGCTGAGTATTGAACTGCGGGGGTTGAAAAGAAGAGGAGGGGTCTGAAAACATACCTGATTGCCTAGGCTGCCATTGACGACGCTGGTTAATAAAATATGCTGGTTCTGGCTCCTCTTCTGCTTCTTTGTATACTGCCTTCAAACCAGGAAGTGAAGGGCAGCTTTCGGTCAGGTGGTCCTTGGTGCAGATAGCACATATTTGGACTGTATCCAGCGGGCATTCCTTGTGGCTGTGTTTCTTCCTGCATCGTGGGCAAAAAACTGCTAGATTCTGCTCCGCCTCGACTTGCTTCTGTTTAGCCTACACAATGTCAAGTTGTGTAGTTAATGTTCCCAGGATATCAGTTTAAAAATTTTCTAGTAAATTTCCAAGTTCCACCCGTGTTACTCCCTCTGTTGATGTTCTGTTATCTCTGGGGAAGCGATCATATTCCGCTGGTTTTATCCTCGTGCTGCCTCTTGAGCTCCTGATACACAGATCAATGATATCAGCAAAATTTTCCTGATAAATGTCTCCTTTCCCCATAATGTTTAACGTTTCGATCCATTGCTCTTTCATACCTCTAATTAATGCAGTTTTCAACACGTTATCAGGCAGAGGTAGCGATGCATAAGGGGATCTTTGCAAGTTATATTGGAAACGTTCCACATATTCTTCTAAGGTTTCGTTTGGTATGGCTGACATTTGAAAGATTTCATCTTTTAGTTCTCTCGACCTACAGTAATCTTGATATTTCTTTAAAAAGGCTTCTTTCATTTGATCCCAATTGTTAATAACCCCACCACCTAAGCCCATAAACCATCTTAACGCAGCCCCTTTTAATGTAGAGGGGAACAATTTCAGTTTCTGGAGATTGGTGGTGTAGTCGTATCCTCTACATAATACATCAAATTCGAACAAGAATGCGTCCGGATCTTTTGATGTAAGGCCATGAAATGTGGGAATATGCTGGAGAGGGATGGCTTTCATGGGCGCATTTGCTGCAAAATCTACTATCGGATATTGCAATGTGGAGGTCTGGGTGTTTGGCTGATTCTGCGCCATGGGATCGAATATATGCCAGTAATCTTCAGGAATTTCCAAGAGAGTGTTCCTTGGTTGAGGAGGGGTAGTCTTAACAGGGATTGTCTTAACACCACTCCCTTGATCAGGGATGATAATGGCCCCAACTGTCTGCGGTGAATGAATTCCTTCAACAAGGATTTTTACAGCGCTTCCCTTGTCCGGGCTATTTAAAGGCTGGTTTAATTCAATAGGAGATCTAGGTTCCTCAATTTCCCCTGTTTCTCCTTCTCCTTCACAAAGGTTACTTTGGGTCCCTTCGTGCAATGGTCCAGGAGTCAAATTTTCAATTTCTTGAAAATCCTGCTCCTCTGTTCGACTGTGCACCTCAGCAAAGGCTTCAGATGGTGATCCCGAGGCCTGAAGGGAACTAGTAGGCTGTTTAGAATTGACTTTCTTATAACCTACTGATGGCTGAGAGTCGGCTTTCTTATAGATTTCGTCTATGAAGGTCGTTCGTCCAAGGGTCACTGGCCCCTTAGCTTTGGATGGAGGCTTTTGATCTTTCTCTAACTTTTTCTGCTTAGTCATGCACTCCAATTAAACTGCTAAATCCTATTTAACCAGCAATTCTACTAAGAGAGCGGACGGTGGAGCAGGGCTTTTACATGCTCCGTACGCAGGTTCTTACCTTCCGTTTTTAAAATCCAACTCCCTCCTAGCAGATTTGCGCACTACTCTATAAAGGACAAATGGCTATTACCCCTTCCCCGGCAACGGCGCCAAAATGTAGAGCGATAACTAGGGTCTCTCACACCACCAATTATTCCACATTATTAAGTCAATCCGGGATCGTTTTGTTCTTTCAAGGAGTAACTCAATCCGAGGCTGTTCTGTCCAAGTAATGCTCGGTAGTATAGCGTTCTAATGACTTGAAAGGAAACAAACACTAAGCTGTAACTAAACCAATTCAGAAGATGAAATCACACAAGGCAGATGATCAGTCAAGGGTACGGAACCAATAACCCTTCCCTTTAGAAACTGATAAAGAAAGGAAACCAAAGCATGGACTTATAGGTCTGGGAGCTAGGCAGCGTCTTGCTGGGCTCACGACAGCCTTAGGCCTGCTATCACGCGAAAGCAATAAAGGCAGATTAGCGAAAGTAAAATGGAACAACAATTCTAAAATGGAACAACAGTAATCAAATGGAACATCAAACTATCATAAACAGGAAACGTCAATCATATAAATTGGAACAGCAGCTCAAATGGAACAACAAACTCAAATGGAACAGCAAACTCAAATGGAACAGCAAACTCTGATGTATGTACGCGTTCTATACTATTGTAGCGATCCGAGAGTAATGTATGATGTGACTATGTTTCTGAACAAAGTGATATTATCTTCAAGCCTCACAAATACTTATTTTATATGAATCTAATAATAATAACATTCACACCAATATTTTGCCGTAGAAATGGATGCAATTTGAATAGATTCACTTTGTGTAATACAGAGACGTGGATTAAAGAGCTTATTCAGATTCAGATATTAATTAAGAAGCATAGTCTATCATGTAAAAAATATATCGGATTACTGAAACAAGAGAAATAAGCAAACCACACAAATCACCGTATGTTACAACAGCAAGTGACCGTCGGAGCTGGGCCCTTGGCTACCAATGGTACACTGCTTAAAGTTACTTCAGATGCAGAAACGAAGTGAACACCAAGTCCTTTATATTGATTGCATTAACAAAAGTATACAAAATCAGATCTTACAAAACTTAATGATCAAAGTTGTTCTGAGTTTATAATTATAACAACAGTCGTCCCCACGCTCGATGGCGTGGTACCTTTATATAACAGAAATGACGGAGATATCTAGATACAAAAGATAAGCTTAAAGCAGCGATCCCTCAGGATCGAACATCCTGAGGGATTCGCTAATCGTTCAGTTCTCCTCTTTCCTTCTTGCGTTCTCCGTCTCGGTATCCAGCGTTCTTTTCCTGGACTATTCGGCTCTAAGTTTACTTGATCTTGTCCGCATCCGGTTCCCTGTCGACGGGACAGCAGTTACTTTCCCTTCGCTTCTTGTTTTTACTCGATAATTCCCTATTTCCGCGTCCTTCTACATAGAAAACATCAATTATTAGTGATTGAGCTTCGTTTGTCCATTTTCACACAATTTATCAAAACCCTTATATTTTTTAGACTCATAATGCAGAAAAGGTTAGAAATAGTATTGAAAAACCACTAGATTGCTTGTAAAAAAGCATACCTTCCAGGTGCTCCACAACCACCTTGCCTCTAGGAATTAGGTGGAGCAAAGAAGAAAAGCGAGTGTCATAGCTAGGAAAAACTTCTTCCTTTCAAAAGAGAAGCTTGTAGAAGATAAGAATGGAGTGAGAATAGAAAGTTTACCTTACCCTTGGGATGAGGTAGCTTACCATATCCTCAAGTACATATCTTGTGAAGGAATATTAAGTGTGGTTTATGCCTACCACTTCAGGCTACTCTAGGAGCTGATATTTAAGGTAGAATTACCTCTCCCTCAAAGACTTAGTGTCCCCCATTTCCTCCTATAGCCAATCATGGAGATGAGTCAGAAGGTGAGGGAAGGAAAGAACCAACATTTAGCTCACCATGGCCTCATCAAGTTAATAGTGATGGATGCTCTAAACCACTTGAGGCTTCCTGTCTCATGGAACAAATATGTGGATATGGATAAGGAGACTTTCATAGAAACCCAAACCATCACACCAGGAGAGACACCAACCTCTAGTATTGGAGGCAAATAAGGCAAAATAGAGGAATAATAAGGATAAAAAACAAAGGAGGAAAAGGAAGCAAGAACAGAAGAGGAAGAGAGAGAAATATAGGAAAAAGAGGCAACAAAGATAGAGGAAGGAGAAGCAAAGATGGAAGGAGAAGAGTGGGAGAATAAAGGAGAAGAAAGAGTAATCCCTGAGGAGACTTCTTAACCCCAAGGAGCATAAAATACTTAATAGGAAGTACCTGCAACATTAGCTACATTTGGAACTCCTGTCAATCTTAAGAGGAAGCAATCAAGACAAAGTCAAGTGTATTTTAGAACCAGGAAGAGCACCATAATTAAACAAGGGAAAACATAAAATCCTACAAAGGTTCCTCTAATTGTTGATGAGTCACCAAGAAAAAAGAAAGAAATAGGACCCAGTGAAGGAAATATTGAGGAGGTCACTCCTCCTCACCTATAACACCTATGAGTAGGCCTACCACTAGATCAGTCACCTTTAAGAATCCAAGGACACAATCTGCCTTTGAGAAAGAATAAAAAGAGAAGCTAAAGGAGGATTAGGGTTTGCTACAGAAGATATAGGGTTTTCTACAAGAGGGGAAGAGTTTGCTACAGGCAAAACAACGGAAGCTACATGAGCACAAGAAAGATCTAAAAAAGGAAGCCACCGCTTCAAATTCAGTTGGAAAATATCTACAAGAGCTCCAAGAGCCTGGCCCACAACCTAGATTGGGGTCCTACTATAAATTTATTGGAGGGAGGATTATCCTTGAAAAAATTTCAATCCCACTCCTCTATGAGTTTGAGATAGAGAGAGGTAGAACCCACAGGTGTATGCGAATTGCTAAATCTAAGAATGTGGAATATGTGGGCCTTATGGAAGAGAAGGTCATTGAAATGGGCAAAGAGTTAAGTGATTTGAGAATTAGGGAGTCTATGATGAAGGAGAAACTATAAGCAGAAAACACAAGGTGGAGAGAGAGTTTGTAGGAGAAAGAAACAGAACTTGCCACCATGGAAAGACTCTCTATGGAAGCCCTACAATGCAGGAAAACATAAAATTATTATGATTTGTTTCTCAAAGAATAGTGACTACAATTCCAAATTAAGACTCTAGCACAATATGGATCTCTGCCTTTTGAGGACTACAGGCAATTTATTCAGTTTTGTAACCAAACTAACATCAAAGACAAGGCAAAATTAGTTGAATTTTATAAGCACAATCTGACTTTGAAAAATTTGAATTTTTGGGATCCCAATTCAGATCGGGGGATATGAAGCTAATGGCTTTAGCATCTTGGATGACTCATGAGGAGACAAGAGCTAAGGAGGTGAAAAAGGTAATGGAAAAAGAGGAGAAGGAACCATTGTATATCATAGTAGAGCTAGTGAGCCCTAAGGTTGTCATTAGCAATCATAGCCTCATCTCCAATGATGTTGCTTTAGCACCCAAATACATTGCTACCCAGGAACAAGCCATTATACACTTTGAAGGCACATTTAGGATGTTTGGAACAGAAAGTCTACAAGCCTACCATAGAAGATGGCATGCCTTACCCTACAACCTACAAATCATAGAATATCACTCTCCTAAAAGGCTAAGGAATGCCTTGGAGAGAACACCATTATACAAGAGGATCATGCAGAGGATGAAAATTGGGTGGATATGACTCAAACTCATTCTACCCTTGCTGCTAGGCTTACAAGAAGCAAGAGATGAAGTAGAAGAGCAGAGGGAGAGGACAGAGATAGAAAATATCATTTTTTTATCCACAAGAGGGCACACAACCTAAGGAGCCTTGGGATGTCAAGGAGGCCATCAGGTCCATGAAAGAGGTTCACAAGGATGATTGAGTTCCTCAGAGGATGAGAAACACCTTCAGCAGGGGGGTGATGATGAGTCTCATCAATAGGTATATTTTGAAGATCATTATGCCATCCTCCAGCCTTAAACTATCCTTTTCTCACGTTAATTCACATTTTTTGTTATATTATGCTTATCAAGAAGAGTAAAAGGTGTTTGTCATAAGATGTGGCCTAATGTGGTTTAATTGCAGGAAAAGAAGCATTTTTAGGCTATTAATATGCAGGGGTTTGGCGGAGACAACTAGGAGAGAATCTAGGGGGGTTTTCCACCTCCTTAACACCCTAAAATCGGCTTTGGATCATAGTATCCTCTCTCACCAATTCAAATTCATCAGCGGTCGAGTGACTCCAGGTCCATGTGAAGATCAAGAGGGACAAGATCCACCATTTTCGAGATCAAGGAGGGAATCACTCTTACTTTCAAGGGAGTTTCCATCAGCTGCCCTTTTCTATAAATAAATAAGAAGAAAATATCAATAGGATTCGAAGTTTTTTTTCAGCCAGGTGTAGCTATTGAGCTTGAAGCTTGACATTGTTACTTTGAACTTTTATGTGATATATGAGACCTGAACTTTTTTATAATGGGAAGTTGGATTTTAGGTTGCATCTAAGTTAGTTTCAGAGGTTTGAGACCATTGGGTTTGGGCCCAACCCAGAGGCTTTGGTCCCTCTTTTTGTACTTATGTTTCTTCTTGATTCCAAGCAGTTCATAGATTCTTTCATTTCAGTATAGATTAATCTATAAAAACATGTGGTTTCAGCCTCCACATCACCTCTCTTGTGGGAGAATGAATGGAAGGATTAACAACCACAGCCAAAAAATATTGTTTTTATGATTTCTGGAAATAGATTAGTGTTAGTTGTCATGTTTTCCATTTGCCTTCTATAACTTAGAAGTCGGTTTAGTGATTATATCAGTGTTAAGGTATAAACTAGATTTTATTTAAATTCAACTCATCTCTTCCATCACAATTTATCTCATTTTGGTAATGATAAATGGTTGCATGCATGTGATTTATTGCAGCGTTATGTTGATCTACAAGGAAGGGCACCTTTACCAGTTCAATATTGAGCTCCTTCATCTTCTCTTTGCACCTTCAAATTTTTTCCCAAAACTCTATTTCATAAGTCATTTTGCCTAGTATATCATGAGCACTTATCCTAGTGCAAGATAGAACTATGAGAGATCCTAAGCTTGGGTAGGGGCTCTGCCCAACCTTCCTTCATTTGCTTCAACTTCCATCCACCTCTTCGTGCCCTTAAGACATCATTTTCACCTTCACAATCCACTCGGAAGCCCTCCTGTAGCAATAAGGGACCTCCTGTAGTAGCCACCTATAGCAAGCCTGTAGCATGACTTTCTTTCATCAGTTTTTATCCTTACTACAACTTTGACTCAAACAAGATGAATAATGACCACCAGCTATGATTTGATGATCAGGGGAATCTCCTAGGCCACTCCAAACATTCCTTTTCTTCACAACAAAACATAGTAGAATTAGTTTCTTTTATCACAAGTATGATGCAAGTAGGCTACTGAATTTCAAGAAAGTGTGAACTAGGTATATGATACATGTGAGTATGATTGGTATTTTGATGAATTATGCAAGAAAAATTAGTTTCCTTTCTGCAAGTAGACTTGGTAGTTTTATGGATTCTGCAAAATAAAATAGCTTTCTTTCTGCAAGTAGATTAGCCTTTGTCCTTTCATGAATTGATTAGTTAGCATTTACAAGTTGATTCAATGGAATTTCCACTTTCATAGCTAGAAGTAGTTTCCAATTGTACCTTCATCAACAAGCTTTCATTCTAATTTAGTAGGAGGAATGGCCTCTGAGCACTTTTGATCTAATGTCATAGCTGAGGGTGGCATGAGTGGAATCCAATTTATTGTGTATATAACATTGTCACCTCTAAGTTTGTAAGAACCCTAAGTTAATAGTTTGAGTTGAGGAGCCCTTGGGAGTTGCAACATTCTTGGTGCAATACCAACACTCACAGTGGTATCACTTACATTATCATTTGAACCCTTACATATGGTCTACAGGTATCTTCAATCTACTTGGAGACCCATGAGGTTACTTTTGTACCCCCACACCCATTGGGAGCACCACGGGTTTATTATTTGGAGAATAAGGGACCAACCCATTTTCCACTAATTTTGGGAGTCCTATTCATCATTTTGGCACTTATGGACTTCATAAAGCTTCTTAGAAGGCCCAGTGACATGTATTATTGATCATTCAACCTATTAAGAGGCTTATTCTTTTGTTTATGGGCTGGTTTGGTGGGCTTGTCACCAAAAGTTAGTTATTTTTCACATTATTTTATTTTAGGGGCTAATGTAGTTCTAATTATCTAAATCAGACTCATCAGAGGTGTATAAATAGAAGTGATGAGGATTCATTTTAGCATCATCACTTGGATTTGGAACCTGTATTTCTTTAGATATTTTTGCTATCCTTCTTGGAGGACGAATTTTTGGAGCATGGAATGAATTTTGATGTTTGGATTATTTTCTCATGTCTTGGAGCTTCTTATATGGAAAATTTTGGATGGTTGGATATATTCTTATACATGTAAGTACATTTTAATGCTATTCTTTCTTTCCATTTTTGTCACATACATTGTTGTTGGGATTTCACTATACTATGGCTTATCTGTTGCATCTTTGTGGAAATTTTGTTTCTAGATAGTGAATGCTTCATTATGGGCCATGTATAGTGAATGAATGTTCATAGGGATGTTTCATTGTTGAAATTCATCTTGATAGGCCATATACCTTGCAAAAATAAGTATAAAGTCTTTGAAGTTTCTTTTGTTGTTGCTCTTGTGCTAAGTAAAGTTGTCTTTGAGGCCTCCTTGACCTAGAAAATCTAAAAGTCCATAGTCATAATTCTACCTGACTCCAATCTCCCTAAAGGATTAGGAATTGGTCCACCAAAAGGTGATCACCTTAAACCTTATTCATTCTAATCCCTCTTCTTTTTTATGCCTATCCCATTAGGTCTCCCAGGGAACCATTTATCTTTCAAACCAACCATATAAGTAAAGAAAAAAAAAACGATCTTGGCCCCACTGTGTTAGTGTGTCTCCTAGGTTCCCTCTAATTTTGAAGAAATTCTAACGGTGGGATTTTGAGATATCTCAAGCCCTATCCCCGAGATTGAATCTTGCCCTTGGTTTCCTTATGCTAGAAACCTCATTGGGACCCTCACATTGTCTTGCATCAAAAAATATTTCCTTAGTCTCTTTCTCCCTCCAAAATACATCAAGCATATCATTGGTTGCTAAACCCTCCCCCCTTGACCTTGTTGAGAAATCTAGGGCATAGAGATTAAGTGTTTTCTCTTCTATTAGTAACTGCTTGTGAGTACTTTTTACTTCTTTATATTAGGATATTCTTTTACTTAAGTTATTATTGTTCTTCTTCATCAAACAACTACCAATGTATAAACCATAAAGAGATAAGAGACAACAAATATAGGTTATCATCCAGGGCCAAAACCTCTAACTCTTTGAGATGAAAGCCCGAACAAATTATTCTTCTTGTAGAGATTCCAATTGATGAATACCAAGACCCTTGACCTTTTTTCCTCTCCAAGACCAAGACACAATTCCTCTTTCTCTTCTTCTCTTTCGAGCCCAAGTCAACACTAGTCAAACTTCTGCTCCTTCCTTGTTTTCGACTACCCATCAACTTCGGCTTCCTAGTCCTTCATTAGTTTCAGTCTCCTTTTCATACAGATTCCTTCTAACTTCCCTCAGCTTCCTTTTACACTTGTTCTTCTTCAAACTCATATATCTAAGAGGATTGTAATTCCTCTTGACCTTACTACAGCAGGAGATCTCCTTCTACACATATGTGACAGCAAAAACACTCTTCAAATAGACCCAATAAAATGAAGCTAAGAGCTTCACTTTTCTTCCTTCTTCCCTCGCTAATGATTAGGCTTCCATTCCCCCTTCTCACACTTCCTCCAATTGCATACCATAATAGAATCCTTCACTGAAATCTCTCTAAATTTATGCTTTGTAATGGTGTACGAACAACCCTATTTATAGTTGTATGTCATCATAATAATCCAAAATGACAGGAGGATGAACCAACATGTCTTTTGTAAAGACTTTATTATTCCTTTTGAATCTGACCTTGAGGATGAGACTTTGCTTGGTCTTGGGGGGATTTTATATTAATTTAATGACTCATACAAATGTGTAACATGCCCAAGAGGGTCCTTCATACATGATATTGACTCAATTTGACTTTATGACCAATCCTAAGGACTCACAATGGGAGTCATACTAAAAATAAAATTCCTTGCTCATGAAACCCGTGAGACAAGAATTACAATAATAATTTTATTTTATTCTTTTCATCAATTACATAAAATCACAATCACACATGTCATTATGAAGACCGAACCTAGTTACTTTTCAACACTCCCTCTCAACTAGGGAGGTATTCAAAATGGTACACGGTCATTCTCAATCTGAAGAAATTCTCATAAGATGAGTCGGATTGGTAACGCATCTGTATAGCATCATATCAACTAGCATTGTCACATAGCAAGGCCTTGACTAACAACTCTATCTCTCCACGATATCTGAGCACAATGCTGGCAAGACCAAGGATGTATAAACACCCTCATCATTGTCTCTCTTAGAACATACCCCACCCAGGTTCTCAAGGTGTGTTCCACCAGGATTATTATTATCTTGGATTCCCAGTCCTTAAAGAATACCAGTCCTCAATAATTACTCTTATCTTGGATGCCCTAATACATACTCAAAGATCATCAGATGCCAAATGCTTACCCAATCCTCCATTATGTCTTCCCAAGTGAAGACAAGAATGATATGTCTATCTCTCCCTCTTAATTAGGGAGGACATATCTATTCCAATAAAGGAATGTGCTCATTCCTACGGAAGGAATGTACCTAAGCTCCTTCTTAGCTTAATAATTTCCAAGTTTCTTCTAAGTAAGAAACTTGTGTCCAAGCTCCCTCTTAATTAGGGCCTAAAGCAGCTTCTTAGGTGGAGATGATGGGACCACAATCTACTTGAATAACGCCTTTTCATGATGTCATGAACTTCTTTTCGTTATCTAGGAGTATTCATGTTTGGGACTTCTACATAGGGCACCGACCATCCATCACTTTCATCCATGAGTCAGCCATGTCATCATTGGAAAGTGATCCATCAGTCCATATATGGCCTTTCTTCATGCCATATTGTTATCTTCATGCCATTTTTACTTAATTATCTTTCATCCTACAATATGTGCATAGGTGGTGGAAGATATCCATAGATATTCCCTTCGCATCCCTACATAAACCCATCTAGATATTCAAAAATAAAGGAAGGAACATTAAAATCAACATTACCTTTGTGATGGTCTTTCATCGTGACATATTCTAGTTTGCATCAGCATCCTGCATACATATCGACACATTTCCCAAAGATATATATATATTTTCAAGGGTCTCTTTCTTTTTCAGAATCCATCAGAGTCTTCATATCTTCAATGGATAAATCCTAGTTAAATTTTCTTGGTCTTTCGGATGTTGATTACCTTTACCATGGTTTCATATTCCATGACCTCTTCCTTCCTTTCTTCACACATTGCGTTCCCAGGAACTTCCAATAAGAGTTATTCATGAAAAATGTATGATGAACCTTATACTAGATGACCTTTCCACTAGTTTTTTCAATGAGATTCCTAAGAGCTCTATCCTCGAATTCCATAGATTCTAATAGTCTTTCATGCTTCTCTATGATGATGTTCGAGCTCTTGCTTCATTTGTATGTTTACCATGATGCCTTCTTACTAAGATGCATTCAACCATGGTAGAGGTCTCTCATCTTTTACTTTCTCCATGCTATCCATCTATATTATGAGTAGTGTCTAAGGGTCTGTATAGTTCCCTTCTTTCATCATGCCTTTCAAAATATTAGCCCATCCATCTTTTACTTCTTGTACCTACAATACTATTTAGCAAGTACCCCAAGCAAAATATGATACCAAAACATGATGTTAAGTTACCTTTCTAGGGTTTTATGCAATCAAGAGGTCATTCTAGGGTTTCTTAAATTCAAACCTTAGATCATACTCTTTTTCCTTTATGTTATTCTAGAGTTTTTCTTATGCCCTAGAAATCTAACAAACCCTAGAAATCAAATCATGGGGAACAAATACCTTAGAATTAGGATTTCTAAATACTAGGGTTTTCTTAACATACAAACCCATAACTTCAACCCTACTATATCTTATGATGGACCCTTGAAAATAAAAATTATCATACATACCTTATGTATACCTACCTGTAGTGCTCAGTACTTTGGCTGCCATGATTCTTCACAATGGTACTGTATTTTTTCATTGATTATTTTTCATCTTCATGACCTTCCTTTTAATGAGTCTTCAGAGATATTGCCATTCTTATGATGGGACTTGCTCCTTCATGTGTTCCTTCAAGATCTAGTATGACTGCTTATGAAACTACTTTTCCACAGAATTTCAACGTAGAGATTCTCCTGCTTGTAGTTTCTTGGTTCCACCATATTTTTCAAAATGTATAAATGAGTATTAGTCTTCTTGAAAGACTGATCGTGTTACGGAGAACAAGAATGATTGGTGCCTGCACTCTTTGTGCCACAGATATTAAAACATTATGTTTTTTATCTTCTTGAGGAGCTCGATCTTTCTCTGAGGTTGTTCAGAAATTTGGTTCTGAGATTTTGTTGTCTTTTGAACAGTCCTTTTTCCTCAATGTCTAGAGGGTCACTTTTTATGTCATTAGGCTTTCAGTCTTTTGAGATAGTAATATGGTGATCTTCAAAAGCTATTCCTTTAAGTACATGGACCGAGGATCTACTCATTTCGTTGAAAAGATAATATTGTAGCCTAAAACTTTGCTTGACTTTGGAGAGAGTTTGATTATGTATAGAGAGATGAAGATCACTGTCTCTTTCTTCCTATATTGAGATCAAATCTTGAGAATATTTGTGCCCATAATTTTCTTTTGAACTTGGTCCTTAAGCATACTTGAAGATTCATTGTTTTTCTTCTATGCCTTGACTTTTCTTGATACTCCTTTTGATGCCTCTCTTCAAACTGATTTTTCTGATATTTACCTTAGCTCTTGATGATCCTTTTAGTGATTTAATTCTGAGTGTCCATCTTTAAGTTTACCTACCTTCTTAACTTGACACCTTAGCTCTAATACCATGTTGAGAAATCTAGGGCATAGAGATTAAGTGATTTCTCTTCTATTAGTAACTACTTGTGAGTACTTTTTACTTCTTTAGATTAGGATCTTATTTTACTTAGGTTATTAGTGTTCTTCTTCATCAAATAACTACCAATGTATAAACCACAAAGAGCCAAGAGACACAAAATATAGGCTATCATCTAGGACCAAAACCTCTCACTCTTTGAGATGAAAACCTGAACAAATTCTTCTTCTTATAGAGATTCCAATTGATGAATACCAAGACTAAGACCCTTGACCTATTTGCCTCTCCAAGACCAGGACACAAGTCCTCTTTCTCTACTTCTCTTCCAAGCCCAAGTAACCACTAATCAAAATTTTTCTCCTTCCTTCTTTTCGGCTACCCTTCATCTTCAGCTTCCTAGTCCTTCATTAGTTTAAGCCTCCTTTTCATAGGGATTCCTTCTAGCCTGCCTTGAATTCATCTTAAACTTTTTCTTATTCCAACTCATCTATCTAACAGGATTGTAATTCCTCTCGACCTTACTACAGCAGGTGATCTCCTTCTACACATATGTGACAGCAAAAACACCCTTAAAACAGACCCAAGAAAATGAAGCTAAGAGCTTCGTTTTTCTTCCTTCTTCCCTTGCTAATGATTAGGCTTCCATTTCCCCTTCTCGCACTTCCTCCAACCACAGACCATAACAGAATCCTTCACCGAAATCTCTCTGAAATTCTACTCTGTAATGGAGTACAAACAACCCTATTTATAGTTGTCTATCGTCATAATAAGCCAACATGATAGGAGGATGAACTGATGTGTCTTTTGTAGAGAATTTATTATTCCTTTTGAAGTTGACCTTGAGTATGAGACTTTGCATGGTCTTGGAGGGATTTTATACTAATTTAATGACTCATACAAATGTGTAACATGCCCAAGAGGGTCCTTGTTGAGAAATGGGAACAAGATATTCCAGTTTAATTTGTCCTTGAAATAAACAAAGAATTAAAATTGAATTCTATTCTCATAGCAACTTGTAAATAGTTTATTAAGTTTAATTAACTTAATTATCTTAGGAATTTCGAGTTGGAAGTCTTTCTATAGTCATGTATATGTTCTCCCTAAGTTTTAGGGGTCCAATATGAGTTTAAATTGAGTTGGAAATTAGATCACTCAGTTTACTGAGTTAAGTTCAGTTAAATTAGTTCCAAATTGTTTGAGGAACTAATAGAGGACTAACAGTCAGTCGGTGCACTAGTGCTTCTCCAGTTAACTGAAGATTCCCTCATGATAAACTCATGCATGTTAGTTCATAGAAAGACCTAGTTGAGACTAGAGTGCAGGGACAATGTACTATCAGTGGTATTATTCGCTGGAGTCTAAATGTCATGCATGCATCAGAGATTGATCCTATGTTTGGATTGCTCATTTTTGGAATCATGCATTCCCTTTAAATATGGGTTATTCATCCTAGGAATAACACAAGAGATTAGGGGCTTGGAGAGTTGCAAAATTGGCTAAGTGTTGGCAAAGAGCTTCCTTTTGAGCTGAGAGAGTTGAACATACTTGTGTGGAATTATTCTAGTGAGAAAAAGCTTTGTATCTTCATTCATATTTCTGATATATACAATACAGATAGCGGGGTTTTGAGTAGTGGCTTTCCCCAGATACATCTTGTTTTATGTGCCATTGATTTGTCTTCTTCTTGTTCATATTGTTTTCATTGATCTACTGGCTTCTATTGGTGGAAAGTAGAAGTAGATTATTGTCTTGTGCTTTAGTACATTGCATAGTCTTGTGAATCTACAAGATTTTCTACATGGTATCAGAGTTGAGTACAGTATACTAGAGGATATTTCAAAGTTTTAAGTTTTGAGTTATAAGTGAAATTTGAATTTGCAATACATACTTCAAGATTAGCAGATGGTGTTCTACGGTTTGCGGCTCGAGTATGCCTTGGAAGGTAGCTCGAATTTTATAGCCTGCAAGGATGGAATGGAGATTATGCTAGAGTATAATGACTTGAAGGAATTTGTTGTCGAAAAATTCCTAAGATAGCAGCATCGGATGCGTAGAATTTGGCTGAATGGAAGAAGTGTGTGGCGAAGGCGAGGCGGATAATCCTTGAGGGATTTGCGAGACCACATTGTCTCGACTCTCCAAGGCAAGGAAACTTTATATGTTATATGGAAAGAATTGATGGACTTGTATCAGAACAGCAGTGACCCAAGGAAATTGGCACTAAAGGACAAACTTCAAAAAATAAAAATGGAGAAAGGCGAGACAATTGCAAAATACTTGACCAAGTTCACTCATTGTCGTGATGGACTTGAAAGTTTTGGAATCATGGTTGTCGAGGATGATATGGTGAGTCTTTATATTCTAGGACCCCTAAAGAGTTGGCATAGTTATCAAGACTCTGTCAATGGTTAGGAGAAGTTGTCGAATTGTGAACGGTTGTGGTCAGATTTGATGCAGGAGGAGATCAAGAGGAACACTGGAGATGGTTCTTCATCAAAGACTAATGATGAACAAAGTTGTGCCTGAACGATTAAGGCAAAGAAGGGGAAAGGGACAACTTCCCATTCCAAATATGATTCTTATCATGGAGGTAAGAATAAATACATGATGAAAGTTAAGTGCTTTCATTGTCATGAGCTGGGCCATTTTTCTATAAATTGTCCACTAAAGAAGTCCAAGAAGAAGTCCTCAGGAGGAGCGATGGGTGAGGCTTTGGCTTCTCAATTCAAATTGGACTTTTCCCTCATTTCATGCATGGTGTCATCAATGATGGGAAGTGTATGGTACTTAGACAGTGGAGCTTCATTCCACATGATAGGCAACAAAGAGTTATTTAGTGACCCGGAGAAGAAATATCTCCAAATGCATATTGAGATGACTGACGACAGGAAGTATAGTGTTACTAGATTGGGCACGATTACTTTTTAGAGGGTTAATGGGGCTCCACTCACCTTGAAGAATGTTATGCATGTGCTCGGGTTGAAGAACAACTTGCTATCCATTACCATGCTTGAGGATAGAGGCTATGATGTGATCTTCTCAAAAGGAAAGGTGCTCCTTCGATAGATAGCCATGGATCAAGTAAAGAATATAGGGATTCAGGTGAAGAATCTTTATAAGCTAGAGGTAGAGGAGTGTGTTTTTTGAGCACAAAGCAGAAAGAGTGTACAGCTGAGACGTTGGCGAGTTGTGGCACAGGCAATTGTGCCACTTGCATCATGGGGCTTTGACGATATTGCAGCAGATCTCTATTGGTCTTCCTAAAGGTACGCTTGAGCAATTTGATACATGTAAGAAGTGTACTTTGGGAAAATACACCAAGTCTTCCTTTCACAATAGAGACAGTCGAGCAGAGGCTATTCTAGAATGAGTCCATTCACATGTGTGTGGACCATTCTCGATAACATCCATGGCCAAACACAAGTATTATGTTATATTTGTTGATGACTATTCTCGTAAATGCTGGATAATTTTCATGTAGAAAAAGGATCAATCTTTCACAAAGTTTTGTGAGTTTAAAGCATTGGTGGAGAAAGAGTCAAGAAAGAAGGTTAAATCTCTACAGAGTGATAATGGTGGTGAGTATGTCTCAAACGAGTTTAAGAACTTATGTGCAGTAGAAGGGATTAAACAGGAGTTGATGACACCCCATAACCCTTAGTAGATTGGGGCGGCCGAGAGGAAGAACAGAAGCATAGTAGGGGCAGGAAGGGCGATGTTGAATGATCAGGGCCTACCACTACACTTGTGGGTTGAGGCATGCAACATAATGGTTTATGTTCAAAACCGTAGCCCACATCAGATACTTGTTCAGAACCGTAGCCCACATCAGATACTTGAGATGAAGACACCAGAGGAGGCTTACTCCGATAAGAGGCCAAATGTTGATCACTTCAGGGTTTTTGGGTCATCGACATATTTCCATGTGACCAAATATGCATGGAAGAAGCTTGAGCTGACAACAGATTTGGGTATATTTGTGGGGTACACTGATACACCTCATAACTATCGAGTGTACTTGTCGACCAACAGGATGATAGGGGTTCACAAGGATGCCAGATTCGACGAGGAGAAGACCATGCAAGTTTCCCTTGAGAGGGAGCTTGAGCTACATGCAGATGAGGAGATTTTAGCTCCTAAGGTTGAGGAGTCTTAGATTGATGTGGAGCAGCCACATGCAGAGGATTCGAAAGTGGAGACATCCACTCATGCAAAGTCTTCCAAAGAGGGAAGAATGCGCACCAGAGAGGCTAATAGATTATTGGATGATGCATGGGAGAATGTGGGAGCACCCACTTCTTAGCGTAGGCAGAGGAGGTCACCTGAGAGGTACACTGGATACATGGCTTTTATGGGTGAATGTGTTGTGACAAAGCCATATTCTTTTAAGGAAGCAGTGAAGCAGCCGGTTTAGGTTGATTCCATGGTGCAGGAGTATGACTCCATAGTTCGTAACAGTGTTTGGGATGTGGTCCCGAGACCGAAGGACAAGTCAGTGGTGAGCTCCTGTTGGCTTTACAATGTAAATCAAGTTGCAGATGGTAATGTGGAGAAGCATAAGGCTAGATTTGTGGAGTGGATTTTCATAGGTAGATGGGATTGACTATGATGAGACCCTTACTCCTATTGCAAGGTACTCATCAATCAGCTCTATATTGGCACTATCAGCATAAATGGGTTAGAAGATACATCAGATGGATGTGAAGAAATCCTTCCTTAATGGCATGATTGAGGAAGAGGTGTACATAGAGCGGCCTGAAGGTTTTGAGACCTTTGACCGTGAGTCGCATGTGTGCCGGCTCAAGAGAGCATTTTATGGGTTGAAGCAAACACCTCGTGCTTAGTACACTAGGATAGATAGCTACTTCACTAGGTTGGGCTTCATGAAGAGTGAATCAGATGCAAACCTGTACCACATTGTGGTGGAAGGTAAGTTGTTGATCATTGTACTTTATGTTGATGATCTCGTACTGACAGGTGATGATCAGTTGATCGAGTCTTGCAAGGAGGACCTTGTAAGAGACTTTGGGATGAAGGACATGGGGCTCATGCATTACTTTCTTGGCATGGAGGTACGACAGGGAGATGGGGTGTTGTTTGTGTCTCAGGGAAAGTATTCCAATGAGATACTCATGAGATTCTGCATGGAGAGAAACAAACCCATGGAGACTCCTCTAATAGATAACTAGAGGAAGGAGGATGCTACTTCGGGAGAAGTAGTGGAATCTACTGTTTATAGGTAGCTTGTGGTTTCACTCATGTAATTGATGAACACACGACCAAATATGTGCTATGCAGTTAACCAGCTTATTCAAGCAATGGTTAGGCCTTCCAAGTTGTATTGGAAGGCAGCAAAACATGTGTTGAGATACCTCAGGGGCACTTCTCGGTATGGATTATGGTACAGATGGATAGAGGGATTGAAGCTTCAAGACTTCACTGATGCAGATTGGGTAGGAAGTCCATCCCACAGGAAGATCACGTCAGTAGGGATCTTCAGTATTGGGTCAGCAACAGTTTCTTGGTACAGCAGGAAACAGAGATTAGTTGCGCTTAGTTCGGCAGAGGCAGAGTACATGGTTGCGAGTCAGGCAACATGTGAGGCCATCTAGATGAGGAAGATCTTGGTTGGTTTGTTTGGTCAGAAAATGGATCCAACTGTGATTTACTACAATAATCAGAGTTGTATCAAACTCTCTGAAAATCCAGTTTTTCATGATCAGTCCAAGCATATTGATATCTGATATCATCATCTCAGAGATTGTGTATTGAGGTGGATTATGTTGTTAGAGTACATTCCCACGGAGGAGCAAGATGCTGACATTTTGACAAAGGCATTTTCAAGATGTAAATTCGAGTTTCACATAGACAGGATTGGGGTAGTTGATAATCCCTTTCTTGTTGAGAGGGAGTATTGAGAAAGGGAAAAATTAAATTATAGTTTAATTTGTCCTTGAATTAAACTAAGAATTAAAATTGAATTTTATTCTCATAGCAACTTGTAAATAGTTAATTAAGTTTAATTAACTTAATTAGCTTAGGAATTTTGAGTTGGAAGTCTTTTTGTAGTCATGAATATGCTCTCCCTAAGTTTTCGGGGTCCAATATGAGTTTAAATTGAGTTGGAAATTAGATCACTCACTTTACTGAGTTAAGTTTAGTTAAATTAGTTCCAAACTATTTTAGGAACTAATAGAGGAGTAATAATTAGTTGGTGCACTAGTGCATCCACTAGTGCTACTCCAGTTAACTGAAGATTCCCTCATGAGAAAATCATGAATGTTAGTTTAGAGAAAGACCCAGTTGAGACTAGAGTGCAGGGACAGTGTACTATCAGTGGTATTATTTACTGGAGTGTAAATATCATGCATGCATTAGAGATTGATCCTATGTTTTAATTGTGCAGTTTTGGAAGCATGAATTCCCTTTAAATATGGGTTATTCATCCTAGGAATAACGCAAGAGATTAGGGCTTAGAGAGCTGCAAAATTGGCTAAGTGTTGACCAAGATCTTGCTTGTGAGCTGAGAGAGTTGAGCATTCTTGTGCGGAACTGTTCTAGTGAGAACAAGCTTTGTATCTTCACACATATTTCTTACATATGCAATATAGATAAAGAGGTTTTGAGCAATGGCTTTCCCCAGATACATCTTGTGTTATGTGCCATTAATTTATCTTCTTCTTGTTCATATTGTTTTCATCGATCTATTGGCTTCCGTTGGTTGAAAGTAGAAGTAGATTCTTGTCCTGTGCTTTAGTACATTGCATGAACTTGTGAATCTACAGGATTTTCTACACTTAATACATGAAATTGACTCAATTTGACTTTATGACAAATCCTAAGGACTCACAATGGGAATCATACTAAAAATAGAATTCCTTGCTAATGAAACCCATGAGACAAGCATTAGAATAATAATTTTATTTTCTTCTATTCATCAATTGAATAAAATCACAATTACACATGTCATTATGAATACTGAACCTAGTTACTTTTCAACAGACCTAACCCCAAGTCCACTTGGTCCCATGTGGTCACATACACTATTAAAGGTAATTCCTCAAGGATCACTTGGAATCATAACTTTCACAAGAATTTTAAAGCATAGAAACCTCCATTATAAAATATCTACCCTAAACCTAAACCTTGAAATTACCTTTAGGCCCTTCCTTGAGAGCTTTCAACCTTACCTTCTAAAGAAATCAAGCCACATATTTGAGCCTCTCTTGTGAATATGCTTCCACGATCACCCCCACCTTATCATTGGTCTATCGATTTCGTGATCCTCAGCATAACGGGTCTCCTCCGATCAGTGAAAGTTTGTAAAGAGCAGGGATCCTTAGCCGAGGTGAAAGTGGTCTATTTCTCCATTATTCCCCATAGCCTAGTATTATCCCTTCAAGTATCCCCTTTTAGGACCCCTGCTAGTTTGAGTGGTAACATTTTTGGCGTCATTGTCAAGGAAAAATCAAGTCTGCCTCACTAGTGAATCATTGGGGAATTAATTCATTGACAATAATTCAAGTATTCTTCTGGAAACTCCACTCATTCTTAAAACCCCTAGTTTACTTGAAAGTGGAAACATTCCTCTTGTAACTAGGGTTGCTACCAAAAAGAAGGAAAGAGTCCATCACATATTGAGATCGCTCTTCTCCTTGAATTTGAGGAGGTCAGTGATCCTATCCCAAATATGGAAACTAGTTCTACTTCTGACCATCCTAATATGACCAAGAATGAAAGAAAGTTGGTTAGTGTCTTTTCCCCTTTGAAGTTGAGTGATACTCCCAAAACATTACCTAAAAATTATAATCGATGGTTACCCAAATTCAAAGGGGATGTTACTATGAATGCCCATGACTTTGTTGAAGAATTATATTGGCACATGTCCCCTAGAATGATATTTGATGAAGATAGGCTCATGATGCTTTTTTCTCTATCACTTGAAGGAAAATCAAGAGAATGGTACCTTAGTCTTCCCCGAGCATGCATTAAGGATTCTAATGATTTTGAAGACCTATTCATGAAAATATGGTCGTGCAATGCCCAAGGAACCTTTGACATCAAAAAGTTATATCAAATAAATACAGGGAGGGAAGACATCCAAGAATTCATTTAAATGTTTGATAGGGTAGTCTAACATATCCCTGATCACTTGAAACCCTCTTATGCTAACATCCCTGAAAAATTCATAAAATTTGTTGGGTGGCACCTCACTTATACATTGAGAGACAAGAATTCTTCCACATTGGCAAAGCCAAATAAATAGCAATTGAGGTCAAAAAGAACCTACGTATTTCCGGAATGGACGCCAATGACATTCCTAAATACAAAGTCAAGAATTGGTCTTAGTTGATAAATACATGATACCTGTCAAGATCCATGGGAAAGTTGGGGAGGACTATGTCTATATTGCTAAACTAAACAATGAACTTTGACCACAACTGGTCAAGTTAAGTCGTATCACCCCTTTTCTTGATACTTGACATTGTACTATATGCATGTTAAAATAGGATGCATTGCATACTGATTTTCACATTAGAACTAATGTCATACGATATTTCTCATGATAGATTAGATGCATTTAGATTTAAAAATGCATTTGAAAGATTATTTTTATGAGTCAATTTTATGGGTCTAATCCAAGCATGTGTGATCATGAGACGTTGCAAAAGCATGTTGCCCCATGTTTTCATCTATTATATGTGTAGGTAATAGGTCCGCGGTGTACCAAGAGATTGCTCGTGTTCTCATGACCTCTCTTTCGTGTAGCTTCTCCCACTGTTTGATATATCACATCACAGTTGGAGATAGATGTTACCCACAATTTTGTGGGTGATATCCCTAGGAAACAAAATTTCCTAGAAGAAGGTCCTCAGCTAGAAGCCAAAAGCCCCTTACAGCCACCAAATAGCTCGTTGTGCCACTTCTCTACCACCTAAGCCAGCCATGTGGTTCCTCAACCATTTGTCATGATCGTATGTTTGAAGGTGGGCCTCCCAAACCTAAAGGTATGCCTTGTCATTTGGTAATTGATTATTATAGTTTACTTATCATGGAAACTTTTGGGAACGAATTAATGGGGGAGTTCGATGGAAAGAGTGGGCTACGTTTGTGCTCTTCTACCTTAGACCTATTTGGGATGTTAACCTTGGACTTGTTGAAGCCTCAAAAATCGTTGCGACAACATGGGGGAAAATCACCCAGTCCAGACATTGAAAGCATCTCCTATTCCATTTGGTATAGTGGCTCTGATTGGGGATAATGGGACTAGTTTCCCGGAAAGGGTTGATTTGATAATGTTGATGGAATGATATAGGATGTAACGGAAAATGACTAAGCTAAGTGTAATTTAATATAACTACTAAACACATGCATATCTCTTTAATCTAACATTATCTAACTATAATATACCCGGGAATAAAATACGATATGCGACCTACAATGATGTCTTACAGCAATTGGTAATAAATATCATTCAACTGTCAAAGGAAATTAAATTGTTTAACAATAATAATTTTGGATAAATAGTTAGAGAAAATGATTTGAGACAAATATATCGCATATAAAAATCGTTCATGTATTCAGAATGGAATTAGAGCTAACATCATATAGAAGTGCAATAATTTGAAACTATAATTAACTTTTATACACAAAACAATTGAAAGAAGAATTATTGTTTAATACATAAATAAAACATAAACATATGATAAAATTACCATATATGATAAGTCCTGCTCATGTGCTTCAGTAATATTGACCCAATCTCATTCAATCCAACACATTTTAAGAGTACAAAAGTGCATTTCAGTAGAACATGTTAGATATTTAAAGAAAAATAGATCCTGTTCCATTCATTTCATAAAAACCTCCTGAAAAGTACAGAAGTGTAATGTCATTAAAAGTGTTTTTGATAAAATTTATGGACCCCTCTTTAAATGCATGAGATGAGTTTAAATGCTAAAATATATTCCTCAAAATAGATTATTACAAAAATAGTTGAGGAGGTTTTAAACAACCTTCCTCGGAATATGCAAAAATAAAACTAAAAGAAAAATAAATTAATGACTAACTCCTTTGAACTTGATCTCTAAGGTCGCAAATATCAATCATTGGCTTGAGCTGAAGCGGTTGACCGATTGCAAATTTAAACTTCCCAGCAAATATGGCATATGTCAATGATGGAAACATCTTTTGTGTAGAGGTTGTTAAACACCTCAGATTCATCCACTAGCTGTGTAGTTTTACTAGAAATTGCCAGTACGTTTCCCAATTCAGCCCGTTTAACTGTTTGATTTCCACCTCCTTTTCCTGTGCTACCTGTTTCCACTACTGCTCTAGTTGTTTGACATTCGGAAGAAACCCTAGTACACACTCCTTAACAAGATTGGCGCCATGAAGATTTGGCTTCTATTATGTTGTTTGTTGTTGTTGCCCTTTCTGCCTGTTTCAACCAAGAATCCCAATCTGTAAACAAAATATCTTTATGAGACTCTTCCAGCTTTGGTAGGTCAGCCTTTCTTCCATCCTTTGATTCTTGCCAGGTGATAAATTCAGAAACCCTTTTGTGGATTTCGTCGTACTCAAACCTCATATCAATAACTTGGTTTGTTAATTTATCACTGGTCTCGCAATAAGGATTTATTTGTGAGATTTTCTGGCAAAATACTTCCTTTTGTTGCATTAGTAGGGAATTGAGGTTGAGTGCTTCTTTGATGAATTCGTCAATTTGTGGATTATCTTTAAATTTATCTATCATGGCTTGTATTTGTGAATCCTTTTCTGCTAAGCTAGCTTGGTGTTGTATCCTCATCTGTTCAAATTCTCTTTGGAGCTGGGCTACTTGTAATTTTGCTTGTTGATTAGATTTTTCTTAGGCTAATTATTGTTCTAGCAGCAGAATTTTCTATTCCTTTTCCTTCTGAAACATTCGGACCTATATTGCCTTGTCGATGGTTGTTGTGGCATAAGCTCCTGTGAACTGCAACAACTTTGTGATATTCTCAGATGGGTTGATAGGCGAGTCCTTCCATACAATATCCATTGGTTCATTTTCCGGAGTCGTAACAGCCATGGTGTCCAGTTTCCTTTTCTTCCTTTGTCTTTTGACTACAGCCTTGTGGGTAGGACTGTAGAATACATCTAACGGAGGTATTTCCTCAATTCTTAAGACAATTTCTGAAGTAGGAATAGCAAGAATGATCTCAATGTCCTGAGTGCCTATAGCTCCTTCCCCTGTTGTTTCTAGATTTGCTTTATGCTGGGTTTGCTTGGGAGTTTGCATTTCAGATGTTTGCTCAAGGTTTGTGTCTGTGTGGAGATTTTTATTGAACTACTCCCATTCTTGTTCCATGTTAATGATTGGAGCTTTACCTGACTGAGTTGAAGTAGAAGCAACCTCTGTCTGTTTCTTTGCTAAGGCATGCTTGGTCGTCTCCTCTGTACTTCCATCTGTGTCTTTTTCAGACTCTTTATTTGTGTTTCCTCCCCCATTTTGAGACTACCACTCTGAGTGCTCTGACTCATGAATCGACCTCTCTTGGGTTTCTTCTTCAAATTTTTCTTTGGAGCTTCCCTCCAAGCTTACGCTAGGAGTTGGCTCCCTTATTGATTCAATCTATAGTAGGTCCAATGGGACCTTTAATAATCTCTTTTTCCTATACACATGGAAAGCACTAATATCTTCCGGGGTCAAAAGTAGTGATTCCATATGCAAAACTTGTGAAAACATTTATGCCTGTAGGAAGAGGTCATCAAAGGCGTCCTCTTCATGGGTAAACTATTTAACTTTTACCATAGTAGTAAATTCCTTAACAGTGCCATTTGGGTCGTATTGCCTTCCCGGAACTGTACCTAATTTTAGAGACATAATAATCTCTTCTTCTTTTAATGCATGTCCATAATCGTGTAGTGAAAAATTACCACATTATAATGGGAATGTAGGCCAAATGGAATGGCATTCTTCTTATCTTTCAATCCTTTGGTCAATCCGCCTTCCCCTGCTGTTTGGTAGGTTATTTATTTAGCCATTAGTTTGTCGGGAACATAATATGGGAGGATATGTGGTGAAGCAATGCTCTATAAGGGCCTGGTTCCTATTATTAGAGCCTCAATCTATTATACACTAACAGATCTATTTTCATGCTGATTTAAAAGTAATAAAAGGAGCTTACTGACCTTCTTACATAGCTTTAAACATTTAACATCTTATCATTTTATCATAAGCAACATAAATTAAGGTGAATATTCCATTGATATCAACTTAATAAGAGTAGTCCATGGAAAAATACATGTTCCGGTAGTTGATGATGATACCTTTGTCTTATAGCTCTAGTTAAACGCTCCTTATCACCGACCCAACTGGATTTACCTCCCAGCCAACTAGGAAATAAATTCCTAGCCCAGGAAACCTCCATAGGTTCCCTAGCCCTCCGTGCCCAAGTCCAACCAGATATAGTGTGTCCTCAAGAAGAATGTGCAAAACCAGATAACAATACTTTCCTCCTCTCAAACCCAAGAAACCTCCATAGGTTTCCAAGGTCTCCCAAAATCATAACAAGTCCAAACAATCACAACCAACCCCCACAATCATAAGCAAGACCCCAACCGCCCTTTTCTTCCTTCCCCCTTCCCTTTTTATACCCTCCTTCCCTTCTCCATCTCAACCACCTCTCATTAATGTCATTAACTTCTCATCCATCCTTAAAGTTGACTTCTCTTCTCCCAAGTAAGCTAGGAGTACATTTGGAAATGTGACATGAATATAAAATTGAGAATTTAATGAGAAAGGATCATGTCTTCTCCCAAGTAAATCTGAAAAGTACATTTGGGAATGTGAGGTGAATATATATATATATTGATAATTAAATGGAGAGGACTATGTCTTCTCCCAAGTAAATGTGAGGGTACATTGGGGAATGTGAGATGTAATTACATGGAGAGGACCACGTCTTCTCCTTAGTAAATGTGAGGGTACATTGGGTAATGTGAAATGAATATATATATTAATAATGAGTTGGAGAGGACTATGTCTTCTCCCAAGTAAATGTGAGGGTACATTGGGGAATGTGAGATGAATACATATATTTTTGAAATAATGGAAGGAGACCATATCCTACCTAATATTCAATTTGAGAAGGTAAGTGGGGAATTTGAATAATGGAAATCATGAATTTTATATTAGACCAATATTTCTCAATATTTTCAAATAATGTAAACATTAACAAAATTTGTAGGATAAGATTTAAGTGGGACATTACATACACCCCTCCTTCAGAAAACTTCGTCCCGAAGTTAGAATGAAAAGATGCAAGGAGTTTGAAAGCATAGCAACCAGAGAGAGTTATAGCAATAAAATCAGATATGTCCACAATGACATTTCTTCCCATCAAGAGTCTCCAACTGATCTATATCTTCCTATCCACGTTGGCCTACTTCCATTCCCGCCCTATCCGTCCTCTGCTACCTTATCAGTGGCAAAGGCCATACTAACTTTTGTAGATCTAACCCAAGATATTATGATAATAGACTAAACCCAAGAAATAACAAGATAGAAATAGATAGAAATGCTTCTTTATTATCAAAACCCTTAAGGTAGGGCAACACCATACATTCACTCCTTAAGGAAGGAGAACACTCCACAAGCCATATGCCTGTTCATACAATAATCCTTCTCTTCATATCTCTCCATGTGGAGTCTCTAGCCTCTATATAGGCCTCATACATACAATACCATGCATCATTACCATGGTTTCCTCATACCATCAACTAATACCATGGGCCCTTTACATTATTATTAACTACTTGTGGTCCCTTACATGACATGGGTTAACCACCTTATTTATTACTATGACCCATCCCATTATTACATTATTACCTTGGGTACCTCCCTTGGTAACCCATATTATCCCCCCTAGGTATATAAAATTCCACCCCCCTAAGCATGTTTCGTCCCCGAAACATTGGAAGAACACAAATAATAAGATCTACTCAAAAGAGTAGTCCACTGATACCATGCACGTGCATCTAGCCATCCAAGAGAAAGGTGAACCCTCGATCTCGTTGGTGCCTCGCTCGCTTGAGATGGAAGTTGACCATGGCAGCTCTTCTGTGTTGATGTGTAGTAGGTGGATCGTCTCTCCTTTCTATCCGTCATGTGACTACTTGGTTTCCATCTTGATGGTTGTCTTGCGGGGTGATGTGGGTGATGATATGTTGAAGTTTTAACCCACGATGGCTTTTGCTTGACTTCACCCTGCTGTGGTGCCTGTTGTGGTGTCTTCTTTTTCAATATGACTTCAACCACTGAGCCCTCCTCTGATGTATCATCACATGTAACATTTTCTTCTACAACCTCTGTTTGTGTTTGATTGTTGATCATCAAAGGCTCATCATCTGATATGTCAGTCCCTTGAACATCTTCTGCTTCAGCCTCCATGTGCTCTACCTGTTTATGGATGGAAATATCCTGTAATGTAATTTTCTTCTTTTTATACCATAGCTTCAGGAATTTCTTCTGCACATTAATATTGATAGTACCCACGGATTCCATCCAAGGATATCCCAAAACAACATCCATATTATCCATCTCTGAAGCATAAAAATCACCATGCAACACATATTTATCCATAGAAATCTTCAAATCCTTGTACACTTGAACATCCTCATCATCAACCTGTGTATGTTCAATTTGTTTTGCTGGGACTTGCAATTTTTTTGCCAAATTAACACTGATAAAATTATGTTTACAACTAGGATTGATAGAAACAATGATCTTCTCTTTCTGAATCAATCCATGAATCTGCAATAAGGATATACCAGTAGGAATTAACCCTTTATGTGTCTCATTCTCCTTTTTCCTAGCCCGAGACCATTTGTCCAAAAAGACTTTTTCAAATTCTGCATCTGAAATTTTGTTCAACCGCTCATAGTCAAGTAATAAATTCCATTTTTGAGCCTCACCTCTAAAGTTAGACAGCATTTGAAACTTCCAAAATGTCCCACAACTTGTTGTCCCAAATTTGGACTTGTATCTTTGTATGAATTCTTCAATAGTAGGACCATCATCTTTTCCTGTAAAATATGGATCCTTGCTAGAAGCCATGAAGGGTTTGGAAAAAATTCACTTACTTGGCGAAAATTTGAAAATGGTCACAATTCCGTCAATATTGCTCAGAATCGCTAATATAACCTATTTTTAGAAATGGAACAATCATTCTGCATCTGCCCATGTGGTATAAATCTTGATCCAGGCACTTGAAATTTCAGATCTGCGCTGCTACTCTCCCGCCGTCACCCAAAATTTCTGAAAAAAAGAGCTGATTTTAAATCAGCGATATCTCCCTCATCCGGACTCCGATTCGACTGATTTTTTTTTTGAAATCAGGTGTTTTTTCTCAAAGATTCCAGATCTATAATTAGATTTTGCAGATCTGGTGCCAAGAGGTCTAGATCTACGCCGCAAATTTGCTGCCCCGAAAAATTGTCTGCAACCCTACTAATTTTTAAATCAGCGATATCTTCTTCATCCGGACTCCGATTCAATCGATTTTTTTTTTGAAATCGGCTATTTTTGCACAAGGAATACAGATCTGCAATTAGATTCTACAGATCTTGCCCCAAAACGTACAGATATGATCTGCAATTTCGCCACCCAAAAATCCCTGCAAAAATAAAAAAAATTCTCCACGGTTTGCCCAAGAAAGTGCTCTGATACCAATTGCTGTAGATCTAACCCAAGAATATTATAGATCTGATATGAAAATATAAGACAATGCAAATAAACCCAGAAATAATATAAAATGATTCTTTATTGATCAAACCCTTAAGGTAGGGCAACACCATACATTCACTCCTTAAGGAAGGAGAACACTCCACAAGCCATATGCCTGTTCATACAATAATACTTCTCTTCATATCCCTCCATGTGGAGTCTATAGCCTCTATATAGGCCTCATACATACAATACCATGCATCATTACCATGGTTTCCTCATACCATCAACTAATACCATGGGCCCTTTACATTATTATTAACTACTTATGGTCCCTTACATGACATGGGTTAACCACCTTATTTATTACTATGGCCCATCCCATAAATATTAATGTGCAGAAGAAATTCCTGAAGCTCTAGTATAAAAAGAAGAAAATTACATTACAGGATATTTCCATTAATAAGCAGGTAGAGTCCAAGGAGGCTGAAGCAGAAGATTTTCCAGAGTCTGATGATGAGCTAGTAATGATAGATAATCAAACACAAACAGAGGCTGAAGCAGAAAAGGCTACAGGTACTGATACATCAGAGGACGGCTCAGTGGTTGAAGTCATATTGGAAAAGAAGACACCACAACGGGCACCACAGCAGGGTGAAGTCAAGCAAAAGCCATCGTGGGTTAAAACTTCAACATATCATCACCCACATCACCCCGCAAGACAACCATCAAGATGGAAACCAAGTAGTCACATGATGGATAGAAAGGAGAGACGATCCACCTACTACACATCGACACAGGAGAACTGCCACGGTCAACTTCCATCTCAAGCGAGCGAGGCACCAGCGAGATCAAGGGTTCACCTTTCTCTTGGATGGCTAAATGCACGTGGATGGTATCAGTGGACTACTCTTTTGAGTAGATCTTATTATTTGTGTTCTTCCCATGTTTCGGGGACAAAACATGCTTAGGGGGGTGGAATGTTATATACCTAGGGGGATAATATGGGGTACCAAGGGAGGTACCCAAGGTAATAATGTAATAATGGGATGGGCCATAGTAATAAATAAGGTGGTTAACCCATGTCATGTAAGGGACCACAAGTAGTTAATAATAATGTAAAGGGCCCATGGTATTAGTTGATGGTATAAGGAAACCATGGTAATGATGCATGGTATTGTATGTATGAGGCCTATATAGAGGCTATAGACTCCACATGGAGGGATATGAAGAGAAGTATTATTGTATGAATAGGCATATGGCTTGTGGAGTGTTCTCCTTCCTTAAGGAGTGAATGTATGGTGTTGCCCTACCTTAAGGGTTTGATCAATAAAGAATCATTTCATATTATTTCTGGGTTTATTTGCATTGTCTTATATTTTCATATTAGATCTATAATATTCTTGGGTTAGATCTACAACACTAACCACCGATAAAACCGACATGGTGGGAGCGTCGAATGTCTTGACCGAACTTTCCCCAGCAGGCATCTAGCAATCGTCATCACACGTCTAGGGGGAGTGTTCAGCTGTCCTCCCCACGATTCCAGGTTTCGGAGGATACACGGTGGGAAACACCTCCACCCCTCCTTCAGAGCACGAACCACACTACAGAGCTGGTTGGACTTGTCATCGAATAATCCAGTTAGGTCGTCTTGCCACCTGTCATTTGCATTTTACTCATGTCATAAGAGTGCATATCAAGTAGATACCAAATGTAATAGAACAATGTGCATCGTACCTTTCCTCATTGGTCGTCTCGACCTTCCCCAATGGAATAGTAGATCTTGGTTATCATACGGTTCTTTCCAACCTATAGTTTAGTTCTCATCCATACATATATACAACCACAAAATAGATATAGATACATGCTCTTAAACATCATGTTTATTAAGCCCAGTGTCCACGTGTCAATTTTTGTTTTTCATACTGGAAATAAATCTTACATCAGATAAATCATAATTTCACTAAGTCATTGATTAGATAAATCATATCTATATAAGCCTATATGATGCAACAATAACTCTGACAAGTCATGCACCAGATAAATTGTAACCAAGTAAGTCACACATTTTTTCATACATCCAACATTTCCATCATCAATACCAAATCCATTAATTGATTTTCACGTGTCCAACCAAATGTGTATAATGTTCATAAATAACAACATGGAAGTGCAAAATAGAACCTTAACATAGGTGGTTATTTACGTTAAAAGGGGCATCATAAATGCTCATGTTACATCCTTGTGGAACCCTTCAATAACAATTAGAGTTGAAATAGATTCAACTATCCATCATGGAAAATAGCATTTGAACCCAGATATCCTATAAGGTGGTGCCAAACCAAAATAATGGCAAGCAACGGATTAGTGCACTATCAATTCCACTAGAAGGTGTTAGTATAAGTTTTATGCATATAATTTCTTTAAAGCCTTAGTGAATATAAAAGTCCAACTCTTCCAATTTGATGGTTTTTTCATCTTCCAAACCCATTTAGTTAATCTTGGAAATAAACGACTCAAAACTTCAGAAACTATTTCCAACATGGTTTTCATACTTTATTTTTTGTAAATTGAGAGAAATGTCCTCTAAATGCCAAAAGGTTCAAATTTATCATATATTTAATCATGGTTTACTAGTACTAAAACAATTTCATGATATATAATGCAGCTCACAATATGACCAGACAAATGAGAAATAATTAAATGAATGGAATAATTGCCCTTGCCCTACTACTATTAGTACTTCCCTTCCAGATGGCACCGCATCTCTAAAGATGCCTACTCCTTTCACAAGTGGCCAGTGACCACAAAAGTTGTGAAGAAAGTTGAGGGTCCTTTTATCCAAAACTAGAGACACATTATTTTTCATGACATTTTTTTTTCAACACTAGAATAAGGGTAAGAGTGTATTCTAATATTTTCACTGTTCTTTTATTGACTAAATAAGCTTCCATTTTAAAATCCCAAATCCTTGGAAGGTTCCTCAAATCATCATTTGTTTCCAACTGTGGTTTCCCAACAATAAGGCACAATTGGATGGGTATTTGAAGAGTTTTAATCATTTGCAAGCTGAGGAAAGCTTGCTTTGCATGCACCAATACGTTTTCTCTTCTTTCATATCACTGTGAGGGCATAAACTATGAGGCATAAGCATTGCTTTCCTTTAAAGAAGGACCATTTTCCTCCCCCTCGCAAATAGTAGCATAATGAAGCGGTCCTTGGCATTCTTGGTTTAGTGTTTTATCCTTTCCTGGCCAACAATGGAGTCTTTTCCATAGGAGCAACCTTTTCAAATATTGACAAGACAAGAATAAGAATTAACATAAAATATTCCTTGAAAGAGTTTGATTCAGTTATTTCTCTGTCTCTACAACTAACATCAAACAACTATTGATAAAAATATTTAGCATTTATCAACTCAATCATAACACCAATCAGGTTATGAGTCTCTGTCAGGTTGAGACTTAGGACGGGTCTTCTCCAGCTTAGTCCTGTGCTCAACATAATGATATCCTCCAGGATTGTCTCCACCAACTCTCATGTTGCCCCATTGATTTTTTTTTTTTTGTCTGAGAACACCTTCTTTAACACCTGAGCTTCAATTTCCACATGTCTAATACATGATCATAATTTCTGATAATTGAAAGACCATCGTTGATTCGTTATCTTGTTCCTAGGAATTTTTCCTTCCCTCCATTTTTATTCTATTCAAGTAAGATCACTCAGTGGATATTACAAATCTCCATGCCCACCTTAATGTACCAATTTTCTAGGTTTCACATGATTTTTCTGCCTAGGTCTTAATTCTCCTTGAGTTGCTTTGTATCCAGGTGATTTCCTTTCTCTCGGATCACATCTCTCAAGTCAGCACTGTGTATCTTATTGTCCCAACCTGGGGTTTTGATTTGGTTCACTACTAGATCCATGATATTCCATTTCTGTCATTGTACTGCCTGGAACAACTTTCGTTATTGTTAACTTCTCTTTTCTTGATATTGCATGGTTTCCCTCGGACTCTTAATCAATTATATGGATAGTGTCCATGAATGCTATTATTATTGAATTGAATTGATATATTTCAAATTCTCTACTCTGGATCTTAATGCATACTGTTCTCGAAAAGGAGGTCTAATTTTAACAATGATGCATAGCTCTGGTATCTTCTGACTTGTGTTGTTGATTCCCTAGCAATATGCCCAGGTTTGTACACCTTGAATTCTTTATTCTTGTAACTGCCCCATTCTTAGTGTGCAAATTACATAACACATGTTGCAGCCTGACTTTTGCAAGCATTCTAGATTCGCTTATTTGGAAGGTTATGTAACTCATCGTAACTCTTAATTATGCATTCCTCTGCCTCAAGATTATCAATGGCATTTTGTAAGTACTTATTGGTATCTATGTAACATTCCACACAGGTCTGGAGACTAACGCAGGATTTCCTTCGAATAGTAATGGCTTGGGCCTCCTCTACATAGGTAACAACTCTGTCAATACGATGCAGATGCCAGACTGTGTAACAGTTCATGCCGATATAGTATTGGCCAGTGCTGGTGTCATAACATTTCTACTGCCATGTTGAATAATGCTAACGCTCAGGTCCAACGCAACGCTGCCATTTCCATATCCTTGTCATCTATGCCTACTATTCCTGGTTTAGGTTGTAGTGATTTTGGAGTGACAACTATCGTTTCTAATACAGACTTGCCCAAATTCTTTGGCAGATTCTAGGTTAAGATGTGGGCAGTGTGATTTGCCTGAATTCCTTGGTGTTTTATTTATAGGAGACAAGGGAGTGTCGTCGTCATCTACTTTATCTAGTTCATCACCATTAGATTCACCGTGTACATCTTTATTGTCTATTGACCTACTGCTTTGGTCGTTGGTGGACATTAAAATCATTAGATTTCATTTATCTATGTCTATAAATGCAATATAAAACTCACAACAGAGGTCTGTTAAGAGTCTAGACTGCTGAATATCAACAAACAAAATGTATGTCAGATTGAGTAAGACTTTAACTGGATATTAACAAAATTGAATTTGATAAGTTTCTATGCCTAATTCCATTCAATGACTCGTATATTGTAAACATAAACACCAAGTGATCAACCACTCTCAGGCAGGCTCCCTATTGTGGATTTGTCTTTATCCATCATTATCTAGAGAACTTACTTACACAGGGAAAACAGACTGCGTTGGGGTTGGATTTGCAAAGAGTTGATCTTTGTCTTTGATATTCAACATATGTTTTACTTGTAATCATCAAAAGGCATGGATAATGAATGAAGGTTGGGCACCTGGTCTACAGATTTCCTCTCTGTTTTGTGTATCGATCTCTATTATTGATGTTTGCAGCCTTCTCATTCAAATCTGATTAAGTCAATTTTATAAGATTGTGTGGGTCTCTCTCCCTTGGTTTTAATGGAATTGTTATGAATCTGAGCAGTTTTCCTTCACCACAAAGGTTTGTAGCTTAGGACCATTGCCCCTGATATGAGTTTGAGTGACCAGGATAGGACTTTTCCCTTGCCCATGATACCACTTGTAACAACCTACCCTTGGGATACTTTTCCTTTTTTGTATACATATACATATATCTCAAGATGTAATTTAGTTGATGGCATACAAGCAAGTAGGTGAAGATATTCCCCTTAACTTCAACTTTCCCTAATGGACAACCAAGCAGATTTAACCCAACCATTGACCAACAAGCAGAATGCCCTGGAAAGGTATGTCAAAGGAAACCCTAACCCTGAGGCGGTATTAATAAACCCAGCAACATTTACTTCAATGGGATCTCATTACTCAATAAACTGGCCAGAAGTTTGCTATGATCCTAGATTAGTATTTGCTGCATGTGACTAGCAAATGCTTAGATCAACTTTACTGGTACTTTGTAATCTCTCACAACTCTGACAATAATTTTGAACATCAAGATGTTACACCTGGGGTACGATAGCAACCCAACCAGTGCACACAAGGTTTATTTCTTGCAACCAATGTTTTTATATTCAACCAACTAATCCACTGGATAGACCAGAACCAATCAGTATTTTAACTCTTATTTGTAATTATCTGTACATGCCGACCAACAATTTGCGATCTACTAGAACTTAGTCTATCTTCAATATAGATATACATATATATAGGTATATTTCCTGAACCACAGTAGAAAGTAAAACCTTAGTTGGGTCAGTCATAAAAGTTACTGTGTTTATTTTAGTGAACAAGGATGAGTAACACATTTCTGATCTTCTCCTACAGACAATACTATCCGTGTAAGGTTCATGACGAGAAGAATTACACACTTTTGAATAATATTGCAGAAAAGTGGCTTGGCATATCCCTGAGTTTAGTTACAACTACTTGTAACTCATTAGTCTTCGTATTGCTACAACTGCATATATGATGTGTATGATCGTACTCTGTTTTAAGGACAAAGTCTAGCTACAAGAGTAGTCATAGTCAAGAAATGCAAGGAATGGTAATTATTGGTAGTAATACTAGTTTAAGCCATTCAGACCTTCCCATAGCCAGATTCAAAACCTCGAAGCAAGCCAAAACTCATTGATAAATCTGAAATCTAACCAACTACCAGAACTAATCCCTGTAAGGGTTAATTGTAACAGTTCGAAAAGATAGTTCATGGACAGTTAATAGTTGAGAACTCAAGGAATCACTTATGAGTTTGAAAAGCATGTCAATATCGATTGCCCTACTAACAAATTTAATTTTGATCTTGCTACATAGACAAGGTGAAATAGCCTACAGTAGCAGATGATTTTTTTTTCATGATATTTCTTTGGATTAAATATATTTCTAAATAGGTACAATGGAACACATGAGCAGGGTCCTGGAAGGATTGCAGAGACTCATGCGAAGGAACATCAGCTCTTTACATGAAAATAGGAAGGCTAGGAAGATGTTCTCAACATGCAAGAATTTTTAGATTGGTTATTTTTGCAAACAGGTCGAGTAGAAGAAAACTGCAGAAAGAAATGCATGCGGTTGTTCAGTTCAATATGTGAAGCTTCGCCTGTTGGAAAAAAAAAAAATGCTCATTGGTTCAAGTCGAAGTTAACTGAATGTGTAAATGGTTTAATTAGTGCCACAACGGCACTGCAATAACTGAAGTCTGATACTTGAATGTTGCTGCCAAAGTGGCATTGGTATGCCCTACCTACAAGCTGAATGTTAGAACTAAATTTTTCTGTGGATATAAGCCAATAAACAATATACATGGACTGTCATGTCACAAATGATTTAAATATGGCCATGGAATTTTGAATTCTTTGAGGCATTTCAGCGAGTTTTTCTTAGTGAAGCATCTACAGCACTTTATTCATCTCTTTCTGCAGCAATTTTATATGATGTTGGTCCCCTTGTCCTATGATTTGCATGTGGAATGTTTCAAACTTGGCTTACTATGGATTAATTCTTGTTAAATGAACAACTTTATGTTATATGCACTGTTCATAGGCACACTCTCACAGTAGATTTAAAATTCAAAATCATCTCCACGTCTTGTATTGCATACACTTGTGGTCCAACGAAATGAAATTTGGTGAAATTAACATTTCTCTTGTTGACATTACAAATCTGCAACACTCAAATAGCATTCTCGTGGTTGAATGTTTTTTTTTTTTTAGTTTTCATATATGAATACCTTGCTGATATCAGATTCTGAAATCATCACCATTTTTGGCACCCACGTGGTCATTATTATTTGGGGAATTAATGAGGATCATTTTGCTCTATTCTCAAGTATTTCACATAAATAAAATTTTCAAATTACATAGGCATCCATTAGGGAGGTTTGGACCTTCACTCTGGGAAATTTTCTTACATTTGATGTTAGATCCTTGAGGGAGCTAGACAGGGTTTGGACATACAAAACTTGGAAAACCGATTCTCTTGTGTAAAATCTGTAGTACCCTAAAGCAACTTAGATTTGTGAAGTCATTCAAATGAAATAGATAATTTATAATTAGAGTTGGTATCTTAGAACTCAAAATTAATCACTTTGTTGTTTGGTTCAGAATATGCTTACACTCTCAAGCTGAATGAGAAAAGCTACATCTACAGTTTTGGAGTGGTGCTTCTGGAGCTAGTGACAGCAAGCAGCCAGTAATTCAGGATTTTGAGGAGAGTAAAGACCTTGTAATGTGGGTGTGCACTAGAATTGAGAAGCAAAATGATTGGTTACAGGACATACTGGATTCTAGAGTAATGGTAGATTGCTTCAGGGAAGAAATGGCTGCAGTCCTCAAAGTGGCTCTTCTCTGTACCAGTGCTTTTCCCATCGATCGGCCATCTATGAGGAGAGTGTTGGAGTTGCTACATGAGGCTGGCCAACTGCACAATGCTAAGGATGTTGTTTCCAAGGATCTAAATCTATACCATGTTAATTTCCAGACCATGAAAAGCAGATTCTGCACTTGGAAAGAATAACCTAACTCCAACTTGAAAGCTTTGATGAAAATAGCAAATCTATGCATGCTAAGCTATAAACACATACTGCTGAATATTCAAACAGTGAATACACATCTGAACTCTCAATTACATCTATCTTCTATCAAATACTGAAAGAAGTAAATACATTGCAATAGCTCCAAACGAAAAACTCACTAACCAACATGGTGGTGCAACCTGCATCTCCTTTACAAAATAGAAGAAGAGGGAAGATACAATGTATCTGATCACATGCATCAGTGCTCAAGATGACTTAGACCCTCACCCTAGTCTAGTCACCTAAGGCACCCTAGTTGCAGGGATAACAATGCCGAGAAAGTCCACCTCAAATGGAAGACAAAATGCAAGAATATATCCCCTTCATACATACTTTGGCCCTCAAAATAAATTTATGTGACCAGGCACATGGCAAAAGTATGGTCTTATTAGTGCCAACTAGCGCCCCAATTTATGTTACCATGTAAAGGGCTGTGCACTGGGCACAATGGGGTAGCAAACTCAAGATGTGTTTACCAAGTCAGGCTCAATTCTTCTACCCCTGAAAAACAAGCTAGAAGAATGGAAATGGTTGAGAAGAAAGGATACTAGTGCCTTATTTAAGATGAGGATGAATGGATCTAGATTTTGCTGAGGGAAATCACTCTAGGGGCCAAAGAAATAGTGCATTTGTTGAGATATCCAAACAGAGTACAATTCTTCCCTTGATTATTGAGCACACTCAAAATCTTCTTCACATTCCCTTGCCACAGTGGGCAGGAAAATAAGTTATAAAACTATTAAGAAACCTTTCAAACGTGATTTTTCACCGTAACTCAGAGAAAATGCAGCCGAGGAATTGCTTCTCGTGAGAGTCCCTCTTTTTTTTTTTTTTAACATAATATAACAATTTTACCAAAATAAGAGAACTCCATAACCCATACTAACGAAGTTTCATATTCGATAGTGAACACGTAGCAGAAATCTCATCCTCAAGGGTGCACTTCAAAAGAAACCAGCCACCAGCTCTTTCAGAAAAATGAACCACGGCACGCAATCCTTTAGCCCCCTTTAAAATAGTAGGGCAAGACTAATAAAAAGGCGCAATTTCATCCCCCAACCATCCATTTCTAACAGCTATATTCATGGAAAATGAGCCCATTTTTCTCTAAAAGCTGAGACCACTAGAATATGTGCACTCTCAAAACCAGCATTCACAACCAAGCCAAGAAAAAGTAATAGGTTTTTTTTTTTTTTTGAAGACCGAGATTCTACATATGGAGTTTAATATGTAGAAGATCTGCGTGCGAACATGTTACACTGAATCTAGATGTTCTGAAGTAGATTCTTGGCCAAATTTGAGTGATCTTAAGGGGATCATATGGGCTTGTCAATTTCCTGGCAACCTGGGACGTCTAAAAAAAGGAATTAACCATCAACCAAACAAATTGTTGGAAGTTGTCTAGATCAGAATTTCATAACCGGGTAATTTATATTACAGACTAGTCAATACAGATCAGAGAGTACATGAAGCTGCAGGCATATTTGATGGGCCGCATTGATTCCCCTGGATCGTGTGATCAGAAGCTGGGCATGAACCGACCTACACAGAGTCGGAGCTGAAGGAAATAGTGGTCGCATTAGATCATGGTCGTTTATGGCATCCAGAGACTGTTATACAGATGTATCACTGATAGCTAGTAGTGATAAATTAGGTGTGTGAAATAAGTGCACGCGTAAGGACTTGATCAGATCAGCGTAAAAGTCGATGTGGCACTAAATCGAGAACTAAAATTGAGCATTAAATCCATGTTGAGTTCATATTGCTAATCAAACTACTGAATACTCGTGTTCACTAGGGTCGTGTTGATTGAAATCCAAGAGTGGAATCATGTCACTGTAGTAGCTATTAACTGTGGTGAGTTGAACGAGGATTTGAATCGTAAAAGGCCAGATTGATTAGTGTTCGAAGGAGATCGAGATTTTTCATTTGAAATATTGAGTTTCAGGATAGGCCATTATCCGAACAATCCATAAAATCCAGAAAGAGATTCTAATTTGTGGGCCAAGTTGATCCCTGCACTAAGGTTTTTTTTGAAGTCGTTTTGAGTAAGGCAATGCGAATTTCTCACAACCATCATAACTTGTGCAGTCAAATTGATAGCACTATGTGTTGAAAAGAAGGCCATGGTGATGGTGCTGATGGGTAAAGGCTGTTAATTACAACAACTTAACAGCTACAAGGTCGGAGGTTCAAGCCCTCCTTCTAGCAGTCTTTGGGGTTTAGTGGGCTTTGGGTCCAGATTTTGAACCAAAGCTCTGATACCATGTGTAAGGGCCTGATTCCTATTATTAGAGCCTCAATCTATTATACACTAATAGATCTATTTTCCTGCTAATTTAAAAGTAATAAAAGGAGCTTACTGACCTTCTTACATAGCTTTAAACATTTAACATCTTATCATTTTATCATAAGCAACATAAATTAAGGTGAGCATTCCATTGATATCAACTTAACAAGAGTAGTCCATGGAAAAATACCTGTTCCGGTGGTTGATGATGATACATTTGTCTTATAGCTCTAGTTGAACGCTCCTTATCACCGACCCAACCGGATTTACCTCCCAGCCAACTAGGAAATAAATTCCTAGCCCAGGAAACCTCCACAGGTTCCCTAGCCCTCCGTGCCCAAGTCCAACCAGATATAGTGTGTCCTCAAGAAGAATGTGCAAAACTAGATAACAATACTTTCCTCCTCTCAAACCCAAGAAACCTCCATAGGTTTCCAAGGTCTCCCAAAATCATAACAAGTCCAAACAATCACAACCAACCCCCACAATCATAAGCAAGACCCCAACCGCCCTTTTCTTCCTTCCCCCTTCCCTTTTTATACCCTCCTTCCCTTCTCCATCTCAACCACCTCTCATTAATGTCATTAACTTCTCATCCATCCTTAAAGTTGACTTCTCTTCTCCCAAGTAAGCTAGGAGTATATTTGGAAATGTGACATGAATATAAAATTGAGAATTTAATGGGAAAGGATCATGTCTTCTCCCAAGTAAATCTGAAAAGTACATTTGGGAATGTGAGGTGAATATATATATATATATATATATGATAATTAAATGGAGAGGACTATGTCTTCTCCCAAGTAAATGTGAGGGTACATTGGGGAATGTGAGATGTAATTACATGGAGAGGACCATGTCTTCTCCTTAGTAAATGTGAGGGTACATTGGGTAATGTGAAATGAATATATATATTGTTAATGAGTTGGAGAGGACTATGTCTTCTCCCAAGTAAATGTGAGGGTACATTGGGGAATGTGAGATGAATACATATATTTTTGAAATAATGGAAGGAGACCATATCCTACCTAATATTCAATTTGAGAAGGTAAGTGGGGAATTTGAATAATGGAAATCATGAATTTTATATTAGACCAATATTTCTCAATATTTTCAGATAATGTAAACATTAACAAAATTTGTAGGATAAGATTTAAGTGTGGCATTACATGCTCCCAAAAACTTTGATGTAGGTGAATATCTCTTCCCCAAACCATCTGACTACTGGCAAGATATCTACTTCGGCCTCTTTGGAAAACCTAGGGGCAGCTCTATCGAACACTACTTTATGAATAGGTAGCATAACCCCTTGACAGATTTTATAAAGATGGGGGTGGAATTGAGATTCCCACAAAATATTATGGTATATATGGATGGGAATTAGGTTATGTACAGTCCACTTCCATCCCATATTGGGAAATTGAGAACGAAAACAAATTGCATCCATAACAAAAGCACTCATGAAGAAAGGGGGAAAAATCCTTAAAGAAGGACTTATTTTCCTTCTATAATCTATAATGGTCTTTGTCAAATTGTCTGATAAAATTTGAGCCCAACTCATAATTGGTGCATTCACTGCTGCATCTATTAACGTGAGCCATTCCATGGAAAACTTGGTGCTATCGGGTCTACCGAATAACCTACATATCATTTTTGTTGTGAAACTATGAGGGGGGGGGGGGGGGTGATGGATGCCATTGAGTACATACCAGTTTTATCCCATTTGATTTTTCCTCCGCTTGATCTCCAGGTTTGCGTAATGTCTGATGAGTCCTCATTTTCTTTGGCGAATTTCTCAAGGCCCTGTTTATTGTAGAGATTTTGAGGCTCTGGTAACTGGTACATTAGTCGTAGGTTGTCTTCTGAGAAAGACCCCATGACCTGTTGCATGTTATTCTTGAAGGTTATGTCTGAGATGTCTACCTCGTCAATTACCCATTTGACCATATCTGTGTATGGTATTATCTTTGGTCTCGCAGCTATTCGGTGTAGGAATGAACATGTTGTTTCGAAATAAGAGGTGTCATATGACTCCTGAGCATCAGTGGTGGCCTTTGTTACTAGTGGCCTAGGCTACTCTTCTTCTAACAAGTTATACATGGCCTCCCATGTCGTGGTTCCTCCGTCCTTGCTGTATGTGGTATCAAAGAAAAGCGGCACCATGTCTAATTTCTCAGATGCAGTCACCTTTCCCTTCTTCGCCATTCTTTCTAACTATGTTCTTTGTGGAGGTTTCCTAAATGGAGAAAAATGGAAGTTATTGGATAAACACAAGCAAGAACAGTGAGAATTAAATGATACAGTTAACCTGAAAAAGGTGACAAGAAAGGAGCTTTTATTCAAAACGCAGATGAAAAGATATCTTATCACATCAAACCGCTATTTAACATAAATGCCATTAAACTTATTAAATACCCACTAAGGTCTCTTATCGTTGTCGTTATTACTCATTAAACTACCGCATTGCAAACGGGATGGAAAAAATTTAAGGTGGTGAGTTTAAATTGTGAGAACACTGGTTTTGCGATTGCAATAAGATTATCACAAATCGCACTATCACATTTTTGGTTGTGTGTTTTCCTAGAGTTTTTTAATATTTTGCAGGATGCGAGATGAGTGGCATATTCTTTATCATTTAGAGCATAATTTGCCTAAATGAGTAATTATTTCATAAAGTGCTTTTCACTAAGTGTCGGACTTAACTTACAATTTATAACATTTTCTTTTATTGGGTCCAGGTTCTATTGCACTTCGTGAACTCTCGTAGTTCATAAGATTGACTTTTAAGTAAAGTGTCGCAATAAGTATTGACTCGCTCTGCCGCAATATCGCACTTCGCATATTATGACATGCTTTGTGAGTTGCGTCCTTTGCGACATTCGATATGCGATTGCGATAAGCGCTTCATTTTATAGGAAATGCCTTAAGTCTTAGCTTTGAATGAAAATTATAATGATATCTAAGTTAAATGTGGAGATCCCTTCCATTGCAATTCGCAGATTTTGTTCTTTAATTAACCATTTAACACACTTGGTCCAGCGGTATGTGAAAATGCGGGAATTGCTAGTCTTAAAGGGTTTTGACTTGATATCTTGATTTATTTCTAAAAATTTAAAAGAAATCGCCTAATTGCTGAATTTTTCTTGGAGGGTTTTTTAATAAAGGGTCCCCATTTACTAATAGAACATTAACTATTAAATCAAAAAGTGGGTTGGGGGGGTTTGAATAGCACAACAATTGGCGATTCGCTGGAAGAACCAATTATCTATGATAGTTTTTTGAAATTTCTAAAACTTCCAAAATAAAGATAGTTCAAAAAATAGGAAATAAATGAAATATAGATAAGTAACATTTCTCTGAATAAGAAAAAAAAGCCACCTAATTATCATCCATTTGATTATCCTCTTCAAAATGAAAATTCCTTTGTCTACATCAATCTTTACTTGCTTTTAAAGATAAAGAAAGGGGCTCTTGCAAATTAGCTTTTATATGTACTCATTTGTCACAGGTAGAGCCTCTACTGCGAGTAGGCATCCATAGCATCAACAAGGTTACCCTTTAACCAACAATGGTTCAGTATCCGATCTAGATAAGAGTGCAATTTTTAGAGATAAATTCAGATTCATATACTTACTCTTCTTTTTTTTAAACAGATTATTTTTTCTTTTTCTTTTTTAAATTTTGATTTTTTCTACTTAAAGGTCATTGTCTTGGTTTGGTGGCCAAAATTGACAATTCCATTCACCAGTTGTAACTCAACTGAACAAGATGGCTCGTGATGAGACCCCTTGTCTCTTGATTAAAATAATCTCAAGCCATTACCCTGTTTTGATATGAAGTATTGGTAATGTCAATTTATTACTTGCTTATGAACATGGTAAGCCAACTCTTGATGAGACCTCTTATCCTTTAAGTTTAAGCATACTTTAGAATTACACTTTAAAAAGAGAAAAATTTACCAGATGTGGAGAATCGTTGACTCCTTAAGAGTTTCTGGATGACAATTATAGATTTGAAGATGCTTATCTGTAGAGAGTCTTTCCTTTTTTAAAGATACTTTTCTTGAATGATGGTAGAACAAAGGTTTCTTTATAAAGTTGAGGTTTTGCAAAGGACGACTAATTTTGGTGGAAAACAAGCAGTTTTCAAAGTAATAGAGATTATCTTATGTTTCAAATGTGAAAATTATCTTCTCAACGATCTCTACTTATACAAGCGAAAAGTCAAAATATAAAAGAGATTATTATTGTAAAGGCCAAAAGTAAATGTTATTTAACTTTTATTTTCATAGAAAAAGTAAAGGCAGTAGTGTACAAGTGATAGAAGAGGTTATCTTCTATGAAAAACATTTCTTCAAATATATGCCCATTAACAGGTAAAGAATCTCTCTTGCCTGATAAATCTTGCAACAAAAAGGTGGATGGGCCGATTTGTTCTGCAATCTGAAATGGGCCAAGCCACATTCTTTGGAATTTGGTATGCTTACCTTTTTCCTCGTGTGCTTTATCCCACTTCAATACAAGTTCTCCAAGCTGAAAGGATTTAGGACTTACAAAATTTGCATCAAATGAAGATTTAATCAATTGTTGATCATGTGCATGTATAATTTTGGCTTTTTCTCTTTCTTCTTCGAGTTTGAGAATTTGCGATTGTCTTAACTGCATAGAAGAAGAAGGAGTTTCTTCAATAAACTGAACCAAGGCTACAAAGGAAATATCTACATTTGTAGGGAGAACATCCTCTTTCCCATAGACCAAATTAAAAGGATAGGTGCCTATTGAAGCCTTCTGTGTTATTTGATCTGCCCATAGAGCAAATGTTAAATATTTGTGCCAATTTTTCTGACTTTGATTAATGGTTCATTTGATGATTCTTATGAGATTTTTGTTTGTAGATTTGGCCAAACCATTTCCTTGAGGATAATAATTAGCAGAATATTTAAGTTTGAAACCTCTTTTAAGAGCAAATTCTGTCATATCATTGCCTGTGAAATAAGATGCATTGTCAAACATGAGGGCAGTTAGTAGACCAAATCTGGTGATAATAAATTGATCAATAAATTTGATGATGTTTTCAAAAATGACTACGTTAAGTGGAATTGCTTCCACCCATTTTATAAAGTAATCAGTTGTTGTAAGGATATGTATATGTTGCTTTGAAGAGTGAGGAATGATGTCAGCTATTATGTCCAGTCCCCATTGTTCAAATGGTTGTTCAATGTTGACTGGCTGTAATGGTAATGTGGGTTTCCTTTGTCTTCCAGCAGCTGTTTGACAAATTTTACATTTCCTTACATATTCGTGTGCATCTTTGAACAAGGTTGGCCAATAATAGCCAGCATGCAAGATTTTATGTGATGTTGTGTCTCCTCCAAAATGTCCACCAGTTGGTCCATCATGGAGTTCCTGCAAAGCCTTTTTCACCTCATATTTTTCAAGGCATCTAAGAAAAACATTATCATAATTTTTCCCAAACAACACACTATTGATGATTTCATATTGCTTAGCTTTTATCCTCAAAGCCATTTTTCTTTTGTAACTAAGTTGCGTAGGGGCATATCCATATTTTAAGTAAAAGATGATATCATCATATTTAGATTAAGTATCGTTGAGGCTTACCTCACATATTTGTATATCATCACCTGAATCTTGTAGTGTTGGTAAGTTGGATGCTCCTGCTGACATTCTGCAAAAAGCTTGACCTTTAACAATTTTAGCTGGTCTGATCTCAATGTCATATTCTTGTAGTGATATTGCCCAATTTTCTCTTTTCTCACCTACTTTGCTTTGCATTAGTAAATTTCTCACTGCTGAGAATGAGACTACTACCTTAGTGTGAGTCTTGAGAAGAAAGCATCTGAAATGTTTTATTGATTTGAAAACAGCAAAAGCTTGTTTTTCAAAGTCTAAATAATTTAATTCAACCCCCTGCAAATTTGAGCTAAAAAAATAAATTGGTGCTTCGATTTTGTCACCATTGACCTGTGTCAATATAGTTGCATATGATGTCTTGGAAGCAAAGGTATATAAAATGAAATGATTAGAAAAATTTGGAGTTTCTAAAGAGGGAGCGTTTATGATTGCTTGTTTAATTAGAATAAAAGCTTCATGCTCAGTATGTCCCCATTTAAAAACAATTTTTTTCTTAATCATAGATTGGAGGGGTAAAACAATTTGTGAAAATTTAGGAACAAATCTTTTGACAAAATTTATCTGACCTAGGAAAGATTGCATGGATTTTTTATTATGAGGTAAAGAGATTTCAGAAATTTCTCTTATCCTATCGAGATCAACAAGAATTTCTTCTTTGGATACGATAAATCCAAGGAGCCTTCCTTTACTCAAAGCAAAGAAAGATTTCTTGGGATTGAGAGAAATTTCATATCTCTGACAACGCTCAAAGATATGCTTTAAATCCTTTAAATGATTATTGTGTTTTTTTGAATACACAATTATGTCGTATAAATAAATTATCACTGATTTATTCACAAAACCTTTGAAATCTATGTCCATGGCTCTCTGAAATTTTGCACCAACATTGATTAATCCAAATGGCATCTTTTGGTAGGCATAGGTGTCCATTTTGGTTCGAAATGTGGTCTTTAAATGGTCATCTAGATGTATGAGAATATGATTATAACCTAAAAAACCATCTAGAAAAGACATCAGTTCTAAGCCTACAACTGATTGCAGTATTTGTTCCACAGGAGGTAATGGAAAGTTGTCCTTCTGACAAGCTTTGTTGAGATTGTGAAAGTCTATACATATTCGAATATCACCATTCTTTTTCTTGACTGGAACAAGGTTAGAGAGCCACCCTGAATTCCTGAAACGAAAAAGTATTTTGGCTTTGAGAAGCTTATTCAAGTCAAATTTGATCTGATTTTCTAAATTCGAATAAATCTTTCTCAAATTCTGTTGTACAAGCTTTTCATCGGATATCATGGGAATGGTATGTTGAATGATGGAAGTATCATATGTCTCAAGATCTTCATAGTTCCAAGCAAAGACATTTTTGTATTTATTTAACAAATGAATAAAGGCTAATCTTTCATCAGGTGTAAGACCAAGTCCTAGATTGATTTTTTGAGGTTTAAGGTCAATTCCAAGATTAACTAATTCAAACCTCAAAGTTGAACTCTGAAGTTTTAAGTTAGTGGGTTTCTTGAACCTGTCCTTAAGATCATATAAGTCTTCCAGCTTAACCACATATTTAGGTATGGAATTGCAGTTATTTATTACTTAAATTGGTTGTCATGTTAATATTCATCTATTATCTAGTCATCGTAAGAGCCTTCAGATGTTAGAAAAGCTATGATATCCAGAACATTATTAAAGACTCGCCAATTGGTGATATTGTCAAGAATAGAAGGCCTAAAAATTAATTCAATAGAAAAGTGATCGAAGCTATAATCTCCTGGTGGAATGATCTTGGATGCAACATTAGCCAAAAGGTCGGCACTTGCATTTTGGAGTCTTGGGATAGGGGAAACGTTAAATGCTATAAAATGGGAGTTGAGGTCTTGGACTAATGATTGATAATGTTTCAAATGTCTAGAGAGATAGTGTATAGTATTCCTCACCTATTTAATTACAATTTCTGAATCTTTAAACACTTGAAGATATTTGATATCAAGGTTGATGGATTTGTATAGCCCTTGAACTAATGCTTCATATTCGGTAGTGTTATTTGTGCATTCGAATTCAAGCCTGCATGCTAACATAGTTTTTTCCCCTTCTGGGCTAACTAATATGCATCCTGCTCCAGCTCCATCGTTAGATTTAAATCCATCAAAATATAATTTCCAAAATAAAGACTCAACAATAGGTTTATCTACAAAATTTATACATGTAGAAGCATCTGTTTGAGAATAATTTTCAATCTTGCAATATAATAGAATTTTCCAAGAAGGGTGATGTATTTGCATTGAAATTTCCTAGAAATGATTCAAATGAATAATTTCCAATGATATTGTTGTTGTATGCAACAGGCTCATTTTCTCCCTCAAATTTTGTGATGATATACTTTTGATGTTTCTCATGGTCAACCCTTATTTGATTCGGTTTACCATTATAAGGAAGCCACATATGGGACCAGTCGGTTGCGAAATAAGCATGAAGCTTTTCTAACCAGCCTCTACTAAGGATCAAGCCATAGAATTTCGGGATATCAGCAACAAGAATGTCAATCAATTGACATACTTTTGGGTTTGATGAGAGTCTAATAGTGACTTGATTGAGTTCTCCTATAACTTTGACTTAAGATCGATCTAACTGCACGATGCAAACAACAGATTCTTGGGGTTCTACATTCAATTTCGCACAAACTGTTTTTGGTAGAATGTTGGATGAAACTCTAGAATCAACTAAACAATTGTGTAGATTTTTATTGAAATTTTCAAAAGTCAAAAGAAATAGAGGTGTATGGATTTGGATCTTCCTCCTATTAGAGCAATATTATTTGAACTGATTTTTTCTAATGAGGTAGTAGGAGGCCTTCACATTTCTTGAACAACTTGTGATATTACAGCAGCAGGAAGAGGAGAAGTAGGGACTGCTTTTAGCTCTTTGAGCAATAGCTTTTGTTGATGTTTTAACTTGCTAAGCTCATGGAATGTAATATTCGCCCTAGTCTTTTTCATATCTTCAACGATGTTGTATTCCATTTCATCAGAGACTAGCAGGGTTTTAGGTGAAGGTGAAGAATTTGATTGAGGAGGAGTGGTTTGAGTGGATTTGGGGGAATATTTCTTACCTATTGCTTTATCTTTGGGAATTGGAGTTGATGCCTTCTATTTTTTTTTTGTTTGTGGCAAATCTACTGTGCTTCTACTCCTGGATGTGATAGGTAATGCTTCTTGTGATTCTTCATAAGGAAGAATGAAATCCCACATCCCTTGTAATTCAATTACTTCTTCGTTATCAGTTTGTTATTTAGATGTTGAGATTTTCTCTTCCTCCACATCTGATTTGGCACTTGATATTGTACTTGGAGGCTTAGGATCAGAGGAAGGATTTCTTTTGTAAGGTTTGTAAGCTTTCCTTGAAGAAGTCTCAGCTACCTATTTTTTGATGTCAACCATTTCATTGGACATAGTTTTAAGGACCTTTTGTAGTCCTTCAAGATCAAAAGGATCTTTAGGTGTTTTTTTCTTGGATTCGTCCCTAAAAGTTACCTTCTTGGATTTTTGGTCTTCTAATGAATTCTTTTTCTCTAAAGCTAAAATGTGTTTTTCAACAGCTATGGCTTCTTTGATGTTTTCTGCCAAAGTAGATTTGGCAACCCTATCGACAAAAATAGCTGCGTTTGAGGGAAAAGCAGAAATGTACCATTCATTTTGAACTTCATCGTTGGGCTTGGATGTCATTGGGATCTTATTCAATAACTTATTAAAACATGAATTGAATTCCTTAATTGGTTCTCTAGGTTCAGCTTTCAAGTTGGAGAGATCGTTGAGAAGGGTAGTTGTCGATCGGTCATCTCCAAAATTGGTTAAGAACTGCTCTTGAAAGGCATCCCAACTATTAATGGAACCAAATGGTAATAAAAAATACCATGATCCTACTAATCCTTGTAAGTTATAAGGGAATAATCCTACAACTGCATCTTCTTCTACCACTGCATTCAAATATATGGACAGCATGAAGTTGCTTATGTGTTCTGTTAGAGCCTAGATTTGCCTCAGGCTAAAAAGACAAGGTTCTAGGTCCACATCAAACCACGCTTAGCCTCGTAGCTAGCCCTATGAGGACAGGAGAGCGCTCTCTCCGAGTCAATCTCAGCGAAAGATAATTAATGGGGATGGAGATGACTAATTTAGAAACTGATTTTAGGCTAGGTATTAAGTGCAAAGGTTTTGAGTTTTTGAGGGTTTTGTGTTGGAAACAGGGAAAGGAAAATTAGGCTCGGGGATGAGGCACAGTTTCTGCAGAGTTTTGATTGGGGCAAGGAAGGCAATCGTTTTGATGCTTTAAATTGAGTGAATGAATATATCCGACTGTTAAGGAGCTAAGGAGGGCAAGAAAGTCTCAAGAATTCTCCTTAAACAGATGAAAACATGGAAATTTAAACAAATTCAAAGGCAGAGCATAACAGTTAATGGATTCCACCTTAATCACTCATTTGTTCAAATTCAGAAGAAAAGAGAGGAAAATGATACACATAACACTAATGAACTTACAATTACTCAGAGAAGCACACCATCAAAACATAAAGCCACATGGTTCCCAAATAGTGCTGCAAAACCCTGGTCTTTCCTTAGCCAAAAATGCAGAGATAGAATGTGCAATGATATGCCAAAGCAATCCCAAGTGTCCAAGCCTGAAAATGACTTAGGAATTACATGATATAGACTAGCCCAATCCATTCCCTTGCCTCTATGGGTCGAGCTCATCATTCTAGGAGTTGTTTCAACCAACTCTAAAGAAAGCACTAAAATCTAGGCAATCAAAGCAACTTGCCTCTATAAGGTAGGAAACTGATTCATTCATTAATTTTTCACTTTTTAGTGAATGAATCCTATAGAACAAGTAAATAAGTGCTAAAATTGCACCATTTTTATCCAATTACATCAAGATAGATCAAAAATTACATGACAAAGCAAAACTAGTCAAACTGGCCGAATTTCTGAGCTAGAAGGTGAAAAATTGAGCAAAAATCCTCTGTGCATCGCGCCACTTTGAGGCTGAGTTTGAGGCACTTCCTGAAGTCCAAATTGAGCCCAAGTGTGATTTTTGGAAAGCCCTTCCTTTCGACTTTCCAACCCAAGTGGAATTTCTGAATTTGGGTGTCATTTGCCCCTCCAAAACTTCAATCTCCCAAGACGGCTTCATGTGTGTCAAAATAGGGGCAGAGAGGTCATTTTTTGAGTGTTTTTGACCTCTTGAGGACTCAAAAATTGCCAAAAATTCTTGGCCATGCCCCAACAATCATGATTTTTCATGAAAAATCCAAAAATATAAACTTTTTTTCCATTTGGAGCTTCCTATCAAAAGCGCGCGCCATGTGGCGCGACGCACAGGGAGAAAAACCCTGTTTTTTGCACAAAAATTTGCCAAAATGCCAAAAATGCCCCAAATTTCTTGAAATTTGGGCTGGAGCTTCTTCATTAAGTTTTATGCTGGGCTAAAGAGGCTTCGGCCAGTATCTGAAGATGATCAAGCTCCCTTTGCCTCTTTTTCTTCCTTATTGCCCTCCTCAATTTTGCCTTTAAATTCCTGATTCGGGCCTTGCAAACCTTGTTTCGTGCCATGTAGTGGAAAGCCATGTGTCTCAACAATGCATGATCCTTATTGGCCTTGTCCAACAGCCTCTCTAAGTGCATTTTATCTCTCTCGAGATTAGCCTCCCGATCCTCATTAATCTCTTGCTCTAATGATGTGAACTCAATTCTTCTCCTTTGTGCAGCTTGGCGATGCTCGCGAATGTTTTGTAGCTCCATGATTGCTTGCTGATATTCAAGCTATTTGTTCCTCTGCTCCAAGTATTTCATGGTCCACTTAGCTCTCTCCAAGTCAAGGGATAATGCTTGGATCTCTGTTTGCTGCTCCTGGATGATCTCGCTAAGTTTGGCACTTTGTGGGCCCGTATCTGTATCATCATCATGAATGAGAATGAAGTTGGTCTCTCTTTCACCTGAAGGCCCTTCATCCTACATTGGCCTCTTACCTTTGTCCTGTACCTGTGACGCTAATGGAGGAAGCAAGGCCCCTTCCACCCCTTCTTGTACCTGCTCTGTGCGCCGCGCCCGCCAAGTTTCCTCCAACTTCACCCAAACATGCACTTGCTCACCCAATTGCTTTGAACTGTTACCTCTTTACTCTTGGCATTCAAAATGACCTTGACCCTCATGGAGAAATCTTTATAAAGACATGGAGACATGGTTTTGATTTTTGATTCTCCAAAACCCATTTTTATAATGTTTAACATTGGCACTTTTTCACACTTTAAGGCAACTCTGATTTTCACACTTCCTTTTTGATTTTTCATTGAAATGATGGAATTTTTGGCAAATTTTTGCAGGGGTAGCTGACATGGAATTTGGAAAAGGAGACCAGGGTTGCGTCTGAAGAATTGAACAACTGAAAATTTTTGAAAATTATTACAAAGGATAGAATGTTGACTTTTCTTCAAAATAGAGTTTTGAAGAACAGTCGTAACCCATCGATATGACGATAAAATTTGTGAAATAAAGAACATGTGTAGAACCTCCCTCTGGCCTGCTGGCATTTGGACACTTTAATGACTCAATTTGTGAAACCCTAGAGCTATGATTGACATGACTCTTTGCCCATGTAAAGATCAAACATTGACTGTCATGGAATTTTAATAAACATTAATGAAAAAACCTAAGCCAGCAGGTATAAGACATGAGGAATGAATGACAAAGCCCTTCCGTCAGTTTTATGGCATGCTCCTAGTGGAATGCAACTGATCGAGCAGGATGGGACACCTAAAAATGAAATGCAAAAAGAGTTTTGATCTCTGACGGAGGACTGACAAGACCGACTCTAACATTGGCTCCAATGGGGATGGTATCTCCTTGGAGGTGCCAAGAACGGCAGATCTCTGGGACAGCTAGACAGTGCCTTCGTCCATTGGGCTATGGAGTCATTATTTTGACAAACAATACAAGACTCTAACTCAATTTATTTGACTGAAACTTGACTTAAAACGACTCGATGATGAAACTGAAATGACTGAAAAATTGACTCGACAAACTGAACTCAAAACTAAAATCTTTCTTCAGAATTATAGCCTTCACTTCGGGCCCCAGACTGAAGAAAAGATCACAGCACACACTTGCAGTGAAACTGAAATAAAATGGTATTTGCAATGACAATGTAAACAACAGAAATAACTTAGAAATGGTACCACTTGAGCAGCCGACCATTGACCGGCCCTCCTAGACAATCTTCCCCGTTGATCTCCTTCAGAAGAAAGGCATTCTGACCTCGATATGCTGCGATCTTAAAAGGACCTTTCCAGAGATTTTCAAACTTACCGTGCTTGCCCTTTTATTCGTTCCTTGCATCCCACTTTAGCACCACATCATCCAACTGAAATGTGTCCACCTTTTCTTTTCTGTCATAAATCTTTTTAATTCTCTCCTACAACTTGAATGTGTTTTGAAAAACATCTTCCCATGTCTGCTGCAAGTGGATCATTTGATTTAATATTCTCTGCATTGGGTCATCTTCATTACCAGCTTCCTGAAGAAGTTTGACTACCGGAGCTGCAAGAGAGGTAGGGAACATGGTATCAACTCCATAAACTAGCTCAAAGGGGGACATACCAATGGATTTCTTCTGACTCACTCAATCTACCCAAAGTGCATGAACCAACTTCTTATGCCAACTTTTCTTGTTTATTTCCAGGATCTTCTTAATGATATTAACCAAAGATTTGTTGGAAGACTCCACCAATCCATTGCCTTGTGGATGATAGGCGGTTGAATGCCCCAAAGTAATGTGATATTTATTACAAAACTCAACCATCCTTTTTGACTTGAAAGTTGTTGCGTTATCAGTGATTAACTTACTCGGGCAACCAAAACGAGACAAAATATTATTCTCAAGGAATGAAATTATTACCGCATCCGTGGCTTGCCTAGTGGGAATTGCTTCGATCCACTTTGTGAAATAATCTGTCACTGTAAGGATCCATCAATGCTGACCTAAAGAAGCGGGATGAATTTCACCAATGAAATCCAACCCCCACTGCTTAAAAGGGGCATTCACCTCAATGGGCTTAAGTGGCAAACGCTATAATTTATGTTTTCCTTCAAAAATCTGGCATTTATGACAGCTCTTGACAGTTTTGAACACATCAGCAAACAATGTCGGCCAATAGTATCCAGCCCTCAGAATTTTATTTGCCATTGTGTTACACAGTAATTTTTCACTGTCTTCCTGTCAGTCACCCTACTGTGTCAGGAATTCACAGTAATCAAGTGCATGCCTTCTAAACTGGCCAAAAACCCACTTTTCCAAAGTTTTCCTCATCAGCGCGTCTGTTTCTAAAATATCCACGATGACTGGCGCTTCATAACAGACCACGTGCGCTGCCAGCGCGGAAGCACACGACTTTTCCGCGCTGATCGAATTTCATGACCAACGCAGCCCCTGTTTGTATCTACCCGCGCTGACATGGCCTTTTCCATTATGTCTTTGCAACGTCAGCACGCCAGACCAGTTATGCACCCGCGCTGATCCAGTTTTGGCGAATTTGTTCCAACAGCCAGCCTTCCAGATAACTCCAGACTTGGTTGTTGGCCTTGTGAGTATCGACTCCCTTCTATGGCATGTCTGTTCGACCCTTTGCAACTACTTCCCTTAAGGATAAGCTCATCCTTCCACCCTTTTAGGAGACTCCTTCTCCTATATAAACTTCCACCATTACCATGAGCAGCTAGTTTTTTGGAATAGCTTGGATTGTGTGGAGCTTATAGTGCTCAGATTGCTGCTACTATAGGTAGTTGGTGTGATAAGTGTGGAAGTGCTTGATAGCTTAGGGAAGGTTGTTTTGTGTTGCTTGTGTGAGAGAGAGAGTTTCTTGTCTTGGGAGAATCATTTCCAAAGGTGAATGCTTGAGACACTTGTTGACTGGCCCCTCCTGAGAAGGATACCGACGTCAGAACATTTGGTTGTACTCTTCTCTGCTTGATTAATAATAGATGACTACTATTATTGTTCCATTCTCATTTGTCTATGCAATGGTTAAATGTGAATTACATCCTTTCTGACTGATGTATAGTTTCTTTTATTAGATTTCACGCTTGTGTTTGTTTCCTCTTTGTGTGTGCAGGTATCTATTCGCGGAGATCGCGGAGGATTGTGACCGGCCAGGGCGAAGGAGCGAAGGTGGCATCTCTTCATCAAACGCTGGAATCCAAGTAGGCGTTCTTTACCTACCTTTTAATTGCAATTAGGAACTTGCATAGTATCATTGATTGATTGTTGCTAGACCCGTTCTGGGCTAGTAGGGATCGCCTCTATCCGTAGAGGGGATTTACCTCTCCAACAATTTGGCGACTCCACTGGGGATCAGCCTTTTGTCTCTTGTGTCCATTCTTTGTGTTTGGATTTGATTGTTCTCTCTTTCCAAGATTTGGGGATTGATTCTCTGCTTGTTAGCTTCCTGGGTCCATCTGGGAAGTGTCTTAATTGTTTAAAGGGTTTCTACCTTTGGTTTGGGAGTTTTTGCTTTGATTCTACTCGTTTTTTACCCTCAGCGCGGTTTAATTCAAAACAGACGCGCTGACGTCGCATACCTGCTTCTTTGTTTTCCCTGTCATCGCTCCTGTACGATTAACAGTCGCGCTGACCTCGTTTTTGAGACAGCGCGCTTTATCCATGTGCTTCCGCGCTGACGGCGCAAAGTTGCTACAGGCCTTCTCTTGTCAGCGCCGAGTTGCTGAAGGCCACCCGCGCTGATCCTGTAGAATTCATTTTTGTACAGATTAGCCTCCTGAACCTATTGCTTTGACTTTCCCCTCTTCTCTCCACTTGGTTTGTGACTTGTTTTTCATTACCTGAACTCTGAGCTACTTGTTTGCGAAGTCTTGTTCCACAGGGTTTCGTTTTTGCTCATTTTTGGGTTTTGCAAATACCTTCCTCTTTGCTTTCGCTGCTTGGTTTGTATTTCCGCCATCACTTTTACAATTGCTGGTTTGTGTTGAATCTCTAATTGACTGGTTGTAACTCTCATCCTCCGGGTGTTTGCTTTTCTCCATTGATTTCACACTCTAGCCCTAGGACATCTAGTGGCCGTGTGTGTGTCAAGCCTTCCGTAGGGATCTTGTTCTCTTGTTTGGCCAGCCAACCTCAGATTTGTTTTTGCACTTGTTCAGTGGTTGTTGAAGTGCTTTTGGTTGTGTTTCCGAGCGGTTTTTGCTGCTTCCTTGCTTGAATTCCTGTTTGCCTTGCCGAGCTTAGATCACATAGCTCGTGCGGAACTTGGTTTTTCCTTTTGATTTGGAAATGTTTGTTGGATGTTTTGGGAACTTTGTGTGCTTTCATTAAGTGATTTTCTTGGTGTTCCTGTTCCTCAAAATTCATTTGGATGCTTTGTGCCATTGAAAGAAAATCAAACTAGTAGCTTTGCTTTCGAGAATTGAAAAGTTAAAGAACATTTCATTGATTCGCATTTTCAAAAGAAAAGTTTCCTTTCCTTGCTTTTAGCTGCATTAGGCTGTTTGATTGCTCGTGTTCATTTTATTTGATCAAAAATTCTTTACCTTCTCATAGCTAGAATTCATCGAACAAAATGGTATTCTTTGGCATGTAGTTTGCATCTAGGTAATTGTGAGAGAACATACGATAGGGCCTGAAATCGAAACTTAATTTCAAGATCAACCATAAAATGAACTGAATTAACCTAAAAACGCATTGGAACTAAACGCAAACATCTAGAGGTCTAGGTTAGAGACGTGTTCCGGCATCTTTAAACATAGTCACTGTTGTTTCACATTATGGTTGGGTGATTCCTCTTTCTGTGACTCGATAGTGGTCTAACACGGACTGCGCTCCCACGTACCGTCGCGTATATAGGGAGACCCCACTAGGCTTTTATCCTTTATCCATAGGAAGCCGAGTCTGCCGCCTTGTGAACCATAACGCACCGAACACAGCATTCGGGAAGATTGACTGCAGTACGGAAAGTCCTTGGCTCTCATACGATTGCTAAGGTGTATAAGCAGTTTTACGGGTCGCCTGGTAAACCCTATACCTAGAGTCTCCAGAGCAGTCACTTTTGATCCTTTTCGGACTCCCTAAATGAAAAGGTGCCTGTGAGCGTCTTGTCACTTCGTGCTCATTAAACATTCGAAGGAGACTGGAGTCATATTTTCGTCCTTTTCTCAACTCTTGAAACATGAAAAGGTCAAGTTTGGTTCTTGTGTCTTAAATTAATTCGGCCACGATAACATCATCTGGTTAGATCTTGTGTGCGTTAGTTTTGAGTAGGGTCTTTATCGTTAGTTTTCTTTAGGTTTTCTAAGGGGTCTTGTCATCCTGGCTGACCCGTCAACTCCCGGTCCGAGTGATCAAGGTTCTCCATCTTCTGTTGCTCCAGAGGTACCAGTTGTAAGCGATACTCTTCCCATTGTTCCGAGTATCCAGCCTATCAACGTACGTGCCCCGGGCGACGAAGATTACATAGAAGATTGGAATCCTATCTGGGAGCCTGACAGCGATTATACCCCCCGTACTCCTTTCGGTATGTCGTCTCCGATGTCTACTTCCCCCATGGATGAGACATCTTCCAGCACAGGTGAGACACCCGTGGTGACAGACATTGAAACTCCGATCCCAGCTACCTCTCCACTCCCTCCACGATATCAGTCAGTGAGGGATAGGATAGCTGCTAGAACTACTTCTACGACTATATGGGATCCTAGTCTTATTGCCACCACAGGGCCCTTTATTTCACGACCTCTTAATACACCTGTTACTTCAGGTCTTAATACGCCTGTTACCTCAGTTCCTACCAATCCAACCGTTTGTGTAGCGCGCCCGACTCCGGTCGTCAGTGCTGTGACAGCATCCTCATCCACAAACCCTGGAGCTGGTCCCTCTTACAGTCAGGGCCAGCCAGGGGTTTCGTCTGGAGTCATCAATCCTGCACAAAGTGCTCAGCCCTCTTCTGGTGGTGTTCCAGGAGCAGGGCCATATGATGCCCATGGGCAGCCCATTGTGGACCCAGATTACCAAGGTCCACTCTTTTATTATGACGCTAACGGTCAGTACCTCGAGAACGTTTCATCCCTGCCTCGTCAACCTTTCGAGGAGAACTCGGCACCGTTGGATGTTACGTATGATCCCGTTACTCATACTTTTCGCGGGCGCCGGAATCCTCCCGGACAGCCCCAAGGACCACCCAATCAAGGCCAGCCACCTTACGTGCAAGCCCCTCAAGGGCAACCACTTTATGGCCCGCCTTACCCAGGACAATCTGGGGGCCCGCAGGGACAGTCCTACCCGGGACAACCCGCGGCCGTTGGAGGTCCGTCGTATTCATATCAGAGTCAACCTACTGGATATCTAGGGCAACCTGGTACCCAGCAAGGTTACCCAACTGGACAACCAGGGCAGCCTTACATTCAACAAGGCCAACCCGATTTCCAGCAAGGGTACCCATCTGGACAAACTGGGCAAGTTTATACTCCTCAAAATCAACCAGCAGTCCAGCAAGGATATCCTCTTGGGCAGGGGGGGCAACCCTACTTACAGCAGGGCCAACCTACTGCCCAGTCTGGTCATCTTTCTGGGCAGGGTGGGCAACCCTACGTTCAGCAAGGTCAACCCACTGCTCAATCCATGCACCCTTCTGGGCAAGGGGGGCAGCCTGCTATACAGCAAGGCCAACCCGCTGCTCAGCCTATGCACCAAGGGGGGCAGCCTGCTATACAGCAAGGCCAGCCCTCTGCCCAGTCTGCGCACCCCGGGGGGCAGACGGGCCAACCTTCTATGCAGCAAGGTCAACCCGCTGTCCGCCCTAATCATCCATCTGGACAAGCTGGCCAACCTCAGGGTCGACTAGCTGTTCAGCCAGCTCAGTCATCCGTTCCGCAAGGACAACCCTTGGTGGTCCACGGACAACCTGGCACCCAGCAAGTTCATCCTGCTGGCCAGCCAGGTCCATCTCAAATCCAACCAAGTCAACCTTCGGGCCAGATGATCCAAGCCCCGCCAGTTCAAGGACATTACTCTGGGCCTCAAACTCAAACGGGTTATCAAATGCAAGGTGGGCCACAGCCTCAACCTTCTTACCAGATGCAGCCTCCCTATCAGGCTCAGTATGGGGCCCAGCAACCATATGGCTACCAGCAACCCCAGGGGCAAACTTAGTTTGCTCCTTATCAAAATTATCAACAGCCACAGGTCACTCCTTACCAAAATTATCAGTATGTTGCACCTGTGGGGCAAGTTGCTAATACATGGAGAGCTGGGGGGCAGACACAGGGACAACCATCCTCATATGGCCAGAATCCGTATGGACAGAACCCCTACGGACAAGGTCCCTATGCGTCAGGCCCTTTTGGGCCAGGTCCATCGGGACAAAATTCTTACGCGCCAGGCCCTTTTGGGCCAGGTCCGTCTGGACAGAGTTCATGGGGGCAACCACCATCTGGTTGGAACCCTAATGTCACCTCGAATCCGCAGCCACAAATGTCCTTTAACCCTCAGTTACCATTCTTAGCAACGTTGGAACTGCCTGATGTGTCCAAGTTAACAAATGATCCTATTTTGCATAATCCATATTGGCCACCGGTTCCGACCAAAATACCAGGTGATTGTCCAAAGTTTGATGGCAAATATGGTGAAGACCCTCAGGCCCATGTAATGACTTATCACCTTTGGTGTTCATCGAACTCATGGCTTGATGATTCTATCCGGCTTCGCCTCTTTCAGAGAACTCTCACTGGTTCAGCCACTAAGTGGTACATCGAGCTGAATCGCGGCATGTTTCAAGATTTCAACTCATTGGCTATGGCCTTCTTGACTCATTTTCAGTTACCCATTCGGTACGAGACTGGGACACATCTCCTCACGTCTCTCAAACAGGATACGGCTACGCACATCTCTGATCATATACATGAATGGAGAAGGCGTCGTCGCTTGATTAAATTTTGGATTCCTGATCAACTCCTGACCGATTGGTTCACGACTTCCTTTGTCCCTAAGATTGCAAAAGACATCGCAATGGGAGCGTGTGTAACTGAAGAGCAAGCAATCGCGCGAGCTCAGTATCTCGACTTAGTGTACTCTCAGTCGGGTACTTTGTATGAATATTTGCCAGATGCCCCGAGGCCTGGACAGCCCAAGGCTCCACCAAAACCTTCTGTTGATGGAGTCATTGGTTCCGTGAATTCGTCATCAAAGAAATCGGCCGCGAATCCTGGGAAGCAGAAACAGAATGCCTCTAACGAAAATGCTTCTCAGGGCCAATCAATTTCTGGGAGTACCTCCGAGGTAAACGCCGTTCAGTCCACCACGGCGGACAAATCCTCGAAAGGGAAAAAGAAAGGGAAAGCTAAAGATAAATCTGGACAACCCAAGCAAGATCCCCCTAAGCCTCCCTCCGAGGAAGGAGCTAAGCGGAAACCTAAGTATCCTTGTCTCATCTGCGATGAGGATCACTATACCAAGGATTGCCCAAGGCGGTCCGAGGTTAGTCGACTTTTGAAAGGTGCTCCGGGGCCTCCTGCTGTGCTAAAAGAGCCTTTCCCTTCCCAGCAGACCCAAATGGTGGCGGATCCGTCTCAATCCTCTTCCTCGTTCGGTTCTCAAGTGTTCATGGCTAGAACGATTCCCATCCATGTTTCAACTCGAGCGAAAGATTATCCATCTCAAGCCGGGAAAGAGCCGGAGGTTCCCTCCAGTGCTCCTCCGTCCAGTTCTGGTCCCCTTCACATCGAACGGCCCAGCACTGAGACGATCCCCCGACCCCCTCCCAAAGGTGTACTCAGGAAGTCATCTTATAACCCCAATGCTCGTGCTGCCCAGCACTATAGCATTGTCGAGGACTTAGCTCAGGCTCCGTCTGCTATGTCCGCGTTAGAAGTCCTTCAGAGCTGCCCCTCCCAGAGGAAGTCCTTGCTATCAGCCATTGGTGGCATCGACCCGGCAGATTCAGATTTAATTTCTTTTGATCTCGAGGGTTTTACACAGAGACTGCCTCACCAAGTGGCTTTCCTTATACAGGTCCTCATCAATGGCAAAACGATTCATCGTACAGTCATTGATGAGGGTGCCTCGACCTGCACCATGTCTGTTGCTTGCTGGAAGGCTATTGGTTCTCCTGCTCTGAGCCAGTCTCCTATGACCCTGGAAGCTTTCGATGGAAGAGAATCTCATCCATATGGTATCCTCCCACGATTGCCTATCTATTTAGAAGGGAAAACCGTAGAGGTAGAGGTTGAAGTTGTTGACGCTAATCTCACTTACAACCTCCTCCTTGGACGAAGCTGGACATATGCCATGCAAGCCGTGGCTTCCTCCTTGTTCCGTGTCGTTCGCTTCCCCCATCAAGGAAGAATCGTCACGGTGGACCAGCTGTCCTTTTTTGCTTCCTCTTCTAAAGGAAATGTGCCATTCGTGGAGCATACCTCCAAGTCATTAGTGAGTGTGGGTGCCGGACTGTTCAAAGATCCCTCCTTAATGGGAGTCTTTCCCCTCCCACCTCCGAATCTCGCCCCTGTTAACATGATTTCAGTACGTTCTGATCCGTGGGTTCTTCCTCCCTTGACTCAGGAAGACTCTTGGGGTGATATGATGCCGTTGAGTCCTGCCGAGCTCAACTACATCGAGATTGTCGTTGCATCGGCTCCTCCTCCAGAACCTGCTTTTCTAAGCAGTGTTCCCGATTCATATGATCATTTCCCTTGGCTGGGAGATGAGGCCACTTCGGATCCCCTGAAGGAAATATTTCCCTCCGATGAGGCCATCATAGAGACTATGTCTCTCGAAGAGCTTCCTTGGTTAGATCACCACCATCGCTCTTCGTTTCTCCCTCCACTTTCGGAAATGGTCGCATGTCTCGAGCGGTTTGCTTCATGTGTCCCATCTCCGCCCCTCCAAACGCCTGTTCAACTATATCAAGTGTCTTCGGAGGGCAACATGGGTAACATCACGCAGACCCAGCCTATCAACATCTCTGTCAAACCAGGGATTGTCGAGAATATTTTCATTGGAGTCACATGCACTCCTGAGGAATTTCAACTCTATACTGCTTTATTTCGTGAATTTCGTGATGTCTTCGCATGGTCTTACGAGGAAATGCCCGGCATCGACCCTAGTATTGTGGTGCACGAAATACCCACTTATCCAGGCGCTAAGCCTGTTCGTCAGCGCTTACGTCCAGTGCACCCTCGAAAGGCTACAGCCATCAAGGCCGAAGTCGAAAAGCTTCTTCGAGCTGGTTTCATCTATGCCATCCCCCTTACGGAGTGGGTGTCCAATATAGTCCCTGTGAATAAAAAGCAGGGCACTATTCGGGTCTGTGTTGACTACCGCGATATTAATCGTGCCTGTCCAAAAGATAACTTTCCTACGCCTTTCATTGACCAGCTTATTGATGACTGCGCAGGAAGTGAGATTTATTCTTTTATGGATGGCTTCTCTGGTTATAACCAGATCAACATAGCCCCTGCAGACCAGCATAAGACAGCTTTCATTTTCCCTTGGGGCACCTTCGCTTATAAGAAGCTTCCTTTCGGTCTCAAAAATGCCAGTGCCACCTTCCAGCGTGCGATGTCATCTTTTCATGATATTCGACACATCGTACAGCCTTACCTGGATGACCTCCCAGCTCATTCAGCTAAGCGCCAAGACCATCCATCTCATCTACGCGAAATTTTTCTCCACTGTCGACACTACCGTATTCGACTCAATCCGCATGAGTGTGTCTTATGCGTAGAATTTGGCCGACTACTCGGGTTCATCGTCTCCCGGGAAGGCATCCGTCTGGATCCCCTCAAAATCGAGGCCATTTTGAATCTTCCTCCCCCTGCCTCTTTGCAGCAATTACAGAGCTTGCAGGGTAAAGCTAATTTTCTCAGACGATTCATTCCGAATTATGCCGAGGTGGCTAAGGGTTTCACACGGTTATTAAAAAGTTGCGAAGTTTGTGACACAGATGGAGACCCAGGTTGCGCCTGAGTGTCGGGTGGAAGTGTTGGATCTAGTGCTCGCAGAGACTCTAACTAGGTGGTGGGCAGTGCATAAAATGATGCTTCAAGCTTGGGAGGATACAACAGCCAGCCTGCAAACTCAGTTTCTACCAGATACACCCTTTCGTTGGGATGCTATCGCCCAGGAATCTTTCGAGCGCCTTAAAGACCTTCTTGTCTCAGCTCCACTCTTAAGACCCCCGAACTATCACCGTGATTACACTCTCTATCTTGCTACTGCTGACACCACCATCGGCATGGTTCTAGTGCAGGATGATGATGCCAGCACCGAGCACGTTATCTATTATCTTAGTCACAACCTCCTGGATACGGAAACTCGCTACGCATATGTCGAGAAGTTGGCATTGGCAGCTGTCTGCGCCGTCCAACGATTCCGGCATTATATCCTGTTGCGCACAACGACCGTGATCTCTGACTGCAACCCCATGACCTACATTTTGTCGCGTCAACTGCTAGGGGGAAAATACTCGAAGTGGATTGTAATCCTCCAAGAGTTCGACTTGGAATTCACTGCGGCCAAGTCTAAGAAATCTCTGGTCTTTGCTAAACTGCTCTGTTCCTTACCATCTCACTCTGCACCATCTCGTTCGGAGGAGCATATCCCGGATGAAACATTGTTTCTCATCAGCACCCTCGACCCGTGGTATGGGGACATTATCGTATATTTGCAGACGTCTTCCTTCCGTCCAAATGTATCGAAAGATGCTCGATGGCGAATTCGTCACCAAGCTCAACCCTATCGCATTTTGGGCGATACCCTGTACCGCCTCGGCGTTGATTCTGTTCTCCGCCGATGTTTGACTCTCGAGGAAGCTGAGCGGGTGTTGAATGACTGCCACTCTGGTGCTTGTGGCGGTCACATGTCCGGATATGCTACCGCCCAAAAAATTCTCCGTGCTGGTTACTTTTGGCCTTCTATCTTCAAAGATTGCATTCTTGCCGTTCGTGCATGCCATGAATGCCAAGTATACCACCGGAAAATGCGTGCTCCTCCTGCACCACTGCACCCTGTTGTCTCCGTAGGTCCATTTGCCAAATGGGGCATCGATTATACGTCCTGTAACTCTCGTTCGGCCGGGGGGCATGGGTACATCATCGTTGTCGTGGATTATTTCACCAAGTGGGCCAAAGCGATGCCTACATTGAACGAAGACGGTTACACAGCGGCGCAGTTCTTATTTAATCATGTCATTACTCGTTTCGGAGTCCCTCAGGCCATTGTCACGGATCACGGAAAACATTTCCGTAATCACATGATGACGGAACTAACGACCCAACTAGGCTTGCGTCAAGATAGTTCGACACCGTACTATCCACAATCCAACGGACAAGTTGAGGCAGTGAACAAAGTTTTGATCACTATGCTTCAACGCACCGTCAATACGCACAAGTCTAATTGGCATCTGATGCTGTTCCCAGCCTTGTGGGCCTACCGGACTTCTGTGAAGGACGCCACCGGTTTCACTCTGTTTCAGTTGGTTTACGGACTGGAGGCCACCCTTCCCGTTGAATGTGAGATTCCTTCGTTGAAATTAGCTGTCGAGTTGCTTCCCAACACCACTCCGGTGGAGGAACGGATTCTTTACCTAGAACGGTTAGACGAGACTCGTCGTTTAGCTTCTCTGGCTATCGAAGCGCAAAAGAAGAGAGTCAAGGCTCACTTTGACCAGAACATTCATCCTCGTTCCTTCGTTGAGGGAGATCTAGTACTGCTCTACGATCAAGCTAAAGATAAGCTAGGGGCAGGAAAACTCGAGTCCATGTGGCTAGGTCCCTATATCGTGAAAAGAGTTTTACAAAAGGGCGCATATGAGTTGATTGATTACGAAGGAAATCCTCTTGACAAACCCCGCAACGGGTTGTATTTGAAGAAATATTATACATGACTTTGTGCACTCAGTTTGTACATACGCGTGTTTAGTGTGTTTTGTGTGCATGATTTCATGTTTTGCTTTGGTGTGAAGGCGTGTTTGCCTCTTATTGTGTTTTCTCCTTCTTGTGCAGATGTCTAGTGCACCTTATGTTGGTTTTGCTGATGGCGCCTGCCGTAGTACTTGCAATTTGTCCTCTGCGGCATGGGCAATTTATGATCCTCACGGAGAGTTGCTAGACCTTGAAGGAGTCTGCCTCGGTCATACTACTAATAATGTTGCCAAATACAGTGCCGTAATTGAGCTACTAGCCGAAGCAGTCGATCTCGGCATTCGAGCAATGATGGTAAACCTGGACTCCCAGCTTGTCGTTCATCAACTCAACGGGCGATATTCCGTCAGAGACCAACGTATCCTAAGGTTGTATCTACGTGTCAGATTGTTAGAAAGGAATTTTGACTATATCACATATCAACATATTCCGAGACGATTAAACACGTTGACTGATGCATTGGCAAATCATGTGTTAGACAGACATTTGCGAAATAGATAAACATCATACAAGAAAGCATAGAAAGCATAATAGAGTAAAGCATATGTAAATAAGATATTTCCCAAGCATAGTTTGCATGCGTGCCGTGTGTGCTTTTAAGCTTGCATTTAAAAAATTAAAATATATGGGTCATGTGTTGTGCAATTCATACATAAGATTACATTTGTACTGAACATTTGCATAGCATAAACAAAACATTATCATATGTAACAAGATCCATCCAAAAATCGATATGTATATATATATATATATATATATATATATATATATATATATATATATATATATCGTGTGGCGCACTAAGGCGCTCAAAAATAAGTGTGTATGTCAAAAATAGAGTCACTGTCCTCAGTACATCCGAGACATATGTCTCTCAAAACATCAGTGGAAGTAAACCTAGGCGACTAGTGTGCTGGGTTATGCTCTCTGTAGCATACAGCTGCTCGTGCCACCTGCCTCAAAAGGCGGTGCATCCTGGGTGCCACCCCCACTGTGTGGATCTGATGCTCTATCGGGACCTCCTCGACCCCCTGGTAATCCGGCACTCCCTCCAGCAAACCCTCAAGGTTGCGGGCCACAGTCTCCGACGTATCCACTCCTGGAGGAACTAAGGCCAGGGCTCCAGCTCCTTGCCCCTCTCTCCGTGCCGTTGGGGCTAGGCCAATGGGTCTCACTGGTCCCACATCTGCATACGGTGACATTTATCAAGACATGTACATGAAAAACCAAAAACATCAAAAAATGTTAAAATGAGATCAAGTGACATACCTCCATCATCCCAATGCTCTCCTGCGGGCAGTGGCATGTCAGGATCATTGCGGAAGTCCATGCCGGCATATGGCCAGTCCTCCACAATGACAACCTGGCGGTCCAGCCACTCTCTGAAATACACTCCCCAAGATACTAGGCGACCACCACCTCCACGTGGCATGACGCGGGCCCATCGACTGGCCCTCGTCTCCCGAGGACCTCTAGGTGGATCTACAGCCATGGTATGCAGCTGTAGAATCGGCACCCGCTCCAGCATGAGCGGCAGAAGGAGTGACCCATACGCGAACTGCTTCGTCTCTCCACGACGGCAGTTGCTTAGTTGCCTCTTCATGCTAGTAGTCACAGCAGTCGCCCAGTCAAAGATGGTGGGCTGTAGGCACTCCAGAGCTAACAACAGTTGGTTCTTCGAGGCCTCATGATTGGCCAAGGAACCCGCTGCCCGTGTCACTAGGAAGAGTATCATGCGGAGAGGCATGTCTCGCACTGTCGGGATACCAACCTTCCCGCTCCGTGTCTTTTCAGCTCCTGGGCATACTCTAGCCATCAGCTGGTCCAGAGTCTCACCGCTGGGTCGCTGCCCCTCCAGGATGGGCCTCTGGCCCCGGCGCGACAAACCAGTCAAGAAATAGATATCCGAGGCGTCGAACTCGATGTCTTGGCCGCGGATGGTGAATTTCCCGTCTATTGGGTTCCAAGCTCTGATCAGGAACTCCAGCAAGTCAGGCTGAGCTCTCAGACGTGGAGTGAGAAAGAATTTCATGAATCCGCACGCCCGCATGGCATTTCGGCAATCCGCATTTGCAAAAGCAGCTATATCCTCGACATCATGGGCTCTCTCTTGCCATACAAAAGCCATCGTGCCCTGCAAAGCCATGAAGAAACATTAGAATGTTGTTTGTGGAAAATTGTACGTTCATTTTGTAAAAAATCAATTTTTTCCGCGCCAGCGCGACTGTTTTAAAAACAGTCGCGCTGAAAATGGCGCCCCTGTGTTTTTTCATTGGGTCAGCGCGGAAGCACACGTGTTTTCCGCGCTGACCCAAAAGGTGGTACGTGTAATTTTAAATCGATCAGCGCGGTCCCGAGCGGGAAATCCGCGCTGACCGAGAGCGCATCCACGCTCAAAGAATTTGCCCAAATGGGCGAATTCCACCGTTAAAATGCTACCAAAGGGACTCAAAATGGAGCGCATGGCAAGGGGAACCTACCTGGAGCAAGCCGTTCGATGAATGGTGTCCGCACGGGGAAGAATTCGCTCCGTCAACTTCGCAGCTTCACAACGTTCTCAAAGGCTCAATATGGTAACAATGGTAAAAATGACTATTTACCCTTCTATTTATAGTAAAAATGGCTTAATTAACTATAGATTTTACGAATGTGGGTTTTTGTCATGCTTTTACCATGGATTTAGCGCTTCTGTCAATGTCTTCTGTCTTCATGCATGTTTTAATATGTTTTTTAACATGTCGAACGGATTTATGCGGGTATTTTTACTGTGCAGGTCCTCAAAAACGGTGAAGTCATAATGGTCCTAAAAAACACTTGGTCCCAAAAAATGTCGTCTTTGAGCTCTTTTCCGACATGAAACAAGAAAATATGGCCGAGCTTCCTTTCAGCTCGTTAAAGGGAACGAGAGGTGGTCGTTTTAAGCTCTTTTTCCGACCATGTAACTTAAAAAGATTGCCGGGTGTTTGTCGTTTCGCACTCGTTATTGGCTCTAAAACGACGTGTTTCCGACCGCTTTTTTACTTTTTCGGGTCGAAGGCACTATTTACGAAAAGTACTCCTCGATCGTAATGATCGGGCGGTTCTTTCGAGCATTGTTTTATACTTTTTCGGGCTCGAGAGACACAACTGTACGAAAAAGGACCCCCCTGGAGTCTCCTTTTCCGCTGTCTTTTCAGACTCTCTAAACAAGAAAAGACGCCGAGTTTTTCCTTTGTCAGGCTCGTTAAACACTTGATGACATCGGGCATCATCGAAATGACACTCTTCAAGCATATGCTATCCCCGTCAAGCTTGTCATCAAAAAATAACCGGGGTACCTGCCAGAAATGGTGGGGAAAATGGAACTGCAATTGTTGCGTCGGCAGTATGTCGCTCTTGAACATGGCACTGGTCTGCATTCGTGTCGGGTGGGAATTTCTCATTTTGTTTCACAACTGACCTCCGTGGGTACGGGTTATCCTATTTGGCCTCTCATTTGCTCATTGCCATCATCATCATACCCTCTGCTCATTTGATGTCAAATACTGCCAAATCCACTGAAGTGCCGCCGATATGTTCAAGAGAAGTTGGCCTCTGCAATAATACAACCTCATCTGCTATCTCACACAAATCATTTTACCTCTGTCTCGTGTCGATGATGTGGGAAACATTATGGCCCACCTTCGATCAAGGTCACTTCCTGTCGACTTCAGCTCATTATCCGGGAAGGTGACTTAGAGACTCCCTTCAGGTGCCTTAGAGCCTGCATGCCTCAATGGTAGGTTCTTCGTGTTTGACGCGAGGTTTTCATTATTGACCTCCGATCAGATGATTCTGCGGGTGTTCGACACCAGCTCATTGATTCACACACCACAGATTGTACCTATAGTACCTTGAGGACCATTGTCATTACTGGTGGTACCTCTCGCGTCTGTTAACAGTTTTCATCATTGACTGGTAATCAGACGATGTTCATGCATGTTCGACTTCAACTCATGTATTCACATGCTTGGACTTGTACTTTGTTCGGGTCGGGACGGAGCGCAAGACCCTGGATTTCTGCCTGTTATGGTCCAGGTTGCGATTTTGTGGATGATCATTACATGACTCATTGATGGATGGCTGCGCCCATACCTGAGTCTTCATGGATGGCTACAACCATACCTTATCGTTATTCTGGTCTCTTTAGCTGGGTGGCTGCGTCCATTCCACAGACCTTTTCGCATGTCTTTCGGATGGTTGCGCCCATGCCTAGACTGCATGTACTTGATTATCAGAGATATTCGGTCCTTCCTGGTGGTGTTCCAGTTCGGCAAGTTTCGTAAAGCATTTCACCCCTCCCACTCTCTCAGTCTTCATGCTTTAGGGGGCATCTGTTACACAGTAATTTGTCACTGTCTTCCCGTCAGTCACCCTACTGTGTCAGGAATTCACAATAATCAAGTGCATGCCTTCTGAACTGGCCAAAAACCCACTTTTCCAAAGTTTTCCTCATCAGCGCGTCTGTTTCTAAAATATCCGCGATGACTGGCGCTTCATAACAGACCACGTGCGCTGCCAGCGCGGAAGCACACGACTTTTCCGCGCTGATCGAATTTCATGACCAGCGCAGCCCCTGTTTGTATCTACCCGCACTGACATGGCCTTTTCCATTATGTCTTTGCGACGTCAGCGCGCCAGACCAGTTATGCACCCGCGCTGATCCAGTTTTGGCGAATTTGTTCCAACAGCCAGCCTTCCAGATAACTCCAGACTTGGTTGTTGGCCTTGTGAGTATCGACTCCCTTCTATGGCATGTCTGTTCGACCCTTTGCAACTACTTCCCTTAAGGATAAGCTCATCCTTCCACCCTTTTAGGAGGCTCCTTCTCCTATATAAACTTCCACCATTACCATGAGCAGCTAGTTTTTTGGAATAGCTTGGATTGTGTGGAGCTTATAGTGCTCAGATTGCTGCTACTATAGGTAGTTGGTGTGATAAGTGTGGAAGTGCTTGATAGCTTAGGGAAGGTTGTTTTGTGTTGCTTGTGTGAGAGAGAGAGTTTCTTGTCTTGGGAGAATCATTTCCAAAGGTGAATGCTTGAGACACTTGCTGACTGGCCCCTCCTGAGAAGGATACCGACGTCAGAACATTTGGTTGTACTCTTCTCTGCTTGATTAATAATAGATGACTACTATTATTGTTCCATTCTCATTTGTCTATGCAATGGTTAAATGTGAATTACATCCTTTCTGACTGATGTATAGTTGCTTTTATTAGATTTCACGCTTGTGTTTGTTTCCTCTTCGTGTGTGCAGGTATCTATTCACAGAGATCGCGGAGGATTGTGACCGGCCAGGGCGAAGGAGCGAAGGTGGCATCTCTTCATCAAACGACAGCGCTGGAATCCAAGTAGGCGTTCTTTACCTACCTTTTAATTGCAATTAGGAACTTGCATAGTATCATTGATTGATTGTTGCTAGACCCGTTCTGGGCTAGTAGGGATCGCCTCTATCCGTAGAGGGGATTTACCTCTCCAACACGTTGTTTTCCAAAAAAGGTGACTGCCACAATCTCCTCTATGGAAATCCTCCATGACCTGCTTCGCTTCTTCTTCCACCAAATAATTTAACAAAATGCCACCGGGATCTTTCCAATAAAGTGCAGAATTCAAAATACAAAACTTAGCAACCTTTAACTTAAGAGTTCTAGCTTTGTTTCTAGCCATACCAAGCGGCGCGGACAAATTCTGAAGTACATATATGATATTTGAATACCATGGAGAAAGAACAAAGATTTCAGCTATCTGAATGGACGAACTTTCCTCGTTCTCATCGGACACAGTAGCAATCAGATTTATGTCTAAAACATGCAGATTTGATTCAGCCATTAACTTTTCCAATCCCTATCCTTTAACAAGCTTTGTGGGCCTTATCTCCACATCATACTCCAGCAAAGCTGCAATCCACTTGCCACGTCTTCCTTCAGGATCTATTTGGACCAAAACATCTTTGACATCAGCGTTAGGAACATAAGCTAAAATATGGGAATGCAGAATATACACGCGGAAATATTTTAGTGCTTTTACAAGTGCAAGAGCTTGCTTCTCAATAATGTTGTATTTCAAAGCAGCATTTCTTATAGTCCAGCTAAAGAAAGCAATGGGTCTTTCATGCTCATCTTTTTTCTGCATTAATACAGCTGCCATAGTATGCTCCGAAGCAAATGAAAACAATATAAAATCCTGAGTATAATCCGGGTTGATTAGAACCAGGGCTGAAGAAAGAGCCAATTTTACTAAATTGAAAGATTTTACAGCCTCTTCCGTCCACGTCACTTGGTTGTCCTTCTTAAGCATGTTTGTAATCTCCCTTAGATGTTCAGCAAGATTAGGAACAAAGCAGCGCAGAAAATTCATCTTACCATTAAACGATTGAATCTCCTTCTTATTCTGGGGTAGGTCAATTTGCTGAATTGCTTCCACACATGCTAGATCAATACGAATGCCATCCTTTGAGATAATGTGCCCAAGAAGTTTGCCTTCATCCATGGCAAACAAGCTCTTCTTTGGATTCAGCGACACACCATATTTTCTGCACTTTTGAAAGACAATTTTCAAATGATACAAGTGTTCTTCATCTGATTTTGAAAACACGGTCAAATCATCAAGGTACACAACCAAGAAGACATCCTTCTCATTTGTGAAAGCCAAGTCCATTGCCCGCTGAAAAGTGGCACCCGAGTTCTTCAAACCAAAAGGAATTTTGGCGTAATGAAAGGTTCCCCACAGAGTGGTGAACGTTGTTTTGTCTCGGTCATCTTCATGGACTAAAATTTGGTTATATCCGGAATAACCATCGAGTAGTGACATGCGAGATGCTCCAACTACTCGCTGAAGTATGTGATCCATTTTTGGAAACGGATAATTATCCTTCAATGAAACTTTGTTGAGATTCCTAAAATCAATACACAAACAGATCTCACCTGTCTTCTTTCGCACGGGCACCAAATTAGAGATCCAACCAGAAAAATGGATGGGAACAATGATTCCTTATTTGTACAGCCTATTTATCTCCTTCTCAATTGATGGCAGCAATTTTGGATTAAGCCTTCTTAATTTCTGTCTGAAAGGTTTTTGATTAGGCTTAATAGGAATTGTGCGCTGAATTGTATTGGTGTCATACGTTTTCAAATCAAAATAGTCCCAAGCGAACACATCAGCAAAGGATGACAACAAACTAATATATTTGGCCTTTACCTTTGGTGGCAATGTTTTAGACAGCTTTACCATCTTCGGATGTTCAGTTGTTCCAATGTTCACCTCTTCGACTCCCTTCTCTGTTGGCTGCAATGTTGGTTTGCAGGCTACGTCATCATGATCAAAGAGTTCTTCCAAAGGTATCAAGCCTTTAGAAATCACATTATCCTTGAGTTGCAACACTTCCATTTGATTAATCTACACATCATCTTTTCCGTCATCATGTTGTACATCAATTGAGGTATCTTTGAACTTACCTTTGTTTTGCAGAAAATCATCAATCTCCTCATCATCTTGGAAAACTTGCCAATATCTTTGATTGTCTGGGACAGTCGGACAATGTTTCACATGGATTTCAAATTTATTACTTGAATTCATAGGAATATTCAAATTATTTGCTGCCTTAGCAAGTGCATCAGTAATACTATTTTGAATACGAGTCACACACATCAAGGTGTAATCAGAAAACAGCTTCAAAATGTCTAGGACAGCATTCCGATATGCCCGCATCCAAGGATGCTTTGCTTGATATTCACCTTTAACTTGCTTAATCACCAATTCGGAGTCACCATATACAACAATCCTCTTAGGATTCAACTTTCTTAGGATCTTTAGGCCAGCGATCAAAGCCTCATACTCAGCTTCATTGTTTGAGCAATCAAAAGCAAGTTTGTAAGAACATACCCGCACATTACTTGACACTTTATTTGGAGCAGAAAAAGGATTGCGTACCCAAATCCAATTCCAGCACCGTCATTTCCCACTGCTCCATCGAAATCCATAGTCCACAGGCCATCTTCCTCTTCTTCTAAGTGCTGAAACTCCATTTGCTGTATCTTTTCTGCTTGCTGTCCATTATCCTTTTCTGATCGTTGAATGGTATTGCCCTATTCTTGACTTTCTTTTTTCAAAACTTCTCTGAAATTCTCTGCTATTTATGGAATATCATTTGCTGCAACTAACTGACTATCAATCTCATTAAAACTATCTAAATATAAAACAAAAGACTCTAAATCTGTATGTACATAATTAATCGGATGATTAATTGGTTTCTCCTTGCTTGTAATCATGTATTTCATTTTCTGCTCCCAATAAAGTTTTCTCATTTGACCAAACACAGGAATCGTTGCATAGGAAAAATCAAGCTGCATAGTTCCTTTAATCTTTGCTCCCCAAGATCTGGAAAGAAGCATTCCAAATCTAGGAGGTATATCCGCCACCACCACATCCATCAAAACGTTCTTTGCTAGAATCTAATCCAAACTGACCACCAAGTCTTTAATAAGCCCAATACATCTCACCCTGCTGGAATCAAATGAATAGAGATCATGGTATTTCCTAGTGATGTCCAAACCCAACTTTTCCATGATAGCCTTCGGCATAAGATTGTGGGAGGCGCAGGAATCAAACATAGCATTATGCAACACAAACTCATGCACTCTCAAACTGATATAAAAAGGAGGCACATCACTGTCTGGAGACTCACCATTCAATGTTGGTCCAAAAATCAGTTTAGGTTGATCATCTTCTACACTCACCATATCAGACATTGGATCAAAATTCAAAATTTTGGAAACCTAACCTCTATAACTGTTGTTCCTCATAAGCTCTGTCAAGGGAATGGATACTTTCAATTTAGAAATTTCATTTTCTAAACTAAAAGTAGAAGTCTTCTCTACCTCTTTGGCTGGAACCTCTTTCTTCTCAGCTTTATCCTTTGGTACAATTGGCTGATTGACTCTTTCATTTTCTGATGGAGATTTGCTACGAGTTGGATCAGCAACTTCTTTTCCTTTATTTGGTGCAACCGGTGGCTCATTCTTAGATGCTGGACCTTCCTTACACTTTTGGATTGGATTGATGGGGACATTTCTGTTTATTAATGAATACTAACATTGTTGGGTGGACAAGGCATGCATATACCCTCTCTGATACTCATCCGACTCCTCTTCAAGAGTTGTGTCATTCGCCAAGATAAAATCTGCATCCTGCAGTACAGCTGAACTTTCTGCAAACTCATCATCTTCAGTGATAAAAGTGGGCATATCATCAGGGGTAAAGAAGTGATTTTCTTCCCCTATTACATGGTCTTCATCATCAGATTCGGGACCAACAAAATTCTGCTGAAGAGGTGTCTTTACTTGTTGCTGTTGTGATGTCGTTTCTTGTGCTCATTGCTCATGCTGTTTGATCCTGAATTGAGGTTGCTGTTGTCCATGGAAATTAGGATTCCGGATCTGTGGTTAAGGCTTATCAAGTGTTAACCTTTCAATCATCCTTTCTACCTTGCAGAGCACCTGATCTGAAGTAGAAGTTTCTTCCTTTATTGTAACTCTCTTCTCAGTTTTCAATCTAGCTCTCTTATCATTCAAATTTGCCTCAACACTAATGGTGATTTTCTACATTTCTTCTAAGGTAGCTGGATCTCTCTCTCTTAATTGATAAGCCATGTCCGGATCAAAACCATCCGGGAACTTTAGCAAAGCTGACTTTCTAGTTGGCTTTAAATCATCAGGAATTGTATTATAAACCACATTGAATCTAGTATAATAGTCTTGCACGGATTCACCAACATTCCGCTTGATCTTAGTGTATTCAGAAGTGATCTGAAGAGGATCCTTCTTGACTTCCCAGTGATCCAAAAACTGTCTTTGAAGCTCTTCTAATGTGGGAATAATTCTGGCTGTCAAAGATCTGAACCATTTTCTCACCTCACCTGCGAAAGTCTGCACGAATAATCTCATGGTCACGTTTTCTACATCAATCTCATGAAGCTCAAAGAAATCTGTCATCTTATCCACATATTGTTGCGTTGTGGTACTTTGAGGTTTGCCATCAAACAAAGGAATTTTACTCTGATAATCTGCCGGCATGTCACCCAAAACTTGAGGCAGCGCAAGAGGTGCAAACCAAGCAGCCATTGCTCTTGGTGGATTTGCAATCGGCCTTGGAGATGTTGGGGGAGAAGGTGCAGCTGATGTGTGAGGTGAATGAGGAGGTGTATGCGGAGGTGAAGCAATTTTGGACGTAGAAGGAGTAGATGGAGGTGAATTTACAGCAGACTTTTGATATGTAATAATAGGCTGCGGGGGAAGGGTGGGAATGAAAGGCAGTTCAGTGGGAACCCTTGAGCTAGATGGAGTTGCGGCAGCTCCAAGAGTTGCAGATGCAACTTCTAGGAAATCAATGATATTTTCAGCCTCAATGTCAGTTTGGAGCTGTCTTAGAATGAAATCTTCAACAGACTTATTAGATTTTTCAATTTCTAGAGCAGCAAGAAAATCCGGATTCGGGACGATAGACTCAAGAGCGTTTTCAGATTTGGTTTTAAACAATGACAATTCAAACTTTTCATCAAAATCAAGCTCTTCAAGATACTTGAAAATTGCAGGGCAAGAACGGGATTTGAACACGGGAGTCACAGAGCTCTCTTGACGAACAATTCTTGAAATCAGATTGGGATTTTCGTAAAAAGGGGGAGGATTTGGATCTGGATTAGCTCTGGTATATCTCTTTGAAGCCAGTGTGTTAATTTCAAGAAATCAAAGGAACACAAACAACTTGTTCAGCCTTTCAAATTCTAAACTTATCATCCAAAAGCTTAGAATTCTCAAAGGTACTGGGGCGATTTACAGGTCGAGTGTCACGATTACAAGCTAGACCAGAGATTGACTGAAGCAGCGTTTATCTACTTGTGCTAATGCAAAGCAAAAGCGTTTCGAAGGCTACCTGGCATAACTTCAGGCTCCATCTGTAGCTTATAAACTCAATGACATCAACAAGCAAACCATTTTCCTTCCCAGTGGAGTCGCCACTATGTTAGAGCCTATATTTGCCTCAGGCTGAAAAGACAAGGTTCTAGGTCCACATCAAACCACGCTCAGCCTCGTAGCTAGCCCTACGAGGACAGGAGAGGGCTCTCTCCGGGTCAATCTCAACAAAAGATAATCAATGGGGCTGGAGATGAATGATTTAGCAACTGCTTTTAGGCTAGGTATTAAGTGCAAATGTTTTGATTTGAGTTTTTGAGGGTTTTGTGTTGGAAACAGGGAAAGGTAAATTGGGCTCGGGGATGAGGCACAGTTTCTGCAAAGTTCTGATTGGGGCAAGGAAGGCAATCATTTTTATTCCTTAAATTGAGTGAGTGAATAGATCTGACTAGTGAGGAGCTAAGGAGGGCAAGAAAGTCTCAAGAATTCTCCTTAAACAAATGAAAACATGGAAATTTAAACAAATTCAAAGGCAGAGCATAACAGTTAATGGATTCCACCTTAATCACTCATTTGTTCAAATTCAGAAGAAAAGAGAGGAAAATGACACACATAACACTAATGAACTTACAATTACTCAGAGAAGCACACCATCAAAACATAAAGCCACATGGTCCCCAAATAGTGCTGCAAAACCCTGGTCTTTCCTTAGCCAAAAATGCAGAGATAGAATGTACAATGATATGCCAAAGCAATCCCAAGTGGCCAACCCTGAAAATGACTTAGGAATTACATGATATAGAATAGCCCAACCAATTCCCTTACCTCTAGGGGTCGAGCTCATCATTCTAGGAGCTGTTTCAACCAATTCTAAACAAAGCACTAAAATCTAGGCAATCAAAACAACTTGCCTCTATAAGGTAGGAAACTGATTCATTCATTAAATTTTCACTTTTTAGTGAATGAATCCTCTAGAACAAGTAAATAAGTTCCAAAATTACATCATGTTTATCCAATTACATCAAGATAGATAAAAAATTACATCACAAAGCAAAACTAGTCAAATTGGCCGAATTTCTGAGCTGGAAGGTGAAAAATTGAGCAAAAATCCTCTGTGCGCCGCACCAATTTCTTTGTGCGTCATGCCACTTTGAGACTGAGTTTGAGGCACTTCCTGAAGTCCAAATTGAGCCCAAGTGTGCTTGTTGGAAATCCCTTCCTGTCTACTTTCCAACCCAAGTGGAATTTCTGAATTTGGGTGTCATTTGCCCCTCCAAAACTTCAATCTTCCAAGACTACTTCCTATGTGTTAAAATAGGGGCAGAGAGGTCATTTTTTGAGTGTTTTTGACCTCCTAAGGACTCAAATCTTGCCCAAACTTCTTGGCCATGCACCAGCAGTCATGATTTTTCATGAAAAATCCAAAAATATAAAAAAAAAATTCCATTTGGAGCTTCCTATCAAAAGCGTGTGCCACGTGGCGCAGCGCACAGGGAGAAAAACCTGTTTTTTGCACAAAAATTTGCCAAAATGCCAAAAATGCCCCAAATTTCTTGAAATTTGGGCTGGAGCTTCTTCATTAAGTGTTATGCTAGGCTAAAGAGGCTTCGGCCAGTATTTGAAGACGATCAAGCTCCCTTTGCCTCTTTTGCTTCCTTATTGCCTTCCTCAATTTTGCCTTTAAATTCCTGATTCGGGCCTTGCAGACCTTGTTTCGTGCCATGTAGTGGAAAGCCATGTGTCTCAGCAATGCATGATCCTTATCGGCCTTGTCCAACAGCCTCTCTAAGTGCATGTTAACTCTCTCAATATTAGCCTCCCAATCCTCATTAATCTCTTGCTCCAATGACGTGAGCTCAATTCTTCTCCTTTGTGCAGCTTGGCGATGCTCGCGAATGTTTTGTAGCTCCATGATTGCTTGTTGATCTTCAAGCTGTTTGTTCCTCTGCTCCAAGTATTTCATGGTCCACTTAGCTCTATCCTAGTCAAGGGATAAGTCTTGGATCTCTGTTTGCTGCTCCTGGATGATCTCCCCAAGTTTGGCACTTTGTGGGCCCGTATCTGTATCATCATCATGAATGAGAATGAAGTCGATCTCTCTTTCACCTGAAGGCCCCTCATCCTGCATTGGCCTCTTGCCTTTGTCCTGTACCTGTGATGCTGATGGAGGAAGCGAGGCCCCTTCCACCCCGGGTGGAGATAACACTCGCTTTGCCGTTGCAAACAAATGTCTGGTGCCTCTCTGATATGTGATGAATACCAGCACACTAGCGGTCTCATGGCGCTCATACTGATGAGAAGGTTGACCTTCATGCTTAACCTCTGATAATCCCTGTGAAGCTCTGAAGAAGTCACGGGAGATGAAATCATCCCAAGTGATGCCCTGTAATCCAAGCTGATGAACCACCAAAATCTTAATAAGAGCAAAATGATAAACATTGTTAAGTTGCTGCTGAGGGGTTTTGTGCCACACAAGTGTCGTCATCCTCTCTATGTTCCGGCAAAAGAAATACGAAATTTTCATCATCCGTACCCTGGTGAAATGCATGAGAAACTTGATGTGATAAGCGTAGAGACGAGAGAACCGTCCCTCGCAGCTGAAATATTTCATGATCAATTTCATTAGTGGAGCATATTCATCTTTCAGATATCGGAATGGGAACACTCTCCTGAGCTACCTCAAGAAACCGGTTTTAATGTATGGCTCATAATGATGCCGGTCAATCTTCTGCTTCTTGTGCCATGGTTCTCCAATGTTCGGTATTCCGGTTTGCTAATGAGATAGATTCTGGTGTAAGTGTGAAGGTGACACCAGCTAAGGTAGCTTGATCTCCATGTAAGTGTAGCACGAATAGACGAGCCAGCTCATGATGAAATTGAACACTAGCTACCTTTTGACAAAACTCATAGCATGATTGATGCTGGAAACAAAACATAGCAAGAGGGCAGGCCTGCAATTCTGTAAGGGTGATTGGTTCTTCTCTTACATGTCTGCCACTTTTATGAGGCCTCTGCGATACCTGTTCTTCCAAGGGTGAGTCACTTTGGGTTTCCACTTCATAGTCGATGAATGCTCAGATGCCATGACTGTTGTTTTTCAAACTGCCTTGAAGATGAAGATACTGTTGTATGAAAACTGTTTAAACTGCTCTTTTTAGTGATGTATTCAAATTTTGCCACCAAGGGGAAAAATGCAACAAGGGACTGTTAGGAAGGGGGGAAAAGATGAAGATTTTAGGGAATATTAGGACACATTTTGTTTAGAGAAATGTAGGAGGGTTTTGGGAAGTTTATCTAAGGTAGGGTTTGGGATTTTTGCATTTGTAAAGGTGTGGAAGGGAATTGGGAATAGGAGTTTAGTCATTTTTAGGGATAGGGAAGAATAAATTTAAGGAGAAATGGAATAAGGAAGAAGGGAATGATGGAAAGAAGGGAAAAATGGGATGGAGGGGGAACCTTGGTAACAAAACAATGAATTTGCAACCGTAGCAGCAATTTGGCTTGAGGAATTTTAGAGTTGGGGTTTGAGAGTTTTTATTTCAACCAATAGCAGCTATAAACCACCATCACATTAGCACAAAAATGGATGAAACATTAAGATGGCAGTCCTACCTGGCAAATCCAAACGATTAAATTGCAATTTGGCGAAGTTTCAAACGTTTCGGGCTTTCAGATGTATGCGCCGCGCCGCATACCCAATGCGCCGCGCCACCCCAGTGCGCCGCGCCCGTTTAGATTTACACTGGAAATTTTCTCCCAGTGTGCCGCACCTCCCCATTGCGCGCGCCACCTGCTCTGTGCGCTACGCCCGCCAAGTTTCCTCCAACTTCACCCAAAACGCGCACTTTCTCACCCAATTGCTTTGAACTGTTACCTCTTTACTCTTGGCATTCAAAATGACCTTGACCCTCATGGAGAAATCTTTATAAAGACATGGAGACATGGTTTTGATTTTTTATTCTCCAAAACCCATTTTTATAATGTTTAACATTGGCACTTTTTCACACTTTAAGGCAACTCTGTTTTTCACACTTCCTTTTTGATTTTTCATTGAAATGATGGAATTTTTGGCAAATTTTTGCAGGGGTAGCTGACATGGAATTTGGCAAAGGAGACCAGAGCTGTGTCTGAAGAATTGAACAACTGAAAACTTTTGAAAATTATTACAAAGGACAAAATGTTGACTTTTCTTCAAAACAGAGTTTTGAAGAACAGTCGTAATCCATCGATATGACAATGAAATTTGTGAAATAAAGAACATGTGTAGAACCTCCCTCTGGCCTGCTGGCATTTGGACACTTTAACGACTCAATTTGTGAAACCCTAGAGCTATGATTGACATGACTCTTTGCCCATGTAAAGATCAAACATTGACTGTCATGTAATTTTAATAAACATTAATGAAAAAACCTAAGCCAGCAGGTAGAAGACATGAGGGGAATGAATGACAAAGCCCTTTCGTCAGTTTTATGGCATGCTCCGAGCGGAATGCAACTGATCGAGTAGGATGGGACACCTAAAAATGAAATGCAAAAAGAGTTTTTATCTCTGATGGAGGACTGACAAGACCGAATCCAACATGTTCTTCAGTAGGCAGACCATCATCAGGGTTATATCTTGGCAACCATTTCATTGGATGCACAGGTAGTGGTTGTAATGGTCCTGCCATTCGAACAGATCCTAGATTTGTCCATGGTCTTTGAGCCATCGTGGGTATCTTTGTAGAGGAAGAAGTTCCAGTAGTTGAAGGTGATTGGGTAGAGGAGGTTTGTGCTCTAGTACCAGTTTAAATCACGATTTGGAGTGGTGAAGTGGAGGATTGATCTTGTGAGGAAGATGATAGAGCGAATGAAGGTGTTTCAGTTGATGATAATAGAATCTCACTATGAGTTTTAGATTGTGTTTTCTTAGTTTTCCTTCGAGGGTTTGGTAGAGGGAATTCAAATGGGGGGATCCCAAATTTTTCGCTCTGTGATCTAGTTAACCTTTGAGAGGAAGGAAACTGAAAAGAAACGCTAGCTTGGGACAATTCAGATTCTTCTTGAGATAGAGAAATCCCCCCAGTTTATGGATTAAAGACTAAACTTCAGGAGTTTCTATAGGAGAAGATTGATTTGATTTCTTTGGAATCACAGTACTGGATTCTAAGGATTTCTTTACAACTTCATGCCTGGGATTTGGGGATTTAGAATGCGACCGAGAAGTTGGAGGTGATGGTGAGGGTATTTTACTCTTAGAATGGATTTCTGATTTGGATTTACTTGCCATTCATAGTTAGGCCATCCTTTTAGCACCAAAATGTTGAAGCCTCGAAAATCATTGTGACAACATGGGGGAAAACCAACCAGTCCAAACTTTGCAAGAAGATCCTTTTTCGTTTGGTATAGTGGCTCCGACTAGGGATAATGGGACCAGTTTCCCAGAAAGGGTTGATTTGATAATGTTGATGGAATAATATAGGATGTAATGGGAAATGACTAAGCTAAGTGTAATTTAATCTAACTACTAAACACATGCATATCTCTTTAATCTAACATTATCTAACTATAATATACCCGGGAATAAAATACTATATGTGATCTACAATGATGTCTTACAACAATTGGTAATAAAGATCATTCAACTGCCAAAAGAAATTAAATCATTTAACAATAATCATTTTTGATAAATAGTTAGACAAAGCGATTTGAGAAAAATATATAGCATATAAAAATCATTCATGTATTAAAAACGGAATCAGAGCTAACATCATACAAAATTGCAATAATGTGAAACTCTAATTCTGACTTTTGTACACAAAACAATTGAAAGAAGAATTATTGCTTAATAAATAAATAAAACATAATCATACGATAAAAGTACCATATATGATAAGTCTTGCTCATGTGCTTCAGCAATATTGACCCAATCTCATTCAATCCAACACAATCTAAGAGTACAAAAATGCATTTCAGTAGAACATGCTAGATATTTAAAGAAAAATAGATCTTGTTCCATTCATTTTGTTAAAACCTCCTCAAAAATAAAGAAGTGTAATGTCTTGAAAACGGTTTTTGATAAAAAAGTATGGATCCCTCTATAAATGCATGAGAGGGGTTTAAATACTAAAATATATGCCTCAAAACAGATTATTACAAAAAGAGATGAGGAGGTTTTAAACAACCTTCCTCGGAATATGCAAAAATAAAACTAAAAGAAAAAAAATAATGACTAACTCCTTTGAACTTGATCTCTAAGGTCGCAAATATCAGTCATTAGCTTGAGTTGAGGCAGCTGGCTGATTGCATATTTTAAATGCCCAACAAATATGGCATCTGTCATTGTTGGCACCATCTTTTGTGTAGAGGTTGTTAAACACCTCAGAGTCATCTACTGGTTGTGTGGTTTTACTAGAAACTGGCAGTACATTTTCCAATTCAGCTTGTTTAACTATTTGATTGCCTCCTCCTTTTCCTGTGCTGCATGTTTCCATTGTTTCTCTAGTTGTTTGACATTCGGAAGAAACCCTAGCACACACTCCTTGACAAGATTTGTTGTGGGGAAAAATGCCTATGCAGGACGATCCTATCCACCTAAGGTGTGACAGTGCCTTAGCAACAAACAGAGACAACTATTCTAGTATTCTTCCTTTATGAATTAAGAATGAAGAAAGATAGATGGACTAACCGGTGTCTTCCGTTTGTCCCTCGATCCGGTTTCTCTTCTCTTTGCAGGTTCCCAGCTACTTGCCTTCTCGCTCGCCCAGCTTCAAGAGGTTTCTGCAAGATCACAAGAAGAGAACACTACACAAGACATGGATTCATATTCATAACTAGTTCAGGATTAGAAATAAACTAAACATACTAATGCAATCATACATCAAAGATACATCAGTATATAGGAGAAACCAAGATAGCTTTATTGATGAATAACAAGGTTCAGGAAGAGATACAACCCAGAGGGCTCCAATCCAACATCTCCTTCCCAGCAAATGGAATTCCTATCTTCACCCCCTTCAAAGCATTAAGCACCCAATGATTCAAATCTCAAACCAACAACAATTCTTTGCAATAACAAAATTCCAGCCTCTAGATCTCATGGAGGAGAGATCCATATATAGATGTTTGGAGAGAGGATGAGTCAGCTTGAGATCTGACTAGTGTCCTCTCCCTCTATCAGTTCTTGATTCCACTTGGAGGTTCTTGCTTCCACTTGGAGATTGGGAACCTCTTACTCATCACCAGTCGAATTCACTGAGGCAAGTGTCATTGAGGAAGATTCTGGAAGCTTCCTGGGTCTTGACACCTCTTGGAATGAACTTGCCATTTGGCAATTCTCGCTCAACGCACCCTGGTAGTGCTTCTACCTGCGTTGCAGTGCAGGTAGCCAGTGTTGGTTTTGACATTCAGCGCAGACAGCTAGTGGAGCCACTGAATTGATCCTGAATTGACTTTTTTTTGAGCAGTTTTTGGTGGAGAACTTCTGTGAATTGTTGTGGTTTGTTAGCCTCGTTCCTCTAGGGGTAGGAACAACATGTTTAGGGATTTTGGATCCCTTAGATTATGGACATTTCATGCTCAATGTTGTAAGGCACAAAAATGCCTATAACATTTGCCCCCTAAAGTATGAGGCCGTTTATCGGGTGAAATGCTTTATCAGGGGGATCCGAAGTTCATCCAATGCTGGGAGGAGACCTGTAATAAGATACAATACAATACATTATTTTTCATACTGATTTCATGATCTAGCTGAGGCGAGCATTCCGATGCTCAGCTTTATAAATTCATTTTTCTGTACATAGAACAGACAATTGTCTGGTGGTAGACTGATAATTTTGATGAAATTATCATCCTTTGGGTAGGATGATTATCTGCTGCAATGATGTACATGTCAATGTCTTTATCTTTCCTAAATATATATCGCAGCCCGGATGGATGAAACTAGATCCGGGGTCTTCAAACTCGTTCGATCTTCACTCTAAGTACAAGTCGATCCATGTGAGAATTGTTCTGAAGTCGAACATGGAAAGACATCGCTTGATTATCGGTCAATGAGGTAAACCGTTAACAAGCGCGAGAGGAATCACCGATAATGATGATGACCCTCAAGGTACTACAGTACAATTCACGTGGTGTGAATAAAGGACTTGGCGTCGAACACCATGCAAAATCTTTCGGTCGAAGGTCATTGATGTATACCTGTCGCCGGAAGTGAGAAACTTGCCATTGAGGCATGCAAGCTTCAAAGTACTGAAGGGGTTGTTCCTAGATCAACTTCTTGGATAATGAGCTGATGTCGACACAAAGCGATCCGTCAAAGGAGGGCCTTAATGTATCCCACATCAGTGACACGGAATGGAGCTAATGATTTTGATGGAGGTGAAAACGATCTGTGACATATGATTCAGGGTGGCGGTCATGAAAGGATAAAGGATAATGTACGGCAGTGGATGGGACACGGTTGACTTTTTCTGAACAACTTCTCTTGCACATATGGCGACACTGATGCCATGGATCGATAGCATTACCCCAAATATGGATGGTATGGCGAGACCATGGATGTGACCGGTGAATGAAACAACCCAACCCGATTGTGGTACGGAGGAAAAGTGTCATGTTCAAGAGCGACTTGCTACCATCAAAGTTTTCTTGAGTTTCTCCCAATTTTTCCCCAGTCATTGCTGACCAGTACCTCTTTATTTTTGTCAAGCTTGAGGAGGATAACATATGCTTGTTCTATAACCTGCCCTTCGGGCAAGCCCATCGCCATGTTTTAACGAGCCTAGCGATAGTGAAACTCGTTCTCGTCTAAAGACAAGTTTGTCGCTATTTAATGATTTTAACGAGTCTAACAACAAAGATAACTCGGTCCTTTTCATTTTTAGAGAGTCTGAAAAGGTACATAAAGTTAACTCCAAAAGTCCTTTTTCGTCATTTAATCCCTTAAGTCCGAAAAAGTATAAAACAATACAGAAGGGATGAGTTTTCGATAGTTTTAACGAGCCGAATAAAACAAGCGCTCGATCTTTTTGTGCAATAATCCCTCAGGTCCAAAAAGATTAAAATCTAGAGGAGGGATAGCACTTCCTGTCCCTTTAACGAGCTGGAAGGCCAAGGACTCGGCAATATTTTCATATTTTACGAGTCAGATGAAAAGAGCTTAAAGAATACTCGTCTTTTGAGGAACGAGTGATAAAACAGGTTAGCAGCTGATTCCAGGTACAGGTTGGAATTTTCCAATCACGGCAGTGTCACAAGGATGGCTAGTGAAATCACTCTTCGCAACCGTTCCTCAAAATGGGTAAACAAACATATGGAGGTGAACGATCGGCCAATGGAAAAGTGGAGGTGACGGGCAAACACGACCAAGGCTTTAATGGCTGATGATATTACATTCACTGTGGTTATTTACCGAGATAGTTCATTTTTTAACGAGCTTAAACGCGGGTGGAAACATTTGCTCGATCTTATGTTTATTTTTTAACGAGCATGAACTATGCGCTAAAACTGCTCGGATCTTGCGTTTATTTTTTAACGAGCATGAACTGTGTGCTAAAACTGCTCGATATAAGTTTGCATGCCCCCAACATAATAACGCAAATCGAGGTGCATGCCCCCCAAGCTTCATTGCATTCAACTTGGTGGTTGGAATGAAGGTTTACCTTTGAGATTTGGAAAGGGGATTGTTTTCATTTTTTAATGAGGTTGACACGGTAAAAGAACTATCCTCATGACTCCTTGTTTCATTTTTTAATGAGGTTGACACGAGATAAGAACCGTCCTTGGAGCCCACTGTATTTACAGTATTTCTATTAGGGCGATGATCCATGCTGACAAAATGTTTAGGAATCTTCCGAATCCATTAGATATAGAAGATTTCATATTGTAGGTTTCCACTGTGGCCACTTCCGCCAGATTACTTGCAGGCGGTAGGGCAAACGTACCCATTAAGGCAGGGTCTTTTAGGAGACCTACTCCAATATTTTGAAGCGAATGATTGCTTCCATGGATCATTGGAATGCTTCCCGTAACTTGTGAACTGTCGGGGAGGAAAGTTTGTTGGTCGACGACTGTAATTCCTCCTTGAAAGGGAAATGCAATCTTCCTGAAGTAGGTCGACACAACTGCGGCCATGGTATATATCCAGGGCCTTCCCAGTAGGATGTTGTAATCGAGGTTTCCATCAATTACTTCAACATCAATTCCTACTGTTTTGCCCCCTAGTTCAACTTGCAAGTTACTTAAAATCCCGTATGGAGTGTATGATCGTCCATCAAATGCTTTTAACGTCGTTGACGATCTCGACAAGGGTGGTGAGCCTAAATTTTTCCAGCAACTCATCGACATAATACACGTAGATGCCCCCTCATCAATAATTGTTCGATGAACAGTTTTGTTGAGGGCTTTCACTTGAATAAGGAAAGCTAGTTGAGCTGGTAACTGAGGGTCATATCCTTTATGATCAAAGGCCACAAGATTGGAGTCCATTGGGTCAATTTCACCTATTGCTGATAATAAAGCTTGCTCTTGGGAGAGGCAATTTTGCGGTACCTCAAGCGTCGACATAGCGGACGGCGATTGGGCCAGGTCCTCTATTATATTATAATTCTGTGCTATTCTTGCACGAGGATTAAATGTCGACTTGTACACTACTCCCTTTGGCGACTTTATCATTTGTTCAGGAATGGTGGGTGGCACAACTTTGGTCAAAGTTGTTGTCGAACTACTAGGTTGTTCATTAGCCTTGTTATTCGACACCTGTGGATTCCCGTAATCTTTATTCCTTGCTAAAGCATCATTTTGCTACTTTGAGATAGACAACATAAGCACTTAGGATCGGGAAGCATTTTGATTAGCAACCAGTTTGGTACCCGGGCTTGGAAATGGATCAGTCAACACAGCTGAAGTTTTCGGACTCTTAAAGAATCTTTTAATCTCAGCTTTTTACGGACATTCTCCTGTCCGATGATCCTCATCACATATTTGACATGGATATTTTGGTTTCCCTTTCCCAAGAGGGTTTGAAGAAGTTTTTTCGGGAGATGACTCACCCTGTTTCTTCTTCTTCCCTTTGTTTTGCTTCTTCTTACTTCCTGGTTGATTGGTTTCTTTGCCTTTATCTGCTGATACGGCATTTACTTCCGAAGCAAGAATTTCGTCTTTTGCATTTTGATCTGAACTCTTACGGGCTTTCTTGGACGAAGCCTTTGTCGATTTCGCGTTTGTCATGCCAATCACGCCATCACCGGCATGAGAGTCATTATTTGATTTAGGAGGAGGATGAATTGAGAATTCCGGTCTAGGGGCGTTAGGTATTTTGTCGTAGAGCGTACCAACTGAGTGTAGACTAAGTCTAGATACTGTGCACGAGCAATAACTTGCTCTTCCGTTACGACTCCCCCCTTGGCCACATCTTCCGTTATAGCAGGAAGTAATGACTTGATAAACCATTCAGCTAATAGCTGATCGGGAACATACGTTTTTACCATCCTACGACGACGTCGCCACTCATGTATATGATCGGATATATGAGTGGCCGTCGTCTGTTTGAAGTTGGTTAAGATTTCCGTTCCCGTTTCATACCTTATCGGTAATTGAAAATGGGTTAAAAAGGTAGTGGCTAAGGAGCTGAAATTGTCGAACGAAGCTCTAGGTAATTCAATATACCATTTTGCCGCTGGACCCGTTAACGTCCTCTCAAAAAGGCAAAGCCTTATCGAATCATCGTTTAGGGTGTTTGATGAACACCACAGATGAAAAGTCATCACGTGATTCGATGGGTCTTCACCTGGATTTCTATTAAATTTAGGAATGTCCGAAGGAAGTTTGTGAGGAATCGCTGGCCACCAAGGGGCGTAAGCAATTGGATCGTTTGTTAACCGGTGTAAATTGGGTAACTCTAAAGTTGCCACGAATGGTAACTATTGATTCAGGTTAGGTGAAGCATACCCAGGGTACGATGGAATTGCCTGAGCAGTTGGCCTTTGCATACCAGCATAATGTAATTGATGTTGGTATGACTGATACGGTTGGTGGACATGACCACCGTAAAGTGGTTGATTTTGACCGTTTTGAATGTACGGTTGTCCACTGTTCGCAAAGATCTGCTGCTCAGAACCTTGGTATACTTGTTGGAATTGTGGTTGTTGGTATTGCACTAACCATGGTTGTGAAGCCATGTTCTGTTGCACTATACTAACCGTTGGACCAAGGTGTGGGGTAATTGTACCCATTTGGACCTGTATCGCCCCACCAATGGGCGATTGTGGTTGAGTCATAGGTTCAAGGGGCTGTTGCATTACAACCTGAGAAATTTGAGGTTGACATACAACAGGCAACGTTTGAACCTGCGACACTGTCACAATAGCCGGTGTGGTCGGGATGTTCGACATAGGTACACATTGTTGCATAGAATACACAACCCTTGGTTGTTGAGGTAGCATAGGTACCCAACCACTTGTCGTAACTCCAGTATAACCTGGATACTATTGAGGACTCCCGTATGGATATCCTCCCGGAGGGGGTAATGAAAGGGCATATTGCCCCCCATACGGTGGCAATCAGGAACTCAAGGGGATTGTTTGTCCTTGGGGACTGGATTGCCCAAATTGACCTCCAAATGGATCAATCTGGCGAGTTTCAACATAAGAGTTGTCGGATATTATTCCGGAGGAACAAACTGGAACGGACCATACTATCGAAATAGTCCCTGGGTGGACTCCTAGCGGTTGTGAGCTAGTCGGGACAGATGGTATGCCGGCAAACATTGTCAGAGTGACGGCAGGGAGTTCTGCTGTCGCTGTGTCATTCGACACAGTCCTAGATGTTGACGGTTGTTCAGACATTTTGAGTCTATCCAAGAGATTACCTAGCGATTCTACAGGAACTTCCACTGGTGGTAGACTAACTTCTGATGTCGAAGGAAATAGAGTGACCCGACTCCAAAATGTGTTGGAGTACTTGCTTGTGGATCTTCTACAATTTCCTCTATCGCAATCAAACCAGGTGGAAGGGGAAGACCGTCAGGTCCGTAAAATATTTCTGGTGCTGAAGGAGGGGTTGAATCGACAGCGACAGTTGTTTGAGGAGCAAGACTCTCTGAACCGGTCATAGATGGAACTGGTTCAGTAACGCAAGTATTTGCTCTCAGACTAGGATCAGTGCTACTGTCCCTCTGTGGCTGTTGAACTTCTTCTATAGAGGCAGGGTTTCCAGAAATGTTTGGAGTAACCGAAATCTTAGATGTCGTTGGAACACTTGTTCTAAATTTGATAGGAGATTTCGAACCGGTTAAATGAGTTCGCTTTGTCCGTACTGTTTTCGTTTCTGGAGACAAAGACGGTTGACTCGTAAGTCTCCGCGAACGACGGGGTTTCAATTGACTTTCTTCCACGATTGCGGATTACTCGATCAACCAAAATACAAAAAGGGGAAAGTGTGTTTCTGAATTAAATGAATTTTTTAGACGCTTTTAGACACAACTTGCTTTTTCAATTTTAAAGAGTCGAGAAAAAGCTAAAGATGACTCTAGTCTCCTTCGATGTTTTAACGAGCCTGAAGTGACAAATGCTCGGATGGACTTTTTCCGTTATAGAGTCTGAAAAAGGCCAAAAGGAACTGCTCTGGAGTTCTAGGTAGAGGGTGTGCCAAACTTTTCGCAAAACCGCAGAATACTTTTTAAGGTACGGGCGGTCGATCTTCCTGAATGCTGTGTTCAATGCATTGCGATCAGTAGGGCGGCCGACACGGCTTCCTAAGGATAAAGGTTTTATGCCTATAGGGGTCTCCCAATATATACGTGACGGTACGTGGGAGCACAATCCGTACTGGCGCTATCGTCCCTCAAGAGGAATCACCCACCATCAACGAGATCGACGGTCACTAGGCTTTACGACGCCGGAACACGTCTCTAGCCTAGACCTCTATGTTGTGCGTTATGTTGCAAAGCGTTGTTAAGTTCATTCAATTTATTTTAGGTTGATCTTTTTAGAAGTTTGCCTTTTGAGGTTCACCACGAGATGTATGATACAATTCCTAGATGCAGTCTAAAGATGATAAGCAAGCTTTATATCTTTTCAACCATGAAAATCCTAGCTACAAAGGGAAAAGAAAGACACCATCTTTTCTCAAAGAGCAATCAGCACACTCTAATGCACTTTTCCTAAATCAAGCATGCAAACTATCAAGATGCAAATGCACAATGCAGGTGTTTGTTTTCCGCTTTCTTAGTATTGATGCCTACAAAGAAAGCTTTTTGCACAACTTTGAATTTGCTTTTAAATGACAAATACAAACAAGTTTACTTTTTCGAAATCAGAAAGGGTAGAAGAGATTACAACACTTAACGATTTTCGAAATGAATACTTGTTTTGACATTCAAAAGAGACAAACTCAAACCAAAAGCAAAAGTAAATGTATAATCAACTGTAAACAGCCAATGAACTCTCTCCTAAGATCACAATCAGCAGATCTGAATCAAGGGCTACAGGATGATTATTTCACTCTTGCAAAGGAAAACTGTAAATGACGCCACAAACACATAAACACACTCACAGTCTTTTTGTACAAAAGGAGGCGGAATTTAAGCAGAGAAAAGGGGTTATCAGACAGGTACCTATGCTGGTTACAGGCTGCAAAAATCAGAGATCAAAACAAGGCAAAACAGAGCAGAGAACCCCAGTTGCACAAGGCCTAACTGGATCAGCGCACCCTCAACACAGGGGTTTTGACATTCAGCGCAGGTAGCCTTCACGGGACCTGCGTTGAAATGCAGAACCTCTTCACAGGGTCTGCGCTGAAGGAGAAACGAGAGTTTCTCACTGGGTTCTGGGTCACAGTTTGCTGATTAATCTATGGTTTCAGGCCAAATAAAAGCAACAAACAAGGTACAATCAAAGGGATGCTTTGAGGAAGGGCTAAGATCTATCACAAAGGATCATTAAATCATTTTTGAGTCCATTGTTCAGATCATAGACAAATCGAGTGATTGGATCAAAGCAGCAGCTGTCTACTTTGCATCTGAGAATAGCAGATGCAGTTCGATTGTTACTGTTGAGTCTATGAAACAAACAATGATGGAAACACAAATAAAATGACTAAATAAATCTCCCCAGTGGTGTCGCCAATTTGTTGTGGGGAAAAATGCCTATGCAGGACGATCCTATCCACCTAAGGTGTGACAGTGCCTTAGCAACAAACAGAGACAACTATTCTAGTATTCTTCCTTTATGAATTAAGAATGAAGAAAGATAGATGGACTAACCGGTGTCTTTCGTTTGTCCCTCGATCCGGTTTCTCTTCTCTTTGCAGGTTCCCAGCTACTTGCCTTCTCGCTCGCCCAGCTTCAAGAGGTTTCTGCAAGATCACAAGAAGAGAACACTACACAAGACATGGATTCATATTCATAACTAGTTCAGGATTAGAAATAAACTAAACATACTAATGCAATCATACATCAAAGATACATCAGTATATAGGAGAAACCAAGATAGCTTTATTGATGAATAACAAGGTTCAAGAAGAGATACAACCCAGAGGGCTCCAATCCAGCATCTCCTTCCCAGCAAATGGAATTCCTATCTTCACCCCCTTCAAAGCATTAAGCACCCAATGATTCAAATCTCAAACCAATAGCACTTCTTTGCAATAACAAAATTCCAGCCTCTAGATCTCATGGAGGAGAGATCCATATATAGATGTTTGGAGAGAGGATGAGTCAGCTTGAGATCTGACTAGTGTCCTCGCCCTCTGTCAGTTCTTGATTCCACTTGGAGGTTCTTGCTTCCACTTGGAGATTGGGAACCTCTTACTCATCACCAGTCGAATTCACTGAGGCAAGTGTCATTGAGGAAGATTCTGGAAGCTTCCTGGGTCTTGACACCTCTTGGAATGAACTTGCCATTTGGCAATTCTCGCTCAACGCACCCTGGTAGTGCTTCTACCTGCGTTGCAGTGCAGGTAGCCAGTATTGGTTTTGACATTCAGCGCAGACAGCTAGTGGAGCCACTGAATTGATCCTGAATTGACTTGTTTTTGAGCAGTTTTTGGTGGAGAACTTCTGTGAATTGCTGTGGTTTGTTAGCCTCGTTCCTCTAGGGGTAGGAACAACATGTTTAGGGACTTTGGATCCCTTAGATTATGGACATTTCATGCTCAATGCTGTAAGGCACAAAAATGTCTATAACAAGATTGGTGCCATGAAGATTTTCATTAATGGCTTCTATTATGTTGTTTGTTGTTGTCATTTCTAGCGTTGTTTCCCTTTCTACCTGTTTCAACCGAGAATCCCAATCCATAAATAGAATATCTTTATGAGACTCTTCCAACTTTGGTAGGTCAACCTTTCTTCCATCCTTTGATTCTTGCTAGGTGATAAATTCAGAAACCCTTTTGTGGATTTCGTCATACTCAAATCTCATATCAATAACTTGGTTTGTTAATTTATCACTGGTCTTGCAATAAGGATTTATTTGCGAGATTTTCTAGAAAAATACTTCCTTTTGCTGCATTAGTAGGGAATTGAGGCTGAGTGCTTCTTTGATGAATTCGTCGATTTGCGGATTATCTTTAAATTTATCTATCATGGCTTGTATTTGTGAATCCTTTTCTGCTAAGCTGGCTTGGTGTTGTATCCTCATCTGTTCGAATTCTCTTTGGAGTTAGGCTACTTGTAATTCTTCTTTCTGATTAGATTTTTCTTGGGCTAATTATTGTTCTAGCAGCAGAATTTTCTGTTCCTTTTCCTTCAGCAGCATTTGGACCTCTGTCGCCTTGTCGATGGTTGTTGTGGCATAGGATCCTGCGAACTACGACAACTTTGTGAGATTCTCAAATGGGTCGATAGGCGAGTCCTTCCATACAATATCCATTAGTTCATTTTCCAAAGTCATAACAACCATGGTGTCTAGTTTCCTTTTCTTCCTTTGTCTTTTGACTACAGCCTTGTGGGTAGGACTATAGAATACATCTAACGAAGGTATTTCCTCAATTCTTAAAACAATTTCTGAAGTAGGAATAGCAGGAATGATCTCAATGTCCTGAGTGCCTGTAGCTCCTTCCCCTATTGTTTCTGGATTTGCTTTATGTTGGGTTTGCTTGGGAGTTTGCATTTCAGATGTTTGCTCAGGGTTTGTGTCTATGTGGAGATTTTTATTGAACTACTCCCATTCTTGTTCCAGGTCAATGATTAGAGCTTTACCTGACTAAGTTGAAGTAGAAGCAACCTCTACCTGTTTCTTTGCTAAGGCCTGCTCAGTCATCTCCTCTGTACTTCCAGCTGTGTCTTTTTCAGACTCTTTATTTTTGTTTCCTCCCCCATTTTGAGACTTCCGCTCTGAGTGCTCTGACTCATGATTCAACCTCTCTTGGGTTTCTTGTTCAACATTTTTCTTTAGAGCTTCCTCCAAGATTACTCTAAGAGTTAGCTCCCTTATTGGTTCAATCTGCAGTAGGTCCAATGGGGCCTTTAATAATCTATTTTTCCTGTACTCATGGAAAGCATTAATATCTCCTGGGGTCGAAAGTAGTGATGCCATATGTAAAACTTGTGAAAATGTTTTTGCCTGTAGGAAGAGGTCATCAAAGGCATCCTCTTCGTGGGTGAACTGTTTAAATTTTACCATAGTATTAAATTCCTTAACAGTGTCATTTGGGTCGTATTGCCTTCCCGGAACTATAGTTAATTTCAGAGACATAATAATCTTTGATTATTTTTATTCATGTCCATAATCTTTTCTGAAAAAGCACCACATTAAGCCAAATGGCCTTCTTCTGCTTTTTCAGTCCTCTGATCAATCTGCCTTCCCCTGCTGTTTGGTAGGCTATTTCTCTAGCCATTAGTTTGTTGGGGACATAATATGGGAGGACATGCGGTGAAGCAATGCTCCCAAAAAATCTGATGTAGGTGAATGTCTCTTCCCCAAACCATCTGGCTACTGGCAAGATATCTACTTCGGCCTCTTTAGAAAACCTAGGGGCAGCTCTATCGAACACTGCTTTATGAATAGGTAGCATAACCCCTTGACAAATTTTATAAAAATGGGGGTGGAATTGAGATTCCCACAAAATTTTATGGTATATATGGATGGGAAGTAGGTTTTGTACAGTCCACTTCCATCCCATATTGGGAAATTGAGAACAAAAACAAATTGCATCCATAACAAAAGCACTCATGAAGAAAGGGGGAAAAATCCTTAAAGAAGGACTTATTTTCCTTCTATATTCTATAATGGCCTTTGCCAAATTTTCTGATAAAATTTGAGCCCAATTCATAATTATTGCATTCACTGCTACATCTATTAACGGGAGCCAATCCATGGAAAACTTGGTGCTATCAAGTCTACCAAATAACCTAAATATTGTTGCTGCTGTGAAACTATGAGGGGGAGAAATGGATGCCATTTTGTACATACCATTTTTATCCGTTTGAGTTTGCCTCCGCTTGATCTCCAAGTTTGTGTAACGTCTGACGGGTCCTCATTTTCTTTGGCGAATTGCTCAAGGAACTATTTGTTGTAGAGATTTTGAGGCTCTGGTAACTGGTACATTAGTCGTAGGTTGTCTGCTGAGAAAGACCCCATGACCTCTTGCCTATTATTCTTGAAGGTTCTGTCTGATATGTCTACCTCGTCAAGTACCCATTTGACCATATCCATGTATGGTATTATCTTTGGTCTCACAACTATTCGATCCAGGAATGAACATGCTATTTCGAAATAGGAGGCATCAGATGACTCTTGAGCATCAATTGTGGTCTTTGTTACCAGTGGCGGTTGTTCTTCTTCTAACAAGTTATACATGGCATCTCATGTCGTGGTTCTTTTGTCCTTGCTGCATGTGGTATCACAGAAAAGTGGCACCATGTCTGATTTCTCAGATGTAGTCACCTTTCCCTTCTTTGCAATTCTTTCTAACAATGTTCTATTCGGAGGTTTCCTGAAATGGAGAAAAATGGAAGTTATTGGATAAACACAAGAAATAATGACAGTGAGAATTAAATGATACAGTTAACTTGAAAAAGGTGACAAGAAAGGAGATTTTATTCAAAACACAGATGAAAAGATATTGTATCACGTCAAGCCACTATTTAACATGAATGCCATTAAAGTTATTAAACAACCACTAAGGTATCTTATTGTTGCCTTTATTACTCATTAAACTATCACATCGCAAACGGGAAGGAAAAACTTTAAGGTGGCGAGTTTACACTGTGAGAATTCTAATTTTGTGATTGCGATAAGACTATCGCATTTTTGGTTGTGCATTTTCCTAAACTTTTTTAATATTCTGCGGGATGCAAGATGAGCAACATATTCTTTATCATTTAGAGCATAGTTTGCCTAAATGAGTAATTATTTCATAAAGTGTTTTTCACTAAGTGTTGGAATTAACTTACAATTTATAACATTTTCTTTTATCGGGTCCGAGTTCCACCGCACTTCGCAAACTCTCATAGTTCATAAGATTGGCTTTCAAGTAAAGTGTCACGATAAGTATTGACTCTCTCTACCGCAATATCACATTTCGCATATTACAACATGCTTTGTGAGTTGCATCCTTTGTGAAAGTCGATATGTGATTGCGATAAGCACTTCATTTTATAGGAAATGCCTTAAGTCTTAGCTTTGAATGAAAATTCTAATGATATATAAGTTAAATGTGGTGATCCCTTCCATTGCAATTCACGAATTTTGTTTGTTAATTAACCCTTTAACACACTTGGATCAGTGGTATGCAAAAAGGCGGGAATTGCTAGTCTTAAAAGGTTTTGACTTGATGTCTTGATTTATTTCTAAAAGTTTAAAAGAAAGTGCTTAATCGCTAAATTTTTCTTGGAGGGTTTTTCAATAAAGGGTCCCCATTTACTAATAGAACATTAACTATTAAATCAATAAATGGGGGGGTTGTTGAATAGCACAACAAGACCCTAGTCCTGTGGGATCTCTTTTACTGACCTTTAGGCTTTATGGATGGTACTTCATGGGAAACCCTAATTTGGGTTTGCGTGTTCCCATGCCCTCATCCACATATATCCACATATGCTGATGTGGGATCACTTATATTATCATCTAAGCCAGTATAGATGGTCTATAGGCATCTTCGATCTACTTGCAGACCCATGAGGTTACTTGTGTACCCCCACACCCATTAGCAGCAACATAGGTTTATTATTTGGAGAACAAGGGGCCGACCCATTGTCCACTACTTTTGGGAGTCCTATTCATCATTATGGAACTTATGGACTTCATCATGCTTATTATAAGGCCCAACGACATGTATTATTGATCATTCAACCTCTTAAGAGGCTTATTCTTTTGTTTATAAGGCATAGGAAACTCCATTATAGTATAAATACCTTAAACGTAAACCTTGAAATTCTCTTTAAGCCCTTCCTTGAGAGCTTTCAACCTTACCTTCCAAATAAATAAAGCCACATATTCGAGCCCCTCTTGTGAATAGGCTTATAGGATCACACCTCACCCTATCATTGGTTTATCCATTTCGTGATCCTCATTTTAATGGGCCTCCTCCCATCAGTGAAAGTTCGTAAAGATTAGGGATCCTTAGCCAAGGTGACAGTGAGCTATTGCTCAATTGTTTCCCTTAGACTAGTAGTATCCCTTCAAGGATCCCATTTTAGGACCCCTTCTAGTTTGATCGGTAACATTTCTGGCATTGTTGCCAGGGAAGAAGCAAGTCTGACTCCCTAGTGAATCATTGAGGAATTGATTCATTGACAACAATTCAAGTATTCCTCTTGCGACAACACTCATTTTTAAAACCCCTAGTTTACTTGAAAGTGACAACATTCCTCTTATAACTAGGGTTGATGGAAAAAAGAAGGAAAGAGCCCCATCACCTCTTGGGACTGCTCTTCTCCCTAAATTTGAGGAGTTCAGTGATCCTACCCCAAAGATGGCTACTAGTTCTGCCACTAACCATCCTAAGATGACCAAGAGTGAAAGACACTTGGCTAATGTCTTTGCCCCTTTGAAGTTGAGTGATGATGCCAAACCATTACCTAAAAAGTATAACCAATTGTTACCCAAATTCAAAGGGGATGCTACTATGAGTGCCCATGACTTTGTCGAAGAATTCTATTAGCACATGTCCCCTAGAATGATCTTTGATGAAGATAGGTTCATGATGATTTTTGCTCTATCATTGAAGGACATGCAAAAAAATGGTACCTTAGTCTACCCCACACATGCATCAAGGATTCTGATGATTTTGAATACCTATTCATGAAAATATGGTCATGCAATGTCCAAGGAACCTTTAACATCGAAAAGTTATATCAAATAAATAGGGGCAAGGAATATATCTAGGAATTCATTAAAAATTTTGATAGGGTAGTGTGACATATCCTTGATCACTTGAAACCCTTTGATGCTAACATTCCTAAAAAATTCTTAAACATTTTTGGGGGGAACCTCACCTATACATTAAGAGACAAGAAACCTTCCACATTAGCCAAAGCCAAAGAAATAGCAATTGAGGTCGAAGATAACATGTGTATTTCTAGAATGGATGCCAATGACATTCCTAAAACCAAAGTAGAGATCAAGAAGGAAAAGGCTAATGATCAACATGAAGAAAACCTCCTAGCCATCCTTAAAAGGATGGAAAAGCTTAGTGAAGAATTTCACTCATGGGATAGGGTGGTTATGAACAAAATCACCGCATTTGAAAAGGCCCAAAAGTCTAGTTACATTCCGAGAGGAAAAACCTTTCCTAAAAAGAAAAGTGATGAGGAGAAACCAAAATCATCTCAAGTCCCAAAAACTTAAGTTCCAACCAACGTCATAGAGAAAGATTCATCCTCCTAAGAATGAGCAAAATGAGATTGATCAGAGTGATGATGAAAATGCAAATGAGCAAGTTGATCTTCTATAATTTGATGTCTTCACCATTTTGTTTGGAGGCTGATCCAGTTGGATATTGGTGGCCACCCTCCTATTCCACTTAGACCCCCACCATTGTTTCTTTCAGTTTTTCAGTTTCATTATTTGTAGCAAAATTTACTATTTTTCGCAGTTTTTTGGCTCCTGAACTTCAGGAGCCGTTTTGAGGCCCTAAACGACCTTTTTTGGGAAAATCAAGACCAACATATAGTTTTCATTAATGTTTGTCACTATAGAGTTGTATTCCTCGGATATATATTTCTAACGAGGTATTGTGCATGTCAAATGGAGATTGTATGCCAATGTTACGACCCCGAGAAGTTGATGTACCAATTTACCCAAACGAGGCCCATAGTTTTGGCGCTTCATCTCCTAGGGTTAGGTTTTTGGATGTTTAGGGTTTTCCATTGTTTCTCAATAATAAATAGGCCTTTCAGCCTCATTGTAACACAGTTCAGAGGCATGTACCCACCACATCTCTTCTCATAGATAAACTATCATCACCTGAGCTAGTCTTATTTCCATTATGTTTGTAAGCATATTTCAGTGTTTGATATTAATGAATGAAGTTTTATTTCTACTGCATCTTTGTATTTATCGTTATATCTATAATTTTTTACATTCCTATTTAAATTTGGATTAGTGGTATCAGAGTGGTGTGCTCTTTCTTTGTTTTTCTTTGCATGTCTCGAATGAGGTCGGGATATAAGGGGTTAGGGCTCGATCTGGTTGAACCTTTGCAAGATCAGCCTCACAAACCTCGACAACCACCCATGGGGGAAGAAAAGAAAGATGAGGGGGCAGGAGATCCTATCAAAATATTGTTCGAGGAGGCCCTCGAGAAACAAAAGAACGCGATGATGGATAACTTTTCCCAGATCCTTCAACGGTTGCCCACCAGCGGTGCATCCACATCTAGCAGCCACTCTGGAGGCTCCACTCCTTTTAAGGTACAAGTAAACTTTGACATTCCCATATTTGAGGGCCAAATAGATGCAGACATCGTAGATAAATGGTTAAATCTACTAGAATGATATTTTTATGTTCATGATTTTTCCAATCGAGAAAAGATTACTTTTTCTCTTCTCAAAGTTGCCCCCCACATCAAGGACTGATGGGAAACCTACTGTAAGCGGAAGGATGAAAGTACGAACTCACTGTTTTCAGCCACACCCACTTGGAATTCGTTCAAAGATTCCATCAAGGAGAAGTGATACCCTATCGGGAGCTATGAGGATAAATACATAAAGTGGACAACACTGCGACAGGGAAGGGACCAAGATGTGTCGGAGTTTACCAACGTTTTTCATACCCTTCACACAAAGTTGGGTATCAAGGATTCTAGGAAACATTTGGTACTCAAGTACCGCGACTGCCTACACAAGTACATTCAGGACAATATTGTGTTCCTGTACATCTCCTCACTCGACACAGCGTACCGATACGTCGCCAAGATTGAACAGAAGTTTAAATAGGAAAAGCGAGACTTTGGATCTGCAAATTCGAGGCAAGGGAAAGGTGCCCCCAAATAGCAGAACAAAGGACAAAGCAAAGGCGAGGTAGCCTAGGACAACCCCCCAAAGCTGCAAGCAAATAACAACACCGCAAAGTCGAAGAAGGACACAAAAAAGTGGTATGAGTTCCATAAAAGCTCCACTCACAACACAAGTGAGTGTCGGGCCAAGTAGTCACTGGTGGCCGAGCTGAAGTTTTTGGAATCAGATGCATGTTCCAAATCTCAGTCAGAAATTGACAAGGGGAATGACAAAGGGAAGGAAATTATCGATGCAAAACCCAAAGCCACCATTTCCACCACGAAGATCTAGAAGGAGGAACCCGAAGATCCAGAGGAGGAGGAGCGCCTCTTCCACTCCCAGATGTGGGTAAAGGGTTATCTGCTACAGTTCATTGTCGACAGTAGGAGCCAAAATAACCTCATTTCAGTAGAGGTCATGAAGCGACTGGGCTTACCAACCACAGCACACCCACAACCATACACCATCGGGTGGCTTCACCAAGGACGGGATCTTCACTTGAGCCAGCAATTTCGCCTTCCATACAGCAATAAGACCTTCACGGATGAGGTATTATGTGACGTTTCTCCCCTTGATGTTTGTGATGTATTATTAGGCCAATCATACTTGTGGAAGTGACATGTTGTGTATGAGTCAAGGCCTCATGTTGTTATTGTTACTTTGGAAAATAAGTTGTACAGGATGCCGGAGGTAGCACCGCCTACCGTCATCTCTTTGGTTACTACAAAACAATGCAGTAAGCTCATTTCCTGATGATACGCCCTTAGAGAAAGAAGAAGACGATGGCCACGACCTCTAGATAGAGCCCCTCCACATGACAACAACAGATAGACAAGGCCATGGAGGATTACGAGGACATCTTCACCTCCCCCGCAGGGGTGCCTCTGCACTATCAGGTCAAGCACTCCATCGATCTAACCCCAGGTGCATTATTTCCCAATAGACCAATCTATTGGCACTACATTATGAGAACGATGAAATCAAGAGGCAGATTTGAGAGCTGTTGCAGAAAGGTCACATCCAGCTAAGTTCTGTTGGCATTATGAGACAAGTGTTGTCCTTGATGGAAAATGACACAGATGATAAATTATAGTGCAGCAAAGTTATTTTCAAGTTCACGCACTTTCATGCAGAGAAAAGTTTCTTTCATGTAGAGAAACGTTCATGCACTTTCATGCAGAGAAAATTTCCTTTCATGAAGAGAAAAGTTCACGCACTTTCATGCAGAGAAAAGTTCACGCACTTTCATGGTTGGTTCATGGTATTAGTCCGATAGTTTTTGATCCTATGGTTTTGGTCTATGGTATTGCATCCAAAAGTGTTGATCCCAAGTATTAGGTCCATGGTATTGAATTGTTATGGTTTTTGGTCCGTGGTATTGTGAAAGGCCTAAGGCTATAAAAGAGGAAGGAGATCATTTGGCAAGGCATCTTCTGAATAATTGAATATCTGATAAAGTGCTAGATTTGGAATACGGTGATTGGGTTATGGTGCAGATCTAGATCTGAATAAAGAAGGAACTTGAGCTTTATAAGGCGGATCTACTGATGGCTCGAGATCTCCTTGGCGCATGATCAGATATGTAGATCTGATAGTCTAGGGTATGAGTAAAGTCTGAAAAAAATGATCTATACCTGTAGGACCGCAGGTGCGACACGGTTGCAGGTGCGGAGGACCGCAGTCTAGGCACAGATCAGGTGCGGAGGTCCGCAGACAGTTTGCAGCAGCAGGTGCGGAGGTTCGCAGGACCAGAAGCACCACAGGTGCGGAGGTTCATAGGCCCAGAAGCACTGCAGGTGCAGAGGTGCGCAGGCAAGCCATAGACTTAGGTGCGGAGGTGCGCAGCCAAGCAGTAGGAGAAGGTGCGGATGTACGCAGGTTTTCTATTGGTGAAGTTGCAGATTTTTCATGAAATCTATTTAGTTGCTCCTATTTATTATTGCAATATTATGGGGTCTGAAGTGATGTCTGGGTATTGGTACTGTGTTCTGATAACAACATTCCGAGAAGTGATTTATTGATTGATTATGTTCATAATGACTTATCCTTATATGATCTGATGGATTAGATCTGATTGCTAACACACATATTATCCTTGTATATGTATTGATCTGGTGATTGGGTGATTCAGAAGATTGATTGATTATGTGCTTCAATGATATTTATGGGTCCAGTATGAAAATTGGATGAAACATGGCCTTTCAGATTAGGTGTTGTGCTTCAGGTCTATCTAGTCTAAAAATGTATGAAACATGGTACCCAGAGGAAAGAAGATTGTAGGTCGGCGCCTACGTACTAGTATCTTAGCTAGTACAAGAGCTAAGGGGGTGGCAGCTCCCTTTCAATAGCAATTGAAAACATTGGAGCATTGTAGCAGGTAGCAGCCTGCGTACTAGTAAATGGATCGGCTAGTACAAGAACTATGTGGGTTGTAGCTCCCTTCCAGGAGAGACTAGAAAATGAGAGAGGGTTGTAGCTCTCTGCAGGTAGAAGCCTGCGTACTGGTACAAGGCTACACCAGTACAGAAATATTGTAAAAGGATTTTCTTATTAATAAGAATATTGAGATGACTTGCAACAGGTGGTTTTCTCCCACATTGGGTTTCCACCTTATATCATGGTGTTCATGTGTGTGGCTTATGTGTGATGATCTGTTCTATTTTACCGCACCTATTTATTGTTAATATGGTTGATAATGTTCTAATGCACTCATTGAAGATCAATTAACTGAATCATAAGTTTACTGAATATATGTGGGTATTCTTAACTGAAGCAGCATATATGACTTAGACTCTGGAAATGAAAAAGTTATATTGATTTGATAATACTGATTCACCCCCCCCCTCTCAGTATTATTTCCAACAATTGGTATCAGAGCAGGTCCTTTGGTAGAAGCTTGATCGCTTGATGGAGATCCGTGGAACAATGGGAAAGAAGCTTAAGAAGAAAGTGCCTAAGCAGAATAAGACACCTCAGAAGAACTATGACAGTGGGAGAATCGATTGGGGATTATGCAGAAGCACTTCAAATTCAGAATCATTTCAGAATGAAGATGAACTATCAGGTATGAATTTGTTATCCTCTGATGTTCCAACTATCTATCCATTTGAAGGTGATGCAAGTGATAACGAAACAACTGAATGTGCTCTTATGGGTAAGCAAGAAGGATATCAAATAGAGGCAGAATTTAAAAGGCTGACAGACAAAATTAGAGATCAAGAAGATCTATTGAACATAAAGGATGGTGCCTTCAAAGAAGTTGCTACCAGACTAAAGGCTCAACAAGAGGAAGGAAGCAAGGTAAAGAAGTTATTCAAGGACAAATATCAAAAGTTGCATGATGAAGTAACATTTCTAAGAAATGAAGTCAATGAAAAGAACACAACAATCCAGAAACTCAGAGATAGATCCAGTTATTATGAAATTCATGAAGCTACGACCCTCTCGCTAAAGGAAGAACTTGAAGAAACAAAGAAGCAGAATAAAGATCTAATCCAAGCTATTGAAAAACAGGAAAACGAAGTTATCAGTTTAAAAGCTCAGCTGGAATGTGCCTTCAGAATTCGTCAAATGCTGCAGGAACAGAAGGAAGAACAAGAAAAGGAGATTCTCAAACTAAGACAACTATTCGAAGAAGGAAGAAAGTCTGAAGAAATTTTGAAGAAGCAATGTCTAGAAAAGGAAGAACAACTTCAGGTTGAGGTAAATATCTTGAAAGGTAAATTAAAAGATAAGGATAAGCTTTTACGATTTCAAGATAGTACTAAGGTCTTGGATGATATTCTTAATAGTCAAAGGTTTCCTGCTATCAAAACTGGTCTTGGTTTTCATGAATCTGTTGAAGGTGAATCTAGTTCACAAAGTAAGACAAGGGACTCTAATGCAAAATCTGAAATGCTCAACAAGGAGATGAAAGGTCAATCTCATCATCAACCAAGGAAAGAGATTCTTCAAAGAAAATATTTTACTCCTAACTATGGAAGTAATAGTCGGCCATTTACTCAGATGAATAATATTGAATGTTATGTATGTCATAATCTTGGACATGTTGCAGCTAGATGCAGAAGAAGAATTGTTCAAGATCATCACATTCCAGGTACTTTAAGGGATATTGCTTTACTTGCAATATGTTTGGTCACAAAGCTGCTGATTGCTACAGGAGGAACATGAAACATGTAAGATGTTATGCATGTAACAAGCTTGGACATATAGCAAAGGAATGTAGGAGAAAAGTACGGACATCACACCAAAAGGAGAAAACATCATCACACTTGAAGATATGGAAGAAGAAGGAAGTACAGTCAGAGAGATGTGGCACAGCACAACATATAGACATAACAGACTCAGGGGGGAGCTGAAAGTGTAAAACTTCAGTGTCCTAAATCTCATATGCAAAGTTGATAAAGGGAAGTCGTGTATATACGCGAGTTGGTTACTGCTTTGTCGCGTATATGTTAGTTTGAGGAAAATAAGTGGGATAGACTCAAGAAAAGGGGTATGATATGATTCAGTCCATTACTTGCTTTGTTTCATAATGGTTGCAATCTGTTGATGTTGTGTGGGAATGTCTTAACACTTGAATGATTTGATCTTAACTTGTTGATGCCTTGATACTTCTTGCTGATATATGAATGTTCAGGATCTGAAAGTAAACAGATGGCACAAGTTCAGGGAGAGTTTATGCCTTTAATAATGCATTGTTGGCATTATGGTCCTTGGTGATGATGCTTATATATTGGTGTCATATGACTCTTGGGGTTACATAGTTGATCAGACTTATGGTTGATTCTCTGATGATACATATATGGTGTTTACATGGTGATCTTCATAAGGATAACGAGAAGTACAAAGCTTGAATAACATCTTCATTGCTTGATGATGAGTCACTCATATGCTGCTGTCGTCATATGCATAAAGATCATATAATACAGTTATGATGTAGGATTCCTATAGTTCTTAGCGCTCATGTGGAAGAGGATTGTTGTTGTTGATGATATCAAGAAATCATGATCTTAAGCTCAAGATACATAGTGCTGGATACATGAATGATTACTCAAAGTTGCATTGTTGGAGTCATGATGCTATAATGATGGGTTGATACTTACATATGTTGATTTATGCAGATGTTCCCAAGTGATGATACTTGGATCATGCAGATCTTGATGTTGATGTGATGGTTGTGGTATTTCTCACATATGATATAATATGAATGATTCTGGATGAAGTTGATGCTAACATATCTTGTCACAGGATGATGTCATCTACACTAATGGACATATACAGGTTGCTGGTCTGGATATTGTTGACAGATGCTTATAGAGAAAATCATACACTATGTATGATAGTTTCTGATGACTATCATGGTCTTATTTAGTTGTTTGGTCTCTATCATTCAATGTAAAGGTCATATCAAGACTCATGATGTAATAGTGTGTCTCTATCTAGTGTAGTCATTTACCCCCCGCTATGTGTAGGAAGGATGATGAAATATTTCAGTCAGTCATGTATTTCGTCTCTATGTCATATATGTCTTTTTTTATCAAGGTCATGTAACAGCCTATTTTGGTTTCCCCACTATGCCTAGGATGAATGATGTAATGTACTTGTTTATCATGAGTAAAACTTCTGGTGTAAGCCCACTTGGATGGGTGGATGAGTCAATATTTGTATATCCTCACTTGGTTGAGAGATGGATGTATGTATGAGTCTTTGGTGATAGGAAGGTCATTACTTATAGAGTCATGTTCTTCTTGTAGAACATCTTTTTGCAGATCTTGCCTACAGTCAGGGGGAGCATGAACAGCACACTTTAGCAGTGCAGAGACTCAGCATGTACTCAGGGGGAGCATGGATAGATTGGTACACCTTGGCATATACAAAGGGGGAGCTCATTCATAAATTTTAGCAGGCACTCAGGGGGAGTATGGACAGCAAAGGAAGATAATATCTTGGTCCGCCCTTTGCCCTTGATGTCAAAGGGGGAGAGTGATTTGGTATTGTTGCCATCAAGTCCAAAGGGGGAGATTGTTGGCAATATGAGACAAGTTTTGTCCTTGATGGCAAATCACACAGATGATAAATTATAGTGCAAAAAAGTTACTTTCAAGTTCACGCACTTTCATGCAGAAAAAAGTTTCTTTCATGTAGAGAAAAGTTCACGCACTTTCATGCAGAGAAAAGTTTCTTTCATGTAGAGAAAAGTCCACGCACTTTTATGCAGAGAAAAGTTCCTTTCATGAAGAGAAAAGTTCACGCACTTTCATGCAGGGAAAATTTCACGCACTTTCATGGTTGGTTCATGGTATTAGTCCGACATTTTTTGATCCTATGGTTTTGGTCCGTGGTATTGCATCCAAAAGTGTTGATCCCAAGTATTGGGTCCATGGTATTGAATTGTTATGGTTTCTGGTCCGTGGTATTGTGAAAGGCCTAAGGCTATAAAAGAGGAAGGAGATCATTTGGCAAGGCATCTTCTGAATAATTGAATATCTGATAAAGTGCTAGATCTGGAATACGGTGATTGGGTTATGGTGCAGATCTAGATCTGAATAAAGAAGGAACCTGAGCTTTATAAGGTGGATCTACTGATGGGTCGAGATCTCCTTGGCGCATGATCAGATCTGTAGATCTGATAGTCTAGGGTATGAGTAAAGTCTGAAAAATTGATCTATACCTGTAGGACCGCAGGTACGACACGGCTGCAAGTGCGGAGGACCGCAGTCCAGGCACATATCAGGTGCGGAGGTGCGCAGGCAAGCTGTAGACTCAAGTGCGGAGGACCGCAGTCCAGGCACAGATCAGGTGCGGAGGTCCGCATACGGTTTGCAGCAGCAGGTGCAGAGGTTCGCAGGACCAGAAGCACCACAGGTGCGGAGGTTCACAGGCCCAGAAGCACTACAGGTGCGGAGGTGCGCAGGCAAGCCGTAGACTCAGGTGTGGAGGTGCACAGGCAAGCAGCAGGAGAAGGTGTGGATGTACGCAGGTTTTCTATTGGTGAAGTTGCGGATTTTTCATGAAATCTATTTAGCTGCTCTTGTTTATTATTGCACTATTCTGGGGTCTGAAGTGATGTCTGGGTACTGGTACTGTGTTCTGATAACAGCATTCTGAGAAGTGATTGATTGATTGATTATGTTCATAATGACTTATTCTTATATGATCTGATGTACTAGATCTGATTGCTAACACACATATTATCCTTGTATATGTATTGATCTGGTAATTGGGTGATTCAGAAGATTGATTGATTATGTGCTTCAATGATATTTATGGGTCCAGTATGAAAATTGGATGAAACGTGGCCTTTTAGATTACGTGTTGTGCTTCAGGTGTATCCAGTCTGAAAATGTATGAAACGTGGTACCCGGAGGAGAGAAGATTGTAGGCCAGCGCCTACGTACTAGTATCTTAGCTAGTACAAGAGCTAAGGGGGTGGCAGCTCCCTTTCAGTAGTAGTTGAAAACATTGGAGCATTGTAGCAGGTAGCAGCCTGCGTACTAGTAAATGGATCAGCTAGTACAAGAACTATGGGGGTTGTATCTCCCTTCCAGGAGAGACTGGAAAACGAGAGAGGGTTGTAGCTCTCTGCAGGTAGAAGCCTGCGTACTTGTACAAGACTGCACCAATACAGAAATATTGTAAAAGGATTTTCTTATTAAGAAGAAGATTGAGATGACTTGCAGCAGGTGGTTTTCTCCCACATTGGGTTTCCACCTTACATCATGGTGTTCATGTGTGTGGCTTATGTGTGATGATCTGTTCTATTTTACCGCACCTGTTTACTGTTAATATGGTTGATAATGTTCTAATGCACTCATTGAAGATCAATTAACTTAATCATAAGTTTACTGAATATACGTGGGTATTATTAACTGAAGCAGCATATATGACTCTGGAAATGAAAAAGTTATATTGATTTGATAATACTGATTCACCCCCCCCCTCTCAGTATTATTTCCAACAAGTTCATCGCCCTATGGGAGCCTAATCATGTTGGTAAAGAAGAAGGACGGGACTTTGTTAACGGGAAAAGTGTCTACTCAGAATGCCCCTATCCCACTAAGGTGTGACAGTACCTTAGAAACAAACAAGGAAAACTACTTTCGTATTCTTCTTTATGAACTATAAACGAAGATGAATAGGATGAACTAACCTGTGTCTTGCGCTAGTCCTTTGATCCAATCTCTCTCCTCTTTGACAGCTTCCAGCTACCTGCTCCCTTTCTTGCCCAGCTTCACCAAGTTCCTGCAAGATCACAGAAGAGGAAAACTACACAAAGACATGGATTCACATTCATAAATAGCTTAGGATCATATTTAAGCTAAACATGCAAATATAACAAGACATCATTGATACACAAGCATGTAGGAGAAACTCAAATAGTTTAATTGATATAACAAGGAGGTCCAGGAGGAGTTACAACTGATGATTCCTGATCCAGCATCAGCCCCCCAGCAAAGGAATCCCCTCTTCACCTCCAACAAAGCATAAATCACCCAATACACTGATCTCTATCTCAAAACCAACAACAATTCTCTGCAATGTACAAAATTCCAGCCTCTGGATCTCTGGGATGAGGGATCCATATATAGATGTATGCAAAGAGGATGATTCAGCTTATGATTTGACTAGTGGCTTCTCTCTGTCAGTTCTTGGTTCCACTTGGAGACTGAGAGCCTCTTACTCATCCTTGGTTGAACTCAGTGAGGCAAGTGTCATTGGGGAAGATTCTGGAAGCTTCCATTGTCTGTCCACCTCGCGGAATGACACTGCCATTTGTCATTTCCCGCTCAGCGCACCCTGGTAGTGCATTTAGGTGCGTTGCAATGCACCTAGCTAATGTACTGGGGTGCTATGCAATGCAGCTAGCTAGTGGAGCAGCTGAAATGATCATGATTTGACTGATTCTTAGCAGTTTCTGGTGGAGAACTTCTGGGAGAAGCTGTAATTGGGGTACCTTGTTCCTCTAGGGGTAGGAACAACACTTTTAGGGACTTAGGATCCCTTGGTTTATAGACATTTCATGCTTAGAGCTGTAAGGCACAAAAATATCTATAACAGTTGCCCCCTAAAGTATGAGGCCGTTTATCGGGTGAAATGCTTTATTAGGAGGATCCGAAGTTCTTTCAATGCTGGGAGGAGACCTGTAATAAGATACAATACAATACATTATCTTCATACTGTTTTCATGATCTAGCTGAGGCGGGCATTCCCATGCTCAGCTTTATAAATTCATTTTTATGTACACAGGACAGACAATCGTCTGATGGTAGACTGATGATTCTGATGAAGTCATCATCCTTTTGGTAGGATGATTATCTGTGCTGTAATGTTGTACATGTCAATGTCTTTATTTTTCCTGAATATATATCGCAACCCGGATGGATGAAACTAGATCTGGGGTCTTCAATCTCGTCCGATCTTCACTCGAAGTACAAGTCGATCCATGTGAGAAATGTTTTGAATTCGAACATGGAAAGACATCGCTTGATTACCAGTCGATGATGTAAATTGTTAACAAGCGCGAGAGGAATCACCAATAATGATGATGACCCTCAAGGTACTGCAGTACAATTCACGTGGTGTGAATAAAGGACTTGGCGTCAAACACCACGCAAAATCTTTCGGTCGAAGGTCATTGATGTATACCTGTCGCCGGAAGTGAGAAACTTGCCATTGAGGCATGCAAGCTTCAAAGTACTGAATGGGGTGTTCCTAGATCAACTTCTTGGATAATGAGCTGATGTCGACAAGAAGCGATCCGTCAAAGGAGGGCCTTGATGAATCCCACATCAATGACACGGAATGGAGAAAATGATTTTGATGGAGGTGAAAACGATTTGATGATATATGGTTCAGGATGGCGGTCATGAAGGAATGAAGTATAATGTATGGTAGTGGATGGGACACGGGTGACTTCTCTGGATGACTTCTCTTGAACATGTCGGCGACACTTATGTGATGAATTGGTAGCATTTACCCCAAATGTGGATGGTATGGCGTGACCATGGTGATGTGACCGGTGAATGAAACAACCCAACCCGACTCAGGCACGGAGTGGAAGTGTCATGTTCAAGAGTGACTTGCTACCAATAAAGATTCTTTGAGTTTCTTCCCAATTTTTCCCCAATCATTGCTGACCAGTACCTCTTTATTTTTGTCAAACTTGAGGAGGATAACATATGCTTGTTCTATAATTTGCCCTTCGGGCAAACCCATCGCTATGTTTTAACGAGCCTAGCGATAGTGAAACTCGTTCTCATCTAAAGACAAGTTTGTCACTATTAATCTTTTTAACGAGTTTAACGACAAAGATAACTCGGTCCTTTTCATTTTTAGAGAGTCTGAAAAGGTACGTAAAGGTAACTCCGAAATTCCTTTTTCATCATCTAATCCCTTAAGTCCGAAAAAGTATAAAACAATACAGAAGGGATGAATTTTCGATAGTTTTAACGAGCCGAACAAAACAAGCGCTCGATCTTTTTGTGCAATAATCCCTTAGGTCCAAAAAGATTAAAATGTAGAGGAGGGATAGCACCTCCGGTCGCTTTAACGAGCTGGAAGGCCAAAACTCGGCAATCTTTTCATATTTTACGAGTCAGTTGAAAAGAGCTTAAAGAAGACTCGTCTTTTGAGGAACGAGTGATAAAATGGGTAGTAGTTGATTCCAGGTAATGGTTGGAATTTTCCAATCACGGCAGTGTCACAAGGATGGCTAGTGAAATCACTCTTTGCAGCTGTTCCTCAAAATGGGTAAACAATCAAATGGAGGTGAATGATCGGCCAATGAAAAGTGGAGGTGACGGTGCAAACACGGCCAAGGCTTTAATGGCTGAAATGCTTCATTCACGGTGGTTATTTACCGGGGAATAGTTCATTTTTTAACGAGCTTAAACGCGGGTGGAAACATTTGCTCATGTCTTATGTTTATTTTTTAACGAGCTTGAACTATGCGCTAAAACTGCTCGATTAATTCAGTCATAAGATAAGAATGTCTCATATAAAACGGCAACTTTTAGATTGTTGCCCCACATCCTTTCTTTACGCAAGTTAGGTGATGACTAATCCTACGAGTTTAAAGGGTTAGAGGTCCTAAAAATTTAAAAAAATAAATAGCCGCCCTTCGCTTGCACTCCAAAAGGTTTGCATGCCCCCAGGTATAAAATATGATTTCAAGGTTACCCCTCAATTTGCAGAAAAAACACTTGTTTTATCGGGAGAGGCCTACCTCTTACAGGTTACCCAAAGATTGCTCGATTCGCAGTGCAAATAAAACACTTCTTCGGCGATGTCTACCGAGATAAACAAAGGTGATTGACTCAGTTCTTTCAACTCACAAAACTTTGACAAAAGAATCTTGTTCTAGAATAACCCCTTTTCCACCGACGGACGAGGTACAGACTAGTCATATTCTCCCGCGGAAATCTACCCTATACCCGAAGTTTTCCTGCCGAAGCAGACCAGGACGCATGCCCCATGGGTTTCAGTCATATCCCTCCGAATTACTCGCGCTCATCGAGAGGATGGACTGGAGATTGAGACATTTCTTGCGTGAAGAGACCATTTAGGGATGGTATATGACTATTTGCTATGCGTGATCCGGGAAATGAAAGCTGGTCCACGAGCTTGACCACTCTTCCTTCGTGCGGAAAACACATTACTCTAAAGAGTGAGGAGACGATGGCTCCCATGCAATAAATATAGTCTCATCCAAGGAGTATGTTATAATCCAAGGGTCCTTGAACTACCATTACGTTCATTTGAACTGTCTTCCCTCTCAATGTTATGGGCACATTGGGAAGGATCCCTAAAGGTCGACTGGTTCCTTTGTCAAAGCCTGTCAGATTTCTCATCTCAGGCAACAGCGATGGCGAACCAAGCGCTTTCAAAGCAATAGAGGAAAGGATACTCACAAAAGCCCCCTCATCTATGATGGTACCAGCCATGAACATTCTATATATTTGAACGATAATTCAGAATGGTATGCTTGCTAGTAAACGGGGTCTGCCTAGTTGATTCCAATCGAAGGAGACAACTAGGTTGCTTGGAGGTGGGACCGAGTAGACGGCCGGGTATGGCTCTGACGAACTTCGCTCCAGCGGTAAGGGAATGGGTAGATTGCCCCCATGTTCGTCGGAGTCTATGTTGATGAAGAGAATTTGGACGGTGTCATCCTTGTTCTCTTCAGTGACTGTATCATCAGAAGATAAAACCTCTGAAGGCAAGATCGGGTCAACTGCCACTTCGACCTTTTGACTTTCGTCTGGTATGGATTCAGATGGTTTATCTTCGATGATAGGTGCTTCAGCCGACCACTTGAGCGGGCCAGCTGGATTCTCAACTAGCGATGGACTCAGCAAGAGTTGTTTATATCCAGGAGGAAGTCGTAACGGTGAAACCGGACGATCATCCAAAACTCTTTTCGCCTCGTCTAAGAAGGGACAACGGTGGACAGCATGATTGCCTTCGCACAATTTACAGGGAAATCTAGCTTTCCCTTTTTGTCCTGGGGCTTCACTTTCGCTAGTTGACGGTGTGCTTTCAACATGATCATCAGAGGTTGATGACATCGGATTGTGCAAACGAGGAGACCAGTCCCTTAGTATCCAAGGGATGCAAGGACAATCTCTGTGAAAGTGGTCTATTTTGCAAATGACACATGGCGATTTAGGCCTGGTCGGTGCAGTGTGTGGATTTTCATTAGACGACACTCGTTTTCCACCATTCGCCTTTGGCTCCTTCTTCTTTTTCTCTTTCTTCTTCTTCTCCTTCTTCTCCTTAGGAACTTGACTTTTGGCTTTGCCAGCCCCATCAAGCGAAGAGGAAGGAGGAGAGGAAGAATTAGAGGAAGTAGAAGGTTGGTGGGCAACTCTAGACTCGTCTAATTGCTGATTCAATTGTTCAGGAATGGTGGTGTTCTGAACGACATTGGTTGAGAAGAGCCATACTGGCAAGCCAATTGTCAGTCCTGGAAGCGACAATGTGGCCATATGGGGTGCACCAACATCTCCCCAAGAGGAGAAGGGACTAGGATTTCCACCAAGGGGAATTCCTTGGTTGGTAGACTCCATTTTCTCAACCTAAGATCAACGTAGGAAAAGGGGTGAATATTCCGTTTAAAATAAATTTTTAGACGCTTTGACACAACTTGTTTTTTCAATTTTAAAGAGTCGAGAAAAACAAAAGATGACTCTAGTCTCCTTCGATTTTTAATGAGCCTGAAGTGACAAGTTCTCAGATGGACCTTTTCCGTTAAGGAGTCTGAAAAGGAACGAAAGGGACTGCTCTGGAGATCTAGGTAGAGGGAGTACCAAACCAATCGCAAAACTGCAGAATACTTTTTACGGTATGGCAGTCAATCTTCCCGAATGCTGTGTTCGGTGCATTGCGATCAGTAGGGCAGCCGACACGGCTTCCTATGGATAAAAGATTTTAAGCCTATAGGGGTCTCCCAATATATACTCGACGGTACGTGGGAGCACAAGTCCGTACTGGCACTTATCGCCTCAAAGTGGAGGAATCACCCAACATCAGTGAGGACAACAATTACCAGGCTTTACGACGCCGGAATACGTCTCTAGCCTAGACCTCTAAATGTTGTGCGTTAAGTTCCAAAGCGTTGTTAGATTCATTCAGTTTATTTTAAGTTGATCTTTCTTAGAAGTTTGCCTTTTGGGATCACCACGAGATGTAGATGTAATTCCTAAAATGCAATCTAAATATGATAAGCAAGCTTTTATCTCTTTTCAGCAATGAAAATCTTAGCTACAAGGGGAAAAGAAAGACACAATCTTTTCTCAAAGAGCAAAGAGCACACTGTAAATGCACTTTTCCTAAATCAAGCGAAACAGACTATCAATATGCAAATGCACATATGCATGTATTTGTTTTCACTTTCTTAATATTGATGCCTAAAAAGAAAGTTGATGTACAAATTTGAATTTGCTTTCAAGTGAAAAACACAAACAAGCTTCTTTTCGAAATCAAAAGGTAGAGAATATTACGACACTTTATGATTTTGAAATAAACACTCGTTTCGACACTAGAAAGTGACAAATTCAAACCAAAGACAAAAGTAAAAGCATAATCGACTGTCAACAGCAAATAAACTTTCTCCTAAGATCAAAATCGACACTTACGACAGATCTAAATCCAAGGACGACAGTATGACTATTCTACTCTTTCAATGGAAAACTGTAAATGATGTAACAAACACACAAATAACATCTACAGTCTTTTTGTACAAAGGAGGCAGAATTAAGGCAAAGAAAAGGGGTTTTTAAACAGACACACACTGATCACAAGCTGCAAAATCAGAGACAAAACTGAAAAAATGAAGCAAAGAACCTCAGCTGCACAGGGCTAGGCTGATCAGCGCACCTGTTACACAGAGAAACTGAATTGCAGCGCAGGTAACCCTCTCGGGAACTGCATTGAAATGCAGAATCTCTTCACTGTGCCTGCGCTGGGGCAGAAACGAGACTTCTATCTGGGTTATGGGTCACGGTTTGCAGTTTAATCTATGGATTTTGGCCGAGTAAAAGCAATCAGTAATGCACAATCAGAGGGTGGATTTAAAGGAGGTCTAAGAGCTATCACAAAGGGTAATCAGATCATTTTTGAATCAGTTGTTCAAATCATAAACAAATCCTGTGAATGGATTGAAGTAGCAGGTGTCTACTTTGCATTTGATAATGGAAAATGCAGTTTGATTGCTACTTCTGTGTTTATGAAACAAACAACAAGAGAAACACAAACAAACTAACTAGACACAATCCCTAGCGGAGTCGCCATTTTGTTAACGGGAAATGTGTCTACTCAGAACGCCCCTATCCCACTAAGGTGTGACAGTACCTTAGAAACAAACAAGGAAAACTACTTTCGTATTCTTCTTTATGAACTATAAACGAAGAGGAATAGGATGAACTAACCTGTGTCTTGCGCTAGTCCTTTGATCCAATCTCTCTCCTCTTTGACAGCTTCCAGCTACCTGCTCCCTTTCTTGCCCAGCTTCACCAAGTTCCTACAAGATCACAGAAGAGGAAAACTACACAAAGACATGGATTCACATTCATAAATAGCTTAGGATCAGATTTAAGCTAAACATGCAAATATAACAAGACATCATTGATACACAAGCATGTAGGAGAAACTCAAATAGTTTAATTGATATAACAAGAAGGTCCAGGAGGAGTTACAACCGATGATTCCTGATCCAGCATCAGCCCCCCAGCAAAGGAATCCCCTCTTCACCTCCAACAAAGCATAAATCACCCAATACACTGATCTCTATCTCAAAACCAACAGCAATTCTCTGCAATGTACAAAATTCCAGCCTCTGGATCTCTGGGATGAGGGATCCATATATAGATGTATGCAAAGAGGATGAGTCAGCTTATGATTTGACTAGTGGCTTCTCTCTGTCAGTTCTTGCTTCCACTTGGAGACTGAGAGCCTCTTACTCATCCTTGGTCGAACTCAGTAAGGCAAGTGTCATTGGGGAAGATTCTGGAAGCTTCCATTGTCTGTCCACCTCGCGGAATGACACTGCCATTTGTCATTTCCCGCTCAGCACACCCTGGTAGTGCATTTAGGTGCGTTGCAATGCACCTAGCTAGTGTACTGGGGTGCTATGCAACGTAGCTAGCTAGTGGAGCAGCTGAAATGATCATGATTTGACTAATTCTGAGCAGTTTCTGGTGGAGAACTTCTGGGAGAAGCTGTAATTGGTTGACCTTGTTCCTCTAGGGGTAGGAACAACACTTTTAAGGACTTTGGATCCCTTGGTTTATAGACATTTCATGCTTAGAGCTGTAAGGCACAAAAATGTCTATAACAGACTTGGATACTTTGTATTGACTATCAGGTGCTAAACAAGATCATTGTCTGGAATGGGTACCCGATCCCACAGATTGATGACCTTCTTGACCAACTCAAGGGGGAAAAATATTTCAGTAAGATCAACTTGAAGTCTGGATATCACCAAGTACCAATCGAACCCTCTGATGTGTGGAAGACTTCCTTCAAAGCCAAGGAGGGCGTTTTCAAATGGTTAGTTATGCCTTTCGGGTTGACTAATGCTCCTGCAACCTTCATGAGGCTGATGGATGACATCTTGCGGCCATTCACTAACTCGTTTGTAGTGGTATACTTGGATGACATCCTGATCTTCAAAGAGAGTTGAGAAGAGCACCTCCACCACATCCGGCAGGTTCTCTAAATAGTGTGGCAACACACGTTGTGTGCCAATTTGGAGAAATGCAATTTTGGCATGACCGAGGTTCAATATCTCAGATACCTTATTGACGAATGGGGGGTGCATGTGGATATAGCCAAGATCCAAGCCATTCGGGATTGGCCAGTCCCAACCACTTTGACAGAGCTCAACAATTTTCTGGGTCTTGCCAGTTTCTACCGCAGGTTTGTATTGGGATTCTCTCATATCAATTGGCCCTTGAGTCAAGCCACCAAGAAAGGAGCGAAAGCAAATTTATTTTGGTATGAATCTCAACAGAAGGCATTCACAAAGTTGAAACATCGCCTCTGCTCTGCACCAGTTCTCACATTACCAGACTTGTAGCAGCCATTTGAGATCGAGAAAGATGCCTCTGACTATGCTATCGGGGCAGTCCTTACTCAATAGCGGCATCCAGTGGCATATCACAGTGAGACACTTTCAGACACAATCCAAAATAGGCCTGCCAACAATGGAAGCATTACATATTGGGGAAGGAAACGATCATCCACACAGACCACCAACCCCTGCAGTACATACAGACACAAGGGAAGTTGCAGAATGATCGCCATCAGAAGTGGTCCACATACCTGCAATAGTTCCATTTGAATATCAAGTATAAGAAGGGCAGCACCAATAATGTTGTAGACTACCTTAACTGAGCACCGATCATAGCATTAACCACCGTTCTCAACTCTTGTGGGAACGAGACTTCTGAGTAACCACTTCTCTACAAAAGTGACCCATAATTCGGCCACACATAACAGACACCCTTGGAGGGTCAGCAAGTTCCATATTTTCACCTCCAGGATGCACTGTTATGCCACTTGGGACACCTTTATGTTCCTTCAAGTGAGCGTGAGAAGATAATTTGGGAAGCGCACTATAGTTGGGCCGCTGGGCATTTTTGGGTCAAGAAAATGGTGGCAGTATTGTAGAAGTATTTCTGTTGGCCGAATCTTCGATGGATGTCGAGAAGTACATCAGATCCTGCACTGCCTACACCATTTCCAAACTGACCATCAAGAAGCAAGGCCTCTATACTCTGCTACCTACCCCTAGTCGACCTTGGGAATCCATCTCCATGGATTACATGTTAAGCCTTCCTTCTACTAAGCATGGCAACGACTGTGTTTTTGTGGTTGTCTACAGAGTCTCAAAGATGGCCATTATAGTGGCCTGCAAGAAGAATATCACAATAAAATATATTGCTAAACTCTTCTTTGAGCGAGTGTGGATACACTTTGGGATCCCACAATCTATCATCTCATATCAGGACAGCAAGTTCCTTGTACATTTTGGTCCAGTCTCTAGTCGATGTTGGACACCAAGCTCACTAAGTCCACAGCTTTCCATCCTCGAATTGATGGCCAGACAAAGGTCATCAACAGGATGATCATACACATTCTACGCATGTACAACTTAAAGAATCCACGCACATGGGATGAGAGCCTCCCCTATGTCTAGTACAGTTATAATCAGGCTCTCCACAGCTCGATTGGCTACAGCCCTTTTCAAGTGGGCTTGGGATTCGAGCCACTATGTCCCATTGATGTGGCCATACCATTTTCAGCTACTCAGGCAGATTCGGCTCATGTCCAGTCCGAAGCAAATAAGAAAAACAACTTCATTGAGCACATCCAACATATCCACCAAGAGGTACGTGACATTCTGGAGAAATCAAATGCCAAGTACAAGCAGTGACATGATCAACATCGGGTGCTACACAAGTTTCAGGTGGGTGACAAAGTCTAGTTGCATTTGCATAAGGAATGCCTTACCAGAGCCTATCAAAAGCTCAAACCACTTTGATATGGTCCTTACACCATTACCAAGTCTATGGGAGACAATGCATTTGATCTCAGCATTCCCCCATTCCTTGGCCTACACCCAGTGTTCAATGTGGATGCCTTCGACCATACTTCCCACCATTGCTCGACACATCAGAGATTGCAGAACAGTTCACACCTACAGAGTTAAATCCAGATTGCATGGAACAAGCCACAATTGATCGAATCATGGACACACATATTAAGAACACATGACAGCAAAGGATCCAACTATATCGAGTTGTCAAACCAAGCCAACTCCTTTGCCAAGGCAAGTGGCTCACCAGGGACCAAGTTCAGCAGAAGTTTCCTCATCTCATGGAGGAACTCAATGCAAGGGGGACCATTGCTTCCTAAGGGGGGATTATTGATACAGGTGGATATTGATGGCCACCCTCTTGTTCTACTTGGACCTCCACCATTGTTTCTTTCAGTTTTTTAGTTTCCTTATTTGTGGCACAATTTACTATTTTTGGCAGTTTTTCGAATCCTCAACTTACAGAGTTGTTTTGAGGCCCTAAACGACGTTTTTTGGGAAAACTGAGACCAACATGAGACTAGGACAAATATTAGTGATTCTATAAATGTAGTCCTTAGATATATATTTCTAGCGAGGTATTGTGCGCGTCAAACGAAGATCGTATGCCAAAGTTACGACCCCGGGAAGTTGATTTACCAATTTACCCAAATGGGGCCCATAGTTTTGGCGCTTCATCTCCTAGGGTTATGTTTTTGGATGTTTTGGATTTTCCATTGTTTCTTAATAATAAATAGGCCTTTGAGCCTCATTGTAACACAGTTCAGAGGCATGTAGCCACCACATCTCTTCTCAAAGATAAGCTACCATCGCCCGAGCTAGTCTTATTTCCATTCTGTTTGTAAGAATATTTCAGTATTTGATATTAATCAAATGAAGCGTTATTTCTACTACATCTTTGTATTTATGGTTATATCTGTAATTTTTGTCTTCCTATTTAAATATGGATTAATGGTATCAAAGTGGTATGCTCTTTCTCTTTTTTTCATTGCATGTCCCCAACGAGGTCGGGATATAAGGGGTTAGGGCTCGACCTATTTGAACCTTTGCAAGATCGTCCTCGCAAACCCTGATGGCTGCCCATGGGGGAAGAAAAGAAAGACGAGGGGGCAGGAGATCCTATCAAAATATTGCTCGAGGAGGCCCTCGAGAAACAAAGGAACATGATGATGGATAACTTTCCCCAAATCCTTGTACAGTTTCCCACCAGCAGTGCATCCACATATAGCAGCCACTCTGGAGGCTCCACTCCTTTTAAGGTACAAGTAAACTTTGACATTCCCATATTTGAGGGCCAAATAGATGCAGACGTTGTAGATAAATGGTTAAATCTTCTAGAAGGATATTTTTTTGTTCATGATTTTTCCAGCCGAGAAAATATTACATTTTCTCTTCTCAAAGTCGCCCCCCACATCAAGGACTGGTGGGAAACCTACTATGAATAGAAGGATGAAAGTAAGACCTCATTGTTTTCATCCGCACCCACTTGGAATTCATTCTGGGATGCCGTCAAGGAGTAGTACCACCCTATCAGGAGCTATAAGAATAAATACATAAAATGGACAATGTTGTGGTAGTGAAGGGACAATGATGTGTCAGAGTTTAACAATGTTTTTCATACCCTTTGCACGAAGTTGGGTATTAAGGATTCTGAGAAACATTTGGTACTCAAGTACTGCGACTACCTACAAAGGTACATCCAGGAAAAGATGGAGTTCCTGCACATCTCCTCGCTCAGCACGGTGTACCGATACGCCGCCAAGATTGAGCAAAAGTTTAAATAGAAGAAGCGATACTTTGGATCTGTGAATCCGAAGCAAGGGAAAGGTGCCCCCAAACCACAAAACAAAGGACAAAGCCAAGGCGGGGCAGCCCAGGACAACCTACCAAAGACGCAAGCAAAGAACAACACCACGAAGCAGAAGAAGGACACGAGAAAGTGGTGTGAGTTCCATAAGAGCTCCACTCACAACACAAGTGAGTGTCGGGCCAAGCAGTAATTGGTGGTTGAGCTGAAGACTTCGAAATCAGATGCATGTTCCGACTCTGAGTCAGAACCTGACAAGGGGAATGACAAAGGGAAGCAGATTATTGATGTGGAGCCCAACGCCACCGTTACCACCATGAAGATCCAGAAGGAGGAACCCAAAGATCCAGAGGAGGAGGAGCGCCTCTTCCACTCCCAGATGTGGGTAAAGGGTTCCCTGCTACAGTTTGTTGTCGACAGCAGGAGCCAAAAGAACCTCATTTCAGTAGAGGCCGTGAAGTGTCTAGGCTTACCGACCACAGCACACCCACAACCGTACACCATCGGGTAGCTTCACCAAGGATGGTATCTTCGTGTGAGCTAGTAGTGTCACTTTGCATACAGCATCAAGCCCTTCATGGATGAGGTATTATGTGACATTTATCCCCTTGATGTTTGTGATGTATTATTAAGCCAACCATACTTGTGGAAGTGACATGTTGTGTATGAATCAAGGCCTCGTGTTGTTATTGTTACTTTGGGAAATAAAATTGTACAGGATACCGAAGGTAGCACCACCTACCACCATCTCATTGGTTACGGCAAAGAAATGCAATAAGCTCATTTCCAAAATGAGAAAATTTATTTTCCTGATGATACGCCCTCGAGGAAAGAAGAAGACAATGCCCACGACCTCCAGATAAGGGCCCTCCGTACGACAACAACAGATGGACAAGGTTGTGAAGGAGTACGAGGACATCTTCACCACCCTCCTAGGGGGCCTCTGCACTGTCAGGTCCAGCACTCCATCGATCTGACCCCAGGTGCGTCATTGCCCAATGGACCAATCTATCGGTGCTCCATTCTTGAGAACGACGAAATTGAGAATCAGATTTAGGAGCTGCTGCAGAAAGGTCACATTCGGTCGAGTTCATCACCCTGTGGGATCCCAATCATGTTGGTACAAAAGAAGGATGGGGCTTGGAGACTTTGTATTGACTATTAGGCGCTAAAAAAGTTCATTGTCCAGAATAGGTACCCGATCCCACGAATTGATGACCTTTTGGACCAACTCAGGGGGGGGGATATTTTAGCAATATCAACTTAAAGTCTGGATATTGCCAGGTCCTAATCGAACCCTCTGATGTGTGAAAGACTACCTTCAAAGCCAAGGAGGGCCTTTTCAAATGGTTGGTTATGCCTTTCGAGTTGAATTATTCTCCTACAACCTTCATGAGGCTGATGGATGACATCTTGCGGCCATTCCCCAACTCATTTGTAGTGGTATACTTGGATGACATCTTGATCTTCAGCCAGAGTTGGGAAGAGAACCTCCACCACATCCGACAGGTTCTCCAAACACTACAACAACAAATGATGTGTGCCAATTTGGAAAAATGCAATTTTGGCATGACCCAGGTTGAGTATCTCAGATACCTTATTGATGAATGGGGGGTGCATGTGGATCCAGCCAAGATCAAATTCATTCGGGATTGGTCAGCCCCAACCACTCTGATAGAGCTCCACAGCTTTCTGGGTCTTGCCAATTTCTAATGCATGTTCATGTTTGGATTCTCTCATATCACTTGGCCCTTGATTCAAGCCACCAAGGGAGGAGCAAAAGAAAAAATATTTTGGTCTAAATCTCAACATAAAGCATTCAAAGAGTCGAAACATCGCCTCTGCTTTGCACCAATTCTCACATTACTAGATGATGAGCCTCATCATTGGGTAACTATATGGACCTTAATACACCTCCTAGCTTATTTAAATCAACTCTTCTCATAATTTCTTACATACTTTGATTATATTTTTCTTAATGAGATGAGTAAAAGTGAGATATTATGCCTAATGGACTAATGTGCATTGATTGCAGGTTTTTTAGAGCAAATCATGGAAATTTTCGCTAATTAAGGGCAGAAATTCTAATGAGACAAGGAGGAGAGATTGTAGGAGATAGATCCTCCTCATTTACTCCTCACTCATTCAAATATTCCTCCATCAAATCACACTAGCTCGAAGTTACAAGCAGCCAAGTCATGAAGATCAAAAGGTAGTCGAGCCAGTGACAGTTAAAGAGCCAGTTCATCTTGAGTTTGGGAGCCGAGCCTCCCTAGATTTAAGGGAGTCGTTGGAAATTTCAGTTGCATAAATAAGGAGGCCTAGAGCCTCATTAGGATTCTAATTGTTGATGTAAAAGCACTAAGCATTTTTCGAGTTCAAGACTTGTGGAAGACATTGTTATGTAATTTTATGATTTGATAATGAGAATGAGAATTTCCTTGATCTAGCACTGAGTTGACTCAGAGGGATGAAGCTCTTGGGTTAGGGCCCAACCCTAGAATCAAAGGCTCATCTTCTTTCATATGTATGCTTAGTTGATTTCATAGATTAATGGTTGAATTGTCTTTAGCATTATTTCATTACAAGTAGTTGTGGATTTGATTAGTTTGCTTCCATTTGTACATTGACATAGTAGTAGCTTATGAAGGTAAAGGAATATCCAAAAGCTATTAGTGGGTGGATCTAGCCTCATTCCTCCCTTCAGGGACCATGGTTTGAGGAAAGAACTCCTATGCAGCCCAAAAAAGACAGAATTCTGATTCCTCATGGAATTTAGGGTTTTCTGTTACTTAGCCCAGCATTTTACTAGTTTTCAAGAATAGGATTTAATTTCCATTTCTGATGTCTTCAGCCTTGCATTAGATCTCATAAAGGTTTCAGATCATTCTACAAGATTTCCCATGCATAGGCAACTAGATAATAAAATTTTGTTTTTCCTTGGTTCATTGAAAAGCTTTCTTGTTTAACATGATTCATGGATAAAATGTCAGTGATTGATGCAATGCAGGAGTTTCAGTAGTACAGAGAGATTTCATGACCAGAAACCCCATCCTAACCTTATCGATCCATGTTTATCACTTTCTTTCACTAAATCCCTCACTAAATTCATCATTCCATAAGAATACTTCTTCAAGCTTGTTGAGAAAATCCAACCATCTCACAAATCTATTTTGAGCTCTAAAGGAGTCCTAGGCACTCCCTTGCCTCATTTCACCCACCATTCACCTTCCCTAAGCCTTACATCACCTTCCAAATCACTCCTCTTTCTCTCGTTTGTATCCTGTAGGAATACAAGGGATCTTGTAGGAGCATTAAGACATCCTGTAGGACGCATTAGGACATCCTGTAGGTTGACCTGTAGTGGCCTGTTTTGAGGCCGAATTGTGGGAAAATCCCCTAGGAAGATAGGAGAAGACCCCTACTTGCCTCCCAAGCCATCTGACCATTCACACTCATCCCTAATCCACTTGTCACACCACCAAGAGAAGTTAGCATTCACATTTTCACACAAAAAAAAAGACAAAAAAGGAAAAAAGAGTTATTTTGTTCATTTACATGCACAGTAGTAGAATGTTTGGATGTTTCAAATTGCATGCCTAGGATAGTAGGATTGCACATATGTTAACTTAGCATTCTTTTGAAGCAAATCCTCTTAGCAGTTAGTTAGATGAATGGTGTTTTTAGCATTTGATTTCAGTCTTTTCCTTACTACAATAGACAAGATTTCCTATAGTGCAAATTTCCCTTTTTTTTCTCATTTTTAATCAAGCTTCCTCTGAATCAATAGAAGTCTGGTTTGAAAAACCATAAGTGGTCTATCATCAGCTTAGTAGTGACAAAGAGAGGACCCATCACATCTACTTGTGTATACAGCACTGTCACCTCTAAGTTTGTACGAACCCCAGGTTGATAAAGTAAAGTTGGTAGCCCCAGGAGTTGCAGCATTCTTGCTGCAATACTGGTGCTCATCACTTTTTGGTGCCGTTACCGGGGAGGTGTCTGAGTAATATGTAATTTCTGCTTTCTTTCTTCCATTTCTTATCTTTGACATTCTGTTATTAGCTTCATTTTTGCAAAAGTAATTGTAAGTTAGTTTGCTTTCTTTTCCATTCTACAAGTGAGATTTCATTCAAGCAGTTAGTTTTCATTCAGTCAGTTAGTTTCCATTCATTTTGTGATTTTAATTTTGCAATTATTCTTGAAAAAAACATAAAACAAAACAAAAATACTTCTTCATGCCTCGTAGGAATAGGGATAACTTAGGAAAAAATCTACCAAATACCCCCACCACTTCAAACAGCCAACCTTCCCTCTTCTTTGGTGGCTGTGAATTGGAGGACCCCTTAAGTGAAAAACCAAAGATATTTGAAGAGCCTACAGGGGGAGAAGAAGAAGGAGAACCCATTTGTTATAGACATTTTTGGGCACTGCAACCCAAATCAAACATGTCCATAAACCGAGGGCTCCTATGTCCCTAAAAGTGTTGTTCCATCCCCTAAAACAACAAGGTCAGCTGATTACATCATCTCCCAGAAGTTCTCCATGAAAAACTGCTCAGAACTAGTCAAAACTGGACCATCTCACTTGCTCCATGGTCAAAGTGCGATGCATCCCACCTAATGTACATGGGAGGTGTGATGCATACTGAAAAGCCCTTCTATCGGGTGCAATGGGCGAGAGTGGACAAATGGCAGAGACATTTTGTGAGGTGGATGATCATGGAATCTTCCAGAAACTTCTCCTGTGACACTTTCCTCTCTGAATTCGCCCAGGGAGGAGTAAGAGATCATCAATCTCCAAGTGGAATCAAGAACTATCAGAGAGAGGACACTAATCAAAATCCCAGAAGCTGACTCACCCCCCTGCAATCATCTATATATGGATCCCTCATCCCAGAGATCTAGAGGCTGGAATTTTGTATCTTGTAAGGAAGTGTTGTTGGTTTCTTGTTGGAATATCATAGTGTTGGGTGATCTAAGCTTTTCATGAGTTGAAAGAAGGGCTTTCATGCTGGAGGGTGACACAGGGTCAGAACAATTGGTTGTAATCCTCTTTGCTTATTCTTGATATTAATAAAGCTATTCAAGTTTTTCTCCACATTCTTGTATGTTTGATGATATATGCATTTTTGTGGTCAATATACATCTGGTCCTATATTGTTTATGATTGTAGATCTCTGTTCTTCGATAGTATTATGTTGCTTTGATTCCACAGGTGCTCTTTGAAGCTGGGTAGACGACAGAGAAGCGGTAAGGATCTGTCAGAAGGGAGAGGAACCGAGCAAGGAACCAAGCGCAAGACTGAGGTTGATGTCCTTCATTCAACTCTTATCTACTTCTCATAAAGAAAAATGAAAGTAGTTTTAGTTTGTTTGTTTCTAAGATAGCTACCAGTCTTAGTGGGACTAGCAGCTCCGAGTGGACACTAGATTTCCCAATAACAAAATGGCGACTCCGCTGGGGAGCGAATAGATTATTTGCTTGTCTATTTTTTGTTTGTTTTATAAACTTACAAATGGAGCCTGAATTCAAGCCAGCTAGCCTTCGAATTGCATTTGCTATGCAAGTGCAAAGTAGATCAATGCTGCTTCAGTCTATCTCCGGGTTTTGTTTATAAACTGAACAATCGATTTGCAAACTTTCTAATTGCCCTAGTGGTGGCTCTAGTTGTTGAAAAGTGTGCAACCAGAAATGCTTGTTGAGAATGCAACAATATGATGGAGCTTAGTGGAAAGGAGTCGCCTTCACTAAGTGGTCCCACAGGCAAGTTTTGGCGCAAAGTCTATTTTTAGACTATGTCTATTTTTAGACATATGGATCATGGTCTATGAGTTGCAGGATGTTGTTTATGGATGATTGGTCATGTTGGGAAAAATAGATTGACTTCTATTTTTGGATCACAACAGGAGTGATCAGAGTCTATTTTTAGACTATCAGGTAAAAATAGAAATAGTCAAATATTATTAGCCTTTAGTAATATTTGGACTCTAAACTTTATCTTATTCTCTTGGAGCACTTCAGTTCGAGCTACGGATGTGGCACATGCAGCTGCATGAAGGAAATACGTGGTTCTTATGGGTTACTTGAGCTATTGCATGGAGGACTTCAGTTAGGACTTCAGTGATTGAGTTCTGTGGAGTTGATTGAGGAGTTGATGGAGTTGTGTTCAGTTTGACTTAGTTGAACTAGTTGTATTTAGTCTAACTGATCAATAGACTAAGTGATGAGTTGTGTGAATTAGTTATTAATTAATTCACTAATTATTAACTCATAATGCAACTAAAGAATACATCAGTTAACTCAGTGCATGGACAGTTCAGTGGAGACAGGTGTTAGAGGTAAGTGAAAGGGTGAGTTGTGACTATGGATTGAGTATGCTAATGAGTATTGCGTAGTATGGGGCCAATACTAAGTGATTATAGCCTCTGCTCACGTGATTTCTAGTGTGGGTGATTATCACAAGGTAAAAACGACTTTGGTTGAGCCATTCTCATTCATTCTCTTGCAGGTATTGTGCAGTGGAGGCAGGCAAGCAGCGGGGGAGATTTGGAGATCAGATCTGAGCTGTATTGTGTGTAGCATGAGGAGATAGTACTGAGTACTTGGGATGAGTATTGTACTATGTATTTTTACATATTCTCAATCAATATAATATACAGATAGTTGGGGTTTTTAGCGAGATGCTTTCCCCGGGAAAATATTGTGTTGATATGTGTGATTGATGCTTCTATGTGCGCATGCTTGTGTTTTGTTTCCGCAAAATTGATGATCAACATAGAGGAGGTTATGTATTATGCATGTTCCGCTTATAAGTGTATAATCAGGATAATCTCTGTGAATACGTGTCATATTATTCAAAATTTCTACACTAGGAACCTCATTAGATCAGCCCCTGTGATTTATATTTACTGTACATCATTTGCTCGGCCTAAATCCCCGAACTGAGCTGCAAACTGTGACCCAGAACCCAGTTGAAGTCTCGTCCCTGGACCATCACACCTTCTACTCTTTGGAATTTGGATGCATCGCACTTCCCGTGTGTTGTAGGTGCGCTTCATCGCACTTTCCCTGTGTTATAGGTGCGCTGATCAGACAAGACCTCTTCTGCTCTCAGATTTTGGTTTCTGTGTTCACTCTCTTCAGCTTTATTCAGGAATTTTGTTGTCTGTGATCAGTATACCACTATGGAAACCCCCTTCCTTTCCATCATTCCACCTCCATTATGCAAAGAACTGTGAATGTTTTTATGTATTTTCCGCCATTTTCAGTTCTCTTTTACAAAGTAGTAGCATAGTCGAACTGTCGTCTTTTGATTTGGAAGTGTCGCAAGTGTCTTTTTCAGTCGAAGAAAAGAATTCTATTGTTCTTGATTGTTGATTATATAGTTACTCTTGTATTTGATTTGAATTAGTAGTTTTTCAAGTGTCGAAAGCAGTTTTCAATTCAAAATAGTAAAGTGTCGTCATTATCGTCCTTTCGTTTTCGGAGAGAAATTTGTTAGTACTATTGCTTTGAAAAGATAATTCAGATTTGTGCTTAGCATTCTTCTTGTCATTCACACATTAAGAAGGCTGAAAACAAATACATGCATGTGCATTTGCATTTAGACTGCTTGTTGGTTTGATTTAGGACAGTGCATCTAATGTGTGCTCTCTGCTCTATGTTGAAAGAATATCATCTCTCTTTCTTTAGTAGCTAGGATTTTCATTGCAAAAAGAAGATTAAATGATTGTTTATCATCTTAGATTGCATTTTAGGAAATGTACATCTACATCACGCGGTGAACCTAAAAGGAAAATTTCTTAAGAAAGATCAACTGTAAAATAAATTTAATAACCTAAAAACGCTTTGGAACCTAACGCACAACATCTAGAAGTCTAGGCTAGAGATATATTATGGCGTCATAAAGCCTGGTAACTGTCGCTTTCACTGTTGGTTGGGTGATTCCTCCTCTTTGAGATGACAAGTGCCAGTACAGACTTGTGCTCCCACGTACCGTCGAGTATATATTGGGAGATCACAATAGGCTATATCCTTTATCCATAGGAAGCCGTGTCTGCCACCCTATCAATCGCAATGCACTGAACACAGAATTCGGGAAGATTGACTGTCGTACCGTAAAAAGTATTCTGTAGTTTTGCGATTGGTTTGGTAATCCCTCTGTCTAGATTTCTAGAGTAGTCTCTTTCATTCCTTTTCAGAATCCTTAAAGGAAAAGGTCCATCTGAGCACTTGTCACTTCAGGCTCATTAAAAATCAAAGGTGACTAGAGTCATATTTTGTTTTTTCTCGACTCTCAAAAATTGAAAAAACAAGTTGTGTCAAAGCATCTAAAATTTATTTTGGAATAATATCACCATTCCCGTGTTGGTCTTAGGTTGAGGAAAATGGAGTCCACCAACCAAGGAGTTCCCCTTGGAGGAAATCCTAGTCCTTTCTCCTCTTGGGGAGATGTTGGTGCACCTCATATGGCCACATTGTCACTTCCAGGATTGACGATTGGCTTGCCAATATGGCTCTTCTCGACCTCTGTCATTCAGAACACCGTGATTCCTGAACAATCAAGTCAGCAACTAGATGATACTAAAGTTACCCCCAAACCTTCTACTTCATCCAATTCCCCCTCTCCTCCTTCCTCTTCGCTTGATAAAGCCGATAAAGCTAAAAATCAAGTAACTGAGAAGAAGAAGAAAGGGAAGGAGAAGAAAGAGAAGAAGAAGAAGGAGCCAAAGGCGAAAAAGGGTAACCAGGCATCGTCTAGTGAAAATCCACACACTGCACCATCTAAGCCTAAATCTCCATGTGTCATTTGCAAAGGAGATCACTATCACAGAGATTGTTCCTACATACCTCGGATCTTAAGGGACTGGTCTCCTCGTTTGCACAACCTAGTGTCATCAACCTCTGAAGACCATGTTGAAAGTACACCATCAACTAGTGAAAGCGAAGCATTTGGAAAAAAAAGGAAATGTAAATTTACTTGTAAACTGTGTGAAGGCGATCACACCATCCACTGTTGTCCCTTCCTAGATGAAGCTAAAAGAGTTTTGGATGACCATCCGACTTCACCGCTATGGCTTCCTCCTGGATATAAGAAACTCTTGCCGAGTCCGTCGCTAGTTGAAAATCCAACCAACACGCCATTGTGGTCAGTCAAATCATCTATCATTGAAGATAAAACCGCTTAATCCATACCAGAAGAAAGTCAAAAGGTTGAGGTGGCAGGCGACCCGGTCTTGCCTTCTGAAGGTCCATCTTCAGATGACACAGTCATCGAAGAGAATGAGAATGACACTGTTCAAATTCTTTTCGTAAATACTGACTCCGACGAACATGGGGGCAATCTACCCGTTCCTTTACCGTAGGAAGGAAGTTCGTTAGAGTCATATCCGGCCGTCTATTCGATCCCACCTCCAAGCAACCTAGTTGTTTCCTTCGATTGGAACCTACTAGGCAGACCCCGTTTACCGGCTAGTGTACCATTCCGGATCATTGCACAAGTATACAGAATGATCATGGCCGGTACCATCTTAGATGAAGGGGCTTCTGTGAGTATCCTTTCCTCAACTGCTTGGAAAGTTCTTGGTTCGCCATTGCTTCTGCCTGAGATGAGAAATCTGACAGGCTTTAACAAAGGAACCAGTCGACCGTTAGGGATCCTTCCCAATGTGCCGATAACATTGAGAAGGAAAACCGTTCACATGAACGTAATGGTAGTCCAAGGACCTTTAGATTATAATCTACTCCTTGGGTGTGACTATATTTATTGCATGGGAGCCATTGTCTCCTCACTCTTTAGAGTAATGTGTTTTCTGCATGAAGGAAGAGTGGTCAAGCTCGTAGACCAGCTTTCATTCCCTGGCTCACACATAGCAAATAGTCAAATACCATCCCTAAATGGTCTTTTCACGCAAGGAATGTCTCATCAATCTCTAGTCTGTCCACCTGATGAGCGCGAGTGATTCGGGAGGACATGGCTGAAACCCAAGGGGCATGCACCCTGGCCTGCTCCGGTAGGGAAACTCTAAGTATAGAGTAAGTTTCCGCGAAGGAAAATGACTGGTTCGACACTCGTCCGAAAGAGGAAAAGGGAGTTAGACCGGAATAAGATTCCCTCGTCAAAGTTATGTGAGTGGAGGCGACCACGCCACTCACCTTTGTCTATTTTGGTAGACATCGCCAAGGAAGCATTTTGTCTGTGACGCGGATGGAGAGTTTTCATATGGTAGCCTGAAAATTTTCACTATACCTGGGGGCATGCAAACCTTTTTGCATGCAAGCGAAGAGCGACCATTTATTTTCATAGTTTGTAGTTTCTTAACCCTTTAAACTCGTAGGATTGGTCATTCCTAACTTGCATAAAGAAAGGATCCGGGGCAAAGCTTTGAAAGGTGCAAGCTCCATAAAAAATGGCATCTTAGATGAGATATCCTTATTATACGACTGGCACGAGCAGTTTTTATGTGGAGTTCAAGCTCGTTAAAAATTAAACATAAGCAATGAGAAAACGTTCCCCCAGAGTTTAAGCTCATTAAAAAATGAACCAATTTCCGGTAAATAACCATTGTGAATGCATTATTATCAGCTTTTGAGCCTTGGTCATGTTCTCATCATCACCTCCACTCTGTTTTGGCCGATCATTCACTTCCATTTGATTGTTTACCCCTTTTGAGGAACAGCTGCAAAGAGTGATCCTGTTAGCCATCCTTGTGACACTGGGTGATTGGAAAATTCCAAACCTTACCTGGAATCAGTTGCTACCCGAAATTATCACTCGTTCTTCAAAAACGAGTCTCCTTTAAGCTCTTTTCACCTGACTCGTAAAATATGAAAAGATTTCTGAGCTATTGGCCTCTCTAGCTCGTTAAAGCGACTAGAAGTGCTATCCATCCTCTAGATTTTAATCTTTTTGGACCTGAGGGATTATTACACAAAAAGATTGAGTGCTTGTTTTGTTCGGCTCGTTAAAATTACTTAAAATTCATCCCTTTCATATTATTTTATGCTTTTTCGGACTTAAGGGATTATATGACGAAAAAGGATTATTGGAGTTTCCTTTACGTCCCTTTCAGACTCTCTAAAATTGAAAAGGACCGAGTTATCTTTATCGTTAAACTCGTTAAAACTGAATAGTGACAAACTTGTCCATACAGACAAGAATGAGTTTCACTGTCGCTATATAGCGACGGGTTTGCCCGAAGGGCAAATTATAGAACAAGCATATGTTATCCTCCTCAAGCTTGACAAAAATAAAGAGGCACTGGTCAGCAATGACTGGGGAAAAATTGGGAAGAAAACTTGAAGAAACTTTATTGGTAGCAAGTCGCTCTTGAACATGACACTTTCACTCTGCATCCGAGTCGGATTGGGTTGTTCCGTTCACTAGTGATATCGCCATTGGTCCATCACTCCATACATATTTTAGGTTAACGCTACCAATCCATGTCAGTGTCTCCGGTATGTTCAAGAGAAGTCACTCAGAGAATTCACCTATGTCTCATCCACTGCAATACATTCACGCTCCATTCTTTCATGACCGCCACCCTGAACCCTGTATCATCAGATCGTTTTCACCTCCAAAATCATTTACTCCGTTCCGTGTCGTAGATGTGGGATTCATTAAGGCCCTCCTACGGCGGGTCGCTTCTTGTCGACATCAGCTCATTATCCAAGAAGTTGACTTAGGAACAACCCTTTCAGTACTTTGAAGCTTGCATGCCTCAATGGCAAGTTTCTCACTTCCGGCGATAGGTTTACATCAATGGCCTTTGACCGAAAGATTTTGCGCGGTGTTCGACGTCAAGTCCCTTATTCACACCACGCGAATTGTAATGTAGTACCTTGAAGGTCATCATCATTATCGGTGATTCCTCTCGCCCCTGTTAACAGCTTACATCATTGGCTGGTAATCAGGCGATGTCTTTCCATGTTCGACTCCAAAGCATCTTTCACATGGATCAACTTGTACTCCGAGTGAAGATTGAACGAGTTTGAAGACCCCAGATCTAGTTTCATCCATCTGGGCTGCGATATATTCAGGAAAATAAAGACATCAAATGTACGTTGTTGCTGCACATATGATCATCCGAATCAAAGGATGATGACTCTACCAAAATCATCAGTCTCCCACACAGACGGATGTCTGTCTTATGTACATGAAAATGAATTTATAAAGTTGAGCATGGGAATGCCCACCTCAGCTAGATCATGAAAAATATTATGAAGATAATGTATTGTATTGTATCTTATTAAAGGTCACCTTCCAGCTCGAAAAAACTTCGGATCCTCATGATAAAGCATTTCACCCGACATCAAAAGATTAACGACCTCATGCTTTAGGGGGCAATTGTTATAGACATTTTTGGGCACTACAACCCCAATCAAACATGTCCATAAACCAAGGGCTCCTAAGTCCCTAAAAGTGTTGTTCCATCCCCTAAAAGAACAAGGTCAGTTGATTACATCATCTCCCAGAAGTTCTCCATGAAAAACTTCTCAGAACTGGTCAAAACTGGACCATCTCACCTGCTCCATGGTCAAAGTGTGATGCATCCCACCTAATTCACATGGGAGGTGTGATGCATACTGAAAAGAACTTCTATTGGGTGCGATGGGCGAGAGTGGACAAATGGCAGAGACAGTTTGTGAGATGGATGATCATTGAATCTTCCAGAAACTTCTCTTGTGACACTTGCCTCTCTGAATTCGCCCAGGGATGAGTAAGAGATCATCAATCTCCAAGTGGAATCAAGAACTATCAGAGAGAGGACACTAATCAAAATCCCAGAAGCTGACTCACCCCCCTGCAATCATCTATATATGGATCCCTCATCCCACAGATCCAGACACTGGAATTTTATATCTTGTAAGGAAGTGTTGTTGGTTTCTTGTTTGAATATCATAGTGTTGGGTGATCTAAGCTCTTCATGAGGTGAAAGAAGGGCTTTCATGCTGGAGGGTGACATTGGGTCAGAACAATTGGTTGTAATCCTCTTTGCTTATTCTTGATATTAATAAAGCTATTCAAGTTTTTCTCCACATTCTTGTATGTTTGATGATATATGCATTTGTGTGGTCAATATACATCTAGTCCTATATTGTTTATGATTGTAGATCTCTGTTCTTCGATAGTATTATGCTACTTTGATTCCACAGGTGCTCTTTGAAGCTGGGTAGACGAAAGAGAAGCAGCAAGGATCTGTCAGAAGGGAGAGGAACCGAGCAAGGAACCAAGTGCAAGACTGAGGTCGGTGTCCTTCATTCCACTCTTATCTACTTCTCATAAAGAAAAATGAAAGTAGTTTTAGTTTGTTTGTTTCTAAGATAGCTACCAGTCTTAGCGGGACTAGCAGCTCCGAGTGGACACTATATTTCCCGATAACACCATTCCAACTGACCTAATGGCTGACAATAGAAATGACAAACGAAATAGAGAAAGAATTGAGGGTGCCTTTCCCATCAGAAGTAACTAATGGGGATACCAAGATGAAAAACATAAGCCCCTCTCCTCTTCCTCATGTCCATGGCCTGACCTCAAAAGATCCAGACACTTTCTTGTTTGAGTTTGTTGTCATATGCAGAACTTATGATTAAACCACTGATGAGTAGAAGTTGAAACTATTCCCATCCACTCTTAAAGATGTAGCCCTATGCTGGTTCATGGGTTTACCTGGGGATAGCATCATGACCTGGGCTCATATGCAGCAAGCCTTCAACAACAAGTATCGAGACTACTGCAGGTCCAAAGACACTAAAGAGGAAATTTTTAGGATGACCTTAGGGCATGGTGAATCCCTAGAGGATTATGAAGAAAGATTTCAGCTTAGCTACAAAAGGGCCAGGTGCACACTTGATCCTGAGTCACTGAAGCTAGTCCTGCTCAGAGGGGTAAGGGAAGATCTTCTGGATACCTTAAACCTGCTAGCAGGAGGGGACATATACCAGCTACCCTATGAAGATATCAACACTGACTTTAGGAATGATTCTAGGGAAGCTAGGAAAAATGGTAGGGGTAGTCAACCAATGGCCAGCCCATCCTCTTCTAATACATCCATCAAAGATGAAATTTGAAATATGTTAGAAGATTTCAAGAGTGAAATGTTGCAAACCCTTGCCCTACAGATGGACAATATGTACATAAAGAGAAATCAAGAGGAAGCCGAGAGAGCCTTAGCCATTTTCATCCCTAGATGCACAAGGAGGCACCCTAAGAATGAATTCCATCGAATCTGATTGAAATCTGCTTAGCCTGTGAAGAAAACCACTCCACAGACAAGTGCCCTTCTCTACCTAGACTAAAAGTTGTGTATCGGGGAACTGAAGGGGTGCCTGAACATCTCTGCTATATAAATCAAAGGAGACCTCATGGGCCTCGGCCATACCAACAGGGCATGCAAGGGTCATCCCATGCATATTATAACCTTAACAAAACCACATCCATTCCCTCTTGGGGGCCCCCTGCTCATCCCTCCTAGTCTACACCTCCTCCTTGGTCTTTTGCACCTCAGTACCATTCCCAGCCGACCAACCAGTCATTTCAGCCTTATACTCTGCCACAACCTCGGTGGAATGAACCACCCTAGGGGTGGAGGCCCCCATACAAAAATTCTCCATCTTTATTGCCTTCACCTCCTACTCAACCACAACTTTTACACCCTGCTCCACCTAAACAACCGTAGATGCCTGCCCAACCAAATCTGAACCTGAACAACAGACAGGCACAACAAGTGTACAGTGGAGAGATATCCTATCATGATTATGCTATGGAGATTCATGAAATCAACCTGAGATCTGAGAGAGTACTCCCAGAAAACCAACCTCCACCTCCACCTAGGGAGAATCAGGAGGAAAGAGAGGAAAGCATGCCTAGATTAAATCCACTTCCCTTTCCTGAGAGATTAACTCATCCAGTCCAGCGTACCCCAAAAGAGGATGAAATTTTGGGTGAATTGAAAAATCTATGTGTCAAAATTCCACTTCTCCAAGCCATCAAGGATGTACCTATTTACAACAAGTTGATTAAAGAGAAGTGCTTTAAACATCCAGGGAGGCGAAAAAGAGACACCCATACCATTAATGTCATTGGACAGTTGTCTAACTTAATGTTGGCGCAGGTAATTTGCCCAAAGTATTTGGACCCTAGAAGCCCTGTAGTAGATGTGCACATCAATGGAACCATTGTCCCACACACTTTGATTGATCTTGGGGCTGCCATTAATTTAATGACTAAGGACACCATGCTCAAGCTCAATCTCTAGGGTTCATTAAGAAAGACCACAATAGTGTTGCAACTTGCAGACTGTTCCACAGTAACCCCTGAAGGGATCGTTGAGGATGTGATGGTCCTCATTGACTCTTGGGAGTACCCTGCAGACTTCCTAGTTATCTATCCTAAGGCCAAGCTTATTGGTTATCCTCTCATCCTTGGGAGGCCCTGGTTAGCCACTGCCGATGCCTAAATGAACTACAGGGCTAGAAATATGACTATAAAAAATGGGCATATGTCCAAGAAGTTAGTCATGTACCCTCCTGCCCAGCCATCTCTAAAACATGACTTACCTTTATGGCTAGAAGAGGAGGAAGAAGATGAAGTCTACTCAGCCCAACTCTATACCTTAAAAACAGAGATGGGAGGAGGACAACCAAATGAAGATGATTTGATTGAACACATACTCCAAAGTCCAACTCCCAACACCTTGTCCATAGAGGAAGTAGTAAAGGAAACCAAGAGAAACCATTAGATTGATCCATGCTTAGCTTATTCAAACCCTACCCACATCAAAACCATAGAATTCAGCCCTGAAAGAACTTTGAAAATCAACCCATCTCTTTTTGTACACCAAGAAGTAAACGTGTGCAACATGCTAAAGGAACATCTGGATGCATTTGCTTGGATTTACAAGGAAATTAAGGGAGTTCACCCCTCAATGTGTACTCACCGCATTTATATCAAAGAAGGTTTCAAACCAGTTCGACAACCCCAAAGGAGAATGAATCCAGCTCTCAAAGATATAGTCAAAGAAGAACCGCAAAAGTTGTTAGATGAAGAATTCATTGACCCTATCTCAGATAGTGAGTGGGTTTCTCCTTTGGTGTTGGTCCCAAAGAAAAATGGAAAGTGGAGGATTTGTGTCGATTACATAGAGTTAAACAAAGCAACAAAAAATGACCATTTCCCTCTACCTTTCATTGACCAAGTGTTAGATGGCCTGGCAGGGAAGAAGTTTTTCTCTTTCCTAGATGGGTTCAGCGAGTACAATCAAATCTAGATCAGCCCAAAAGACCAGGATAAAACCACCTTCACTTGTCCTTGGGGTACTTTTGACTATAGGGTCCTTCCTTTTGGCCTATGCAATGCCCCTGCCACTTTCCAGAGAGCAGTCCTAAGTATCTTTCTCGAGCTATTCCATGATGCAGTAGAAATTTATCTAGATGATTTTACACCCTATGGGTGTGATTTCCAAGAGGCGCTGTCCAACTTAGGTAAGGTGTTGAACAAATTCATTGAAATGAACCTATCCCTTAGTCCCAAAAAATGTGAGTTCTTGATGACTGCAGGGATTGTTCTAGGTCATTCAATATCCCAGAAAGGACTATAGGTGGACCCAAATAAGATAGCCATCATCCAAAGGGTCCCACCTCCGCAAAAATAGAGAGATGTCAGAAGTTTTCTAGGTTTAGCTAGATACTATCGAGATTCATAAAAGACTTCAGCAAGTTAGCTTCTCCTTTATTTGGGTTATTGGCCAAAGACTCTGAATTTTTATGGTCAAAAAGTTGTCAAGAGGCCCTGGACACCCTGAAGGACAAGTTGACCACTGCACCTATTCTCTGAGGCCCAAATTGGGCCCTTCCTTTCCATATACATGTTGATGCCTCTCACAAAGCCATAGGAGCAGCTCTAGGTCAGATAGATGACAATTTACCTTATGCCATTTACTTCATTAGTAAGAATCTATCAAAGGCCGAACTGAACTACACAGTGACTGAAAAGGAGCTCCTAGTTGTTGTGCATTCATTGAACAAATTTAGGCATTACATTACATGTTACCAAACATTTGTACATACTGACCATGCTGCAATTAAATACTTGATGAATAAACCTGATGTGAATTCCCGGATTATTAGATGGTTACTTTTATTACAACAGTTTGATCTAACTATTATTGATAAGCCTGGCAAGGAGAATTTTGTTGCAGATTTTTTATCCAGATTAACTTTGCCTGCAGGGGAGGAAGGAATGGTTGATGATCAGTTACCGGATGAACACTTATTCGCCATTTCAATTCTCTCTCCATGGTTTGCTGACATAGAAAACTACTTGGTGTCTGCACAGTTCCCACCGAATTTTTCCTCCAAAGAGAAAAGAAAGATTGTGAGGAAGAGCGCCCCATTCGCTTGGATTGAGGGAAACCTCTTCAAACTAGGCCCAGATCAAATTCTGAGAAGATGTCTCAGGGAGGAGTAAGTCTTTGATATCCTTTTGACCTGTCATGATGGGCCTTGTGGAGGTTACTTTTCATTCAAGAGGACAACATTCAAGGTGCTACAAGCTGGATATTATTGGCCCACTCTTCATCAGGATGTGAGAAGGTATACTAGTCATTGTGATCGGTGCTAAAGGATGGGAAAACCTACTCCAAGGGATGAAATGCCTCTGCAACCTCAAGTGACTTTCGAGCCATTTGATAAGTGGGGCATGGATTTCATTGGACCCATTGACCCTCCATCCAAGAAAAATCAATACATCATTGTGTGCACTGACTATTTAACCAAGTGGGATGAAACCAAGGCTATCAAGGCAGCAACAGAGGAGAAAGTGGTTGAGTTCTTAAGGGAAAATGTATTTTATAAGTTTGGGTACCCTAGAGAACTGGTCACTGATCAAGGTAGCCAATTTACTTCTCACATGATTGAAGATTTGTTAAGACATCACAATATCAAACATAGAACATCCACTCCTTATCACCCACAAGCTAATGGGCAAGTGGAGGTGACCAACAGAGCACTGGAGAGAATTCTGACCAAAGTGATTAGTAGCAGTAGAAAGGACTGAGAAGATAGATTAGTTGATGCCACTTGGGCCTACAATACCACCTGGAAGACCACCACTGGATTCACTCCTTATGAGTTGGTCTATGGGAGGAAGGCCCTGTTGTCCATTGAATTTGAGTACAACACATTAATAATGGTAGCACAACTAGATCTATATCTCACCAGGGCACAACAAGAGAGATTTCTCCCACTGAATGGGTTAGATGAGTTTAAAATGTAGGCCCTCCTACACACAGAGGTGACTCAAGTTCAAAGGAAGATCTAGCATGACAAGAACATAAAGGAAAAACAATTTCAAGAAGGTGATTGGAATTTGTTGTATGATTCCAGATACAAGGATTTTAAAGGGCGAGTTAAGGATTAGATGGTTAGGGCCTTATGTCAAAGAGAAATGTCATGATAATGGTTCAATGCAGATAAGAACCATTGATGTAGAGGCTATTCCTTTACTTGTCAATGGGCACGTATTGAAGGTCTACAAGAAGCCCTTATCAAAGCAAGAATTCATTAATGGAATGAACAAGACAATGATGGTAGCGGAGCAAGTCTCAGCTTCTACCCCATCAAGTCACTGAAAAAAAATAAATAAATAAATAAAATGAGGAGACTTAGGTGAAAAGCTCCATGAGGCACCTGAGTCCCACTGTTGAGTTGAAAACCTCTTAAGGCGGCCCAATGGTGACAAAAAAACAAAAAAAGAGATAAAAATATCTCTGGGTGAAAACCTCTTTTGAGTCACCCAGGGAAAGCAGTTAGGATGAAAACCTCTTGGAGGCAAATAGTTTTTCCAAAAAAAAAAACAAAAACAAAAACAAAAAAAGATAGAAAATAAAACTTTGAAAATGTTGTTTGCAGGTCAGCAGGAGGAGGAACATAGCAATAAGAGAGAATCAAAAGGACTTGTACAATTCATGTTTTCATTCCTCCATTCCATATCCTTCATCATCCCATCATTCCCTCCATTTATGGACTCATCTAGCTCAGTTTGCAAGAGTTTTGTGTTTCCTACAGGATTCCCTGTAAACCTACAAGATTCCCTAAAAACATACAGGATGATCTTATAGGAATTACAGTGGCTTGGGAATCCTAAGGAAAGTGACCCTAGAGCAAGGGGATGACATGCTAGTGTCAAAAAAAAAAATTACTTCACTACCTCATTGCCATGTCTCTCTCCACCATGATTACCCCTGCATTCATCTGATATGTCAGTGAAACAAAAAAAACAAAAAAAGGAGGATAAAGACAGAGAACAAGGGGACAACACCTGAAGGCTATACCTGTCATTCACCAATCCCTAGACCACTTCTCTACCCATGAAAACCATCCTCATGCTCCATAATTGAAGGAATGAATAAAAGTTTGGGGGAGGGGCAGCTACAGGACATCCTGTAAGAAATCTTGTAGCAGCTTGTCCCACAAAACAAAAAATCACAGGTTGCAGTCAGCTTCAACATGGAGATCCAAATGTCAAAGAAGATTCTCCAAAGCTTAGAAATAGTAGCAGGATCATCATCATCATGATCCAGATTTAAACAGGAACGCAATAAAATATAGAGATAACCATAAAGACAGATATGCAACGGAAATAATACTTCATTTCATTACTATAAAATACTGAAATATGCTTACAAACAGAAATGGAAATAAACCAGCTAGGGCGATGGTAGCTTATCTCTGAGAAGAGATGTGGCGGCTACATGCCTCTGAACTGTTCTAAAACTGTCTTACAATGAGGCTCGAAGGCCTATTTATTGTTGAGAAACAATGGAAAACCCTTCACATCCCAAAACCTAACCCTAGAAGATGAAATGCCAAATTGTGGGCCCCGTTTGGGTAAATTGGTACATCAATTTCCCAGGGTCGTAACTTTGGCATACAATCTCCGTTTGACGCGTACGATAGCTCGTTAGAAAGATCTATCCGAGTACTACCACTTTGGGAGGGAAACATGGTCCATGGACACATGTTTCCCCAGATTTCCCAAAAAACGTCGTTTAGGGCCTCAAAACGACTCCGAAAGTTCAGGACCCGAAAAACTGCTAAAAATAGTAAATTGTGCTACAATTTAGGAAACTAAAAAGACTGAAAGAGACAGTTGTGGGGGTCCAAATGGGATAGGTGGGTGGCCACCAACATCCACCTGGATCATTCCTCCCCCCTTAGGAAGCAATGGTCCCCATTGCGTTGAGTTCCTCCATCTGCTGAACTTGGTCCCTGGTGAGGTGTTCCGCAATCTCTGATGTGTTCAGAAATGGTGGGAAGCATGGTCGACGACGGTCCACATTGATCACTTGGTGCAAGCGAAGGAATGGAGGAATGTTATGCTTCAAAGCATTGTTACCCGTAGCCTTGGTACTGGTGTAAGGACCATGTCGGAGTGGTCTGAGTTTCTGATGGGTTCTGGTAAGGCGTTCTCTCTGCAGATGCAACCAAACTTTGTCACCCACCTGAAACTTGTGTGGTACCCCTGTGGGTGAGGAGAAGTTGTTCCTGTGTCTTGTCATGACTATATCCCTTTGCTGCTGCTGCTGTGTGGAGAAACCCTTTGCAGGGGTCATGGATGTAGCAACGATCTTCCCCTTACTTTGGGAGTGAACCAGACAGATGAATTTCCTAGTCTGGGAGATGAGCTTGCTGCCTTTCTTAGTGGTGATCAAAGATGTGGCGGTAGGTGGGGCTACCTCCGGTATCCTGTATAATGAATTATTCAAAGAAATAATGACAGCACGAGGCCTGGACTCATACACAGCATGTCACCTCCACAAGTATGGCTGGCCTAATAATACATCACAAACATCCAGAGGTGTAACATCACACAATACCTCGTCTGTGAAGGGTTTGATGCTGTAGGGAAGGCGACACTGCTGGCGAACTTTCAGATCTCATCCTTCGTGAAGCCACCTGATACTGTACGGCTGCGGGTGCGGTGTAGTCGGTAGGCCCAACTGCTTCACGCCATCTGCTGAAATGAGGTTCTTTTGGCTACCACTGTCGACAATGAATTGCAGCGGCGAACCCTTCACCCACATCTGTGAGTGGAAAAGGCGCTCCCCCTCTTCTGGATCTGCAGGTTCATTCTTCTGTATCTTGGCAGTGGCAATAGTGGCGCTGGGATCCGCATCAATGATCTGCTTCCCTTTGCCATTCCCCTTGTCAGGTTCTAGCTCAGGGTCAGAAAATGCATCTGATTCGGAAGCCTTCAACTCGGCCACCAGCGACTGCTTGGTCCAACACTCACTTGTGTTATGAGTGGGACTCTTGTGAAACTCACACCACTTTCCTGTGTCCTTCTTCGGCTTCGTGGTGTCGTTCTTTTCTTGCGGCTTCGACGGGTTGTCTTGGGTCACCCCGCCTTGGATTTGTCCTTTGGGTTTCGGATTTGCAGATCCAAAGTCTCGCTTCTTCTGTTTGAACTTTTGCTCGATTTTGACAGCGTATCGGTATGTTGTGCTGAGTGAGGAGATGTTCAAGAACCCCATCTCTTCCTGGATGTATTTGTGTAGGCAACCACGGTATTTGAGTACCAAATGCAGCTCAGAATCTTTGATACCCAACTGTGTGCGAAGGGTATGAAAATGTTTGTGAACTCTGGCACATCTTGGTCTCGTCCCTATCGCAGTGTGGTCCATTTGATGTATTTGTCCTCATAGCTTCCGACAGGGTAGTACTGCTCCTTGATGGCATCCCGGAAGTCATTCCAAGTGGGTGCAGCTGAAAATAGTGAGCCTGTACTTTCATCCTTATGCTCGCAGTAGGTTTCCCACCAGTCCTTGATGTGGGGGGCTGCTTTGAGAAGAGCGAAAACAATCTTTTCCCGACTTGAAAATTTGTGAACAGAAAAATACCCATCTAGCAGATTTAACCATTTATCTACGGCATCTGCGTCTATTTGACCCTCGAAGATGGGGATTTCAAAATTAACTTGTACCTTAAACGGTGTGGCGTTTCCAGAGTCGCTGTTGGAAGCCGATGCGTCGCCTCTGGGTAGCCGCTGAAGGATCTGCGCAAAGCTATCCATCATCGCATTCCTTTGCCGCTCGAGCGCTTCTTCGAGCAAGATTTTGATAGGATCTCCTGCCCCTTGTCTTTCTTCTCATCCGCCATGGGAGGCCGTCGGGATTTGCGAGGCTGGTCTTGCAAAGGTTCAACCAGTTCAAGCCCTAACTCCTTAGATCCCGACCTCGTTGGGGACATGCAAAGAAAAACAGAGAAAAAGCAGACCGCTCTGATACCACTGATCCGGATTTAAACAGGAATGCAATAAAATACAGAGATAACCATAAAGACAGATATGCAGCGGAAATAATACTTCATTTCATTACTGTAAAATACTGAAATATGCTTACAAACAGAAATGGAAATAAACCAGCTAGGGCGATGGTAGCTTATCTCTGAGAAGAGATGTGGCGGCTACATGCCTCTGAACTGTTCTAAAACCGTCTTACAATGAGGCTCGAAGGCCTGTTTATTATTGAGAAACAATGGAAAACCCTTCACATCCCAAAACCTAACCCTAGAAGATGAAACGCTAAATTGTGGGCCCCGTTTGGGTAAATTGGTACATCAATTTCCCGGGGTCGTAACTTTGGCATACGATCTCCGTTTGACACGTACGATAGCTCGTTAGAAAGATCTATCTGAGTACTACCACTTTGGGAGGCAACATGGTTTCCCCAGATTTCCCAAAAAACGTCGTTTAGGGCCTCAAAACAGCTCCGGAAGTTCAGGACCCGAAAAACTGCTAAAAATAATAAATTGTGCTACAATTTAGGAAATTGAAAAGACTGAAAGAGACAGCTGTGGGGGTCCAAATGGGATAGGTGGGTGGCCACCAACATCCACCTGGATCATTCCTCCCCCCTTAGGAAGAAATGGTCCCCATTGCGTTGAGTTCCTCCATCTGCTGAACTTGGTCCTTGGTGAGGTGTTCTGCAATCCCTGATGTGTTCAGAAATGGTGGGAAGCATGGTCGACGACGGTCCACATTGATCACTTGGTGCAAGCGAAGGAATGGAGGAATGTTATGCTTCAAAGCATTGTTACCCGTAGCCTTGGTACTGGTGTAAGGACCATGTCGGAGTGGTCTGAGTTTCTGATGGGTTCTGGTAAGGCATTCTCTCTGCAGATGCAACCAAACTTTGTCGCCCACCTGAAACTTGTGTGGTACCCCCGTGGGTGAGGAGAAGTTGTTCTTGTGTCTTGTCATGACTGTATCCCTTTGCTACTACTGTTGTGTGGAGAAACCCTTTGCAAGGGTCATGGATGTAACAACGATCTTCCCCTTACTTTGGGAGTGAACCAGACAGATGAATTTCCTAGTCTGGGAGATGAGCTTGCTGCCTTTCTTAGCGGTGATCAAAGATGTTGCGGTAGGTGGGGCTACCTCCGGTATCCTGTATAATGAATTATTCAAAGAAATAATGACAGCACGAGGCCTGGACTCATACACAGCATGTCGCCTCCATAAGTATGGCTGGCCTAATAATACATCACAAACATCCAGAGGTGTAACATCACACAATACCTCGTCTGTGAAGGGTTTGACGCTGTAGGGAAGGCGACACTGCTGGCGAACTTTCAGATCTCGTCCTTCGTGAAGCCACCCGATATTGTACTGCTGCGGGTGCGGTGTAGTCGATAGGCCCAACCGCTTCAAGACCTCTGCTGAAATGAGGTTCTTTTGGCTACCACTGTCAACAATGAATTGCAGCGGCGAACCCTTCACCCACATCTGTGAGTGGAAAAGGCGCTCCCCCTCTTCTAAATCTGCAGGTTCATTCTTCTTGATCTTGGCAGTGGCAATAGTGGCGCTGGGATCCGCATCATTGATCTGCTTCCCTTTGCCATTCCCCTTGTCAGGTTCTGGCTCAGGGTCAGAACATGCATCTGATTTGGAAGCCTTCAACTCGGCCACCAGTGACTGCTTGGTCCGACACTCACTTATGTTATGAGTTGAACTCTTGTGAAACTCGCACCACTTTCCTGTGTCCTTCTTCGGCTTCGTGGTGTCGTTCTTTTCTTGCGGCTTCGACAGGTTGTCTTGGGTCACCCCGCCTTGGCTTTGTCCTTTGGGCTTCAGATTTGCAGATCCAAAGTCTCGCTTCTTCTGTTTGAACTTTTGCTCGATTTTGACAGCGTATCGGTATGCTGTGCCGAGTGAGGAGATGTTCAAGAACCCCATCTCTTCCTGGATGTATTTGTGTAGGCAGCCACGGTATTTGAGTACTAGATGCAGCTCAGAATCTTTGATACCCAACTGTGTGCGAAGGGTATGAAAAATGTTTGTGAACTCCGGCACATCTTGGTCTCGTCCCTGCCGCAGTGTGGTCCATTTGATGTATTTGTCCTCATAGCTTCTGACAGGGTAGTACTGCTCCTTGATGGCATCCTGGAAGTCATTCCAAGTGGGTGCATCTGAAAATAGTGAGCCTGTACTTTCATCCTTCTGCTTGTAGTAGGTTTCCCACCAGTCCTTGACGTGGGGGGCTGCTTTGAGAAGAGCGAAAACAATCTTTTCCCGACTTGAAAATTCGTGAACAGAAAAATACCCATCTAGCAGATTTAACCATTTATCTACGGCATCTGCGTCTATTTGACCCTCGAAGATGGGGATTTCAAAATTAACTTGTACCTTAAACGGTGTGGCGTTTCCAGAGTCGCTGTTGGAAGCCGATGCGTCGCCTCTGGGTAGCCGCTGAAGGATCTGCGCAAAGCTATCCATCATCGCGTTCCTTTGCCGCTCGAGCGCTTCTTCGAGCAAGATTTTGATAGGATCTCCTGCCCCCTCGTCTTTCTTCTCATCCGCCATGGGAGGCTGTCGGGATTTGCGAGGCTGGTCTTGCAAAGGTTCGACCAGTTCAAGCCCTAACTCCTTAGATCCCGACCTCGTTGGGGACATGCAAAGAAAAACAGAGAAAAAGCAAACCACTCTGATACCACTGATCCGAATTTAAACAGGAACGCAATAAAATACAGAGATAACCATAAAGACAGATATGCAGTGGAAATAATACTTCATTTCATTACTGTAAAATACTGAAATATGCTTACAAACAGAAATGGAAATAAACCAGCTAGGGTGATGGTAGCTTATCTCTGAGAAGAGATGTGGTGGCTACATGCCTCTGAATTGTTCTAAAACTGTCTTACAATGAGGCTCGAAGGCCTATTTATTGTTGAGAAACAATGGAAAACCCTTCACATCCCAAAACCTAACCCTAGAAGATGAAACACCAAATTGTGGGCCCCGTTTAGGTAAATTGGTACATCAATTTCCCGGGGTCGTAACTTTGGCATACGATCTTTGTTTGACGCGTACGATATCTCGTTAGAAAGATCTATCCGAGTACTACCACTTTGGGAGACAACATGTTGCTCCAGATTTCCCAAAAAACATCGTTTAGGGCCTCAAAACGACTCCGGAAGTTCAAGACCCGAAAAAATGCTAAAAATAGTAAACTGTGCTACAATTTAGGAAAATGAAAAGACTGAAAGAGACAGTTGTGGGGGTCCAAATGGGATAGGTGGGTGGCCACCAACATCCACCTGGATCACATCACCATCCAGTACCTGCACATCAAAGAAAAAACATCAAAGGAGGACATTAAAAAAATAAAGAGAAAAACACATGTAGCAAATACACAGCAAGTGGTTAAGTTACGGATGCACGAAGTGGGAGTTGATTACGAGGTAAGGAGAATGATGATGTGGTAGTGGGACCAACGTCCAAAAATGGGAACTCGTACCTCGGTTTCCAGCACACCATCCCACTCATATCACCCATAAGAGGAAATAAAACATTGATTCCCATACATAGGAGGCATTCACAATCTTGAGGCTACATCAAAGCAAGCTTGCTCTCAGCCCCTGAAGCGGTCTACAAGAAAGATAGTGAGCAGTGTTTTCAGTGCAGGAGCACCTACAGGATCCTACAGGAAAACCTACAGGATACAGAACAGTCATCTACAAGATTGGCAGAGAGCATTTTAGAAGGGAAAAACCAAAGGTTGGCTTCATTAGGCAGTGACAAGGAGGTAGGAGCTATACCTTCCCACATTTTCTAAGTAAAAAATATATAATAAAAAAAATCCTTCTATTTTGTTAAAGAGATTGCAGTCTAGGGGAATTGTACACAGAATTTTCATTTAAAATCTCTCACCCATTAGAATTTGGAGTTAGACCTATACAGCCCTCCACATCCATCAGAGAAAAATGACAGGGGGATTTAACAAGAGGGAACCCACCAACACATTGAGAATTCATTAGCACCCTCCTATAGTAGAGATATTCACAAGGCACAATTGGATGGGTTTCTTTGAAAAAATGAGGGGATATGATGATGAAGTGGCCAGAGACTTTTCTCTCTCCCTCATACCACTAACTAGGACCCATGCCACTGTTGTGGTGAAAGGCCTCTCTGTAGAACTCACCCCTGAAGTCATAGGCAAAATCACCACACTTCCTTTAGGGTTGCCTTGGAGAAAGGAAGGGTAATAGTGAAATTGCAAAGAAGAAATTCTTTTTGGAAGGAGAGGATGCAATGGAAGACAAAAATGGGGTCAGAAGAGCAAGCCTGCCATATCCTTGGAATGAAATTATCTACCACCTCATTAAGTATATATCATGTGAAGTTAAGTACAGTGTGGTATATTGATACCATTTCAAGCTTCTCCAAGAGCTAAGGTTTGGAGCAGACACACCCCCTCAAAACAGACTAAGCATACCCTACTTTCTGCTCCAGTCAGTGATATATATGAGCATCAAGGTGCAGGGAGGAAACCATCAACAGCTAGCCCATCATGGGTTAATTAAACTTATCCTAGAAGATGCCCTCCAAAACCTAAAACTCCCTATTACATGGACAACTTTCATAGACATGCAGACAAAGTGAGACATAAAATCCCTTGAATATGACAAAATCCCCACTGCTAGTGAAAGGGATGAAGAAGAAACAGAGAGGGCTGAAGAGGAAACAGAGAGGGAAGAAGAGGAAGAAAAGGAGAAGGAAAGTGATGAAGAGACAAAAGGACAAGAAAAGTAAGATACTAATGAGTGAGGAACTGGAGGGATAAAAAGAAGAGAAAGACAAGGATGAGAAGGAAAATGGAAAATAGGAAACAAAAGACAAGGAAGAACAGAGGTCTACAATGCAAGGAAAAGAAGGGGAGGAATCACCAAGGGTATCTCCATAACCCATTGAGAAAGAGGCGACAGCTGCCCTCACTGCCCTAAGTACCCTTATCAAGCAAAAAGGGAAGAGACAGATACAAAATCCATTGTACTTTAGAACAAGAAAAAGTACAAGGATCAGGCAAGGAAAACCTCAAACACCCACCAAAGTTCCTATTTCATTGAAGACTCCCCAAAGTAGCAGGAAAAGGTAGCTCCTCTTGTGAAAAATCAAGGAGGAGAATCATCAGGACAAGCCTCACCCAAATCTCCCATCACTTATGTTAGGAGGCTTGCCACCAATTCTGCCTCTTCCAAAGGAAAAGGTCCCCTACAGGAGACACCGAAGGACCTACAGGAAGCAGAGGCCATCCTCCAGGAAACTCTGCTAAACCTATAGGAAACTCAGAAAATGGACCAAGAAGGGATCATGAAGCAAGAAACAAAGAAGGAGGGTATAGAACTAAGGGAACCTAGTCCTCAACCCAACCTTGAATCTTACTACAGGTTCATTGAAGGGGGTAGGGTCATTCCACTTAAATTTGTCATCCCCTTATTCTTTGAGCTAGAGAAAGAAAGGGAAAGGGGGTAGGGTCATTCCACATAAATTTGTCATCCCCTCATTCTTTGAGCTAGAGAAAGAAAGGGAAAGGACACATAGGTGGATGAAAATTGCCAAATCTAAAGGAGTGGAGGATATAGGCCACATGGAGGAGAAAGTAAAGGAGATGGGCAGAGAACTGTTGGGCATGGGATCCCCCACAGCAGGTTTTGGGGCTTAAAGCCCGAGTTTTGGTCAATTGTATTATAGGACCCCGCGAAGTGTGGGCGCGGAGCGCGAAAGTCTAGGATGAGTCATATGGTTGTCTGCCCTAAGAATGGCAGAATAATGTAAAGTTGTGTCGGCCTACCCATGGTCCGCATACCATGGGATTGTATAAATAGAGCGAGGCTCTAAGTGTAAAGATAGTTTTTTGGGGCAAGCGAAGAATAGATAGAATAGCGAAGGCATGGTAAGATAATAGATGAAAAGTTGAAGTGTACTGGGTCGTAGTAGTAGGAAGAGGCTCTATAGCTGAGTGCATAGAGGCCTAGTAGAGTCCGCAGCTGAGTGCACGGACCCCTGCAGCTGAGTGCGCAGGGCAGAGTCGGGTCTGTAAGTGGGATTGTAATTAAAAAGGAATACTAATAAAGATAAGTTTGATTCGGAATATTTTGCATCTATGTTTTTGTTTATCTTTATGCATTTATAAAGTTTATGATTACGTGCACTTACCTAAATGTTGAATGAAGTAATAAGAATATTGAGCCCTCACAAGTTAAGTTAAGCACTAATATAATAGCGCAGTAAGAATAGAGATCAGGGTAGTACTTTCTTCATGCCCTTACAGAGGTGCGCGGAGGTAATGGCACAGGTCGCGAAGGATAGACAGTGGCACGGAGTAGCACAAGCGCGTAGGTTCGGACCTCGAACCTACAGAAACTTCATCAAGACATCCCTAGGGTGTAGAAACCTGGTTCCAGCACCCTCCCATACTACTTCGGGTGAGACCTCAGTCTGCGCTCCGTAGACTGTTGTCGAAATGGCCAATAGTACTGGGATTTTCTTGGCTAAATCACTTCCGAACCTAGGTCAGGCCCCACTAATCCAACAAATGGTTCCATTGCCGAGACCGGGATCTGCATAAGGGATGTCTAATGTCGTGCCACTGGAACCCAAAAAAGAAGGAAATTGAAGAGTGGTTGGACAAGAAGATTCATGAGTTCGCGACACAAGAAAACAGAACTCCACAAGTATCGTAGAAAAAGTGGTTGGATTGCTACGTGTATACGGAAATCCATGAGATTTTCCTTGCATCCTTTCCTTCTAAATTGTATGAGTGGATCGTGAGGTTAGCCGACAGCCAGGGTAGGTGTAGGCTCGACCAACTGATAGTGTGGACTCCGGAATTACTGCGCAGACTGGAAGCCTCAAAAGATAAGATAGCATGAGCTATGGACCACTGGCTCGACCGAATAATAGGAGGATTTATCACTAAGTTCGTGGTGGATACGACAGTCAGTTACAGTGAGGCAGAGCGAAGTTTTATCAAGGGACCGCGAGGTAGGTATATTAAATCTTTGAATACCTGAATTAAGATGTTTTTATGTGAAAAGTGGGTTATGCGAATAAATTAATGTTTGGGACTACGCGAAGCAGAAGAATCTACATAAGCGGAAGTAGTGAAGAATTAAAAAAAAGTCCCTTAATTTCACCCTCACGGGAGAGCGAGGACGAGCTCGTGAAAGTTTCTCCGAGAAGCGTGGTCAGTTTGATAAGACAGTGGATTCCATAGTTACCACCCACACCACCACCCACTTCACCTCCTTCACCTCCATCTCCACCCACTCCACCTCCACCACCTCCATGGTTTAGTATGGTGAGCACGATCAAACTACCAGTATTCAGAGGAGTAGGGAATGAGGATCCAGACCAATTCTAGTTCGTGGTAAGAGTAGTATGGGAAGCACAAGGTGTCATGGACGACAACATTAAGAGGGATACATTGGTGAGCTCGTTGCAAGATCGCGCATTAACATGGTACATCAAGCACTCTAATGACCACCCAAACGCAGGGATAGCAGAGATCCAGAATGCATTGAACAGAGAATTTAGCAGGCCAAAATCAGAGACACAGTCAATCATCGGGTTTAAAGAGATCGTGATGCTTCTGAGCGAGACCCCCTGGGATCTAGACCAAAGTCTGAAGAGTACGATCCGCGAGGCCAATATGATGCTAATGGATGCACAGCATTGCGCATGGTTTGTATCATCTCTAACACCCCACTTGAGAACAGCATTGTCACAACAGAAAATTTCTACCCAGGCCGAAGTGTTGGAAATGGCGATGAGATTACATGAGACCTCGATACAAGACCCTGGATTGGGAATTCAACAAATCCACGTGCAACTATAGAATCTATGTTTGGAAATGCAAATATTGAAGCAGGATAGGGCACCACGGCTAGAGGCATGCGAGGAAGTATGGTGCATAAAATGCAAAGGCCAGGGTCATGACAAGGATCACTGTCCAGTGTTCGCAAACTACTTGGCAAGAGGAGGGCCAATGCCATTAAGACCAGAGGTGCAGGTAGGGCAGAGCGTGGCACCCGCTTTATGGTGCACGATCTATCAGATAGGAGGGAAACACATGATGGAAAATTGTCATTTGTTGCAAAAATATACACAGACACCCCAGCAATTGTTTTGTAATTTCTGCAAGTCGGTAGGCCATGATGAGCGCACTTGCCACAGTTACGAGCTAATGATGGATTGAACCCCAGCTATAGGATGTAGACTGAAGAGCGAGCCCTCGACCCAGATGCGGGGATGGCACGCGCTGGATTTTAGGGGCGAGGTCGAGGACGAGGTGGAATGGGACCAGGAAAGGGTTGTGGACAATTAATTTGTTAAATTACGGAGGACCAGGGCACTATGCCTGCGATTGCACCAACCCAACGAGGATATCTTGTTCGTATTGTGCTTAGTTTGATCATGAAACAATAGATTGTCATACTTTGATTACAAAGATGCGCAAAAAAGGGGTATTCCAGCCTCCCCCGACTTAGAATATACAAATGATGAGGTCTGAGCCGCGCGAAGAAGACTCGAAATTGAACATGATGCTCAGAAGCAGTGTGACCACAGGAGAGGATAAGGGGAAGCAGCCCGAGGAAGATACGTCGGTTTGCAAGGCTCCTGTGAAGGAACCTGAGTTTGACTTAGAACGCGTAAAGGAGACATTCATGGAAGCTAAGAAGAGCTTTGCGAAGGCCTCCACTTTAGGTAGTAAGGATTAACTAGAGCCAAGAATGGATCCTTCAATGCTCACTACCTTTCTCGAGACATGCATGAAATTGTTGCGTGACAACAAGGCAGTTAAGGGACTATAGGAGCTGATCACCAGGTGAGTGGGGTCAGGAGAACCACGCGTAGTCTAGAAATTTGGGAAGCATGCGTTGCGCACTGGAAGGGAAATGAGGTTGATTGCACAGATTGGTGAGTATGAAATGGATCAGGTAATCCTAGATCTAGGTTCGGACGCGAATGTATACCGAAGAAAACATAGTAACACATGGGTAGGCTCGCATTATAGTGTTCCCTTATTCAATTACGAATGGCGAACCAACAGAATATTTTGCCCATGGGAAGGTTGCAAGGGGTAACAGTTGATATTGAAGGCGCGAGCACACAGACGGATTTCGAAGTAATAGAGATTGTCGATGACAGCAATCCCTATCCCATGTTGTTAGGAATAGACTCGGCCATAGATATGAATGGAGTCATCAACCTAAAGAAGCACAAGATGATCTTCGAGAAAAATTACGCGTAGTAGTCCCACTAGACCCAACTGAAGGAGTGCGCTACATTGAACTAGTGCGCAACGACGATAGCGACAATGATCTCGATTGTATTTACAAGATCACTGTGTGAGACCAGGATTGGGTGAATCCGACTGCAAATGGGAGGATGACGTGGGAGCGCGAAATCTCCTCCACTTCGGATTCAGACGAGGAAGTAGAGTGATGGCAGAATCGGTTGCACGAAGTAACAACGTTGAATTGCAACATGATGGTTAGATCACTGCATTGCGTGACAACAGAGGCAAGAGAGTTACCAACATATGATGGATTGATAGAGGTGGATGAATTCCTGAGTAAATTTGAAAGCGCAGTACTGGAACAACAACGATTGGATGCGTTGAAGAGGGCACTGCGCACAACACTCGCACGATGGTGGGGTACACATTAAGGAAATTTTGAGGACTGGCATGGATGTAGAAGGATGATGCGCCTACGGTTTGGAAGCCCCCAGCTTCGAATGAGAGTCGGGCGGCAAGGATGGAATAACTTGTGCGCCCACCTATGTAGATGGGTATAGACGTGTGCTGTGCAACACACTCAAGCACACCCCAAACGAAGGATCGAAAATCAAAACAAGACGCAGCAGCAGGAAAGTCAATGGGCACCACAAACATTCCACGTAGAAGCATTCAATAAGGTATGCGGAATCTTGAACAGAGTTCACCAGACGAGATGAACTGATTGGGACCTGCGCGTACCGGCAATCCGATGGGCCTATTGGGCCATGTGCAAAAACCTGAGCACGGAAATGATTTTGAAGAGTAGAGTCGAGACCATAGTTTTGGAGGAAAGGAATGCTCATGCAATAGCTCTCACAGTTGGGACAGTATGCGAGGACCAGGACGAAGGAATTATGCAGTCGTGCAAGGGTGAACATATGCATATTCAAAAAGCCATTCGGCGAGGGAACCTTAAGCTTTGCAAACTCGAAGAAGGTCGGGTACGACTGAGGTAGAAAAGCATGTTAATGGATGCGGAGATCAAAAAATTGGAAACCAAAATCGCGCAAGCATGTCGCGTCGATAAAATGACAGGACAAGATATGGGTAGCCATACTACTGCATTAGAAGATTGTCACCGAGAATTTGTGGCTCTGCTACCATGGCTGCGACCGCACCTTACTAGACAAAGTAACCAGGGGAGCACACCACATAAGGAAGAACGTGCGGTGCTGACTGTCGCAAGGGTAATTAAGGAGTGCCCGCGGACTAGGCTAGAAGGTAAATTGAAGCCTCACACAGGTGGTGCGACCACCTGACTATCCGTAGGGAGCACAGTCTCAGCACTCCAAGCAGTTGAAAGAGAGCGCGGGACTATAAAACAGTATGTATGGGAGCTGCGCAATAAGGAGGTTGTGCGCAGGATCAGTATGTCACAGGGGTCGCGCAAGTAGGCTGGGAAGTGACCGTTGGTGTCACTATTCATGACAAGATGTCCAATTTAAGACAATGAGGAGCGGGCGGCGGGCAATTAAGACACGAAGTTAGAACTAGATTTGGGACGATCTGCCGCCAATCTAGAATTAATGGGCCAAATGAGGGGGGAACGGTCGAATTTTAATTCAAAAAGGCCTAGAAATCACAGGTGGCTATTCAGCGAACAACCCTTGGCATTTTGAGAATTGAGTTGTTGTGCTATCAAGTGGGTATGGACCTTACGAATTAGAGGCTTTGAGAACAAGTTCAGTGTTTGAGACATTGTCGAAGGAAACGCAGGACTTCCCGAATAGAATGATGTCGACAACCGAGGAAGCCGCGTAGAGCCCTACGCTACTAGTGGGGGATGCATCAGAAATTCCAAAATTGCCCCGGACGCCGAGGCCCAAAAAGGATCCACAGGCAATAGGACCAGTCCACATGTCTCCGTGAAATCCGCGGTTTGGTAAACTTTCTATGGAAGACAAGGGCAAGAGTATTAATCATGATATAGATGATGAGGAGGAGGATCTCTAGGCTTTCATAGAAGAGATCGAGGCGGATGAAGAAATGGAGGAAGACATTCATCTAGTGCACGTTGTAGCAAAGCTGCCCAATTATGTCCCTCCATGGAGAGGGAAAGCAAAAGTACCCAAGGATTTGGATGCGGTTAAAAGCGCACTCCAAACCCCGCTCCTCCCAGATGAAATTATGTTTGAAGGTTTGGTTCTGGGCCACATGCCCACGATGAAATTTGAAGATTAGGACCTCACTGACAACGAAAAGTTCCCACATTTGGAGACTATCAAACTCATGAAACGGAGCGAGGAGGGGTTAGTTACAGCGCTAGAGCCGCGGAAATGGCTGCGCGGTGTGGAGGAGGCCGGGCTACTCCACCTACTATGGATTCCACACTTTCACTGGGCATCGATCATGATCTTTGTCATCAGGCGCTGCTTTGCGTGGTGCATGATGAGTACTTGTGGCTGGAGGAGCCTATTCCCATCACGGCGGAGCTTATTCACAGGATTTCTCGGCTTCCCTGTACGGGAAGGGACCCCGCAGAGATAGCTGTAAAAAGCGGAGATTTGGCGCTCGCAGAGGCCATGAAGAAAAAATACAAGTTGAAAAAGAAGAAGAGAGGCTACGTAATTAATAGCATTCAATACAAAGGGGTGCGCGTAGCCACCCAGCTGCTGGTCGGGAAGGTGATGAGAAAATGTCGTGGCAACGAGGTACCAGTGACGGTCGTCGCGCTAGTCGAACAATGCGCGGAGGGGGTCCAATTCAACTGGGCCGAATTCCTCTGTGAGGAATTCCTAACCAATTACAAAGAAGCTCAGGAGCAAGGCAAGACCTTCCACTACGCGTGGTTGCTCTTGTCTATCTTATTGGTGACAGGGGAACTGCCTGAGGACAGTCAGTTCCCTCCCCTTGAATAAGACTTGCCAGAGGTGGCAAAATACACGTCGCTCTAGGCGACGAAGGACGCCACGTGAATCCATGAAACCAAGATCTTCTAGGTGCTCATGGAGGCGAGCGTCCAGATGTGGATCAACAAAAGGCTGCACCTATCCCCCACACTGTACGAAAGCCTGCGGAGCTTCGCAGACTTCAAGACGGATATGCACAATGTGTATGTCAAGGCGCATAAGGACCTGGCGTAGAATTGGATCAAACTTCCTTTCATCACGATTGATGATGTCGTTTTTGCTATGCTTGACTCATGGCCACCCGAGTGGCACGCCCCGGATCTGGTGGCGCATGATGAGATAGCGATACAAAAATAGAAGGATGCCACCAAGTTGCTGGCATAGCAGAAGCGCAATGAGCAGTTGGCCGAGGAGGTAAGGGCTTCTCGGGAGGTAGTGAAGGCCAATGCATAGCAGACCAAGGCAAGGATAATTTTAGGGGCGAATGTTCGCCCTTTGGCGAAATTAAGGGGTTTTAAATTTTTAGTGGGCGAATATTTTGTATCATAGTACATTTTTACAAATCACCTCAAATAGCCCACCTTATTTTAAGGGAGAGGGTAAAAAAGGTAAATTTAGCCCTTGAAATTAGGACTTACAACCTTCCATTCGCCCATTTTCAAGAATACATTTTATTTAAGTGAATCCATTCGCCCATTTTCAAGAATAGGTTTTATTTAAGTGAATCTTATGGGCCAAATACCATATTTATAAAAGAGGTATGGTAAATTAATAAAAATATAAATAAATGAGAGGTATGGTAAATAAATAAAACATTTTTTATATTTACTCCATAAGTCACCTTATATACATGTAAGGGTGTAAACAAATAAAAATATAAGTAAAGTGGAGGTATGGTAAATAAATAAAACATCTTTTTATACTTACTCAAAAGGTATGGTAAATAAATAACCGTAGTTCTATTTATGAAGGCTCAAGAAAGAGGTTTTATTTAAGTGAATCCTATGGGCCAAATACCATATTTGTAAAAGAGGTATGGTAAATTAATAAAAATATAAATAAACGAGAGGTATGGTAAACAAATAAAACATTTTTTTATATTTACTCCATAAGTCACCTTATATTTAAGAACACTCAAAAAATGGGTTATATTTAGGTGAAACCTATGGCAAAAATACTATGGGACAAATACCATGGACTAGATTGTTATTAATACCATGCAAAAAACCATTATTAACCCTAATATTAGAATTAATAAAAATAAAAATGGCACATGGTATTGACCCATGGTATTCACCAAAATGGCACATGGTATTGACCCATGGTATTCACCTGGAATGTAGCCTATTTAAATGGGGGAATTAAACCAGCATGTAGCCTATGCTAAGATTCACTAGGACTTTACAAAGTTTTATTATTTAGTGAAAGACTCGCCAAGATCTTACAAGATTTTATAATTGAGTAAAATATTCGCCATGCCTGGTGAGAGATTCGCCAAAAAGTTATATATACATATTATATTATTGATAAAATCGCCTTCGATTTTTCCTATATACCATGGAGATTCGCCCATTTATTATATTTATAAATTTAGGGGGGGTTCTTAAAATTTTCCCTGGACCAAGGCCGCTAAAAAAGAAGCAACAACACCGACAACAGGAGCCACCACGTCGTAGGAGGAAGGAGGCTTGGACCTGACCATAGGACAGGGGACAGAGGACACGGCGAAAGGCACTGACCCAAGCACGACGTCTACACAACTGAAATGACCACGCAGAACGGAACGAATAGGCCCACGGAAGAAGACCAAGGCTTCCAAACTGGATGGCAAACCCATTACACTGACAGAGGGTGACCTATATGACATCAACGACACAGTTCGCGAGGTCACTAGGGAAGACCTTCAGGAAGCGATGACAAAGCAGCAGAATGTGTTGGGGGTAATCAGGGCGCAGCTGTAGGAACTTTAGGTGCGGCCCCCACAAGAAGGAACGATAGCCACATATGGTGCCGCAGGTACATCGGAAATGGAGCAATTGCTATAGGCGAAGATGGCTAACACCGTCGCACTGCCGGAAGGAGCACTGACAGCGGACAGCATGGAGGACAGAACCACAGTGGGTCAGATCAAGGGACTTGGCCTAAACTTGGCTGCCCTTCCATGGGATATATTATACCAGCTACAGGACAAAGTGACGGCAAAACTCCGCGCTAGGGAAGGATGCACCGTACAAATTCTCAGCAAACAACGAATCAACATCGAGCAGCTTAGTCTACAACGCGATGAAGCGCTGGCGCAAAATTAGCAGCTAGAACAGATAGTAGAGGAAGCATGTTGCCGTGCCCCGGAGCTAGAAATTGTGACAGACCTACCAGTAGGAGTGCAAATTCACAGATTGGCTAGTGGATTCCACGAGGCAAAGGAGGAAGCAACAAGGATACAGCTAGACCTCAACCTTCAGATTGTCGAACTGCGATTAAAGGCACAGTCATCCATGCCCCCGAAAGTTAGGGAACAGCACGCTGGCGCTATCCAAAAGGGGCTGGAGGAAATAGGACAGGCAGTGCAGGACTGTACTATAATGTTGGAAGAATCCCTCGCGGTCCTCACTTCCTTACAGGAGGACCCCACCATACAGCGCCTAGAAATAGAAGCGCGGGAGCTCCAAGTGTAGTATGACAATGTGCACGGAACGGTGCAGACAGTTGTCCTAACCCAGCGGTTAGCGAAGCTACAACAAGCGAAGGCATTGAAGGAACAGGTGGATGCCGCACGACAGAAAGAGGCATTACTTAAAGTGCGCGTCCAGCTGTGGATTGATGAGGCCTTCCATATCACTGTCGATATCAAAGGAAAGCTCGCACAAATGAAGGTGATGCATGCCTTAAGACAGGGATCTGCCCCTGACAGCAAGCATTCGGTAGAAAGGGTAGAGCAGATCCAGCATATGACAGAGTAGTGTGCTACGAACCTTTGCTTAGCATAGGCACAGTTGGAGGGGCTTCGTGCCAAGATCATCGCACCAGCAGAGTGACTCGGGATGAGTCACGATGATTGTGTTGGGGGCCTGTTGGGAATGGGATCCCCTGTAGCAGGTTTTGGGGCTTAAAGCCTGAGTTTTGGTCAATTGTATTGTAAGACCCCGCGAAGTGCGAGCACGGAGCGCGAAAGTCTAGTATGAGTCATAGGGTTTTCCACACTAAGAATGGTAGAATAATGTAAAGTTGTGTCGGCCTACCCATGGTCCGCAGACCATGGGATTGTATAAATAGAGCGAGGCAAGTGTAAAGATAGTTTTTTGGGGCAAGCGGAGAATAGATAGAATAGCGAAGGCATGGTAAGAGAATAGAGGAAAAGTTGAAGTGTATTGGGTCATAGTAGTAGGAAGAGGCTCTGTAGCTGAGTGCAGAGAGGCCTAGTAGAGTCCACAGCTGAGTGCGCAGACCCCTGTAGTTGAGTGCGCAGGGTGGTGTTGAGTTTGTAAGTGGGATTGTACTTAAAAAGGAATACTAATAAAGATAATTTTGATTCGAAATATTGTGCATCTTGTTTCTGTTTATCTTTATGCATTTATATTGTTTATGATTATGCGCACTTACCTGAATGTTGAATGAAGTAATAAGAATATTGGGCCCTAACAAGTTAAGTTAAGCACTAATATAATAGCACAGTAAGAATAGAGATTAGGGTAGTACTTTCTTCATGCCCTTACATAGGTGCGCGAAGTAGTGGCACAGGTCGCGAAGGATAGACAACTGCGCGGAGTAGTGCAAACGCACAGGTTCAGACCGCGAACCTCTAGAAAATTCATTAAGACATCCCTAGGGTGCGGAAACCTGGTTCCAGCACCCTCCCATACTACTTCGGGTAAGACCTCAATTTGTGCTCCACGCACTGTTGTCGAAAGGGCCAATAGTACCGGGATTTGCTTAGCTAAATCACTTCTGAACCTAGGTCAGGCCCCACTAAGCCAACAAGAACTAAGCAGCCTGAGGGACAGAGAGGTAATGATGAAAGCTCAGTTGGAAGTAGAGAATGCATGGCTAAGGGGACAATTATAAGAAAAGAAAGTCAATTGGCATCCATGACCAGTATATCCTTAGAGGAAATCCAGTGCAGGATGCCAGCAAAGTCCAATGCATTGTATCTTAAGGAATAGTGGCTACAGTTCCAAATCAAGACTTTCACACAGATAGGCACTATGCCCTTCCAAGACTACAAACAATTCATTAATCTTTGTGATCAAAGCACCTTGGAGGTGTTAGTGTCAGTCTTTCCATCCTTCCTCCAGTGATCAAATATGCTCTTACAAAGTGGTTTCAGAGTGTCAAGGTCAAATTTTGTCATTTCAGTGAGTCTTCAAGAAAAATTTGGTCACTAGGCATTAGGTCTAGGGTTTGCTTTCACTCCTTCTAAAGTTGTCCAAATGTCGGTCCATGTCATCATTCTGCTGAGTCTATCATCATTCATAGGGTTTTCATTATCATGTCAGTGTCTAATGAGTCATTTTACACCTTGTTCATGCTTCAGTTGCACCTAGGCAAGGTCATTTCCCTCTCCTAGGGTTTTGAAAGCCAATTTCTCTTGGACGGTCAAATCATCGGCAAAACTTGTATCTTGATGTTCATACACCTTCCCCTATCCTTAAAGTACCTTATCAAATGCTTCCCATCACTGAGATTCCCCAAATTTCTCATTTTTCCACAAACCCTAGTTTCTTGCTACAACCTGGCAATTTTGTAGGTTGGGCCTGTGTTTTGCCCTTTTGGACCCCTTCCCCTCACTCGATCTCCATGATTCCACTTTCCCCTGCTTCCTAACATCCCTCCCTACTTCCAAAAATTTCCCCAAGAATTTAGAAGCCTCTTATCCCCTTCATTTCGCTTCATTTTGACAAAATCCCTTGTTCCACACATCGGGATAAGTTTCACTCAAAAGTTGTTTCAGAGCAATCAAAGATGAATTTTGGAAAACTGAGAGAGGTTTTTGTCCAAAACATGCCAAAGAAGAAAAACCTCCTTCACTTTTTGCACAGGTGTCATGGTTTTAGAGAAATGTCAAAAATACAACCGCTAAATCCAAGGAGGTTGGCCAAGGCACTAAAACGACGGAAAAGGCCCGATCCACTCTAAATTTTGGCCAAAGCCTCTTTGACTGAGCATGGTACTTGATTGGGGACTCCCAGCCCAAATTTCAAGAAATTTGGAGAAAATTTTGTCAATTGTGAATTTTTTGTGCCAAACACAGGTTTTTGCCCTCAATGCGTAGCGCGCCGCGCGCTACCCTGAAGATGGGCAACTCCATTTCATGAAAACTCATCATTTTTGGATTTTTCATGCAAAAATACACTTGCTCAGCAATTGCCAAGAGATTCCATCAAGTTTTGAGCCTCCAGAAGGTCAAAAAACAAGCAAAAAATGACTTTTTGCCACATTTTTGACACACAGGAAGCAGTCTTGGGAGATTGCAATTTTGGAGGGGCAAATGGTCACCAAATTTAGAAATTCCACTTGGGTTGGAAGTAGACATCCAGACCTTTCCAACAAGCTCACTTTTGCCTCATTTGGACTCCGGGAAGTGCCTCAAAAGCAGGCCCAAAGGCGCGATACGCGTTGAGATTCAGGGCGCTACGCATCAGGCCATTTTCACAGAAATGCACCTACAGCTCAGCAAAACGCACTTTTGACTAGGTTTGACTTTTTGGAGTGGATTTTGATCCTCCTTGATGTAAATGATGTAATTTTATGATACTTTGACACTTATTTATCTCTTCTAGAAGATTCATTCATGAAATAGGCAAAAATTTAATGAATGAATTGGTTTCCTAGCTTATAGAGGCAAGTTGTTTTGACTGCCTAGATTTTAGTGCTCAGTTTGGAATTGGTTGAAACAGCTCCTAGGATAGTGAGCTCGACCCCTAGAGGCAAGGAAAGATGTTAGATTTCCTATATTATGTACTTTCTTGGTCATTTTCATGGTTGGACTCTTGAGGGAGAAAGCTTCTATTGTATTTCTCATTGTATCTCTGCAATTTTTGGCAAAGGAAAACCAGGGTTTTGCAGTCATTTTTGGGATTCCTGTGGTTACATGTATTGATGGTGTGTTTCTCTTTGTACTTGTAAGTTTGTTATGTGAATCATCTTCTTACTTTTCCTTCTGCAAATTAGGCAAATGAAGTGTTAAGGTAGAATTCATGGTTGCTATGCTCTGCCTTTAAGTTTGCTTGATATCAATGTTTTCATCTGTTTAAGGAGGATTCAAGGTGTTTACTTGCTCTCCTTAGCTCCTCACAAGTCATTCTTTCCCATTTGACTCTTTCAAAGGCATCAATACAGTCTCCTACCTTGCCCCAAAGAACCCCCTGCAAAAACTGTGTCCAATCCCCGCACCCAAAATTGCCTTTCCCCAACTTTCCACCGAAACCCTAAAAAAATCGCAAATCAAACCTTTTTATCAGTTTACTAGCCTAAAATTAGTGTTCTTTATTGGTGATCTCTGCCCATTGAAGATCTTTGCTGAGATAGACCGGAGAGAGCCCTCTCCTGCCCCGTAGGGCTAGCTACGAGGCTAAGTGGTTTGATGTTGCCTTGCAGTTTGCCTTTCTCAGCCTGAGGTGAAATTTCAAGCGCCAACATATTGGCGACCATACTAGGGAGAACAAACTTGTTTGTGGGTTGATGTTTTTGTCTCATAAGTCTTAGACGGAGCCTGAAGTTATGCCAGGTAGCCTTCGAAACGCTTTTGCTTTGTATAAGCGGAAGTAGATAAACGTTGCTTCAGTCCATCTCCGTGAGCTTGTGAATACAACACTTCATTTGCATTTCACCCCAGTACATGTATCAAGTTCAGATCTGATTGTTGATGGTGGACAATGATCAGACACTTGAAAGGCTGAAATCATTCACTTGGCGACTCTAAATCATTTTCGAGATCAGATCCAAAGACTCCACTGTAGGATGATCCCGACCAGCAAAAACATGAAAGGACAACATGGACAGATCAGGTATTCAAGTTGGAATTTCATCCAAGACATTTTGTTCTTTGTCATAAATTATTTCTTCTCTTTTCCCAAGAATGTCAAGAAGGCTTTGCAAAGTATATTGTATTTGAGAAGAGATCCTCGGCCTGCAGTTGATTCTTTCCCTTTGAAGATCCTGAATACCAAAGATTTACATGCCTTTGAGCTTGATCAAGATCCTTTTTCCGAATTTTGTGATGACCATATTCAAATTGATGAATCTCAAGAGACCAAGACTGATTCTATATATGTTGTACATATCCCTACACCTTGTAAAATTCCAGATCGGTATAAACCTCTTGTTTTAACTTCTGTTCTCCATGCTTTCCCCAAAAACTATGATCTATACTTGCCGAGGTTCGATGGTGAAAGTAAGAATGTCAACGTTGAGCAACATGTGCAGAATTTTGAATCTTTTCTAGATCTTTTTGAAGTTGATGAAGAAGATGTCAGTATAAGGCTTTTTTCTCTTTCTTTGCAAGCCAAAGTGAAGAGTTGGTTCAAAGCCCTGCCTGATGCAAGCATTTCAGATTTCCAGCAGTTCGTCAAAGTTTTTCTCGACAGGTGGATGATCGGGCAGAACCTTTTCTTGATTGTAGAAGAGTATAACCAGCTAAAAAGATTGCCAGGGGAGACAGTACAACAGTTTTCGGCCAGATTTAATCAAGTTTATTATTCAATGCCAGTTGATATAAGGCCTACTCCTAGATCTGCTCTCTTGCACTATCCGGGTGCCTTTGATCCGGAGATGGAGTTTCAGCTGAGAGAAAGGGATATTGCAACACTTCACGAGATGCAAAACAGTGCAGTAAATGTAGAGGCACATCTGTTGATCCGAAGGGCAAGGATGAAGGAAGAAGAGAATCCGGAAAAATCGACATCTCTAGAGGTAAATCTTGACATTTTGGTAAGTGTGGTGGAAAAGATGATGGACAGGATCACCACAAGGAATCATTATGATGTTCAAGCTCATAGCTCGTTGATTGAAGAAGAACAAGTTACTGATCCAAAACATTTTGTTTCTTATCCTAGTTGTCATAGATCTGATAATGATTGTTTTGTAGATCACCTTGGCGAAGAAAGAACTGTTGATATGACCTGCATGCTTGATGATATGTTTTATACTGATGATTTGCCTCAGTTTGATCAGTATGATGATGATTATGTTCTCCAAACAAAAGCTAATCTTACAGACAAATCAGCAGCTAGTTTGTGGGAGGAGGAAGTTCACTTACAGCAGCTCGAGTATGATGATCAAATGATGCATATCGGCTATGACATTGATGAGGAAAGTGCAGAAAATTGGGAAGTAAGTGAAGGATCTTTGCCTTTTTGTTTTGATTCGTTTCAGTTCATCAGAGAGAACTACCATGCAATCAAAAATCAAATGTCAACAAGTCTTGATTTGAATCATCTTGAGAGCAATGAAAACCTTGTTCAAGACTTCTCATATTCAGATATCCAGCCCCCAAAAGCCATTGATTGTCAAGTTGCAGATGAAGACTTGGAAGTGCACACACATGATTTAGTGATTCAAGGTGACTCCGTACCATTCTGTTTTGAATCATTTCAGTTTTTGAAGGGTAGATTGCATACTAAATCTTCAAATGAACAGCCTATAACAAATCAGCGATCTCTCAATGTTAATGTTGAGGATGAGACAGATAACAAAATTCTTGAGCAGCCTATAGCATCAGATTTGCAGCCACCAAATGAAATTGAAGGGCAGATTACAGATGAAGCTGTGGAAGACGAAATACATGATTTGATGATGCAGGAAGATTCTATACCCTTTTGTTTCGAAGCATTTCAGTTTATAAGGCAGAATCTTCGTAAAATCTCTCAAGAAAAAGATGAACAACTAGAAGGATGTCATACATTTTCAATGGATACATTACAGCAGTCTTTTCAAGTTTTTCATGATCCAATAGCTAATGTTTTGGATGAGGTTTGCAGTCAAAGTCTTTCTCCATTGACTACATGTGAGCTTGAAACATGTGCTGATATGAATTTGATCCGGCAGCCGGTTTCTTTCTCATTTTCAGAAGAGGTCTTGTCACAAGGCTCAGATCAAAGTTTGCATTCATGGTATGAGGAAACGAGAAGTAATCCATTGGATGAGCTAAGTTCCAGTGTGCTTGAATTTCAAGATCCTTATGCAGTGTTTTTGGAGGCGGATAGAGAATTCATATCATTCAACAGATCTGTTTCTAAGTTGTCATGGGAGTTGCCATTCATTAGTTCTCTCTTGTTGTTCATAAGTGAGCACTTGCAGAAAATTCGAACAGCAGACAGGATACTTACTTGGTTGCATTGGTTGTTTCATTTCACTTGATCAGGTGATGAATGAAACTGTTAGAGTAGGTTTTGATGAATAAGCTCAACTTTGAGCATCATTTTCAGTTGGTCGATTGTGTTTAAGTATTGAGTCAGTTTTTAAGTCAGTCATGAGTCATTTATGAGTCAGTTCTCAGTCATGTTGGTTTCATAATTGTGTCGGCTTGAGTCAGGTTTCAGTCAATAAATGAGTCAAAGTCTTGTGTCGTTTGCCGAAATAATGGACTCCATAGCCCAATGGATGAAGGCTCTGGTCTGCTCTCCCAAAGATCTGTCGTTCTTGGCACCTCCAAGGAGCTACCATCCCCATTGGAGCTAATGTTAGTGTCAGTCTTTCCAGCCTTCCTCCAGTGATCAAATATGCTCTTACAAAGTGGTCTCAGAGTGTCAAGGTCAAATTTTGTCATTTCAGTGAGTCTTCAAGCAAAATTTGGTCACTAGGCATTAGGTCTAGGGTTTGCTTTCACTCCTTCTAAAGCTGTCCAAATGTCGGTCCATGTCATCATTCTGCTGAGTCTATCATCATTCATAGGGTTTTCATTATCATGTCAGTGTCTAATGAGTCATTTTACACCTTGTTCATGCTTCAGTTGCGCCTAGGCAAGGTCATTTCCCTCTCCTAGGGTTTTGAAAGCCAATTTCTCTTGGACGGTCAAATCATCGGCAAAACTTGTATCTTGATGTTCATACACCTTCCCCTATCCTTAAAGTACCTTATCAAATGCTTCCCATCACTGAGATCCCCCAAATTCCTCATTTTTCCACAAACCCTAGTTTCTTGCTACAACATGGCAATTTTCTAGGTTGGGCCTGTGTTTTTCCCTTTTGGACCCCTTCTCCTCACTCGATCTCCATGATTCCACTTTCCCTTGCTTCCTAACATCCCTCCCTACTTCCAAAAATTTCCCCAAGAATTTAGAAGCCTCTTATCCCCTTCATTTCGCTTCATTTCGACAAAATCCCTTGTTCCATACATCGGGATAAGTTTCACTCAAAAGCTGTTTCAGAGAAATCAAAGATGAATTTTGGAAAACTGAAAGAGGTTTTTGTCCACAACATGCCAAAGAAGAAAAACCTCCTTCACTTTTTGCACAGGTGTCATGGTTTTAGAGAAATGTCAAAAATATAATCGCTAGATCCAAGGAGGTTGGCCAAGGCACTAAAACGACGGAAAAGGCCCGATCCACTCTAAATTTTGGCCAAAGCCTCTTTTACTGAGCATGGTACTTGATTGGGGACTCCCAGCCCAAATTTCAAGAAATTTGGAGAAAATTTTGTCAATTGTGAATTTTTTGTGCCAAACACAGGTTTTTGCCCTCAACGCGTAGCGCGCCGCGCGCTACCCTGAAGATGGGCAACTCCATTTCATGAAAACTCAGCATTTTTGGATTTTTCATGCAAAAATACACTTTCTCAGCAATTTCCAAGAGATTCCATCAAGTTTTGAGCCTCCAGAAGGTCAAAAAACAAGCAAAAAATGACTTTCTGCCACCTTTTTGACACACAGGAAGCAGTCTTGGGAGATTGCAATTTTGGAGGGGAAAATGGTCACCAAATTCATAAATTCCACTTGGGTTGGAAATTAGACATCCAGACCTTTCCAACAAGCCCACTTTTGCCTCATTTGGACTCCGGGACGTTCCTCAAAAGCAGGCCCAAAGGTGCGCTACGCGTTGAGATTCAGGGCGCTACGCATCAGGCCATTTTCACAGAAATGCACCTACAGCTCAGCAAAACGCAGTTTTGACTAGGTTTGACTTTTTGGAGTGGATTTTGATCCTCCTTGATGTAAATGATGTAATTTTATGATACTTTGACACTTATTTATCTCTTCTAGAAGATTCATTCATGAAATAGGCAAAAATTTAATGAATGAATTGGTTTCCTAGCTTATAGAGGCAAGTTGTTTTGACTGCCTAGATTTTAGTGCTCAGTTTGGAATTGGTTGAAATAGCTCCTAGGATAGTGAGCTCGACCCCTAGAGGCAAGGAAAGATGTTAGATTGCCTATATTTTGTACTTTCTTGGTCATTTTCATGGTTGGACTCTTGAGGGAGAAAGCTTCTATTGTATTTCTCATTGTATCTCTGCAATTTTTGGCAAAGGAAGACCAGGGTTTTGCAGTCCTTTTTGGGATTCCTATGGTTACATGTATTGATGGTGTGTTTCTCTTTGTACTTGTAAGTTTTTTATGTGAATCATCTTCTTACTTTTCCTTCTGCAAATTAGGCAAATGAAGTGTTAAAGTAGAATTCATGGTTGCTATGCTCTGCCTTTAAGTTTGCTTGATATCAATGTTTTCATCTGTTTAAGGAGGATTCAAGGTGTTTAATTGCTCTCCTTAGCTCCTCACCAGTCATTATTGCCCATCTGACTCTTTAAAAGGCATCAATACAGTCTCCTACCTTGCCCCAAAGAACCCCCTGCAAAAACTGTGTCCAATCCCCGCACCCAAAATTTCCTTTCCCCAACTTTCCACCGAAACCCTAAAAAAATCGCAAATCAAACCTTTTTATCAGTTTACTAGCCTAAAATCAGTGTTCTTTATTGGTTATCTCTGCCCGTTGAAGATCTTTGCCGAGATAGACCGGAGAGAGCCCTCTCCTGCCCCGTAGGGCTAGCTACGAGGCTAAGTGGTTTGATGTTGCCTTGGAGTTTGCCTTTCTCAGCCTGAGGTGAAATTTCAAGCGCTAACAGGAGGATAGAGCTAAAATTTTTGAGTTTTACCTACATAACTTGGCCTTGACAGATCTAAATGTGTGGGACCCTAATTCAAAACAAGGGGACTTGCAATTGATGGATTTGGAATCATGGATGAATCATGAGGAAGCAAGAGCTATAGAGATGAAGAAATTAATGGCAAGAGAAGAGACAAAAACCCTCTTGATAAGAGTTGATCCATCAAATCCAATGGTATTCATCAGCACCCACAACCTGATTGCAAATGACCCTAAACTTGCACCCAGGTACCTTGCTTCCCAAGAGCAAGCAATCACACACTTTGAGGACATGTTCAGGTTGTTAGGGGATGACTGCATGCAAGGTTGCCAAAGGAGATGGAACACTTTGCCCTACAGTCTAAAAATCAGAGAGTACCATTCTCCTCAAAGAATGAGAGAAGTACTAAACAGAACACCCATGTATAAGCAAGCTCTCCAAAGACTCAAAGTCAATTGGATTGGCTTGAGACTCAATCCACCACTGCTCTTAGGAATGTTGGAAGGAAGGAAGGAAGAGGAAGAAAGAAAGCAGTGGGAGGAGATAGAGAGGAAGGCAGGATTCTATGCACAGGAAGATGAAACTACAGCAGAAGCATGGGATGTCAGGAAGGCCACTAGAGCAATGAAAGGCGTGGATATAGATTGAGTTGCTCAAAGGATGAGCAACACTTTCAGTAGGGGGGTGATGATGAGCCTCATCATTGGGTAACTATATGGACCTTAATACACCTCCTAGCTTATTTAAATCAACTCTTCTCATAATTTCTTACATACTTTGATTATATTTTGCTTAATGAGATGAGTAAAAGTGAGATATTATTCCTAGTGGACTAATGTGCATTGATTGCAGGTTTTTAAGAGAAAATCATGGAAATTTTGGCTAATTAAGCGCATAAAATCGAGTGAGACGAGGAGGATAGATTGTAGGAGATAGATCCTCCTCATTTACTCCTCACTCATTCGAATATTCCTCCATCAAATAACACTAGCTCGGAGTTACAAGCAGCCAAGTGATGAAGATCAAAAGGCAACCGAGCCAGTGACAATTAAAGAGCCAGTTCATCTTGAGTTTGGGAGCTAAGCCTCCGTAGATTTAAGGAATTCTTTGGATACTTCAGTTGTATAAATAAGGAGGCATATAGCCTCATTAGGATTCGAATTTTTGATGTCAAAGCACTAAGCATTTTTCAAGTTCAAGACTTGTGGAAGATATTGTTATGTAATTTTCTGATTTGATAATGAGAATGAGCATTTCCTTGATCCAACACTGAGTTGACTCATAGGGTTGAAGCTCTTGTGTTAGGGTCCAACCCTAACAGAAAAGGCTCCTCTTATTTTATTTGTATGCTTAGTTGATTTCATAGATTAACGGTTGAATTATCTTTAGCATTATTTCATTACAAGTAGTTGTGGATTTGATTAGTTTTCTTCCATTTGTGCATTACTGTAGCAGTAGCTTAGGAAGGTAAAGGAATATCCAAAAGTTTTTATTGGGTGGCACTAGCCTCACTCCTCCCTTCAGGGACCATGGTTTGAGGAAAGAACTCCTATGCAGCCCCAAAAAGACAGAATTCTGATTTCTCATGGAATTTAGGGTTTTCTGTTACTTAGGCCAGCATTTTACTAGTTTTCAAGAATAGGATTTAATTGCCATTTCTGATGTCTTCAGCCTTGCATTAGATCTCATAAAGGTTTCACATCATTCTGCAAGATTTCCCATGCATAGGCAACTAGATAATAAAATTTTGTTTTTCCTTAGTTAATTGAAAAGCTTTCTTGTTTAACATGATTCATGGATAAAATGTCAGTGATTGATGCAGTGTAGGAGTTTCAGTAGTATAGAGATATTCATGACTAGAAACCCCATCCTAACCTCATCCATCCATGTTTATCACTTTATTTCACTAAATCCCTCCCCAAATTCATCACTCCATAAGAATACTTCTTCAAGCGTGTTGAGCAAATCCAACCATCTCACAACTTTGTTTTGAGCTCTGAAGGAGTCCTAGGCACTCCCTTACCTCATTTCACCCACCATTCACCTTCCCTAAGCATTACATCACCTTCCAAATCCCTCCTCTTTCTCTCAGCTCTATCCTGCAGGAATACAGGGGATCCTGTAGGAGCATTAGGACATCATGTAGGATGCATTAGGACATCCTGTAGGTTGACCTGTAGTGGGCTGTTTTGAGGCCGAATTGTGGAAAAATCGCCTAGGAAGATAGGAGAAGACCCCTACTTGCCTCCCAAGCCATCTAACTATTCGCACTCATCCCTAATCCACCTACCACACCACCAAGAGAAGTTAGCATTCACGTTTTCACACAAAAAAGACAAAAAGGGGCAAAAGAGTTATTTTGTTCATTTACATGCACAGCAGTAGAATGTTTGGATGTTTCAAATTGCATGCCTAGGACAATAGAATTGCACATATGTTAACTTAACATGCTTTTGAAGCAAAGCCTCCTAGCAGTCAGTTAGATGAATGGTGTGTTTAGCATTTGATTTCAGTGTTTTCCTTACTACAGTAGACAAGATTTCCTTTAGTGCAAATTTCCCTTTTTTTCTCATTGGTAATCAAGATTCTTCTGAAAATAGAAGTCTGGTCTGTAAAACCATAAGTAGTATATTGCCAACTTAGTAGTGACAAAGAGCAGACCCATCACATCTACTTTTGTATGTAGCACTGTCACCTCCAAGTTTGTGTGAACCCCAGGTTGATAAAGTAAAGTTGGTAGCCCCAGGAGTTGTAGCATTCTTGTTGCAATAATGGTGATCATCACCACACTGCAACAGCCATTTGAGATTGAGCCATATGCCTCTGACTATGATATTGGGGCAATCCTTACTCAATAGGGGAATCTAGTGGCATATCATAGTGGGAACTTTCAGACACAGTCCAGAAGTATCCCACTTATGAAAAAGAGATGTATTCCATTTTGCACGCCTACTGACAATGGAAGCATTACATTTTGGGGAAGGAAATGATCATCCACATAGACCATTGACCCCTACAATACATACAAACACAAGGGAAGTTGCAGAATGATCACCATCAAAAGTGGTCCACATAGTTGCAATAATTCCATTTGAATATCAAGTATAAGAAGGGTAGCACCAATAATGTTGCAGATGCCTCAGCCAACTAACAATCATGGCGTTAACCACTGTGCTCAACTCTTATGGGCACGAGACTTATGATTGGCCACTTCTCTACAAAAGTGACCTAGAATTCGGCCACACATACTAGACGCTCTTGGAGGATCAGCAAGTTCCAGATTTTCACCTCTAGGATGCCTATTATGCCACCTGGGACACCTTTTTGTTCCTTCAAGCAAGCGTGAGAAGATGATTTGGGAAGCGTACTACAGTCGGGCCACTGGGCATTTCGGGGTCAAGAAAATGGTGGCAGTACTGCAGCATTATTTCTATTGGCTGAATCTTCGATGGGATGCCGGGAAGTACATCAGATCCTGCACTACCTGTGCCATTGTGAACCAACTATCAAGAAGCAAGGCCTCTATACACCGGTACCTACCCCTAGTCGACCTTGGGAATCCATCTCCATGGATTACATGTTGGGCCTTCCTTCTACTAAACATGGCAATGATTGTGTTTTTGTTGTCATTGACAGATTCTCAAAGATGGCCATTATAGCGGCCTGCAAAAGAATATTATAGTAGAAGCCATTGCTAAACTCTTCTTTGAGCGAGTGTGGGCACACATTGCGATACCACGGTCTATCATTTCATATCAAGATAGCGGGTTCCTCAGCACATTTTGGTCTAGTCTCTAGTCGATGCTGGACACCAAGCTTACTAAGTCCACAACTTTCCATCCCCAAATTGATGGCCAAACAGAGATCGCTAATAGGATCGTAAACATTCTGCACATGTACAACTCAAAGAATCCACGCAAATGGGATGAGAGCCTCCCCTATTTCCAGCACAGCTATAACCAGGCTCTCCACATCTCAACTGGCCACAAACCTTTTTAGGTGGGCTTGGGATCCAATATGTCCCATTGATGTGGCCATACATTTGCAGCTACTCAAGAAGATTCGGCTCATGTCTAGTTCGAAGTCGATAAGGCAAACAACTTCATTGAGCACATCCAACATATCCGCCCACAGGTCCATGACATTCTGGAGAAATCAAATTCCAAGTACAAACATCGACATGATCTACATCGGGTGCCACATAAGTTTCAGTTAAGCGACAAAGTCTGGTTGCATTTGCAGAAGGAATGCCTTACTGGAGCCTATCGAAAACTTAGACCACTCCGATATGGTCCTTACACCATTACCAAGGTTGTGGGAGACAATGAATTTGAGGTCAGCATTCCCCCATTCCTTGGCATGCACCCAGTGTTCAATGTGGACCACCTTCGACCATACTTCCCACCATTGGTCGACACATAGACATTACAGAACAACTCACACCTAGAAAGTTAAATCCAGATTGCATGGAACAAACCACAATTGATCGAATCATGGAAACGAAAATTAAGAACACCCGACAGCAAAGGATGCAACTATATCGAGTTGTCAAAGTAGGCCAACTCCTTCACCAAGGCAAGTGACTTACCAGGGACCAAGTTAAACAAAGGTTTCCTCATCTCGTGGAGGAACACAATGTAATGGGGACCATTGCTTCCTAAGGGGGGAGTAATGATCCAGGTGGATATTGGTGGCCACCCACCTATTCCACTTGGACCTCCACCATTGTTTCTTTCAGTTTTTCAGTTCCTTATTTGTAGCACAATTCCCTATTTTGGCAATTTTTCGGGTCCTGAATTTTCAGAGACGTTTTGAGGCCCTAAACGATGTTTTTTTGGGAAAATCGGGACCAACATGGGGAATTTGTTAAATTTTGGTTAGTCAAGGATTGTAGTTCTCGAATAGATATTTATAACGAGGTATTGTCTGCGTCAAATGAAGATCATATTCCAAAGTTGCGATCCTGGGAAGTTGATGTAGCAATTTACCCAAACGGGGCCCATAGTTTTGGCGCTTCATTTCCTAGGCTTAGGTTTTTGGATGTTTAGGGTTTTCCATTGTTTCTCAATAATAAATAGGCCTTTGAGCCTCATTGTAACATAGTTCAGAGGCATGTAGCTGCCACATCTCTTCTTAGAGATAAGCTACCATCGCTTGAGCTAGTCTTATTTCCATTATATTTGTAAGCATATTTCAGTGTTTGATATTAATGAAGTGAAGTGTTATTTCTACTGCATCTTTGTATTTATGGTTATATCTATAATTTGTTGCGTTCATGTTTAAATGTGGATCAGTGGTATCAGATCAGTCTTCTCTTTCTTTACTTTTCTTTGCATGTCACCAACGAGGTCGGGATATAAGGGGTTAGGGCTCGATCTAGTTGAACCTTTGCAAGATCAACCTTGCAAACCCCGACGTCCACCCATGGGGGAAGAAAAGAAAGATGAGGGGGCAGGATATCCTATCAAAATATTGCTCTAGGAGGCCTTCAAGAAACAAAGGAATGTAATGATGGATAACTTTGCCCAGATCCTTCAACGGTTGCCCATTGGCGGCACATCCACATCCAGAAGCCACTCTAGAGGCTCCACTCCTTTTAAGGTACAAGTAAATTTTGACATTCCCATATTTCATGACCAAATAGATGCGGACATCATAGATAAATGGTTAAATCTGCAAGAAGGATATTTTTCTGTTCATGATTTTTCTAGCCGAGAAAAGATTACTTTTGCTCTTTGCAAAGCTGCCCCCCACGTCAAGGACTGGTGGGAAACCAACTATGAATAGAAGGATGAAAGTACGACCTCGCTGTTTTCAGCTGCACCCACTTAGAATTCACTCCAGGATTCCATCAAGGAGCATTACTACCCTGTCGGGAGCTATGAGGATAAATACATAAATTAGACAACGTTGTGGTAGGGAAGGGACCAAGATGTGTCAGAGTTTACCAATGTTTTTCATACCCTTCTAACGAATTTGGGTATCAAGGATTATGAGAAACATTTGGTACTCAAGTATCACAGTTGCCTACATAGGTACATCCAGGTCGAGATGTAGTTTCTGGACATCTCCTCGCTCAGCACGACGTACCAATACGCCATCAAGATCGAGCAGAAGTTTAAACAGAAGAAGTGAGACTTTGGATCTGTGAATCTGAAGCAAGGTAAAGGTGCCCCCAAACCGCAGAACAAAGGATAAATCCAAGATAGGGTGGCCTAAGACAACCCGCCAAAGCCACAAGAAAAGAACAACATCGCGAAGCTGAAGAAGGACACAGGAAAGTGTTGTGAGTTCCATAAGATCTCCACTCCCAACACAAGAGAGTTTCGGGCCAAGCAGTCTCTAGTGGCTAAGATGAAGGCTTCAAAATTAGATGCATGTTCTAACTCTTAGTCAAAACCTAACAAGGGTAATGACAAAGGGAAGAAGATTATTGATGCGGATCCCAATGCCACTCTTGCCACCACGAAGATCCAGAAAGAGGAACCCAAAGATCCAGAGGAGGAGGAGTGCCTCTTCCACTCCCAGATGTGGGTAAAATGTCCCCCGCTATAGTTCATTGTCGACAGTGAGAGCCAAAAGAACCTCATTTCGGTAGATGTCGTAAAGCGGCTAGGCTTACCGACCACTGCACACCCACAACCGTACACCATCGGGTGGCTTCACCAATGACGGGATCTTTGCGTGAGCCAACAGTTTTTCCTTCCATACAACATCAAGCCCTTCACGGATGAGGTATTATGTGACATTGCTCCCCTTGATGGTTGTGATGTATTATTAGGCCAACCATGGAAGCGACATTTTGTGTATCAATCAAGGTCTCACATTGTTATTGTTACTTTTGGAAATAAGTTGTACAGGATACCAGAGGTGGCACCGCCTACTGCCATCTCCTTAGTTACGACAAAACAATGTAGTAAGCTTATTTCCAAAACTGAGAAATTTCTTTTCCTGATGATACGCCCTCAGGTAAAGAAGAAGACAATGACCACAACCTCTAGACAAGGCCTGTTATCACTCCAAGAAACTCTCCTAGGTTGCAGCTCAGAGATGCCTGGTAACATATAATCTTCAATATTGTTCTTTGAACTATTGGAATAAATGATGGTTTGGATCAAGCTAGATAACCATTTCAACTATGTTTTTACTCAATACATGCATGAACACCCTCAGCTTACAAGGCTTTAGACCACTAATGCTCAATAGTTTGTAGATTCAATGAATGGATGGAGAATAGTGACCATATCGGTAGACGCATACATAAACATAAGTGAATGGCTAGCTACAGGCAGCAAAAGAGAATACTGACTGTACCGGCAGATGCATATATGACCACATATGAATGGCTAGCTACAGGCAGTAAAGAAGCTTGCAAATCTAATTCATCAACACAGAGATAAGATGACAGTTATCTAGAATTAGACACAAAAGAAACATGAACAACCTATTCAAGTGCAAGCTTAGAACAGAAGAGAAAATTGACATTGAACATATAATAGAAAAAGAAGCTTATATTGCTAGAATGGAGATGAGAAGCTTGAAGGAACAGAGGAGGAACAATCTCCAGAAGTTGAACCCCTATTACATTTTTCTTTCAGATATTTATAGCTCTTTACAATGATGTTGAGCCTTTTGAGGCTTCAGAGGTATTGATCTATCCCTCTGTCTTGTTAACTGTTTGATTCCCTCAATCGGCGAGCATGGCTCGGAGGCTTTCCTTAGCATACAGAGGAATAACTGCATTCAGATATTTTGGGTAGTTGTTGCACTGTCTGGGAGCTCTCTCATGCCAGAGATGTTCCACAATCATTCTGTTTGTTCTGGCTGTGTCGTGCTATGGCTCCATGATTGCTTTGGGTTGATTCGGTTGTATTGCATTGTCTATGCTCCCTGATCACTTTCCAGCCTCTACTATGTGGTGGAGTGGCTCTTCGAGCCTCTGTTAGGTAATGGAAAGGGTCTTTGTGCCTTTGTTTTCCCTTTAAACTTCAAATAGTGACTATTTCTGTTAAAAACAGAAAACACAGCAATGCTGAGAAATCTCGCCCTTCTCTGTCCTTTTCGAACTTCAAGGGTCTTCAAAAATGGTTTAATTATCCCTCAGGTCTGCCCTCGTTGCCATAACAAGTCGCATTTGGCCTGGCCTATGTATTTCCCGCATATAATGAAATATGTGAAACACTGAAAAATGCATGAAAGAATGCTTTGGTGGACTTCAGATGTAATATATTCCAAATGGTCCGAGATAACGTATTTTCATTATAGAACGAAAATACACGAAAAACACATGAAATTGGGCTTTTGCGAACTTGAAAACATATATACTTTTCTTCCTGAAACCCATCGGGTCCGGGTTCCATCGCATTGGCATTGTCCCTGTTTCCCTTTATTTTTTTTACATAGAGAAATACACGGAAAATACATTAAATGGCCTTCGGCGGATTTAAAAATATATCCATTTATCACATATAATTACGTCGATCCAACCCATCGGGTCGCACACATGCCTGTGCTTAGGCCTTGCCCATGGTATATTTTTGATGCGATATCAGCGATGCGATAAATCACAATCATAAATCGGTCAACACCCGGGCCTTTATATAACATAACATATGTTCTCCACCGCCACGACCGTCAATGCAACCCACCTTTAGACTGTCCACTCTGCTCGACCGATTGTGATTAGCCGCCGAGATCTGGGCCGTTGATTGGCCAAATCTAACGACGGTTGTTCCTTCCTCTATTTAAGCCTATGATTGTGGGTTTTTTCATGGTTTTTCAAGCATTTTCGCCTCCCGATCTTTGGATGATCTTAAGCAATATTTGAAGACTTCAATAACGTATATGGATCCATTGGCATGATTTTAAGAAAAAATGGAGACTTTGGGGCATATTTGGATCCATTTTTGATCCATTTGCCAATAAGGCTAACACTGGCTCCTTCTAGGGATGAAATCCTACCTGTGAGGTTTCAAGAATCACATAACAATGCCTTTCCTGTAAAAACAAAATCAAATCTTCCTTCTAGTGTTCCGTTGGGCATGGAGTCTATTTAGCATGAAATAAAAAATTGAAAAAAAAACATATTTACAATACCAAGTGTTACACAGTAATTTGTCACCATTTGTCACCGTCCCTGTTACCCCTTTCCCGCACTTTGGAGGATTCATTCCAGGACCTATGAGAAGTGACATAACTTAAAAACACTTGCATTATGTTCCCCTAAGTATGGATTTCATGTGCCTTGAAGACATCTCCTACAAAATATCCCTCAAAAGTGCCCTTTTTCCATTAGCGCGGGTCCACAATGTACTACTCGCGCCAATGGGGGAAATCCTCAAAAGAGGGCGCGCCAGTTGGCACTCTGTCTTAGAGTTACACCCGCGCCAACCGAGTTTGGAAAAGATTTTTAACAAACGCGTGCCCGGATGTTTTTTCCCTTCAAATCATGAAGTTTTTGAGGATAATGCTAATCTCTTGGATGTCGAGATTCATCATCTATCCCTTACATCTATCCACAATGGCTTTTTGGGGATAATGCCAATCCATAATGGGTGTCTTGATTCATTGTATCTTCTTCCCCTCCTCCATCTATAAAAGCTTGTCCTCATGCATTTGACAAGCTAGTGATAGTGCTAGTTTTTGAGTGATAGTAATAGTTTTGGAGCATAGGGAGATTATACTGTCAGAAGTCTGAGCTTTGCATTCATAATCAAAGAGAGAGAAAGGCTTGTTGCAAGACATATGTAGCTGTTTGCCTAGCCAGAGGAGGGATTCAACATCAGAACCTTGGTTGTACTTTTCTCTGTTGATTACCATTAATAAACGACTATCATTATGGTTCTGATCTTATTGTTCATTATGATAATGTTTGATCTATATCTTTTCTAACCGATATATGGTTGTATTTAGTGGATTTTATGCTTGTATTCGCTTCGTTCTTTGCATGTGCAGGTATCCATTCGCGGAGATCGTGAGGATCGTGACCTGCTGGAGCAAGGGAATGGGAGTATCAACTCTTCCACGACACTAGCGTTGGACTTCAAGTTGGTTCTCATAATCGACTTTCAATTTGCAACTAGGAACTTGCATGGTAGCGTTGATTGATTGTTTCTAGACCCATTTTGGGCTAGTGGGATCGCCTCTGTCCGCAGAGGGGATTTACCTCTCCAACAACAAGGCTTTAAAGCCTTAAATGAAATAAAGTTTCAAAAACTACCCATTGACTGGGCCATCAAAAACATCTCCTCCTTCCTTTAATGCATCCCTTTTGAGAAACTAGTCACCCAACTGAAAATTGACCCTTTTTGCCTTTCTGTCAAAGGTTTCTTTTTCTTGGTCAATGTGCATATCAGCAAATTCATCAAAGACTTGCAAAAGCCTATTAATTTGATCATCTACTTCAAAAACTTTCCAGCATTTGACATTATCAGGCAAAGATGGTCTATATTTCACCTCATCTCTGTATGCTTTCAACCTTGGATGTTTTGCTAGGAAGGTTTTGTTCACATGAAATGTTAATATAAAAGATGAACCAATGCATTCCTATGTGGGGGACACAAGGACTACACCTGCTCCTGCAGCTTCTTTAGAGCAAGCTCCTTCAAAGAACATGTCCCAGATCTGTGGGCCTTCTTCCTCTATGATCTGACAAATTGGTTTTTTAAGCTGCGTAGAGGCCAACTGAGATCCTTCAATCTAAAGAAAAAAAGCTCCAAAATCAGTGTCAACAGCATAGATGGGATGATTAGTGGGATTCCTTTCATCACTGATGCTATAAGCCAACTGATCCTCCCTGTACAGTCTCCTATTTTCACCTCCAAACACTGGGACAGTAGCATAGGACAGATCATTATGAGATGTTCCACCTAATCTCTCGATCCAGCCTCTGGAAAGCAACATGCCAAACTTGGGGGTACATCTACTACCACAATATCCATCATCATGCTCTTCATGGGCAGCTGAGACAAAGTGATGGCTAGGTCCTTGATTAATCCCAGACAATTCACTTTCCTAAAGTCAAAAGAAAACAAGTCATGATAAGGCTTGGTAATGTCAAGACCCAGATTATCCATGACAGCCTTGGGCATTAGATTATGGCTGGCTCCAGTGTCCAGAAGGCAATTGTGAAGGATTTTATCATGAATATTCAGAGAGACATAGAATGATGGGGAGTTGTCTTCACAATTTTCAATCATTGGGCTGAGAATAACAGCTGGTTGGTCATCTTACAAATTTACATAGTCAGTGGAGGCTTGGATGGCTTTAGGCTCAAGGGCCTTGAGGATGGATATTTTGAAGGACTCATTCTTCACTAGTTCAATCAAAGGCATAGGTATTCTTAGCTTCTGAATTTCTGATTGAAAACTGAAAGAAGAAGGGGACTTGTCAAGGCCTCTTACCTCTATGGCTGGAGCTTTGAGGATGATGGGATCAACTGCCAGTTGTTTTTGCTTATTAGCTTGTTGTATTGTAGGGACAACAGCTCTTTGAATAGGAGTTTCCTTGGCATTATTTATCTTTGACCTCAAACTATATCTTTGTCGATCTACAGTTTGTAGAATAGCTTCACCATCCCATTCTTAGCTGATCTGGTCATTTCATAATGACTTTTCATAGGCAGCTGAGGTCAAAAAGGAAGCATTGCCTTTGTCTTCAAGACAATGGATCTCATCCTCTTCTTCAAACTGCTCGTATTCCATAACTGTATTTTGAAAAGGAGCCTTCACCCTTTGGTCTTCATTTTCATCTTTGTTTCTTTGCAAAATCTGTAACTGCTCATTCATTCTTCTATATGGATTTGGATTTGGATTTATTGGGGCAAAGGTATTAGGCATTATTCCTTTCCCCAGGTGCTGCTCAACCTTCAATTTAGAGATTTCAGAGGCTAATGACTCGATCATTTTGGTCATTTAATCTATCTTAAAATCATAGGATGATGAAGACTCGCCCCTCTGTCTTCTTCTATCAACATTTCCTTTGAGCTTCTCTGCAGCCATGATGTTTGATTCTACTTCTAAGGCTGCATCCTGCATGTCAGCCAAAGTAGCACATTGCCTCTCTCTCAACAGTAGGCAGAAGTCAGAATCAATAGCATTGGCATAGGTGAGTTTAGCAGAGGTAGTAGTAGGTTTTACTTCAGCTAGTATCTTGCTATACATACGGTTAAAACTCTTATTAAAATCAGACAGCAACTCACCATTTTCCCTCTTTAAATTCCCAAAATTAGTGTGGTAGTAGAGGAGATCCTTCTTATCCCCCCCAATGTTTTAGGAATGCATCATCTAAAGCTTCAATATCTGTTATAGATCTTGGGGTTAGTTCTCTGAACCATTTTCTAGCCTCTCCATCTAGGCTTTGGACAAAGACTTTCATCCACACATCATCTTCACTAATGTCCAGATTATCAACATAGCTATAGAATGACTCAAGATGTTCTTCAGCATTAACACCTTTAGTCCCAGTGAACTTAGGTAGATATTTCTAATATTCTCTAGTAGGCATGGCATTCAAAGGAGTGGGCAGTATTAGAGGTCCATACCTGGCAGCTATGATTCTTTCCATTTTGGCAGGTGCTTGTGGACCTGCCATAGCTGTGGTAGCTAAAAGAGTATTGGCAGTCTAAATGATAGAGGGCTGAGGAGTGACTGATAAGACTAAAGGAGTATGATGGATAGGAGGTGAGGTTTCCTTTGGGCTTACAACAAAAGGAGAATCTAAAGAATAATGAGCTTTATGAATCTCTGAGAGTTTTTCTTCACTGCTAGTATTAGATGCTATACTCTCAACATGTATTTGTTCTATTACAAGCCTTTCTTGAAGAGATATAGGAGATTTTTTAGGTTTACCTGAACCTGATGCTACTTTCTGCAATACCTTTCTCTCTTTGATGATTTTTTTAGGGTCAAGTACTGGATCAGCTTGTAGCTTTTGAGGATTTCTCCGATTATACCTCACAAACTGAGCCAGAACTATGAAGTGGAGTCGCCAAGAGGTTCGGCCTCCAGTAGAGTTGCCAAATAGATGATTACAACCAGAAAAGTCCGCAGACTTTGTCTATCATCAAAGTTGAATCTATGTCATTTCCCAGGGAAGTTGAGCTTCAGTTTCCTCTCCCCGGCAACGGCGGCAATTATGGTATCACTCCAAGAAACACTCCTAAGTTGCAGCTTGGAGATGCCTGGTAACATATAATCTTCAATATTGTTCTCTGAACTATTGGAATAAATGATGGTTTGGATCAAGCCAGATAACCATTTCAACTATGTTTTTACTCAAGACATGCATGAACACCCTCAGCTTATAAGGCTTTAGACCACTAATGCTCAATAGTTTGTAGATTCAATGAATGGATGGAGAATACTGACCATACCGGTAGATGCATACATAAACATAAATGAATGGCTAGCTACAGGCAGCAAAAGAGAATACTGACTATATTGGCAGATGCATATATGACCACATATGAATGGCTAGCTACAGGCAGTAAAGAAACTTGCAAATCTAATTCATCAACGCAGAGATAAGATGACAGTTATCTGGCATTAGACACAAAAGAAACATGAACAACCTGTTCAAGTGCAAGCTTAGAACAGAAGAGAAAATGGACATTGAACATATAATAGAAAAAGAAGCTTATATTGCTATAATGAAGATAAGAAGCTTGAAGGAACAGAGGAGGAACAATCTCCAGAGTTGAACCCCTATTACATTTTGCTTTCAGATATTTATAGCTCTTTACAATGATGCTGAGCCTTTTGAGGCTTCAGAGGTCTTGATCTATCCCTCTGTCTTTTTAACTGTTTGATTCCCTCAATCAGCAAGCATGGCTCGGAGGCTTTCCTCTTCTGACAGAGGAATAACTGCATTCAGATATTTTGGGTAGTTGTTGCGTTGTCTGGGAGCTCTCTCATGCCAAAGATGTTCCACGATCGTTCCATTTATTCTGGCTGTGTCGTGTTGGGGCTCCACGATTGCTTTGGGTTGATTCGGTTGTGTTGCATTGTCTATGCTCCCTAATCTCTTTCCGGCCTCTGCTATTTGGTGGAGTGGCTCTTTGGGCCTCTATTAGGTAATGGAAAGGGTCTGCGTGCCTTTGTTTTCCCTTTAAACTGCAAATAGTGATTGTTTCTGTTAAAAACAGAGAACATAGCAATGCTGAGAAATCTCGCCCTTCTCTGTCCTTTTCGGACTTCAAAGGTCTTCAAAAATTGTTTAATTATCCCTCAGGTCCGCCCTCGTCGCCATCGTAAGTCACATTTGGCCTGGCTTGCGTATTTCCCGCATATAATGAAATATGCGAAACACTGAAAAATGCATGAAATAATGCTTCGGCGGACTTCAGATGTAATATATTCCACTTCTTGGACCCTTTCGGGTCCAGGACACATCACAATCACTCCCAGCCAATGCTCCCTTTGTATTTTTGTTATATAACGAAAATACAAAAAAAAAACACATGAAAATGGGCTTTTTGGACTTGAAAACATATGTACTTTTCTTCCCGAAACCCATCGGTCTGGGTTCCATCACATCGGCGTTGTCCCTGTTTCCCTTAAAATGGCCTTCTGCGGATTTGAAACTATATCCATTTATCGCATATAATTACATCGGGTCCAGCCCATGGGGTCGCACACATGCCTATGCTTAGGCCTCGCCCCTGGTATATTGCCGATGCGATAAATCGCAATCGCTAATCGCTCAACACCCAGGCCTTTATATAACATAACATATGTTCTCCACCACCGCGACCACTGATGCGACCCACCTTTAGACTGTCCACTCTGCTCAACTGATTGCGATTAGCCGCCTAGATCTAGGCCATTGATTGACCAGATCTAATGGCGGTTTTTTCATTGGTTCTCAAGCATTTTTGCCTCCCGATAGTGTATTTCTACCCTTCCAAGGGCTTTCCTCTTGCACTTATTTCAATCTTTGGATGATCTTAAGCAATATTTGAAGACTTCAAGAGCATATATGGATCCATTGGCATGATTTTAAGAAAATTTGGAGACTTTGGGGAATATTTGGAGCCATTTTTGGGCCATTTTCCAACAAGGTAACAAGGCCCCTTCGCACGACAACAACAAATGGAAAAGGTTGTGGAGGAGTACGAGGACATCTTCACCTCCCCCGCAGGGGTGCCTCTGCACTGTTAGGTTAAGCACTCCATCGATCTTACCCCAGGTGCGTCGTTGTCCAATGGACCAATCTATCGGTGCTTTGTTCTCGAGAATGATGAAATCAAGAGGCAAATTCAGGAGTTGTTGCAGAAAGGTCACATTCGGCCGAGTTCATCACCCTGTGGGAGCCCAATTGTGTTGGTACAAAAGAAGGATGGGGCTTGGAGACTTTGTATTAACTATCGGGTGCTAAACAAGTTCATTGTCCGGAATAGGTACCCTATCCCACGGATTGATAACCTTCTGGACCAACTCAAGGGGGGCGAATATTTCAGCAAGATCGACTTGAAGTCTGGATATCGCCAGGTCCCAATCAAACCCTCTGATGTGTGGAAGACTGCCTTCAAAGCCAAGGAGGGCCTTTTTGAATGGTTGGTTATGCCTTTTGGGTTGACTAATGCTCCTTCAACCTTCATGAGGCTAATGGATGACATCTTGTGGCCATTCACTAACTCATTTGTAGTGGTATACTTGGATGACATCCTGATCTTCAGCCCAATTTGGGAAGAGAACCTCCACCACATCAGACGGGTTCTCCAAACACTACTGCAACACAAGTTGTGTGACAATTTTGAGAAATGCACTTTTGGCATGACCTAGGTTCAGTATCTAGGATACATTATTGATGAATGGGGGGTGCATGTGGATCTAGCCAAGATCTAGGTCATTTAGGATTGGCGAGCCCACACCTCTCTGACAGAGCTCCGCAGCTTTCTGGGTCTTGCCAATTCTACCGCAGGTTCATGTTGGGATTCTCTCATATCAATTGGCCCTTGAGTCAAGCCACCAAGGGAGGAGCGAAAGAAAAATTCTTTTGGTCTGAATCTCAACAGAAGGCATTCGCAGAGTTCAAACATAGCCTCTTCTCTGCCCCACTACTCTCATTACTAAACTTGCAACAGCCATTTTTTATCGAGACAGATGCCTCTAACTATGCTATTGGGGCATCCCTTACTCAATAGGGGCATCCAGTGGCATATCACAATGAGACACTTTCAGACACAGTCTGGAAGTATCCCAGTGATGACAAAGAGATGTATTCCATTGTGCACGCCTGTCGACAATGGAAGCATTACACACACACACCACCGACCCTTGCAGTTCATATAGACCCAAGGGAAGTTGTAGAATGATCGCCATCAGAGGTGGTACACATACCTGCAACAGTTCCATTTGAATATCAAGTATAAGAAGGGCAACACCAATAATGTTGCAGACTGCCTCAACCGACCATCGATCATGGCTTAACCACCATGCTCAACTCTTATGGGCACGAGACTTCTGATTGGCCACTTCTCCACAAAAGTGACCCAGAATTTGGCCACACATTCCAGATGCTCTTAGAGGGTCAGCAAGTTCCATATTTTCACCTCCAGGATGCCTTGTTACACCACTTGGGACATGTTTTTGTTCCTTCAAGCGAGCGTGAGAAGATGATTTGTGAAGCGCACTACAGTCGGGTCGTTGGGCATTTCGAGGTCGAGAAAATAGTGGCAGTATTGCATAAGTATTTCTATTGGTTGAATCTTCAACGGGATGTCGGGAAGTACATTAGATCCTACACTGCCTACGCCATTTCCAAACCGTCCATCAAGAAGCAAGGTCTCTATACTCTGCTGCCTACCCCTAGTCGACCTTGGGAATGCATCTACATGGATTACATGTCGGTCCTTCCTTATAGTAAGCCTGGCAACGACTATGTTTTTGTGGTCATCAATAGATTCTCAAAGATGGCCATTATGGAGACCTGCAAGAAGAATATCACAGCAGAAGACACTGCTAAACTCTTCTTTGAGCGAGTTGGGTACACTTTGGGATCCCACAGTCTATCATCTCAAAAGTTGATAGTAGGTTCCTCAATAAATTTTGGTCCAGTCTTTGGTTGATGCTAGACACCAAGCTCACTAAGTCCACAGCTTTCCATCCCCAAACTGATGGCCAGATAGAGGTCATCAACGGGATGATTGTACACATTTTTCACATGTACAACTCAAAGTATCCACACACAAGGGATGATATCCTCCCCTATGTCTAACACAGCTATAACTAGTCTCTCCACAACTCGAATGGCCACATCCCTTTTTAGGTGGGCTTGGGATTCCATCCACCATGTCCCATTGATGTGGCCATACCAGTTGCAGCTACTTAGGCAGATTCAACTCATGTCCAATCTGAAGCCGATAAGGAAAAAAACTTCATTGAGCTCATCCAACATATCCGCCAATAGGTCCACAATATTCTGGAGAAATCAAATGCCAAGTACAAGCATTGACATGATCAACATCGGGTGCCACACAAATTTCAGGTGGGTGACAAAGTCTGGTTGCACTTGCAGAAGGAACCCCTTACCTGAGCCTATCGGAAACTTAGGCCACTTCGATATGGTCCTCACACCATTACAAAGGTTGTGGGAGACAATTCATTTGAGCTCAGAATTCCCCCATTCCTTGGCCTGTACCTAGTGTTCAATGTGGACCGCCTTCGACCATACTTCCCACCATTGCTTGACACATCAGACATTCCAGAACAACTCACACCTATAGAGTTAAATCCATATTGCATGGAACAAGCCACAATTGATCGAATCATTGATCTGATAATCACCCTATGAGTGACATCAGTTAAAGATTTATTGAATAAAGGTATTACAAACTCATATGCTGGTGTGCGTTCTATGTTATTTAGGCAACGGATCGATCAGATTGCCAATACACAGACATTTAAATGGAAAGACAGCAGAGAAATACAGTAAGAAAATACAAGAACACAAGAAATTAATAAGGAGTTCACCTTGTTCTCCAGGGCTACATCTCCGGTCCAGCTTCCAGTGGTGGCCTTATTCTATTATGTCTTTAAGCAGAGATTTACAATGCAGGAGCTCAATATGAGTCACCTAAAGCAGATTTTCTTGGCAGGGTGGTTCTTGGATTCCCCAAGCCATTGGAGTGCACAAACTCTGTTTGCCTACCAGCTCTGTGACCTTTTGGTCTACAATGGAAAGAGCCCAATGTGGTGCTCAGTCCGGACATATCCTCTTGGGTATGGCTTGAATCTCTCAAGCTATCTGGTGCTCGATGCTACCTTTGGTTAGCTCGGCCCTCTGTCTTCTTCTGCTTTTGCTTCACTGTCTTCTTCTCTGTTTTTTGTCTCTATGTGTTCGGTCCTCCTCTCAGGGTTCTTTGTTACCGACTCTCTCTGTGTTTTCTGTCTTTGTTCATGGCTTTGAAGCCATTCGTTCCCATGCCTGTTTGGTTCCTCTTACGCCTTTGTCGAATCACCTTCTATAGCTACGCTTGGAGTTCCCTGGCTCGGCGTCATCATCAGCTCGTAGGGAGTGGCCACATGTCCTCCTATAACTCATGCCAGCCTACTTCTTCGGTTTGTTTCTTCGGTTAGATCATGGATGTAGTCTTCCTCCACCGTGGCGATCAAAACGGACTTCAAATCCTTCTAAATCGCGGCTCATTCCTTCGTCGATTCCACTTCCCCCATCGGGCGCAATCTTGACCATTAGATCTGGGGCCTCCATATCCGATGCCATATGCACGTTTCACGCTGTTGACTTTCTCGACCTTTAGCGTGCGATCAACGGCGATTTTCTCTCTCCTCCCTTTCCACGCGTTGATTGTTGAGTGGCATCGCTCCGCTTCCATCCAAAACTGCTTACCGTTTGAGGGCGCCCCAATCAATACCATTGGTTTCCATAGCGTGGATCGTGCCTTTGTCCTTTAGCACTTTTTTTTTCCTTTCACCTGCGGTTCTTCAGCTCCCCATGCATCTGAGTGCTCGAGGCTACTCCATTTCGACCCTTTTTGCCCAATGATGCACTAATCGCGCATCAAAAATCACCTCCCTTTCATGATCCGGGCCTCCCAGGGGCTACTTTGACCTCCCACGCAGTCTCCATGGGCCTCGGTCAGCGCGCTTTGACCAAGGTCCTTGTCATTCCACGCTGATTGCCATTGCCACTGGTTCAGGGTGTTTTTGATCGCTGTTTTGGAATTTTAGAAGTTTGTCCTAACCTAATATAGTCATGGTTCCTTTGACAGTTCTTTATGGAACCAATTTGGATCATGGCCTTCCCACTAAAAAATCTTTTGGACCACCAAAATTTGGTTTTCAAGCATCAACTAAGTGAGGGTATTTCTTTCTCACTTGTCCAATCTCAATCCATTTTACACTGCTTGGCTTTGAACCTTTGAGCCCAATCCTGAGGTACTCTACATCTCCCCTACGCATCGTCCTTACCTTCCTATCCAGCACTGTGTCTTCCTGCGACTCATTAAGATATTCAGGTAGCAAGTCATCAATAGAAGGCAATTGACTCTGCTCTTCAGGGTCCTCAATCATTGAAGGTTCAAACAATCTCAAGCAATCTGCATTTACGACTGAGTAGATGTGCATGTAAGCTGGTAGATCAAGGTGAAAAGCATTTTCACCAATCTTCTCAAGTATCCTAAAAGGTCCATACCTGATAGGCTTCATCTTTTTACCTTCACCTTGCATCCTGTCCTTGCTGATATACAGCTAGACTTGGTCACCAACTTGGAAACTATGCCCCATCTGATGCTTATCATGCCTAGCCTTGTACTTGGCTTGGATCTTTTCCAGTTGTTCCTGTACTGCCTGGTGGATCTCTTGGATCTGTTCAATGAACCTAGTTTCCCTGTCCACATCACTGTGTCCATCAACTGTGGTATCTTTACCAAAGACACAATCCAAAAGAGACCTTGGTGCGAAACCAAAATAGGTCTCAAAAGGAGATCTCTGTGTACAAGAATGTTTTGCTCTGTTGTAAGCATGTTGCACATAACACAATTGTTCATCCCAAATTTTAGGATGTTTGCTGAAATAAGCTCTCAGTAACTAGATCACTGTCGTGTTAACTACTTCTGTTTGGCCATATATTTGTGGATGAAAAGTTGTGCTTTTCTTCAATTTGGTGTCCATCAGTTCCCACAGACTCGACCAAAACTTCCCCACAAATCGGGTGTCTCGATCAGATACAATGGAAGTGGGTAATCCAAAATGAACCCATACATGTTCAAAGAACAATTTTGCAGTCTGTTCAACTGTAATCTATTTATTACAAGGTATCAAAATACACATTTTGCTGAACCTATCCACAACAACATATAGATAATCATGACCTTTCCTAGATTTAGGCAGTCCTCCAACAAAATCCATGGAAACACTTTCCCAAGGGTGAGAAGGAACTGGCAATGGAGTGTACAAGCCTAGTTTTCTGTTGTTGGGCTTGCTTTTAGCACACATAGCACACCCTCTTACATATCTAGAAATTGTCTTGTTCATTTTCGGCCAATAACAAAACCTTTGTGGCTGTGCAACTGTTTTACTTACCGCAAAGTGACCTGATATCAAAGAAGTGTGTGCTTCCCTAATTATCTTTACTCTCTCAGTTTGCCGAATGCAGAGTTCCCACAATGATATAAGAGTCATTCCTTCACATGATAGTTCAATTCTTCTACTCTTTTGCCTCGACTCAAAGTTGCATATACAACTCTAAAGTCCATATCCTGAGCATATTGTTCTATGTAACTCGCATGTAGTACAGAATTATGCTTAAGTATGGTAGATGCAAATTTTATAATGGGTCTAGATAACATGTCTACAACCTTGTTATGTATGCCCTTTTTATATCTGATTACTAAGTGAAACTGTTGTAGAAAACCCATCCATATGTAATGTCTTGATTGTTGCAACTTATTTTGGGAGTGTAGATATTAAAGTGGTTGATGATCAGTATGTATTACTATCTCTTTGCCCATTAAGTAATGTTTCCACTTTTTCACACTCTGAACTAATGCATACAATTCTTTATCATATGTAGGATAGTTAACTACTGCAAGATTAAAAGTCTCAGAATGATAACATATGGGCTTACCATGCTGTGTCAACAATACTCCCATGGCATAGTCACTGGCATCAGTTTGGATCTCAAATGGTCTTTGCAAATCTGGCAGTGCTAGTACAGGTGCTATACTAATCTTTTCTTTCAAGGTGTCGAAGGATTTCTGATGTTTGCCTCCCCACTGAAACACCTTATTCAATCCTGTTAAAGCATGTAAGGGAGCTGCAATTGAGGAAAAGTTAGAAATGAACTTCCTCCAATATTGTGTTATTCCTAAGAAGCTTCTCACTTCTGTAGCAGACCTGGGTTTAGGCCAGTTCACAATGACTGCCACTTTAAAGGGATCTATTTTCAATTCACCTCCCCCTACTATATGACCCAAGTAGTTTAGAGATGTTTTGCCAAATTCACATTTTGAGAGTTTAACATAAATTTTTTCTCCTTTCAGAACATCTAATATCTGCTTAACATGCTTTAAATGTTCTTCCCACATTTTACTTAAAATTAGAATGTCATCCAGGTACACAATAACAAAATCATCAAGAAAAGGTCTGAGTACATCATTCATTAATCTCATGAAAGTTGCAGGAGCATTAGTTAAGCCAAAAGGCATAACCAGCCATTCATACAATCCCTGCTTTGTTTTGAAAGTAGTCTTCCATGCATCTTGCTCTGCAACCCTGACCTGTTGGTTTCCACTGTGCAAATCCAGCTTGGTGAAATAAACAGCTTCCTTTAATTGATCTAAAAGATCATCTATGCGAGGAAGGGGATAACAATTTTTTATTGTTATCTTATTCAGTTCTCGGTAATCAATGCACGTTCTCCACGAGCCATCTTTCTTTCTCACCAAAACAATTGGTGACCCACATGGTGATGTGCTAGGCCTGATGAACCCTTTCTCAAGCAACTCCTACACCTGCTTCTTGATTTCAACATTCTCTAAAGTAGACAACCTGTACATTACAATGTTAGGAAATGGAACATCTTGCTGCAAAATAATATCATGTACTATTCCCTTTTTGGGTGGTAGACCTTTAGGTTCTTGAAATAAGACATCATACTCTGAAACAACCTTTTCTATATCAGCTTGTTGTTTAGTATCACAGCCCTCAAATACATTGGTTTTATCATGTTTCTTTTCCTTTACAACCATCAGTAAGAGTTGTTTGCATGAATTTATCATTCTTTTCATCTACCCTGAGTTTATGAGTATAATTATTTTTCAACTTGTGAGCTCTTACAAAGTATTCGATTCCATATTTAACAAGTAGATACTTGTTCTCAGCTCTATAGAAAATAACCTTTCTATCATACAAGTAAGGACTTCCTAAAACAATTCCACATATATCCAAAGGAATTATGTCTAACTAACCTCATCTACAAATGCTGACTAAAAAGAAAACTTGAGTTTGCACTGTCTAGTCACTTGTAGTTGTGATTTATCATTCAACCATCCTAATGGGTATGGTTTCTTGTGAGGTGTAGTTGCTAATCCCAATTTCTTTACAATTGCTTCAGAAATTAGATTTACTTGTGAGCCACTATCAAACAAAGTATCAATCTTTTGATTTTTGGAAACAACTCGAACATGGAAAAGCTCATGTCTTTTTCTCTCATTTTCTTCATCAATAAGAGATTGAGCAGAATTACTAGTAGATACTTCAGAATTCTTACCTTTTAAACCTGTGGCTGCAATAGTTGTTTCATCTCCTAAGTCTGACCCCAAATCTTTCTGAATAGCTGCAACAGTCTTCTTCTTCTTTCCCTCGGACTTCTTAGGTCTCAGCTATGGATGCAGAATCCAACAATGCTCATCATCATACCCATCCTTTTTACAGTGAGTGCATGAAGCTTTGCTTTTTTGTGTCATCTTAGCCCTCCTTGCTTTCCACTTCTGCTTTCTTTTCTCCTTGCTCTTGCTTACAGTAGGTTGGGATGGTCCCCCAACTTCTAGATTTCCATTCTTTCCTCTAGCTTCTAGATGAGTAGCTTGTACATATGCCTCATCTATACTAGTGGGATTAAACATGAGGATGGTATGCCTCATGTAACTGTGTAGACCACCAATGTACTTCAAAAGAGTCTCTGGTGAGTCTAATGAGATACCCAACATCAATGCTCTCTTTCTAAATTCTTGAGTATACCCTTGCACACTTTTCCCTTTCAATTGATGAAGAGTTTGCCAACTCATCATGGCTTGTTGCATGTAGGCCAATGGATAGAACTATTTTTTGATTGCAGCAACAAATTCACTCCAGACAGAGATGGTCTTGTTAGTGCCTAGATTTACGTCAGGCTGAAAAGGTAGGATCCAGGGCCAACATCAAACCACGCTCAGCCTGGTAGCTAGCCCTACCAGGTCAGGAGAGGGCTCTCTCTGGGTCAATCTCAGAAAAATATGATTAGAGGCTTGAGATGACTGAAATATTTTCTAATCTTATGCTAGGTATGAGTGCAAAAGGGTTTTATTTGATAAAATGGAGTTTTTTTGGCTCAGAGGGAAAGGCACATTTTGGGGTGCGGGGATTGAGGCTCAGTTCTGCAGAGATCTTGATGGGGCAAGGTAGGCAATCATTTTGGCACTTAAATTTTAGTGAGATGGAAGGAAAAGATAGGTGAGGTGTTGAAGAGGTCAAGAGCAATCATTAATCCTCCCCAAACAGCTAAAAACATCAAATAACTAAAGCAAACTTCAAGTAGAGCGTTGCACTTTCAATGGATTCTACTTACACTCGCGTTTGTTTAGTTCAGAAGAAATAAGATAGATAATGGCATGCAATCACATAAACAAATTCACAATTACAAAGAGAAGCACTGTACCAAGACAAATTGCCACATGAATCCCAAAGAGTGCTACAAATCCTGGTCTCAATTCCTTAGCCAAAATGAAAATATGAGTATACAATGAAGCTCAAGGCTTTCTCAAGACTCCAACCATGCTAATGACTGAAAAACAACATAATACAGACAAAAATAGCTCATCCTTTCCTCTAGGGGTCGAGCTCACATGTTTAGGAGCTGATCCAACTAATTCTAAACTAAGAACTAGAAACTAGGCAACATAACAGCATGCCTCTAGAAACAAGGGAATTGATTCATTCAGTTTCAAACAACCTTTAAACTGATGAATCTACCTCTACAAGTGAAAATATAACATATTTACATCATAATCTATCAATTTTAATCAAATTACATCATAAATTTTCCATTAGGAAAGTGAAAAAGTCAAACTAGGCGAAAAACAGAGCAAAACTTGGTCAAACTGGCAATTTTTCCTCTATGCGTCGCGCCTGATTCTCTATGCATAACGCCTGTTTGGACCCACTTTTGGAGGCTTTTCTGATGTCCAAATGAGCTCCAGGTGTGCTTGCTGGAAAGGTCTGCTTGTTTACTTTCCAACCCAAATGGAATTTTTCAATTTGGCCTCCATTTGCCCCCCCCCCCCCCCCCCCCCCCCCCAAAAGTCCATTCTCCCAACACTACTTCTTGTGTGTCAAAATAGGGGTAGTGAGGTCATTTTTTGAGTGTTTTTGACCTTTTTTAGGGCTCAAAACCTGCCCAAATTTCTTGGCCATAGGTAGGAAAGTGTAATTTTGCATGAAAAATCCAAAAATGCTGAGTTTTTGTGATTTGGAGGCCTCTAGCAAAAGCGAGCGCCACGTGGCGTGGCGCATAGGGCAAAAAACCCTGTTTTTTGTGCCAAAAATTTGCAAAAATGCAAAAATTGCTCCAAATGTCTTGAAATTTGCACTGAGTCTTCTCTATTAAGTGCTGTGATGGGACAAGGAATCCTCAGCCAAGATTTGAATTCCTTTATCCTCTTTTTGCCTCCTTGATTCTCTCTTCAACTTTGCTTTCAAATTCCTGATTCTCGCTTGGCACACCAAGTTCCGGGACAAGTAATGATATGACAAGTTTCTAAGCATATTCTTCTCATTTATTGCCTTCTCCAGCTTCCTCTCCAAGTGGATATTGACTCTTTCGAGCCATGACTCCCTATCGGCATTGATCTCTTGCTCCAATGAAGTGAACTCCACCCTCCTCCTTCGGGCAGCTTGGCAGTTTTGCCGAATGTTTTGCAACTCCATAACCACCTGCTGATCCTCAAGCTGCTTATTCCTCTACTCCAAGTACTGTATAGTCCATTGGGCTCTATCCAAGTTGGTAGACAAGGCATCAATGTCCGCCTGCTGCTCCTTAATGATCTCTCTAAGATTTGCACTTTGCGGGCCCATATCGGTATCATCACCCTCAATGAGGATGAAATCAGTCTCCCGCTCACCTGATGGTCCTTCCTCCTGTAGTGGCCTCTTGCCTCGGTCCTGAACCTGCTGTGCTGATGAAGGAAGTGAGGCCCCTTCCACCCCGGGTGGAGATAACACTCGCTTTGCTGCTGCAAACAACCGTCTAGTGCCCCTCTGATAGGTGATGAACATCGGCACACTAGCGGTCTCATGGCCTTCATGCTGATAAGAAGGTCCACCTGTCTCATGCCCAGCCTCTGAAGGTCCCTGTGAAGCTCTGAAAAACTCACGAGAGATGAAGTCATCCCAAGTGATGCCCTGTAAACCAAGCTGATGAACGACCACAATTTTGATGAGAGCAAAATGATAAATACTGTTGAACTGCTGCTGAGGGGTCTTGTGCTGCACAAGAGTGGTCATCTTCTCTATGTTTCGGCATATGAAGTAAGGAATATTCATCATCCGTACCCGAGTAAAATGCATCAGCAACCTGATGTGATAAGCATACAAGTAGGAGAACCGGCCCTCACAGGTGAAATATTTCATGACGAGTTTCATTAAAGGAGCATATTCATCCTTGAGGAACTGAAAAGGAAACACTCTCTTGAGCTGTCTCAAAAAATCGGGTTTGATGTATGGTTCATAATGCTGCCGGTCAATTTTCTGTCTCTTGTTCCATGGTTCCCTAATGTTTGGTATGTCGGTTGCCAATGAAATGGTTTTTGGTGTTAATGTGAAAGTGACACCAGCAAGAGTGGCTTGATCACCATGTAAATGCAACACAAATAAGCGGGCCAACTCATGATGAAACTGAATATTAGCAACCTTCTCGCAAAATTCATAACATGACTGATGCTGGAAACAAAAAATGGCAAGAGGGCAGGCCTGTAATTCAGTAAGAGTGGTTGGTTCCTCTCTGATATGTCTGCCACCTCTATGAGGCCTCCTGGGTGCATGTCCCTCCGTGGGTGAGTCACTTTGGGTCTCCTCTTCATAATCATATGAAGGATCAGATGCCATAGCTGCTGGTAAACAAATTGCCTTGGAGAAATAGGTGCTGATGTGTCAAACTGTGTTGGATTGTTTTTGGTGATGTGCTTGACCTCTACCACCAAGGGAAAACAGTGAAATGAGGGACTGTAAGGGGAGGGGAAAATAGTGGGAATTTAGGGACTGTTGGGATAGATTTAGTTATGGAAATATGGGATGTTTTGGGAGTTTTTGTATAGGGTTAGGGTTTGGAATTTTACAATTAGGATTTTGGGAAAGGGAACTTGGGATATGGGATTTAGTGATTTTAGGGGGTAGGGGAACTTAGGGAACAATGAAATCAAGGGAAAAATGGGATAAGGGAGTGATGGAGGGATGATAGACTTGGTAGCAAAATTGTTAATCAAACCCTAAGCAGCAAGTTTTTTGGAATTTCAAATGGTAGGGTTTGATGTTTTTTTTTTAAAACCATTACCATTCACCAACCACCATAATATAAGCACAAACTTGGATGAAACACAATGATGGAGGCTCTACCTACTTGTCACAAGGCAAATCCGTGCGATTATTGGCGATTTGGAGCAAATGCTAGCAGCTTCGGGCTCTCTAGCTGTGTGCGCCGCACATCCAGCCCAATGCTTTGCGCCCTCCGTATGCATCGCGCCCGTGTTGTTTTACCTGCAAAACGAGGCCTAATGCACCGCGCCCGGTGAGTGCGTCGCGCCTCCTGCCCAGTGTGCCGCGCCGGTCGATTTTCACCCAAACTTGTCACTCACCCACCAAAATCATTTTGTCCTTGCTTCTCTTTGCTCTTGGAGTACAAATGAACTTCAAACACTTGGAGGAATGATTTATACATGGAGCTTTTAAATTTATTTTTCCAAAACCCACTTTCATAATGTTTTGCAAATGACTTTATCTTCAAACTCTATGTTTTGCACTTTTTCACTTCATTTGAGTTTTGTGATGAACTAAATGACCTGAGCTTTGCTTGTTTTGCAAGTGATGGAGCTCCGGGGGCTAAGGAAAGAAACCAGGGTGCAGATGAAGGAATTTGCAATAAGGAAAACACAATTTACACGATTTGTGTACAATAAAAGCTAAATACTCTGTTTTTTCCTCAAAAAAACACATTTTCAAACACTTGGCGATGAAATTTATTAATTTTGAAACCTCGTCATGGCCTACTGGTAATTATTGGACACTTTAAAACAATTTTTGACGAAACCCTAATGAAACCCTAGACCTAATTGACCATGAAACCCTAAAGACAACCTTTGCAATTTTCAAGATAAAAAGAAGATCGTTTATGCTTTTTAATGAGCAAATATGATCCAGCAGGTAGATAACATGAGGGAAACTGGAGGAACGCCACTACCGTCAGATGATCTATGTGCCTAATGGAATTCAAATGACTGGGCAGGACACCTAATATGAAATGCAACAAGAGAATTTGATCTCTGATGGAGGGATGAAAATACCAACTCTAACAAGTCTTACCATGTCTTTTCATATCAGCTTGGGTTCTACCCTCCCACCAAACCAAGGCAATGCCTCCTAGGCATAGGCTTGCCAGCTGAATATTACTCTTGTCTGAGTCTATGTTCTGTACTCTGCAATACACATCAATTTGTCTAATCCAATTGTCCAACTTTTCAGCATTTAGCTCTCCATCATATATAAGCAAATCAAATTTAACATCTAGATTAATCAAAGATGCTTTCTTATTATGCACAGGGCTATTAGGAGGTGTGAGAAAGCTTTCCTCTTTCCCCTTTCCTTTGGAGTGGTCATGGAAATGAGACTCATCTTCTTGTTTATCTTGTTTAGAACCTGAGGAGTCTTCAACCTTATGCTTTCTAAAGTCCCTATACATTTCTTCTACCATAGATTTTATAGCTAGGAAAATTTCTATGAATTGAGGTCTGGCCGCACAGAACCTTCCTCTGACATTGTCTTCCGAGGATAGACTCTCCCAATTTTAGGATTAGTTTCCGCCAACTCTCCTTCTCCTAATTTGAGCTTTGATCTAGTGAGCATTCACAGCTAAACCAACACAAGCTTGTCTAACCTTACAGCCTAAAGCTCTTATACCACTTGATCTGATAATCACCCTATGAGTGACATCAGTTAAAGATTTATTAAATAAAGGTATTACAGACTCATATGCTGGTGTGTGTTTTGTGTTATTTAAACAACGGATCGATCAGATTGCCAATACACAGACATTTAAATGGAAAGACAGCAGAGAAATACAATAAGCAAATACAAGAACACAAGAAATTAATAAGGAGTTCACCCTGTTCTCTAGGGCTACATCTCTAGTCCAGCTTTCAGTGGTGGCCTTATTTTATTATGTCTTTAAGTAGAGATTTACAATGTAGGAGCTTAATATGAGTCATCTGAAGCAGATTTGCTTGGCAGGGTGGTTCTTGGATTCTCCAAGCCACTGGAGTGCATAGACTTTGTTTTCCTACCAGCTCTGTGACCTTCTGGTCTATAATGGAAAGAGCCCAATGTGGTGCTCAGTCCGAACAAATCCTCTCAAGGATGGCTTGAATCTCTCAAGCTCTCTGGTGCTCGATGTTTCCTTTGGTCAACTCGGCCCTCTGTCTTCTTCTGCTTTTGCTTCACTGTCTTCTTCTCTGTTTTCTGTCTCTCTGTGTTCAGTCCTCCTCTCGGGGTTCTCTGTGACTGACTCTCTCTATGTTTTCTATCTCTGTTCATGGCTTTGAAGCCATTCATTCCCATGCATGTTTGGTTTCTCTTCCGTCTCCGTCGAATCATCTTTTGCAGCTGCGCTTAGAGTTCCCTGGCTCGGCGTCATCATCAACTCGTAGGGAGTGGCCACATGTCCTCCTGTAACTCGCACCAGCCTGCTTTGTCGGTTCGTTTATTTGGTTAGATCGTGGATGAAGTCTTCCTCCACCGTGGTAGTCAAAACGGACTTCAAATCCTTCTAAATTGTGGCTCATTCCTTCATTGATTCTGCTTCCCCCATCGGGTGCAATCTCGGCCGTTAGATCTAGGGCCTCCAGATCTGACGCCATATGCACGTTTCGCGCGGTTGACTTGCTCGACCTTTAGCACGCAATCAATGGCGGTTTTCTCTCTCCTTCGTTTGCCACGCATCGATCGTTGAGTGGGATCGCTCTGCTTCCATCCAAAACTGCTTACCGTTTGAGAGTGCTCTGATCAATACCGTCAGTTTCCAGAGCGCAGGTCCTGCCTTTGTCCTTTAGCGCTTTTTTTTTCCTTTCGCCCGCAGTTCTCTGGCTCCCCACGCGTCCGAGTGCTCGAGGCTACTCCATTTCGGCCCTTTTCGCCCAGCGATGGCGCTAATCGCGCATCAAAAATCACCTCCTTTTCCTAATCTGGGCCTCCTAGGGGCTACTTTGACCTCCTGCGCAGTCTCCATGGGCCTCGGTCAACGCACTTTGACCAAGGTCCTCATTGTTCCATGCTGGCTACTATTACCACTGGTTCAGGGTGTTTTTAATTGTTTTTTTGGAATTTTAGAAGTTTGTCCCAACCTGATACTGTCATGGTTCCTTTGACAGTTCTTTATGGATCCAATTCGGATCAATCATGGACACACAAGTCAAGAAAAACCAACAGAAAAGGATCCAACTATATCAAGTTGTCAAAGCAGGCAATCTCCTTCACCCGGGCAAGTGGCTCACCAGGGATCAAGTTCAGCAAAAGTTTCCTCATCTCATGGAGGAACTCAACGCAATGGGGACCATTTCTTCCTAAGGGGGAAGTAATGATCCAGGTGGATATTGGTGGCCACCTACCTATTCCACTTGGACCCCCACCATTGTTTCTTTTAGTTTTTCAGTTTCCTTATTTGTAGCACAATTTACTATTTTTGGCAGTTTTTCGGGTCGTGAACTTCCGGAGCCATTTTGAGGCCCTAAACGATGTTTTTTGGGAAAAACAAGACCATCATGTGGCATTGACCAAACTTATTCATTTAAGAGTTTTAGTCCTCTGATAGATATTTCCAACGAGGTATTGTGTGCATCAAACGGAGATCATATGCTAAAGTTATGACCCCAGGAAGTTGATGTACCAATTTACCCAAACGGGACCCATAGTTCTGGCGCTTCATCTCTTAGGCTTAGGTTTTTGGATATTTAGGGTTTTCCATTGTTTCCAATAATAAGTAGGCATTTGAGCCTCATTGTAACACAATTTAGAGGCATGTAGCCACCACATCTCTTCTCAGAGATAAGCTACCATCACCTGAGCTAGTCTTATTTCCATTTTATTTGTAAGCATATTTCAGTATTTAATATTAATGAGATGAAGTGTTATTTCTACTGCATCTTTGTATTTATGGTTATATCTGTAATTTGGTGCATTCCTATTTAAATCTGGATCAGTGGTATCAGAGTGGTCTTCTCTTTCTCTATTTTTCTTTGCATGTCCCCAATGAGGTCGAGATATAAGGGGTTAGTGCTCGATCTCTTTGAACCTTTGCAAGATCAGCCTCGCAAACCCCAACGACCACCCATGGTGGAAGAAAAGAAAGACGAGGGGGCAAGAGATCCTATCAAAATATTGTCGAGGAGGCCCTCAAGAAACAAAGGAACGCGATGATGGAAAACTTTGCCCAGATCCTTCAACAGTTACCCACCGGAGGTGCATCCACATCCAACAGACACTCTGGAGGCTCCACTCCTTTTAAGGTAAAAGTAAACTTTGACATTCCCATATTTTAGGACCAAATAGATGCAGACGCGGTAGATAAATGGTTAAATCTGCTAGAAGGATATTTTTTTGTTCATGATTTTTCCAGCCAAGAAAATATCACTTTTGTTCTTTTCAAAGTTGCTCCCCACGTCAAGGATTAGTGGGAAATAAACTGTGAGCAGAAGGATGAAAGTACGACCTCACTGTTTTCAGCCACACCTACTTGGAATTCGTTCCAGGATTCCATCAAGGAGCAGTGCTACCCTGTCGGGAGCTATGAGGATAAATACATTAATTGGACAACGCTGCAGCAAGGAAGGGACCAAGATGTTTCAGAGTTTACCAATGTTTTTCTTACCCTTCCGACGAAGTTGGGTATCAAGGATTTTGAGAAAAAATTGGTACTCAAGTATCGCGACTGCCTACATAGGTACATCCAGGATGAGATGCAGTTACTGGACATCTCCTTGCTCAGCACGATGTACCAATACACCATCAAGATCGAGTAGAAGTTTAAACAAAAGAAGTGAGACTTTGGATCTGCAAATCTAAAGCAAGGGAAAGGTGCCCCCAAACCATAGAACAAAGGACAAATCCAAGGCGGGGTGGCCCAGGACAACCCCCAAAATCTGCAAGCAAATAAAAACACCGCGAAGCCGAAGAAGGACACGGGAAAGTGTTGTGAGTTTCATAATATCTCCATTCACAACATAAGTGAGTTTTGGCCCAATCAGTCAGTGGTGGTTGAGATGAAGGCTTCGAAATCAGATGCATGTTCTGACTCTGAGTCAAAACTTGACAAGGGGAATGACAAAGGGAAGCAGATTATCGATGCGGAGCCCAACGCCATTGTTGCCACCACGAAAATCCAGAAGGAGGAACTCGAAGATCCAGAGGAGGAGGAGAGCCTCTTCCACTCCCAGATGTGGGAAAAGGGTTCCCCGCTATAGTTCATTGTCGACAGTGAGAGCCAAAAGAACCTCATTTCGGCAGAGTTCATGAAGCGATTGGGCTTACCAACCATAGCACTCCCACAATTGTACACCATTGGGTGGCTTCACCAAGGACGGGATCTTCGCGTAAGCCATCAGTGTCGCCTTCCTTACACTGTCAGGTATTATGTGACATTGCTCCCCTTGATGTTTGTGATGTATTATTAGTCCAATCATACTTGTGGAAGCGACATGCTATGTATGAGTCAAGGCCTCGCGTTGTTATTGTTACTTTGGGAAATAAGTTGTACAGGATAATGGAGGTAGCACCGCCTACTGCCATCTCTTTAGTTATTGCAAAACAATGCAGTAAGCTCATTTCCAAAACTAGGAAATTTGTTTTCATGATGATACGCCATCAAGGAAAGAAGAAGACAGTGGCCACGACCTCTAGACAGGGACCCTTTGCACGACAACAACAGATGGACAAGGTCTTGGAGGAGTATGAAGACATCTTCACCTCCCCCGTAGGGGTGCCTCTGCACTATCAGGTCAAGCACTCCATCGATCTGACCCCAGGGGCGTCGTTGCCCAATGGACTAATCTATCAGTGCTCCGCTCTAGAGAACAACAAAATCAAGAGGCAGATTCAGGAGCTACTGCAAAAAGGTCACATTTGGCCGAGTTCATCGCCCTATGGGAGCCCAATCGTGTTGGTACGGAAGAAGGATGGGATTTGGTGAATTTGTATTAACTATTGGGCACTGAACAAGATCATTGTACGGAATAGGTACCCGATACCACGGATTAATGACCTTCTGGACCAACTCAAGGTGGGAAAAATATTTCAGCAAGATCGACTTGAAGTCCAGATATTATTAGGTACCAATCGATCCCTCCAATGTGTGGAAGACTGCCTTGAAAACCAAGGAGGGCCTTTTAGAATGGTTGGTTATGCCTTTCGGGGTGACTAATTCTCATGCAATCTTCATGAGGTTGATGGATGACATCTTGCGGCCATTCACCAACTCATTTGTAGTGGTATACTTGGATGACATCCTGATCTTCAACTAGAGTTGGGAAGAGCACCTCCACCACATCTGACAAGTTATCCAAACACTATGGCAACACAAGCTTTGTGATAATTTGGAGAAATGCACTTTTGGCATGACCCAGGTTCAGTATTTGGGATACATTATTGATGAATGGGGGGTGCATGTGGATCCAGCCAATATCCAAGTCATTCGGGATTGGCCAGCCCACACCTGTTTGACAGAGCTCTGCAACTTTTTGGGTCTTACCAATTTATACCGCAGGTTCGTGTTGGGATTCTATCATATCATTTGGCCCTTGAGTCAAGCCACCAAGGGAGGATAAAAAGAATAATTTTTTTGGTCTGAATCTCAACAGAAGGCATTGGCAGAGTTGAAACATCGCCTCTGCTCTACATCAGTGCTCACATTATAGGACTTGCAACAATCATTTTAGATCGAGACAGATGCCTCTGACTATTCTATTTGGGTAGTCCTTACTCAATAGGGGCATCCAGTGGCATATCACAGTGAGACACTTTCAGACATAGTCTGAAAGTATCCCACTTATGACAAAGAGATGTATTCCATTGTGCACGTGTGCCGACAATGGAAGCATTACATCTTGGGGAAGGAAACTATCATCCACACACACCACCAACCCCTGTTGTTCATACAGACCCAAGGGAAGTTGCAGAATGATCGCCATCAGAAGTGGTCCACATACCTACAACAGTTCGATTTGAATATCAAGTATAAGAATGGCAACACCAATAATGTTACAGACTGCCTCAGCCAACCACCGATCATGGCATTAACCACCATGCTCAAGTCTTATGGGCATGAGACTTCTGATTGGCCACTTCTCTACAAAAGCAACCCAAAATTTGGCCACACATACCAGATGCTCTTGAAGGCTCAACAAGTTCAAGATTTTCACCTCCAGGATGCTCTGTTATGCCACTTGGGACATGTTTGTGTTCCTTCAAGCGAGCATGAGAAGATGATTTGCGAAGCGCACTACAGTCAGGTCATTGGGCATTTTTGGGTCGAGAAAATGGTGGCAGTATAGCAGAAGTATTTCTATTAGTTGAATCTTCGGCAGGATGTCATGAAGTACGTCAGATCCTACACTACCTGCGCCATTTCCAAACTGACTGTCAAGAAGCAAGGCCTCTATACTTTGTTACCTACCCCTAGTCGACCTTGGGAATCCATCTCCATGGATTACATGTCGGGCTTTCCTTCTACTAAGCATGGCAACAACTGTGTTTTTGTGGTCGTCGACAGATTCTCGAAGATGGCCATTATGGCGACCTGCAAGAAGAATATCACAACAGAAGCCACTGCTAAACTCTTCTTTGAGCGAGTTGGGTACACTTTGGGATCCCACAGTCTATCATCTTATATCTGGATAGCAGGTGCCTCTGTACATTTCTATCCAATCTCTGGTCGATGTTGGACACCAAGCTCACTAAGTCCACAACTTTACATCCCCAAACTGATGGCCATACAGAGGTTGTCAACAAGATGATCATACACATTCTACGCATGTACAACTCAAAGCATCCACGCACATGGGATGAGAGCCTCCCCTGTGTCCAACATAACTATAATCGGTCTCTCCACAGCTTGACATGTCACAACCCTTGTTGTGGAGGTAAATCCCCTCTGCGGACAGAGGTGATCCCTACTAGTCCAAACAAGGTCTAGCAACAATCAAACAACGCTAACACGCAGGTTCCTAATTACAAATAAAAGACCAATGATGAAGGCCTACCTGGATTCCAACATTAATACTTGTACAAGAGTTGATGCCCCCATCCCTTTGCCCCGGTTGGTCACAATCCTCACGATCCACACGTACGGACACCTACACATGCAAAGAACGATACAAACACAAGCATAAAATCCAGTAGATGTAACTATATATCAGTCAGAAAGGATATAACTCAAATACCATCATAAAGACAATAAGAGTGGAACCATAATGATAGTCGTCTATTATTAATAAAAAAAGAAGAATACAACCATAGTTCTGACGTCAAATCTTTCTCAAGAGGGTCTAGCCAGCAAGTCTCTCAAGCATTCACCCTTGAAGGTAGATCTCCCAAGACAAAAGCTCTCTCTCACACAAGTTTACACAAGAAAGAAACACTTCACAACCTTCCTTAAGCTCTCTAGCAATCCCACACTTGTCACACTAGCTACCTATCAAGCTCACACACTAGCAGCAACACTCCAAGCACTATGAATTCCAAAACTAGCAGCTCATGGCAATGGTGGAGGCTTAAATAGGAGGAGTCTCCATGAATGGTGGGAGGATGAGCTTATCTCCAAGGAAGGTGACTCAAATGATGAAACAGACATGCCAGAGAAGGGAGGGCGACATTTACAAGGCCAACAACCAGGTCTGGAGTCATCTGGAAGGTCGGCTGTTAGAACAAACTCGCCCAGACTGGATCATCGCGGGTGCATAACTGCACTGGAGCGCTGACATCGCTGCTGAATAACAAATAAAGTCATATCAGCGCGATCAGATATAAATAACAGACGCGTTGTCTCATGAAATTCGACCAGTGTGGGAATCACGTGTACTTCCGCGCAGGCAGCGCATTCGGTCTGTTTTGGAGCGCTCATCAGCGCGTTTATTTTTACAACAGTCGCGATGATAACAAAACTTTGGAAAAGCGGGTCATTTGGCAACATTAGAGAGCATGAGCATGGATGATTTGGACTCATGACACAGTAGGAAGACTGGTAGGAAGACAGTGACAAATTACTGTGTAACAACCCTTTTCAAGTGGGCTTGGGATTCCAGCCACTATGCCCCAATGATGTGGCCATACCAGTTGCAGCTACTCAGGCAGATTCGACTCATGTCCAGTCCAAAGCCGTTAAGGCAAAAAAATTCATTGAGCACATCCAACATATATGTCAGCAGGTCCACAAAATTCTAGAGAAATCAATTGCCAAGTACAAGCAGCCACATGATTAACATCTGGTGCCACACAAGTTTCAGGTGGGCAGCAAAGTCTGGTTGCATTTGCAGAAGGAACCCCTTACCGGAGCCTATCGAAAACTCAGACCACTCTGATATGGTCCTTACACCATTACCAAGGCTATGCGATACAATGCATTTGAGCTCAGCATTCCCCCATTCATTTTCCTACACCCAGTGTTCAATGTGGACCTCCTTCAACCGTACTTCCCACCATTACTCGACACATCAGACATTCCAAAATAGCTCACACCTATAGAGTTAAATCTAGATTGCATGGAACAAGCCAAAACTAATCGGATCATGGACATGTAGATCAAGAACACCTGACAGCAAAGGATCCAACTATATCGAGTTGTCAAAGCAGGCCAACTCCTTCACTAGGGAAAGTGGCTCACCAAGGACCAAGTTCAGCAGAAATTTCCTCGTCTCATGGAGGAACTCAACGCAATGGGGAACATTGCTTCCTAAGGGGGAGTATTGATCCAGATGCATATTGGTGTCCACGTGCTTATTCCACTTGGACCTTGACCATTGTTTCTTTCAATATTTCAGTTTCCTTATTTTTAGCACAATTTACTATTTTTGGCAGTTTTTCGGGTCGTGAACTTCCGGAGCTATTTTGAGGTCATAAATGATGTTTTTGGGGAAAATTGGGACCAATGCTAGATTTTAAGTGGTGTCGATCATTTCAGTCTTGTAGTTCTTAGATAGATCTTTCTAATGAGGTATTGTGTGCATCAAACAAAGATCGTATGCCAAAGTTACGACCCCAGGAAGTTGATGTACCAATTTACCCAAACGGGGCCCATATTTTTGGCGCTTCATCTCCTAGGGTTAGGTTTTTGGATGTTTAGGGTTTTCCATTATTTCTCAATAATAAATAGGCCTTTGAGCCTCATTGTAACACAGTTCAGAGGGATGTAGCCACCACAACTCTTCTCAAACAGAAGCTACCATCGCCCAAGCTAGCCTTATTTCCATTTTGTTTGTAAGCATATTTCAGTAGTTGATATTAATGAAATGAAGTGTTATTTCTACTTCATCTTTGTATTTATGGTTATATCTGTAATTTGTTGTGTTCTTGTTTAAATTTGTATCAATGGTATCAGAGAGGTCTGTTCTTTCTCTGTTTTTCTTTGCATGTCCCCAACGAGGTCGGGATATAAGGGGTTAAGGCTTGATCTAGTTGAACCTTTGCAAGATCAGCCTCACAAACCCCAACGGTCGCCAATGGGGGAAGAAAAGAAAGACGAGGGAGCAGGAGATCCTATCAAAATATTGCTCGAGGAGGCCATCGAGAAACAAATGAACGCGATGATGGATAACTTTTCCCAAATCCTTCAACAGTAGCCCACCAACGGCGCATCCACATCCAGCAGCTAACTCTAGAGGCTCCACTCCTTTTAAGGTAACAATAACAGTGCGAGGCCTTGACTCATACACAACATGGTGCTTCCACAAGTATGGTTGGCTTAATAATACATCACAAACATCAAGGGGAGCAACATCACATAATACCTCATCCGTGAAGGGCTTGATGTTTTATAGAAGACGACACTACTGACTCATTATGTGCATTTAGGATCCACAGGGGCCCTCCATACGACAACAACAGATGGAAAAGACCGTAAGGAGCATGAGGACATCTTCACCACCCTCGCATGGGGTCTTCTGCACTGTTAGGTCAAGCACTCCATCAATCCGACCCCAGGTGTGTCATTACCCAATGGACCAATCTATCGGTGCTCCATTCTCTAGAATGGCAAAATCAAGAGGCAGATTCAGGAGCTGCTGCAGAAAGGTCACATTCGACTGATTTCATCACCCTGTGGGAGCTCGATCATGTTGGTATAGAAGATGGATGGGACTTGGAGACTTTGTATTGACTATAGGGCGCTAAACAAGTTCACTGTCCAGAATAGGTACCCGATCCCACAGATTGATGACCTTCTGGACCAACTCAAGGGGGGGGGGATATTTCAGCAAGATCGACTTGGAGTTTGGATACTGCCAGGTCTTAATTAAACCCTCCGATGTGTGGAGGACTTCCTTCAAAGCCAAGGAGGTCCTTTTCGAATGGTTGGTTATGCCTTTTGGGTTGAGTAATGCTCCTACAACCTTCATGAGGTTGATGGATGCCATCTTGCAGCCATTCACCAACTCATTTATAGTGGTATCCTCTTATGACATCCTGATATTCAGCGAAAGTTGGGAAGAGCACCTCCACCACATCCGAGAGGTTATCCAAACACTACGGCAACACAAGTTGTGTGCCAATTTGGAGAAATGCACTTTTGGCATTGTTGTGGAGGTAAATCCCCTCTGCGGACAGAGGCGATCCCTACTAGTCCAAACAAGGTCTAGCAACAATCAAACAATGCTAACACGCAGGTTCCTAATTATAAATAAAATACCAATGATGAAGACCTACCTGGATTCCAACGCTAATACTTGTAGAAGAGTTGATGCCCCCGTCCCTTTGCCCCGGCCGGTCACAATCCTCACGATCCACGCGTACGGACACCTACACATGCAAAGAACGATACAAACACAAGCATAAAATCCAGTAGATGTAACTATATATCAGTCAGAAAGGATATAACTCAAATACCATCATAAAGACAATAAGAGTGGAACCATAATGATAGTCGTCTATTATTAATAAACAAAGAAGAATACAACCATAGTTATGACGTCAAATCCTTCTCAAGAGGGTCTAGCTAGCAAGTCTCTCAAGCATTCACCCTTGAAGGTAGATCTCCCAAGACAAAAGCTCTCTCTCACACAAGTTTACACAAGAAAGAAACACTTCACAACCTTCCTTAAGCTCTCTAGCCATCCCACACTTGTCACACCAACTACCTATCAAGCTCACACACTAGCGGCAACACTCCAAGCACTATGAATTCCAAAACTAGCAGCTCATGGCAATGGTGGAGGCTTAAATAGGAGAAGGAGTCTCCATGAATGGTGGGAGGATGAGCTTATCTCCAAGGAAGGTGGCTCAAATGATGAAACAGACAGCCAGAGAAGGGAGGGCGACATTTACAAGGCCAACAACCAGGTCTGGAGTCATCTAGAAGGCCGGCTGTTAGAAAAAACTCGCCCAGACTGGATCATCGCGGGTGCATAACTGCACTGGAGCGCTGACATCGCTACTGAATAACAAAGAAAGTCATATCAGCGCGATCAGATATAAATAACAGATGCACTGTCTCATGAAATTCGACCAGCGCAGGAATCACGTGTACTTTCGCGCTGGTAGTGCATTCGGTCTGTTTTGGAGCACTCATCAGCGCGTTTATTTTTACAACAGTCGCGATGATAGCAAAACTTTGGCAAAGTGGGTCATTTGGCAACATTAGAGAGCATGAGCATGGATGATTTGGACTCATGACACAGTAGGAAGACTGGTAGGAAGACAGTGACAAATTACTGTGTAACAGTTTAACGTATGAAACTTTATGGACAGGGCCCTAATGAATTTTTTTGATCATGCAGGGTAAAATGGTGTTCGTTTGGCAGGAGCGAGCTCATGATAACGAGGACATAGCGGCATTCGCCGATGCTGGGTGCCGAAATGCATTGCGGGCGTGCGGGTTGTTTAAATTCTTCTTAACTCCGCGCCTGCGAGCACAGCCTAACCTTCTTGAATTCTTGATCAGAGCCTAGAATCCCACTGATGGGAAGTTTGTGATCCAAGTTCGAGACATCAAGTTTGACTACACATATATCTATTTTTTGACCGGGTTATCACGTCAAGGTGAGATGCCTATTCTAGAGGGACAGCGACCCGGTGATGATACTCTAGACATGCTGATGGCCCAGGTGTGCCCATGGGCACGCAAGACGCGGAGCAGGAAGGTATCAATTCCTACGGTGGAGGACATCATCCTTCGAACTATACTCTTCATGGTGACTTGGGCAGCGGGCTCCTTGGCCAATCATGAGGCCTCGAAGGCCCATCTTCGATTGGCTCTTGAATGCTTGAATCCTACCATATTCAACTGGGCAGCGGCAGTAACGACAAATATGAAGAGACATCTGACCAACTGCCATCGTGGTGAGTCGAAGCAGTTTGGCTACGGGTCGATTTTACTCCCGCTCATGCTAGAGTAGGTACCGGCATTGCAGCTGCAGGATATGGTCGTGGACCCACCTAGAGGCCCTCGAGAGATGAGGGCCACACGATGGGGCCATGTCATGCCACGAGGAGGTGGCGGTCGACCAGTGGCATGGGGAGTATACTTCCGAGAGTGGTTGGAGAGGCAGACTATTTTGTGGAGGACTGGCCGTATGCTGGCCTAGACTTCCGTGGAGATCCAGATATGCCGCTGCCTGCTGGAGAGTAGTGGGATGACGGTGGTAAGACACTTGATCTCATTTTTTGATTTTTATTTATTTATTTTTGTGATGTTTTTTATTTTTCATGTACATGTCTTAACGATGAATGCTATGGGATGCAGATGTAGGACCGACGAGACCCCTTGGCCTGGCCCCAGAGGCGCGGAGGGACGCACAGGGCATTGGAGCTCTGGCCCTGGCTCCTCCGGGAGACAATACGATGGAGACCGTGATACGGAACCTCGAGGGCTTGCTGTCAGGGATTCCAGATTACCAGGGGATAGAGGAGGTCCCCATAGCATCTCAGATCCATACAGTGGGAGTAGAACCTAGGATGCATCGCCTTTTGAGGTGGGTGGAATGGGCGGCTGCGGATTATAGGGAGCAAAACCCACCACAGTAGATATCTAGGTCTTTATTTCCTACTGGTGGTTTTTTTTTAGAGACATGTGTCTCAGATGTACAGAGAACACAGGCCCTATCTAGACATGTACACCTATTTTTGAGTGCCTTGGTGCGCCACACGATATATATATACATATTCCTATGGTTTATTATTGTGCTTTTATGTGCTTGCTTGTATGATGTTTTGATTATAAATTACGCAAATGTCTATCTAATACATGATTAGCCAATGCATCAGATAATGTGTTTAATCGTCGTGGAATATGCTGATATGTGATAAAATAAAAATTCCTTTCCAACAATTTAACACGTAAATACAACTTTAAAATGTGATGGTCTCTGATGGAATAATGCCCATTGAGCTGATGGACGACAAGTTGAGAGTCCAGGTTAACAACCAATGTACGAATATTGAGATTAATTGCCTCGGCTAATAATTCAATCACAGCACTATATTCAGCGACATTGTTTGTAGTACAACCTAAACACACACCTTGAAGATCTATCAACTCACCGTGAGGATCGTAGATCACCCACACCGCAAAGGACAAATTGCGAGTGTTGCGGCAGGCACCATCAGCAAAACCAACATAAGGTGCATCCAACATCTGCACAAGAAGCAAAAGACACAATAAGGGGTAATCACGCCTTCACACCAAGCCAAAACATGAAAACACACACACACAACACACTTGCTAAAACACACGCATGTACAAATCGAAGTGCATGGAATCATGCATAGTACTTTTTCAAGTACAGCCCATTGCGGGGCTTATCGAGAGGATTACCTTCATAGTCAACTAGCTCATATGCACCCTTCTGCAAAAATTTCTTTACAATATAAGGGCCTAGCCACATGGGCTCGAGTTTGCCTGCCCCCAGCTTGTCATTTGCTTGGTCGTATAGCAGGACTAGATCTCCCTCAACAAAGGAACAAGGATGGATGGTATGGTCGAAGTGAGTTTTAACTCTCTTCTTTTGTGCTTCGATAGCTAGAGAGGCTAGGCGACAGGTCTCGTCCAGTCGTTCTAAGTAAAGAAGCCGTTCCTCTACCGGAGTAGTGTTGGGAAGCAACTCGATGGCTATTTTTAACAAAGGGATTTCGCATTCTATAGGAAGGGTAGCCTCCAGTCCGTAAACTAGTTGAAATGGGGTGAAACCGGTGGCATCCTTCACAGAGGTTTGGTAGGCCCACAAGGCGGGAAACAACATCAGATGCTAATTAGACTTATGCATGTCAACCATACGTTGAAGTATCGTAACCAAAAGCTTGTTAACGGCTTCAACCTGGCCATTGGACTGAGGATAGTATGGGGTCGAACTATCATGTCGTAAGCCTAGTTGGGTTATCAGTTCGGTCATCATGTGATTACGGAAATGCTTCCCGTGATCCATGACGATGGCCTGCGGAACTCCGAACCACGTAATAACATGGTTGAACAAAAACTGCGCCGCTGTGTGACCGCCTTCAGTTAATGTGGGCATCGCCTCGGCCCATTTTGTAAAGTAATTGACGGCAACGATAATAAACCCATGCCCCCCGGCCGAGCAAGGCTTACAGGTCGTATAATCAATGCCCCATTTTGCAAAAGGGCCAACGGTGACAACAGGGTGCAGCGAAGCTGGTTGCGCACGCATCTTCCGCTGGTATATCTGGCACACATGACACGAACGGACAGCAAGAATGCAATCCTTAAAAATGGAGGGCCAGAAATAACCAGCGTGAAGGATTTTTTGAGCTGTGGCATATCCAGACATGTGACCACCACAGGCACCAGAGTGGCAGTCATTCAAGACTCTCTCAGCGTCTTCGAGAGTTAGACATCGGCGGAGGACGGAATCAACGCCGAGACGGTACAGGGTGTCCCCGATAACACTGTAGGATTGAGACTGATGACGGATCCGTCGCCGAGCATCCTTGGATACAGCGGGATGGAAAGAGGACGTCTACAAATAAACAATAATATCCCCGTACCAAGGATCGAGGGTGCTGATCAGAAAAAGAGTTTCGTCCGGGATATGATCCTCTGAGTGAGAGGGTGCAGAAGGAGATGGCAAAGAGCAAAGTAACTCAGCAAAGACCAGGGACTTCTTAGACTTGGCAGCAGTGAATTCCAAGTCAAACTCTTGGAGGATAACGATCCACTTTGAGTATTTTCCCCCCAGCAACTGACGTGACAAAATGTACGTCATCGGATTGCAATCAGAAATCACGGTCGTGGTGCGCAACAAGATGTAATGCCGAAAACGTTGTACGGAACAAACAGCGGCCAATTCCAACTTCTCGACGTAAGCGTATCGAGTTTCCGTGTCTAAGAGGTTGCGGCTGAGGTAATATATGACGTGCTCAGTGTCATCATCATCATCTTGCACGAGAACCATGCCGATAGTGGTATCGGCGGCGGCTAGATACAGAGTATAATCGCGATGGTAATTTGGAGGTCGCAATAATGGAGCAGAAACAAGGAGACCCTTGAGATGCTCGAAAGACTCTTGAGTGATGGCATCCCAATGAAAGGGAGTATCTCGCTTCAATAACCGTGTAAAATCTTTAGCCACCTCAGCATAGTTCGGAACGAATCGTCTTAGGAAATTTGCTTTGCCCTGCAAGCTCTGCAACTGCTGCAAAGAAGCAGGGGGAGGAAGATTCAGAATAGCTTCGACTTTGAGGGGATCCAGACGGATGCCCTCTTGGGAGATGATAAACCCGAGTAGTCGGCCTGATTCAATGCAGAAGACACATTTATGAGGATTGAGCCTGATACGGTAGTGTCGACAGCGGAGAAAGATTTCACGAAGATGGGGAGGGTGGTCCTGACGTTTGACTGAATGAGCTGGAAGATCATCCAGATACGGTTGTACAATGTGATGGATGTCATGAAAAGCATAGGACATTACACGTTGGAAGGTAGCACCGGCATTATTCAAACCAAAAGGGAGCTTCTTGTAAGCAAAAGTGCCCCAAGGACAGATAAAAGCAGTCTTATGGTGATCAGCGGGCGCAATATTGATCTGGTTATACCCAGAAATACCGTCCATAAATGAATAGATTTCGCTTCCTGCACACTCATCAATGAGCTGATCGATGAAGGGTGTGGGGAAGTTATCCTTAGGACAGGCGCGGTTGATGTCACGGTAATCAACACAGACTCGAATGGTACCCTGCTTTTTGTTCACAGGGACAATATTAGAAACCCAATCCGTAAGTGGAATGGGGTAAATGAAACCAGCCTTGAGAAGCTTTTCAACTTCTGCTTTAATGGCTACAGCCTTTCGGGGGTGCACGGGGCGTAGACGTTGACGAACAGGCTTAGCACCCGAATACGTAGGTATCTCATGTACCACTATGCTAGGGTCAATGCCGGGCATTTATTCGTAGGACCAAGCGAAGACATCACGAAATTCGCGAAAAAGATCGGTGTAGAGCTGAATTTCCTCCGGAGTACAAGTGACTCCAATGTGAATATGCTCGACAATCCCTGGTTTCGCAGAGATGTCGATGGGTTGGGTCTGCGTAATGTTTCCCATATTGCCTTCAGAGGACACTTGATAAACTTGAATAGGTGTTTGAAGGGGCTGAAATGAGATACAAGAAGCAAACCGTTCGAGACAGGCGATCATTTCTTGATGGGCAGGGAGGAATGAGGAACGGTGGTGATGATCAGACCAAGGAGGTTCCTCAAGAGACATGGTCTCTATAATGGCTTCATCAGAAGGAAATATTTCCTTTAATGGATCCGAAGTAGCGTCATCTCCAAGCCAAGGGGAATGAACGTACGAGTCGGGAACGCTGCTCGAAGGAGCAGGTTCGGGAGGGGGAGCCGATGCAGCAACGATTTCAACGTAGTTGAGCTCGGCGGGACTCAACGGCATCATATTGCCCCAAGATTCTATCTGATTAGCGGGAGGAAGGACCCACGGATCAGAGCGCACGGAAATCATATTAATAGGAGCGAGATTAGGAGGTGGGAGGGAAAAGACACCCATCAGGGCGGGATCTTTAAAGAGTCCGGCTCCCACACTCTCACATGATTTGGAGGTATGCTCCACGAAAGGCACGTTACCTTCGGAAGAGGAGGTGAAGAAGGAGAGCTAGTCCACAGTGAAAATCTTCCCTTGATGAGGGAAACGAATGACACGAAAAAGAGAGGAAGCCACGGCTTGCATGGCGTATGTCCAGCTACGTCCGAGGAGGAGGTTGTAGGTAAGATTAGCATCGACAACTTCGACCTCCACTTCGACCGTCTTCCCTTCCAAAGAGATGGGCAATCGTTGGAGGATACCATAAGGACGGGATTATCTTCCGTCAAAGGCTTCCAATGTTGTAGGCGACTGGCTCAGCGTCGGAGAACCAATAGCTTTCCAACAGGCAACAGACATGATGCAAGTCGAAGCACCTTCATCAATGACTGTACGATGAATCGTTTTAGTATTGATAATGACCTGTATGAGGAAAGCGATTTGGTGAGGCAGTCTCGGCGTATGGCCCTCGAGGTCGAAAGAAATCAGATCCGAGTTAGCCGGGTCTATGCCACCGATGGTCGATAGCAAGGACTTCCTCTGGGAGGGGCAGCTCTGGAGCACTTCTAAGGCAGACATAGCAGACAGAGCCTGAGCTAAGTCCTCAACAATGCTGTAGTGCTGGGCGGCACGAGCATTAGTGTTGTAAGAAGACTTCCGGAGTACACCTTTTGGAGGGGGTCGGATAGGCGTCTCAGTGCTAGGTCTCTCGATATGGAGTGGACCCGAACTGGACGGAGGAGTGCTGGAGGAGACCTCAGGCTCTTTCCCGGCATGCGATGGATATTCTTTTGCTCGAGTAGTGATGTGGACGGGGATCGTCCCAACCATAAATACTTGAGAGCCAAATGAAGAAGAGGGTTGTGATGGATCTGCCACCATTTGAGTTTGCTGTGAAGGGAAAGGTTCTTTAAGCATAGCAGGAGTCCCAGGAGCACCTTTCAGCAATCGACTAACTTCAGACTGCCTGGGGCAGTCTTTAGTATAGTGATCCTCGTCACAGATAAGACAAGGATATTTAGGTTTACGTTTGGCTCCTTCCTCGGGTGGAGGTTTAGGGGAGTCATGTCTGGGCTGTTCGGATTTATTCTTGGCTTTCCCTTTCTTCTTTCCTTTCGAGGATTTATTCGTCGTGGTGGACTGGACGGCGTTAACCTCGAAAGTGTTTCCATAATTAGATTGACCCTAAGAAGTGTTTTCGCTAGAAGCATTCGGTTTTTGCTTCCCAGGGTTCGCGAATGATTTCTTTGAAGATGCGTTTACAGAGCCAATAACACCGTCAACAGATGGCTTTGGCGGAGCTTTGGATGTTCCGGTTCTCAGGGCGTCTGGAAAATAATCATATAGAGTACCTGACTGAGAATAAACTAAGTCGAGATACTGAGCACGCGCGATAGCTTGCTCTTCAGTTACACAAGCTCCCATAGCAATGTCTCGCGCGATCACAGGGATGAAGGAGGTTGTAAACCAATCTGTTAGGAGCTAATCAAGAATCCAGAACTTGATCAAATGACGACGCCGTCTCCATTCATGTATATGATCGGATATATGTGTGGCCGTGTCCTGTTTGAGAGACGTAAGGAGATGCATCCCTGTCTCATACCGAATGGGCAACTGAAAGTGAGTTAGGAATGCCATTGCCAACGAGTTGAAATCTTGAAAGGATCTGCGATTCAACTCAATATACCACTCAGCGGCCGAGCTGGTGAGAGTGCTTTGGAAGAGGCGGAGCCAGATGGAATCATCAAGCCACGAGTTTGATGAGCACCAAAGGTGATAGGTCATGACATGGGCGTGAGGGTCCTCGCCAGCTTTGCCATCGAATTTCAGGCAATCACCGGGTATCTTAGTTGGAACTGATGGCCAATATGGATTATGAAGAATGGGATCATTAGTCAATTTGGACACATCTGGCAGTTCCAATGTCGCTAAGAAAGGTAACTGAGGATTGAAGGACATCTGTGGTCGCGGAAAAGAGGTAGTACCAGAGTTCCAACCAGATGGCAGTTTCTCCCATGGACTTTGTCCGGACGGGCTTGGCCCATAAGGGTTATGCCCATAGGGATTCTGTCCATAGGGGTTCTTGTCCATAAGTAGACAGTTGACTCTGGATCTGCCCCCCAGCACCCCATGGATTAGCAACTTGACTTGCAGGCGCAACATACTGTTGCTGATAATTTTGATAAGGGGTGACCTGCATTTGTTGATAATTTTGATAGGGGGCTAACTGAGTTTGCCCCTGGGGTTGCTGGTAACCATACGGTTGCTGAGCTCCATACTGAGCCTGGTGACCAGGCTGCGCTTGGTAAGAAGGTTGGGATTGCAACCCACCTTGCATCTGAAGACCAATTTGAGTCTGGGGCCCAGAAGGATGTCCTTGAACAGGTTGAGCTTGGACCATCTGGCCAGAAGGTTGTCCTGGTTGGGTTTGGGACGGACCCGTTTGCCCAGAAGGACGAGCTTGCTGGGTATTAGGTTGTCCTTGTGCAACCGAGGGTTGCCCTTGCGGAACAGATGGTTGAGTGGGCTGGACGGCCGGTTGACCTTGAGGTTGACCAGCTTGTCCAGAAGGATGACTAGGCTGGGCAGTGGGTTGGCCCTGCTGTATGTAAGGTTGACCGCCCTGCCCAGAAGGGTACCCCTGCTGGACTGCTGGTTGTCCTTGTTGAATATAAGTTTGTCCTGCTTGTCCAGAGGGATAATCTTGCTGGACACCAGGTTGACCTTGTTGGATGTAAGGTTGTCCTGGTTGTCTAGATGAGTAACCTTGCTGGATACCAGGTTGCCCTGGATTACCAGAAGGTTGAGTCAGATAAGTGAAAGATGGACCACCAACGGCCGAAGGTTGTCCCTGATAGGGTTTTCCTTGTGGGCCCCCAGGTTGCCCTGGGTAAGACTGGCCGTAATATTGCTGCCCTTTGGGGGTTTGTGCGTAAGACGGCTGGCCTTCATTAGGCGGTCCCTGAAGCTGTGCAGGCATTGCTTGGCCCCCATGGTAAGTGGTGGCGCCCCAAGCAACGGATAATGGTACCGAGACCTCAACAACAGGTTGAGTAGGCAAGGGTCTGGAAAGATAAAGGAACTGACCAGTAGAATCGTATTAATAAAATGGACCTTGCGCGTTCAGATCCTGGACAGCTTGCATATACTGATCATATGGCCCCCCTCCTGGACCGGGACCAGAAGAGGGTGGTGCACTTTGTGCAGGATGAACAACTTTGGGTGTATGTGCCGGTTGGCCACTACTCACTTGGCCATGAGGCGGACCAGCACCAGTAGTCACAACTGAAGATGTCGTAACGGCACTAACAACCGGAGTTGAATGTGCTACACAAACAGTTGGATTCGTTGGAACTGAAGTGACGGGTGTACTATGAACTTGTGAAACAAAAGATCTCATAGTGGGAGTGATGCGGAGGTCCCACATGGTACTGGAAGCAGGGATCCTAGTACCCGCATTATCCCTCAACGACTTATAGCGTGAGGGTACCGGAGAAGTGGCCGGGATAGGAGTTTCGATACTCGACAAAACAAGTGTCTCACTCACTCTAGGAGATGTTTCATCCATGTGAGAGGTAGACATTGGAGTCGAAACACTAGGAGGGGTAAAAGGAATATCGTCTTAGTCAGGCACCCAAATGGGGTTCCAATGAATTTCGTAATCCTCGTCGTCTGGGGCACGAGAGTTTATCGGTTGGATACTCAGGATGACAGGGAGAGTATCACTCACAACCGGTACCTCAGGAGCAACAGAAGACGGAGACCCTTGATCACTTGGAACGGGAGACGGGATCGATGATTCAGCCAGGATGACAAACTTCAAAACAAAACCTAAGGGAATCTAACGAGAAAGGACCCTACTAAAACTAACGCACACAAGATCTAACCAGGTAATGTTAATCACGGCCAAATAAATTTTAAGACGCAAGGACACAACTTGACCTTTTCATGTTTTAAGAGTCTAGAAAAGGAAAAAAAGATGACTCTAGTCTCCTTCGAATGTTTAATGAGCCTGAAGTGACAAATGCTCAGATGAGCCTTTTCATTTAAGGAGTCTGAAAAGGATCAAAAGTGACTACTCTAGAGAGCTAGGAAAAAAGGTTTACCAAACAAATCCGTAAAACTGCATATACACCTTGGTGGTCATATGAAAACCAAGGACTTCCTGTACGGCAGTCAATCTTCTCGAATGCTGTGTTCGGTGTGTTACGGTTTGTAAGGCCGCAGACACGGCTTCCTGTGGATAAAGGATATAACCTAGTGGGGTCTCCCCATATACTCGACAGTACGTGGGAGCTCAAGTCCGTGCTAGACCACTTGTTGCGTCACGGAAGGAGGAATCACCCAACCTTAAGTGAAACAAAGTGACTAGGTTTAACGACGCCGGAGCACGTCTCTAGCCTAGACCTCTAAACAGTGAGCGTTATGTTCCAATGCATTTTTAAGTTCATTCAATTCATTTTACGGCTGATCTTGAATTAGGTTTCAGTTTTCAGGCCCTGACGTATGAAATCTCTCAAAAAATGCCTAAATGCAAACTATATGCCGAAATATGTCATTCCATTCGATGAATGCTAATTACGAGAGAGTTAGAAGGCTTTCACACAAACGAAATGATCACAAAACAACAAACAGCTTCTCTAATGCAGCTAATGGAAATTCACAAACTTTTCTTTAAGATCACTAATCATTAATCAAAATGAAAAGCTTCTAGTTCTCATTAACCAATACAAAGCAAAAGAGATTTTTGTTTTTGTTGATGGAAAAGTGCATTAAACAAATTTTTGAGAAATAATAACAAACAAATGTGAAAAGAACCGGTTGACCCCAAACAACTATGATCCGTGTCCGGATAGTGAGAAGTAATCGAAACAATGTGAAGACTGGTTCAATAACAATCACCTAAACAACCAAGCAAAAGCAAGCAAAGAGGAAGGTTTCACAAAACCAAAAGCAAGCAGTAAACGAACCTTTGTAAACGAGTAACCAAGCAAGGCTAATCCAACGAAATTGGAATGATAAAACTAGGTCACAAGACACAAAAAGCAAGATTCGCTCAACAAGACTCACAAGAAAGTGTTTCAATCTTCAGAGAATGAAAATCAAGTCATAAACCAAGTGAAAACAGCAGGGGATAGCAAGACCAACAGGCTCAGGAGGCAGAATTGAAGAAATTCAATTCTACAGGAATCAGCGCGGGTGATACACAGCAACAATGCGCTGATAAGAAATCACGCGTAGCAACAAAGCGATGTCAGCGCGGAAGTACACGACTTATCCACGATGGTCTGATTTTCAGAACCGTCACGACTGTTTGGTGTATTAATGCGATGATCAAAAAGTCAGAGAAAGGGCTATGCGATGGCAGCGCGACTGTTTTATTATAAACCGGGATGAAGCTAAAAAATGGCCACAATCAAGCCAAAAACTCCCAAACCAAGGCAATCACTCTTTAAACAATCAAGGCACTTCCCAGACCAAACCAGGAAACCCAAATACAGAGAACTAATCCCCAAACTTTGAAAAGAGAGCAAAAATCAAACTCAAGGAAAAATGAACACAAAAGGACAAAAGCCAGCTCTGAGCTGTTCAGTTCGTAAACCAAACCGGAGATTGACTGAAGTGACTTTGATCTACTTCGCTAATGCAGAGCAATAGCGTTTCGAAGGCTATCTGGCTGTGCTTCAGGCTCCGTCTAAAGTTTACAAATCAAACAACAAGGTAAAACTCCCCAGCGGAGTCACCAAATTGTTGTGGAGGTAAATCCCCTCTGCGGACAGAGCCGATCCCTACTAGTCCAAACAAGGTCTAGCAACAATCAAAAAACACTAACACGCAGGTTCCTAATTACAAATAAAAGACCAATGATGAAGGCCTACCTAGATTCCAATGCTAATACTTGTAGAAGAGTTGATGCCCCTGTCCCTTTGCCCCAGCTGGTCACAATCCTCACGATCCACGCGTACGGACACCTTCACAAGCAAAGAATGATACAAACACAAGCATAAAATCCAGTATATGTAACTATATATCAATCAGAAAGGATATAACTCAAATACCATCATAAATACAATAAGAGTGGAACCATAATGATAGTCGTCTATTATTAATAAACAAAGAAGAATACAACCATAGTTCTGACGTCAAATCCTTCTCAAGAGGGTCCAGCCAGCAAGTCTCTCAAGAATTCACCCTTGAAGGTAGATCTCCCAAGACAAAAGCTCTTTCTCACACAAGTTTACACAAGAAAGAAACACTTCACAACCTTCCTTAAGCTCTCTAGCAATCCCACACTTGTCACACCAGCTACCTATCAAGCTCACACACTAGCAGCAACACTCCAAGCACTATGAATTCCAAAACTAGCAGCTCATGGAAATGGTGGAGGCTTAAATAGGAGAAGGAGTCTCCATGAATGGTGGGAGGATGAGATTATCTCCAAGGAAGGTGGCTCAAATGACGAAACAGACATGCCAGAGAAGGGAGGGCGACATTTACAAGGCCAACAACCAAGTCTGGAGTCATCTGGAAGGCCAACTGTTAGAACAAACTCGCCCAGACTGGATCATCGCGGGTGCATAACTGCACTGGAGCGCTGACATCGCTGCTGAATAACAAAGAAAGTCATATCAGCGCGATCAGATATAAATAACAGACGCGCTGTCTCATGAAATTCGACCAGCGCGGGAATCACGTGTACTTCCGCGCTGGCAGCGCATTCGGTCTGTTTTGGAGCGCTCATCAGCGCGTTTATTTTTACAACAGTCGCGATGATAGCAAAACTTTGGCAAAGTGGGTCATTTGGCAACATTAGAGAGCATGAGCATGGATGATTTGGACTCATGACACAGTAGGAAGACTGGTAGGAAGACAGTGACAAATTACTATGTAACAGGCATGACCCAGGTTCAATATCTTGGATACATTATTGATGAATGGGGTCATGCATGTGGATCCAGCCAAGATCCAAGTCATTCAGGACTGGCTAGCCCCAACCACTCTGAGAGATCTTCGCATCTTTCTAGGTCTTGCCAATTTCTACCGCGGGATCATGTTGGGATTCTCTCATATCACTTGGCCCTTGAGTCAAGCCACCAAGGGAGGAGAGAAAGCAAAATTATTTTGGTATGAATCTCAACAAAAGGCATTCACAGAGTTGAAACATCGTCTCTACTCTACATTAGTGCTCACATTACCAGACTTGCAATAGCCATTTGGGATCGAGACAGATGCCTTTGATTATGCTATTGGGGCAATCCTTACTCAACAAGGGCATCCAGTGGCATATCATAGTGAGACACTTTGAGAGAAATTACAGAAGTATCCTACTTATGACAAAGAGTTGTATTACATTGTACAGGCATGCCGACAATAGAAGCATTACATTTTGGGGAAGGAAACAGTCATACACACAGACCATCAACCCCTGCAATTCATACAAACGCAAGAGAAATTGTAGAATGATCGCCATCAGAAGTGGTCCACGTACCTACAACAATTCCATTTGAATATAAAGTATAAGAAGTGCACCACCAGTAATTTTGCAAACTGCCTCAGCCAACCACTGATCATGGCGTTAACCACTGTGCTCAACTCTTGTGGGCACGAGACTTCTGATTGGCCACTTCTCTACAAAAGCAACTTAGAATTTTGCCACACATACCAAATTCTCTTAGAGGGTCAGCAAGTTCCAGATTTTCACCTATAGGATGCCCTATTATGCCACCTAGGACACCTTTGTGTTCCTTCAAGCAAGCATGAGAAGATGGTAGTGTCCTTACACCATTACCAAGGTTGTGGGAGACAATGGTAGTGATGGCTAAGATGCTTTACGAGCTTTTGCAAGGACGAGAACAAACACTGTCAAGAGACTTGCAAATCAAGGATGCATATACATATAAATATTTGATGTCAAAACATGAATCCACGGCATGGAAGCAGCCATCCGGATAATAAGGACTATATGAAAGGATCCATGGCATGGGCACATCCATCCAAATGAGAAGGATCATCTGTAAATCTAAGATCCAAGGTAGGGACGCAACCACCTGATATAGAAGGATCATCATAAATATAAAGTCCCACGGTATGGTCATGACCATCCGTATAACAGAAACATGTGTACAATCATGAATAATACATAATTCCATGCAGCCTGAGTCATATCAGATAAGACTCAATGTCATGCGCTCCATTCCAACCTGATCAAAGTATGAATTATAACATGTGAATGAATGTGTCGAAGTTGAACATGCTAGAAAACCACCTGATTACTGGCCAATGATGTGGACCGTTAATAGGCACAAGAGAAACCACCAATAATGACAATGGCTCTCAAGGTACGACAATACAATCTATGAATATGATAATGAAGTTGAATTTGAACACTCGTGGAATCATTCAATCAAAGGCGAATGATGAAAACCTGTTTTCGGATACGAAGAACTTGCCATTAAGGCATGCAAGCTCTAAGTATTGAAAGGGAGTTTCTAAGTCATCTTCCTGGATAATGAGTTGAAGTCGACAGGAAGTGACCCGTAAAAGGAGAGCCATGATGAGTCCCCCATCGTTGACACAAAACAATGAATAAAGTGGAATGAAGTGAATAAGATCCAAGACTATAACAATGGGTCAGACAATGTATAGGTAAATAACTACAGATAAGACTTCTCTTGAACATTGGTGACATGACTTCGGAGTGTGGCAGCATTTGACTCAACATGAGACTAAAGGTCATGATGACGAAATGGAATAGTCAAATGAGAGGAAAAAATAGATCACCCAAACCCTGGAGGACAAGTGACTAAGTGAGGATATCTCAAACCCGACACAAGAAGCATAAGAGTGTCATGTTCAAGAGCGACAAGCTGCCTATACAAAGGATGTTTCATTTTCATTTTTTCCCCACTATTTCTAGTGAGTGCCTCTTTATTTTTACACAAGCTTGAAGAGGATACCATATTCTTGTCATATAAGTTCATCCTTCGGATGGATCCATCCTGGTAAGTTTTACGAGTCCTAGGAAGGAGAAACTCGGTCTCGTCATAGGGACAAGTCCTGCGTCGTTTAAATTTTTAACGAGTCTAATGTAAGAATAACTCGATATCTTTTTCATATTTAGAGAGTTTGAAAAAGAGACAAAAAATAAAACTCCATCATGTTCCTTTTCCTAATTTGTCCCTCGAACCCAAAAAGGTAGAAAACAATATTTGAGAGAACCTCTTGACCATATCGACCAAGGTGTACCTTTTTCGTAAATAGTCAATCTCATCCCGAAAAGGGGTAAACGTATACTGAGACGATGTCAATTCATTTAATTTAACGAGTTCGAAAAGACAAGTACTTGGCGATCTTTTCATGTGTCGAGGGTCAGAAAAAATCTTAAAGATGACTCCACCTAGAGGAAGGAGTGGTATAAAAGTATAGCCACTGGTTCCGATAATGATGGAACTACTGAAAACATGTAATGGTCAAGAGGCTGGCTAATAATACCACTCATCTCAGATGTTCCTTAGGAAAGGGTTAAAAAACCAAGTGAAAGCATATTATCGGACAAAGAGATGGTAACGATGGAATGAAAAAACCAAGGTTCATCTGGAAAAACAGGATGATAAAAACGGCAATCACGAGATGTAAAGTGGGAATGGTTTCATTTTTACACAAGCTTGAAATATGGGAAACTATGCTTGAGTATACTTGAAGATGGTTTCATTTTTCCACAAGCTTGAAACATAGGAAAAAACTATGCTTGGATTTGGTAGCCTTTTTACTCTAGCTTGAAACAAAGATAAACTATGCTTGAAATAAGTTTGCATGCCCCCAGCATAATGACTCAAATCGAATTACATTCCCCTCAAGCTTCATTTCATTCACCTAAGTAGATTACTGGTTACTAACAGGTGGATGGAATGAAGGTTTACTTACGAGATCAAGTGAAAGACTTGATTGGGATTTCACAAGATCTAATCAAAGACTCGAATTGGAAGAGGATTTGTTTCATTTTTTAACGAGCTTGACATAGGAAAAGAACCATTCTCATGACACCTTGTTTCATTTTTTAACGAGCTTGACACAAGTAAAAGAACTCTGCTCATGCATACCGAAATCATTTTTTAATGAGTTTGACATAGTAAAAGAACTATCCTCGTGACCCTATTTCATTTTTTAATGAGTTTGACATAGTAAAAGAACTATCCTCGTGACCCTATTTTATTTTTTAACGAGGTTGACATAGTAAAATAACTCTCCTCATAGTCCTTGTTTCATTTTTGAAGGAGCTTGACACAAGACAAGGAACTCTACTCCATGGTCCTTGTTTCATTTTTTAACAAGATTGACACAAGACAAGGAACTCTGCTCCATGGGCCTTGTTTCATTTTTTAACGAGCTTGACACAAGACAAGGAACTCTACTCCAAAATCTTCATCACAAACCAAAAGAGGCCATGGCTTCCAAGAGGTTCTCATCAGATGGGAGAACCACACTCTGGAAGGGATACATGTCCAGGGATCCAAATGAAAAATTGGGCTCCAACTCCCCCAGTACATGGCGTACTACATCACCTACTAGATCATTAGTAGATGTGGGCATGGAATAGGTGGCCGCCTAATTAATCTATGGCGAGGGTGATACTGCTTACACATAAGAACCATTTATGGATGATGGTTGAGTGGGAGCTGATTCAGGACCAATGAATGTAAGTTGATCAATGATCACAATGCTTCCTTCATGCGAGAAACACATCACTCGAAAGAGGGAAGAGACAAGAGTGTTAGAAAATTATATATTACGGAGCAATGGAACACATAAAATATTGCAGAAATATAAACATAGAAAATGCACAAAATAAGAGAGACACAGATATACGTGGTTCACCCAATTTGGGCTACGTCCACCCCGAACATCCAGTCCTTCCTTTCTATTATCCAACAAAATGAAGAGACACAACCTACAACAGATCCGTTGTAATATCCTTTGTTTTCTCTCATAGTCTCACCTCTCTATTTCTCACTCAAAGAACACACATCTATTACACAGCCTCAAATACAATGCTCTCATACAAAGAGAGGGGTTTCCTTCTAGGGCAAAAAACCCTAAACTAAACATAAGTTCTACCGTCAGATCATCCGCCTAATGAACGGCCCAGATTGACTAGAAATTACTATACTTTTACAAGGCAATTTTACAGCTGTTTTTAGCTTCAGGCCCCGCCAGGGGGGGGGGGCTCCCAAAGGTCACAGTCGCCCCCCCCTGGACCCCCCCTACAGCGAATATTTTACGGGCGGCCCCATTTCGAACTGGGGTCCAATGTGGCAATACCTTTGAATATAGAAGATAATTAGGCTCCACACCCAACAATCTCCCACTTGGAGACTGATTGTAGCAACTCCACCGTTGCTCCATTTTCTGGACAATGACTCCTCTTTGGACCTGGTTGTTTCTCATCTTCATTGTCATCCTTGAAGACCAATTGAAACTAAGCATATTCTCAGTTTCTCCCTGGTTAGCATACCTGTAGGATTCTGGCTAGTGTGTATCTTTTCCAGCTTCAACTCTCCATCTTCCAACACTGATCGTATGAAATGGTACTTGAGCTGTATGTGTTTAGTCCTAGAATGAAATGCTGAGTTCTTTGCAAGATGAATGGCACTTTGGCTATCACTGTAAAACGTGCCCATATCATGCTCCTTACCCAATTCACCCATAAACCTTTGTAACCAAATCATTTCTTTACTGGCCTCTGTAGCAGCAACATACTCTGTTTCTGTTGTTGAAAGTGCAACAACACTTTGGATTTTTGAAACCCAACTGACAGTTGTTCCACCAACAGTAAATACATATCCTGTAGTGCTCCTCCTGTTATCTCTGTCACCTGCCATATCTGCATCAACATATCGTTGTAGAGACATGTTTGCACCACCAAAGCATAATGCTTGATTTGTGGTACCTTTCAAATATCTGAGAATCCATTTCACTGCCATCCAATGTTCCTTTCCTGGATTGTTCATGTACCTGCTTACAACTCCCACTACATGTGCAATATCAGGCCTTGTGCAGACCATTGCATACATTAAGCTTCCAACTGCTGATGCATATGGAACTTTAGACATATAATCCATGTCTTCTTGGGTCTTTGGGCACATTTCCTTACTAAGTTTGAAATGGCTAGCAAAAGGTGTACTAACTAGTTTTGCATTGTGCATGTTAAATCTTTTCAACATCTTTTGTATGTACTCATTCTGAGACAATGTTAATTTACGATTTTTCCTGTCTCTAGTTATTCTCATACCAAGGATTTGTTTTGCAGCTCCCAAATCCTTCATTGCAAATGAATTTGCCAATTTTCTTTTGAGCACATCTATTTCCTGCATGTTAGATCCTGCAACAAGCATGTCATCTACAAACAATAACAATATAATATAGCTGCCATCATTTTTCTTTTTTAGATAAACACAATGATCAGAGTGACATCTAGTATAACCTTGTTCAGACATAAACTTGTCAAATTTTAGATACCACTGCCTTGGAGCCTGTTTTAAGCCATACAAGCTTTTTTTCAACCTACACACTAGTTTCTCCTTCCCTTTCACTTCATATCCTTATGGATGTTGCATATATATCTCTTCCTCCAAATCCCCATGGAGAAAGGTTGTCTTTACATCTAACTGCTCAAGCTGCAAATCTTCAACTGCCACTAGACTTAAAATAATTCTGATTGAAGTCATTTTAACAACAGGAGAAAATATTTCATCAAAATCAATACCTTTCTTCTGTGCAAACCCCTTCACCACAAGTCTAGCTTTGTACCTCTGTTTTCCTCCATCTTCTTCCTTCAGCCTGTAAACCCATTTATTCTGCAATTTAGTTTTACCTATCGGCAACCTGACTGTTACAGGGAAAAGCGTCTATGCAGAGCTGCTAATCCCACTAAGGCTGGTAGCTACCTTAGAAACAAACAAAGTAAAACTACTTTCATTTTCCTTTATGAGAGATAGATGAGAGAAGAATAAAGGAGACCAACCTCTGTCTTGCGCTTGGTTCCTTGCTCGATTCCTCTCTCTTCCGATAGTCCTTTGCTACTTGCTTTCTTGTATACCCAGCTTCACAGACTACCTGTAGAATCAAAGCAGCATAACACTATACGAGAACATGGATCTATTATCATAAACAATCTAGGATCAGATGTAAATTGACCATACAAATGCATAAAACATAAATCACACAAGAGTATGGAAGAAAACTTCAATAGCTTTACTGATAATCAAGAAAGAGCCAAGAGAGTTACAACCGATTGTTCTGACCCAGCATCATCCTCTCAGCAAGTAAGCCCTTCTTCACCTCATGAAAAGCTTAGATCACCCAACACTATTATGTTGCCTCAAGAAACCAACAACAATTCCTTACAAGATGCAACATTCCAGCCTCTGGATCTCTGGGATGAGGGATCCATATATAGATGTCTACAAGGGAGGTGAGTCAGCTTTTGAGATTTGATTAGTGTCTCCCCTCTGATAGTTCTTGATTCCACTTGGAGATTGATGATCTCTTACTCATCACTGGTCGAATTCAGAGAGGCAAGTGTCACAGGAGAAGTTTCTGGAAGATTCCATGCCTCTCCACCTTGCGAATTGACCCTTCCATTTGTCTCTTCTCGCCCATCGCACCCCATAGAAGGGCTTTTTGAAATGCAACGCACCTACTGTGTGTATTCAGGTGAGATGCAATGCACTTTGCCTATGGAGCAGGTGAAATGGTCCAGTTTTGACCAGTTATGAGTAGTTTCTCATGGAGAACTTCTGGGAGAAGCTGTAATCAATTTACCTTATTCTTTTAGGGGTTGGAACAACACCTTTAGGGAATTAGGAGCCCTTGGTTTATGGACATTTATGCTTGGGGTTGTAGTGCCCAAAAATGTCTATAACAGTTGCCCCCTAAAGCATGAGGTCGTTAATCTTTTTGATGTCGGGTGAAATGCTTTATCATGAGGATCCGAAGTTCTTTCAAGCTGGAAGGAGACCTGTAATAAGATACAATAAAATACATTATCTTCATAATATTTTCATGATCTAGCTGAGGCAGGCATTCCCATGCTCAGCTTCATAAATTCATTTTTCATGTACATGAGATAGACAATCGTCTGAGTGTAGACTGATGATTCTGGTAGAGCCATCATCCCTTAGATTGGATGATTATCTGTGCAGCAATGATGTACATTTGATGTCTTTATTTTCCCGAATATATATCACAACCCGGATGGATGAAACTAGATCCGGGGTCTTCAATCTCGTTCAATATTCACTCAAAGTACAAGTCGATCCATGTGAGAGATGTTCTGGAGTCGAACATGGAAAGACGCCTGATTACCAGCCAATGATGTAAGCTGTTAACAGGCGCGAGAGGAATCACCGATAATGATAATGATCCTCAAGGTACTGCAGTACAATTCACGTGGTGTGAATAATGGACTTGGCGTCGAACACCACGTAAAATCTTTCGGTCGAAGGCCATTGATGTAAACCTGTCGCCGAAAGTGAGAAACTTGCCATTGAGGCATGCAAGCTTCAAAGTACTAAAAGGTTTGTTCCTAGAACACCTTCTTGGATAATGAGCTGATGTCGACAAGAAGCGGTCCGTCATAGGAGTGCATTAATGAATCCCAAATCAATGACACGGAACGGAGCAAATGATTTTAATGGAGGTGAAAATGATCTGGTGATATAAGGTTCAGGGTGGCGGTCATGAAAGAATGGAGCGTAAATGTATTGCAGTGGGTGAGACACAGGTGAATTCTCTGAGTGACTTCTCTTGAACATACCGGCGACACTGACATGATGGATCGGTAGCATTAACCCCAAATGCGGATGGTGTGATGGAACCATGGTGATGTGACCAGTGAATGAAACAACCCAACCCGACTTGGATGCGGAGTGAAAGTGTCATGTTCAAGAGCGACTTGCTACCAACAAAGTTTTTCAAGTATTCTTCCCAATTTTTCCCCAGTCATTGTTGACTAGTACCTTTTTATTTTTGTCAAGCTTGAGGAGGATAACATATGCTTGTTCTATAATTTTCCCTTCGGGCAAACCCATCGCTATGTTTTAACGAGCCTAGCGATAGTGAAACTCGTTCTTGTCTGTTATGGACAAGTTTGTCGCTATTAGGTTTTAACGAGTTTAACGACAAAGATAACTCGGTCCTTTTCAATTTTAGAGAGTCTAAAAAGGGACGTAAAGGAAACTCCAAAAATCCTTTTTCGTCATCTAATCCCTTAGGTCCAAAAAAGTATAAAACAATACAGAAGGGATGAATTTTCGGTACTTTTAACGAGCCGAACAAAACAAGCGCTCGATATTTTTGTGTAATAATCCCTCAGGTCCAAAAAAGATTAAAATCTAAAGGAGGGATAGCACTTCTGGTCACTTTAACGAGCTGAAGAGGCCAATGGCTCGGCAATCTTTTCATATTTTACGAGTCAGTTGAAAAGAGCTTAAAGGAAACTCGTTTTTGAGGAAAGAGTGATAAATTCGGGTAGCAGCTGATTCCAGGTAAGGTTTGGAATTTTCCAATCACGACAGTGTCACAAGGATGGCTAACAAGATCACTCTTCGCAGTTGTTCCTCAAAAGGGGTAAACAATCAAGCGAACGTGAATGATCGGCCAATACAGAGTGGAGGTGATGATGAGAACACGACCAAGGCTTTAAAGGCTGAAGTACTACATTCACGATGGTTATTTACCAGAAATTGGTTCATTTTTTAATGAGCTTAAACGCTGGGGGAAACATTTGCTCATTGCTTATGTTTATTTTTTAACGAGCATGAAGTCCGTGTTAAAACTACTCGATATAACAGTCATTTCTTGACTTTACCATTAATAGCTTTGTTCCTTCAAAAGATTGTACTGCATGCTCAATTGCTTCATCAAACTAGTTAGAAATGGAAAATATATGTTTGAAAAATGAGTTAAGACACTAATATTTTACTTGAATTACGTAAAAAGTAATTTAAAAAGTGCTTTTACCCCTCATTTTACCATTTCATTTGAACTTTGGCTTGTTAGAGATTTGGAGGTGCTTTTGGTAAATTCTTTGACCATTTTTCTGTTTATCGTTTCTATTTATAATGTCCTTGTGCTTTATTCTATCAAGACTAATCAAAACCCATGTGCTTATGCAGATATTGGTCCTGTTCGGCCAGTAGTACGCTTGAGAGTGCCAGCTGCTGCTCCAGCAGGAGAGGCTGTGGGAAGGGCTATCCTTCGCGACCTTGATGTGGCCGAGACTCTTTCAGCATTACAGGATCAGGTCGAGGGTCTCACCCTTGGTATTCCCGATGTGAGGACTGATGAGCTGTCTCTGAGGTTGCAGCAACATACTACTGGCGTTCCAAGTCGATGGACTAGGCTTTTACGCATGATTGCACAGTCGGTGACTTGTTATCACCAGCATCATTAGACTAGGGTGCCCCCAAGCGTTTTGAGTTTTGGGTCATTTGACCAATTTTGTCTTGGTTGCAGAACATTATGTGTAAACCATAAACAGTTATATATATATTTTTTATTTTCGGAGTTTTATTTTGGTTAAGTTACATGATCCGAATGCAAATATTGATGAAATGCTTATTTTTATAAATGTTGCAAATGTCTATCTAACACATAATTTGCCAATGAGTCAGTTAATGTGTTTAAGTTTCTGGAAATATGCTGATATTGAATAAAATCAAATTGCCTTTCCAAAATCTTGACCCTTAGGAACATGCGATAGATAGTTGGATTTCGGACGGAGTAGATACCAGTGAGCTGTAGTATGACGAGTTGTGAGTCTAGCCTGACGACCAGTCGGCGTATGCCATGTGTGATGGCATCAGAGAGAAGTTCTATCAATGCACTATATTCGGCGATGTTATTCATTGATCGACCAATACATACCCCTCTGAAACTTACTAACTCGCCGCTTGGATCAAAAATGGCCGAGGCAACAGAAGATAGGTTCCGCGAACTACGACTTACTCCGTCGGCATATCCAACAAAAGATTCCAATAGGTTCGACATCTGCGACAAATGTAAAAATTGGATTTACTTGACCAAAACACATACTTTAGCGAAAACAAAAATGTAACAAAAGCATATTGGTTACCATACTGATTATGCATAGTAATGCTTAAGGTACAACCCGTTACGGGGTTGCGCCAGTGGAATTCCATCATAATCCATTAACTCGTATGCTCCTTTTGCTAACACTCGCTTAACAATATAGGGGCCCATCCATAAAGACTTGAATTTACCTGCTCCAAATTTATCAGATTCCTGGTCATAAAGCAAGACCAAGTCACCTTCCGAGAAGACACGGGGTTTGACATTCTTGTCGAACTGCGCCTTGACGCGTTTCTTATGGGCTTCGTTAGCCAAAGTGGCATCACGACAGGTTTCATCCAATTGGATTAGTTCCAAGAAACGAGCCTCCTCTTCTGAAGTTTTGGGGAGAAGGTCGATTGCGAGTTTGAGGGACGAGATTTCACACTGAACTAGTAAGATTGCTTCTAGGCCATACACCAGTTGGAAAGGTGTAAACCCGGTTGCATTCCTTACCGATGTTCGGTATGCCCACAAGGCTGAGTACAGGATCAGGTGCCAACTCCTTTTGTGGACTCAAATCATTTGTTGTAGCATGTGCTTCAGGACTTTGTTGATTGCTTCAACTTGTTCGTTGGCTTGCGGGTAGTATGGAGTAGAGCTGTCGTGAGACAACCCTAATTTGGCAGCTAATTCGCCCATCATGTGATTGCGAAAATGCGATCCATGATCTGTGACTATAGCCTGTGGAATGCCAAATCTGGCGACTACATGATTGAAAAAGAAAAGAGCTGTTGTTTCACCAGTGTTATCTAATGTAGGCATCGCTTCGGCCCATTTGGTAAAATAGCCCACTGCGACTATGATATACCCATGCCCCCCGGTCGAGGTGGGGTTACATGTCATGAAATCGATGCCCCATTTGGCGAATGGCCCAACAGCAACTATTGGCTTCAGAGGTGTGGGTGGTCTTCTGGTTTTGCGATCGAAAATTTGACAGGCATGGCAACTTTTGACTGCGATTATGCAATCTTTGAACATTGTTGGCCAGAAGTATCCTGCTCGTAAAAAAATTTGCGCCATAGCGTAACCGGATTGATGCCCCCCACACACGCCTGAATGGCAATCATTTAGGACTTTTTCAGCCTCCTCATGGGTGAGGCACCTCCTCAGAACTGTATCGACACCACGATGGTAAAGTGTATCACCGACGATCATGTAGTCTTTTGATTGCTATCGAATATGTTTTTGTTCGGAGCGGGAGGTGTTAGGCCTATATTTTTGGGTTTAGAGATAGATGATTATATCTCCATACCACGGATTGCTTGAAGATATCAGAAACAAAGATTCATCCACGATTATTTCTTCGGATGTGTCATCGTTAGACGACGATGGGAGATCGCATAATAATTCTGCGAAAACCAGCGCTTTCTTTGACTTGGATTTTACAAATTCCATATCAAACTCTTGTAGAATTGCTATCCATTTTGAATATTTGCCCCCCAGCAACTGTCGCGACAATATATAAGTCATGGGGTTGCAATCTGACAGAATGGTAGTTTTTCAAAAAAGGACATAGTGTCAAAATCTTTGTATCGCTTGAACAGCTGCGAGCGCTAGCGTTTCAACATAAGAATATTTTCTTTCTGTATCATTTAAGTTCTTACTTAAATAATATATAGGATGTTCAATTCCGTTGTTTTCTTGAACTAAAACCATTGCGATGGTTGTATCTGTTGTAGCCAGATACAGGTTAAAGTCATTTTGATAATCAGGAGCGTACATTAATGATGCTTTCATTAGGGATTCTTTTAAAGAATCAAAGGAAGATTACGCGACCTGATCCCAGACGAAGGGTACTTCCTTTTTCAATAGACGTGTATAACCTTTAGCAAGTTCGGCGTAATTTGGAATGAACCTCCTCAGAAAGTTCGCTTTCCCTTGGAGTTTCTGAATCTGAAGCAAATTCGAAGGTGGAGGCAAATTTATGATTGCCTAAACCTTACATGGGTCGAGACGAATCCTGTCCTTTGAGACTACAAAGCCAAGTAAACGACCAGAACTGACACAGAACACACATTTGTGTGGATTGAGTCGTATCTTGTAGTGTCGGCAACTTAGAAATATCGCTCTTAAATGCTGCGGATGATCAATCCGCTTCCGCGAATGAGCCGGAAGGTCGTCGAGATATGGTTGAACGATGTTTTTGATGTCATGGAAGGCATAATTCATTGCCCTCTGAAATGTTGCCCCTGCGTTCTTTAAACCGAAGGGTAATTTGCGATATGCGAATGTGCCCCACGGACAAATAAATGCAGTCTTTGACTAGTCCTGTCGGCGGATATTTATTTGATTATACCCGGAGAATCCATCCATAAATGAAAAGATTATTCATCAATTATCTGGTCAATAAAGGGTGTAGGGTAGTTGTCTTTTGGACAAGCTCGATTTACATCCCTATAATCGACGCACACTCTAATCGTTCCTTGTTTTTTCATAACAGGAACAATGTTCGATACCCAATCGGTTAGAGCAACCGGGTAAATGAAACCAGCATGGAGAAGCTTTTCAACTTCTGCTTTGATGGCAGCGGCTTTCTTGGGGTGCACCTGCCGTAGCCGTTGTCGTACTGGTTTGACATCTAGATACATCTTAATTTTGTGTTCGACTATACTCGAGTCAATGCCTGGAATTTCATCATATGACCAAGCAAAGACATCTCTGAATTCACGAAAAAGAGCGTTATATATTTCCAGTTCTGAAGGAGAACAACATTTGCCAACATAAATATTCTCTACAACATCTGTTTTAGTCGAGATATTTATGGCCATAGTCTCTTCAATATTGGACAAGTTTCGCTCGGAATCCACCGTATTTACAGTATTTGATAGGAAATCAAAAACTGAAGGATGATGTAGGTCATCAGGAGTATCTTCTTTACAATCCGAAATATGGGAACGGTGGTGGTAATCTTCCCATGGCGCCCCTTCAATTACTATTGATTGAATAATTCCTTCGTCGGTGTAATGCACTTGCGACCAAGGATCTGAAGAGGTGCCATTTTCCTTAGAACTATCTATCCAAACGCTTGATGAGCGTTGATTTGGGTTTGCCTCCCATGCTAGAAACATTGATTGCTACAATATTTCTATTGGGCTTGGAGGTAATACCTGCATATGATCCATGTTTATATCGTTTTTTGAGATCTTTTCAATCGAAGATATCATATTGCAGGTTCCTACCGATGCTACTTCCACCAGATTGATTGGAGGCAAAAGGGCAAAAGTTCCCATTAATATAGGGTCTTTTAGTAGGCCTACTCCGATATTTTGAAGCGAATAGGGGTTTCCATGGATCATCGGAATGCTTCCCGTAACTTGGGAACCATTGGGGAGGAAAGTTTGTTGATCAACGATTGTAATCCCTCCTTGAAAGGGAAATGCAATCTTCCTAAAGTAGGTTGACACAACAGCAGCCATAGCATATATCCATGGTCTTCCCAGTAGGATGTTGTAATCGAGGTTTCTGTCGATTACTTCGACATCTATTTCTATTGTTTTCCCTCCTAGTTCAACTTGCAAGTTACTTAGAATACCATATGGGGTATATGTTCGTCCGTCAAATGCTTTTAATGTTGTTGAAGATCTCGACAAGGTTGGAGATCCTAAAGTTTTCCAGCAACTCATCGACATAATACATGTAGATGCCCCCTCATCAATAATTGTTCGATGAACAGTTTTGTTGAGGGCTTTCACTTGAATGAGGAAAGCTAGTTGAGCTGGTAACTGAGGATCGTATCCTTTATGATTAAAGGACACAAGATTAGAATCCTTTGGGTCTATCCCACCGATAGCTGATAATAAAGCCTGCTTTTGGGATGGGCAATTTTGCAGTACCTCAAGTGTCGACATAGCAGATGGAAATTGAGTCAGATCTTCCACTATACTATAATGTTGTGCTGCTCTGGCACGAGGATTAAATGTCGACTTATGTACTACTCCCTTTGGCGGTTTTATTGTTAGCTCAGGAATGATGGGCGGCACAACTTCTGTCGAATTCGTTGTCGAACTACTAGGTTGATCTTTATCCTTGTTGTTCGATAGCTGTGGATTCCAGTAATCTTTGTTCCTTGTCGATATCAAAGCATCATTTTGCTGTTTGGAAACTGACAACATCAGCACTTGAGACAGGGAAGCATTTCCACTGTCAACCAGATTTGTTCCTGGATTCGGAAACGGATCAGTTAATACTGCTGAGGTTTTTGAATTCTTGAAGAATTTTTTAAGCTCAGCTCTGTGCGGACAATCTGATGTCCAATGATCCTCATCACATATAAAGCATGGATTCTTTGGTTTCCTATTTCTAGTAGGGTTTGCAGAAGATTTTTCAGGTGATGATTCCTCCTGTTTCTTCTTCTTCCCTTTGTTTTTCTTCTTGCCCCCTGGTTGCTTGGTTTCTTTGCCTTTATCAGTCGAGACGGCATTTACTTCCGAGGCAAGAAGTTCTTCTTTTTCATTTTGACTGGAAAACTTACGGGCCTTTTTAGATGTAGCCTTCGTCGATTTCGTGTCTGTCGCGCCAATCACGCCATCGCCGGCATCAGAGTCATTGTTTGATTTAGAAGTAAGAGGGACCAAAAATTCCGGCCTGGGAGCATCAGGTATTTTATCGTAGAGCGTGCCAGACTGAGTGTAAATTAAGTCTAAATATTGCGCACGAGCAATAACTTGCTCTTCGGTGACGACTCCTCCTTTTGCCACATCTTTTGTAATGGAAGGTAACAAATACTTAATAAACCATTCAGCTAATAGCTGTTCAGGAACATATGTTTTTACCATTCTATGACGACGTCACCACTCATGAATATGATCGGATATGTGAGTGGCCGTTGTCTGCTTGAAATTGGTAAGAAGTTCCGTTCCCGTTTCGTACCTTATCGGTAACTAAAAATGGGTTAAAAATGTTGTGGCTAGGGTACTGAAGTTGTCAAAGGAAGCTCTAGGCAATTCGATATACCATTTTGCTGCCGGACCAGTTAACGTCCTTTGGAAAAGGCGAAGCCTAATCGAATCATCGTTTAGGGTGTTTAATGAACACCACAGATGAAAGGTCATCACATGATTCGACGGATCTTCTCCTGGATTTCCTTTAAATTTAGGAATGTCTGACGGAAGTTTATGCGGAATCGCTGGCCACCAAGGGGCGTAGGCGATTGGATCGTTTGTTAACCGATTTAGATCCGGTAACTCTAAAGTCGCCACGAAGGGTAACTGTTGATTCAGGTTAGGCGAAGCATACCCAGGATAGGATGGAATCGCCTAAGCAGTTGGTCTCTGCGTATCAGCATAATGCATTTGATGCTGGTAACTTTGGTAAGGTTGATGGACATAACCATTGTAAAATGGTTGATTTTGACCGTTTTGAATATACGGTTGCCCATTAAAGGCAAAGATTTGTTGCTCAGATCCTTGGTATACCTGTTGGAATTGCGGTTGTTGGTATTACACCAGCCATGGTTGTGAAGCCATGTGTTGTTGCCCGATACTAACTGTTTGACCAAGATGGGGGGTAATTTTACCCGTCTGGGCCTGTGTCATTCCACTAGTTAGCGATTGTGGTTGAGTTGCAGGGTCAAGAGGCTGTTGCATTACCACCTGAGAAACCTGAGGTTGGCATACAACAGGCAGCGCTTGTACTTGCGACACTGTCAAAATTGTCAGCGTAGTTGGCATATTTGACATAGGTAAACATTGTTACATTGAATACAAAACTCTTGGTTGTTGAGGCAGTATTGGCACCCAACCGCTAGATGTAATTCCAGCATAACCTGAATTTTTTTGTGAACTCCCGTATGGTTGTCCTCCCGGAGGAGACAATGAAAGGGTATATTTCCCCCCATACGGCGGTAATCCGGTACTTAAAGGAATTGTTCACCCTTGAGGACCAGACTGCCCAAATTGACACCCTAAAAGATCAATTTGTTGAGACTCAACATAAGAGTTTCCGGGTGCTATTCCAGATGAACAAACAGGAACAAACCATACTGTCGAAATAGCCCCTGAGTGGGCCCCTTCTAGCGATTGAGAGCTAGTTGGGACAGATGGTATACCAGCGAACATCGTTGGAGTGACAACAAGAAGTTCTGCCGTCGCTGTGTCGGATGACACAGTCCTAGATGTTGATGGTTGTTCAGACATTTCTAGTCTATCCAAAAGATTGCCTAGTGATTCTACAGGAGCTTCCGATGGCGGTAGACAAATTTCTGATGAAGAAGGATACAGAGTGATCCTAACTCCAAATTGCGATGGAGTACTAGATGGAGGATCCTCTACAATCTCTTCTATAGCAATCAGACCAGGTGGAAGAGGTAGACCGTCAGGTCCGTAAAATATTTCTGGTGCCGAAGAAGGTAGAGAATCTGCAGCGACAGATGTTTGGGGAATAACACCTTCTGAATCAGCTATAGATGGAACTGGTTCAGTAATACAAGTGTTTACCCTCATACTAGGATCAGTGCTGCTGTCCTTCGGTGGCTGTTGAACTTCTTCTGTAAAGGCAGGATACCAGAAATGTTTGGAGTAACCAGAGTCTCCGATGGTGTTGGAACACTTGTTCTAACTTTACCAAGGGATTTGGAACCGGTTAAACGAGTTCTCTTTATCCGTAATAGTTTCGATTCCGGAGACAAAGACGGTTGACTCGTAAGCCTCCGCGGACGATGGGGTTTCAATTGACTTTCTTCCACGATTGCGGATTACTCGATCTGTCACACGGAATAAGTCGATCTTGCGGACAAGATAGACCTTCCTAGAATCTAAAGAAGACCTAATGACAAGCAAACCAATCAGACACTATCTTTCTCTAAATATGCTTTAATAAACAATGGCAAACAAGTGTTTTTAGGGCCTACCTTAGGTCCAACGCAAGTTTGTGGATGCCCTCGCTCCTTCGATCCAAATGAGCTCCTTTGTCACGAATCTGCAAACACAAACAAGGAAAACAAATTAAATAGCACCTGAAAAGCCAATATCATAAAACATATTTAACATGAAAGTCAAGGAGTCCATGAAACAAATAACATGAGATACTTGTTGAGAAAAATGAGTTTGATTGTATTAATTCAAAAGAAGAAGAACTTTACAACCTTTGCCTTGACGCTGTACAAGCTCTTCCCAGGGTCCAGCAAGAAGTCTCCTCTACTTTGACAAGTTTCACTCACTCCCCAATGAAGCCAAAAAGGTATGTGATCTCTCCTCTTAAGCTCAACTAGGAAGTCTTGATTTCACCAACATTTACCCTCAAAAATGTTCAGCTTCTAACCTCCTTAGCAACCAGCCCAATGCCTGTATTTATAGTGCAATGGAGGGAGGTTACTAAGTCCTCCTTCAAAGGGATAACTCCTCTCATCAAGGGATTAGCTCCTTCTCTTTTGGGATGCATGAACCACCTCAGAGCGAATAATCCATGTCAAAATTCCTTCTATAGTCCTCTAGAATTAACCCAAAGTGAGTTTTTTAAGATAAAACTTGCGCCTTTTGACTTTCACAGGGGTCCGCACCCACACCTTTAGGGACAGAGCGGGCAGGTCCGCAACTTTTGTAAACAGAAGGTGCAAGACCGTAGGTGACAGTGAGAGAAAGTGCGGAACCAGAGTTACATTGATTTTTAATGTCTTTCTCTCATTTCCAAAGCTTGACTTGAAGAGCTGAGGTCTGAGACTTGCTTAGGAGGACAGTACAAGTGATGATAGACCCATACTGACTGCAAATAATCATGGTGACGATATTTTTGTGTAACAGATTGCCCCCTAAAGTGCGAAGTCTGTAGTAGATGAGGATTTCATTGATCATTTAGGAAGAGTGAAGTACTTTATCATTTCAAGGATCATCTTGTGGAGAGCCCGGTTGGAACCTCTAAAAACATTCAATGCAAGATATATATATGAGATCATATCAGCGCTGAGGTAGGCATTCCCATACTCAGATCAAAACTGTTTAGAAAAACTAACTACTGCTCTGATATAGGAATGATCTTGTAAAACGTCACAAGTATAGACTCAGGTGGACACAGTATGGACGCAGCCATCTGTTTATGAATAGTCCATTATATAATGAATACAAAATTCCTCGCAGCCTGGATTGTGGAAACTAGATCCAGGGTCTTCATTTCTACTTCCCGAAACAGTACGATTCTATCCATGCGAATGAATGTGTTGATGTCGAACATGGTAGAAACCACTTGATTACCAGTCAATGATGTAAACTGTTAACAAATGTGAGAGAAACCACCAGTGATGTCAATGGCTCTCAAAGTACCCAGTACAATCCATGAGATGCGAATAAATGTGTTGATGTCGAACATGTCACGGAATCCTTTGATCGAAAGTCAATGATGAAAATTGTCGTCAAAGGCGAGAAACCTGCCATTGAGGCATGCAAATCTCAAGGTACTGACAATTTCTAGATCATCTTTCTAGATAATGAGCTGAGGTCGATAGAAAGCGATCCGTCGTAGGCAAGCCCACAACATGAAATCATAGATCAAGTTGAAGAAATTTAGTTGCAAGGACTGACTCAGGGATGGTCAAGATAGATGACAGATATTTTGCAGATGAATGGCTTATTGGCAGTGACCTCTTGAACACATAACGACACGACAGATGGTTTGGTGACAATTGACCCAAAGTTAATACCCAGAAGCCGGCTGAAGACTTTCAATGTGGTTTGATCAACTGTTAGGCAAAGGATTTCCCAACCCAGGTGAATAAAAGTGTCGTGTTCAAGAGTGGTTACGAAGTATGACAAACAGGCTCATTTTTCTCTCTTTTCCCCCACCATTTCTGGCAAGTACCTCTTTATTTTTGACAAGCTTGAGGAGGATAACATTTTCTTGATTATAAGCTCATCCTTTGGATGAGTCCAACTTAGTTTAAATTCGAACCCTAAGAAGGAGTGGTTCATTCCTGTTTGTAATTGAACAGGTCCTTTACTGTGAGATTTTAATGAGTCCAGTATAGGAGAAACTCGGCGTTTTTCAATTTTAGAGAGTCTGAAAAAACTTAAGAAGACTCCAGGGTTGACCTTTTTCGTAAATCTGTGTCTCCCAAGCCCGAAAAAGTATAAAATAATACTTGAGAGAACCGCTTGATCTTTTACGACCAAGAAGTACTTTTTGTCATTAGTGCCTTCGATCTGAAAAAGTAAAAAAGCGATCAACGACACGTCGTTTTATAACCAATATCGAATTTGAAACGACAAAAATCCGGCAAATTTTTCATGTTTTTACGGTGGGAAAAGAGTTGTAAGTGACTGTCTTTTAATTCCATTTTAACGAGTTAAAAAGAAGAACTCGGCAATCTTTTCATGTTTCAGGAGTCAGAAAAGAGCTTAAAGGTGACTCTAAATGTTTTTTCATCGAAAATGATAGATTTCGCCTGAATAATCCGTTATCCTGCACAAAAACACAAACATTACTCATACCTGTTTGAAATGGATAAAAATGTCGCAAAAATACCTTTTCAAAGTGAAACATAAACAAATTTGCAATTTATTTACTCAAAAAACTTATAAAAAGGACCTTCGTCAATTCATTTTTACGGTTTGAGTTTTGGGTGAGAAAATAGTGCTTTTGCTCAGAAAACTTCCCGTAAAGATTGCGGAAAATCCAACCGTCGAAATCGAACGCCGTCTTCTCCAGGTAATCCACATCATCATACTCTTCATTTTTAACCATTTCAATTTTTGTTTTAGTCATTTATTTCATTTTTTGGGAGGGTTTTTAGGCATAAAACCCGCGTGCGGGGGCCCGCAGGTTTACCACTGCTGGCCTGCGGACCCCGACTTTTTCTCCATTGGGAAAAAGCTCGGGGTCCACACCTTCCATGTAGACAAAGTGCGGTCCCACGCACTGTGTCTAACCCGGAGGGCGCGGTCCCCGTCGCAAGGGTTTTTAACCCAAAAATTCTCAAAAATGGACCAATCAAAATGATTTCTAGCAATTTAATTTATCCTTATGTTTGATGCAGAGAGTACATCATGCTAGATTGGCGTGAACGAGAGCATGAGGACGTGGATGCTGCCGCATGGAATCATCAGCCTTCACTTGATGCTTTGAGGGCGTGCGGCTTGTACAAATTCTGGGCATTCCTGGCATGAGGGCTCAGGTGGATTTCTTACAGTGGTTGGTTGACAGATGGAGCATACAGGACCAGTGCTTCTTCATTGGTGGCCACCAGCTCGAAATCAAGCTGACTCAAGACTTGACTCTGTTTGGGGCTAGGGCAGGTGGCCAGTCCGTCGATAGCCTCCTGCTAGAGTACTGCAACAGCCAGGCTAGAGACAAAGGGATAGACATAAAGACCATATCCCGTCCTGAACTCATGGTGATTGCGTTTACTGTCACCAGACTTTGCGGAGCTGCCGCATTACATATTGCCACCGGATCCCAGATGCGTATGGCAGTTGATTGCTTCCGAGGCACCATCTTCAACTGGTGCGATGCCGTGTTGGCCAATGTGAAAGGCCAACTGACCAGGGCCAAGAACGGACAACTAAAGACCTTTGGTTATGGGGCTTTGGTTGTGAGTTTTTGCCTGGAGAGGGTTCCTATGCTGATCTGCAGCACCTTACTGTTGGAGCTGGGCTTCCTCGAGAGCCCAAACTGATGCGATGGGTCGCAGTTATGGCCCGTCACCTGGGCGAGAGAACAGAGGTTGCTCGATTCAAACCTGAGTATTTCCAATGGCTGGAAAACCAGGTCTTTTCTATTCAGGACTTCCCTTACGCTGGGATAGATTTTCGTGGTGACCCAGACATGGTTCTTCCACCAGGAGAGCAGTGGGATGATTCAGGTAAAATCCTTTTCAACATTTTTCCTATTTTAATTTTTTTTTTTTTTTCCATCGTCTCAAAACTGATAGTAAAAATTTCAAATGCAAATGTGGGTCCACAGCGACCAGCCACTCTCCGGCCTTACGGGAGGAAGCAACCAGTTGCACCCGCGCCAGCCCCACAAGACGAATCAGCAGAGGTTTTGTACGAGTTGGAGGGTCATCTCGAGCGCTTGACAGGAGATATTCCGGAGACCACTATAGATGACATTCCTCGTCGACTTCAGCGCTATGTGATTGGGGTCCCGGGACCTTTTAGGAGGTTCCTTTACAAGGTGGCCCGTGCAGTGGTTTCTTATAGAGATCATCACCAGTGATAAGATGATCGCCTATTGTGGGCACATATGACATTTTTGTTTTTTGTACTTATCATTTTTGCCGATCATAAGGTGTTTTTCAACCTATGATCAAGGACGATGTATTTTTTGACACACTCCTATATATATCACTATTACCGGCTTATCTTGTAAATCATGTTATGGGATGGTTTTAAATTTACATGTATGATTATTGCAAATGTCTATTTAACATTCGAGAAGCAATTGCATCTGCTAATGTATTTAAAGATCTTGGAATATGCTGATATTCAATATAATCAAATTCACGTTCCAAGAGACGCACTCTCAAAAATAATCTTAATAACACTGGATTTCTAATGGCATACACTCTATTAAGCTGTAATACAACGAGTTCAGAATCTAACCTCACTATCAAACTCCGAATCCCAAATGAAATAGATTCAGATAATAACTCAATCACTGCACTATACTTGGCAATGTTGTTCATTGTTTGACCGAGGCTTACCCCATGCATAGATACTAACTCATCAGAGGGCGAATAGATAACCCAAGTTGCAAAAGAGATGCTCCGTGTATTACGACAAGCACCATTAGCGAAACCAATGTATGTTTGGAGAGGCATCGACATCTGCAATATCAAGAGTAAAACCAAGATAAGCAGGAATAATGACGAAAAAAACACTCTCTAAGCTAAGCACACTGTTTAAACTAAAACACACCAGCTAGAAAGAAAAACTATCCTAACTAAAAATCTCCATGCCCATTCTTTAAGCATAATACTTCTTTAAGTAAAGACCATTTCTGGGTTTACCCAAAGAGTCCCCGTCAAAGTCTACCAATTCATAGGCCCCTTTTGCTAGCTTTCGCTTGACAACATAGGGACCATGCCACATAGGAACAAATTTTCCAGCGCCTAATTTATCATTAGCTTGATCGTAAACTAAGACTAGATCTCCTTCCGAAAAATTTCGAGGGGTCACATTTCGATCATACTGAGCTTTCATGCGTTTTGCGTGAGTCTCGATCGCCAATGCAGCATCGCGTAGATTCTCATATAATTGAGCCAAGTATAACAAACGTTTTTCCTCTTCGGAAGTGGCTGGAAGTAACTCGATGGCCATTTGCAGTGACGGGATTTCGCATTCAATGGGTAACACAGCTTCCAGACCATAGACTAGTTGGAAAGGAGTGAACCCTGTTGATGTTTTTACTGAAGTTTGGTACGCCCAAAGCGCTGAAAATAGCATGTTATGCTAATTCGACCGATGAATCCCAGTGATTCGTCGGATCATGATAACTAAAACTTTGTTGATGGATTCAACCAGACCATTAGCTTGTGGATAATAAGGGGTTGAACTATCGTGACGTAAACCAAGCTGGCCTGTAAGTTCGGTCATAATAACGTTTAGAAAATGACGCCCATGATCAGTGATTATCGCTTGCGGGACACCAAACCTAGCAATTATATGATTGAACACGAAAATTGCAGTTGTCTTGCCGTCTGCCTCAAATGTAGGCATCGCCTCGGCCCACTTACTAAAATAATATACCGCAAGGATGATATACGCATGCCCCCCAGCCGAGTGAGGGTTACATGTAATAAAATCGATACCCCATTTGGCAAAAGGACCAACGGAAATTATAGGGTGGAGAGGATCAGGTGGAGCGCGCATCTTTCGATCAAAAATTTGGCAGTTGTGGAATTTTCGGACCGTCGTAATACAGTCTTTAAATAAAGACGGCCAGAAGTAGCCAGCGCGCAATATCTTTTGGGTTGTGGCAAACCCAGACATATGACCGCCACATGCTCCAGAGTGACAGTCATTTAGAACCCTTTCAGCTTCCTCATGAGTTAAGCAACGTCGAAAAACAGAGTCCGCCCCACGGCGATAAAGAGTATCTCCAATAATCTTGAATTGTTGGGACTGGAATCAAATTTTGCGACGTTCTGACCTTGAAATTTCTGGCCGAAAGGATTGGGTCTGGAGATAAACGATGATATCCCCATACCACGGATCTAAAGTGCTGATTAGAAACAAGGATTCGTCCGCAATGGGCTCCTCCGCCACAGTTTCTGTGTCAGCACGCGGGAAGTCACACATTAACTCTGCAAAAACTAAAGATTTCTTAGACTTGGATTTCTCGAATTCCAAGTCGAACTCCTGCAGGATAACAATCCATTTAGAGTACTTTCCCCCTAGCAATTTCTTGATCAAAATGTAGATCATAGGGTTGCAATCCGAAATTACTGTAGTTTTACGTAGTAAAATGTAGTGACGAAAACGTTGGACAGCTTGAACAGCTACCAATGCCAATTTCTCCACATGTGAGTATTTTAGCTCAATTGGATTTAAAGTTCGACTAAGGTAATATATCACATGTTCAGTTCTGAATTCATCTTCCTGAACTAAGACCATTCCAATGGTGGAATGAGAGGCGGCAAGATACAAGAAGTAATCGCGGTTGTAGTTGGGAGGATGCAATAACGGTGCATGGGTCAACGCGTGTTTAAGTGCATCAAAAGATTTCTGAGCTATCTCATCCCAATATAATGGAGTATTCTGTTTCAACAACCGGGTAAAACCCTTTGTAACCTCGGCGTAGTTAGGAATGAATCGTCGTAAAAAGTTTGCTTTCCCTTGCAAACTTTGGAGTTGGCGAAGACTCGAAGGAGGAGGCAATTTGATGATAGATTCGACCTTTGAAGGATCGACGCGAATGTCGGCTTTCGAAACTACAAATCCCAGCAATCAACCCGTTTCTATACAGAAGACACATTTGTGTGGGTTCAACCGAATCCGATAATGCCTACACCTCATAAAGATTGCTCGTAAATGGACGAGGTGATCAGCTCGATGTAATGAATGAGCGGGCAAGTCATCAAGATACGGTTGCACAATGTGCTTGATGTCATGAAACGCATAAGACATCGCCCTTTGAAAAGTTGCTCCGGCATTCTTGAGCCCAAAAGGTAACTTGCAATAAGCAAATGTCCCCCATGGACAAATGAAAGCCATTTTTGGTTGATTGGCAGGTAGAATATTGATTTGATTGTATTCGGAAAAACCATCCATAAAGGAGAATATTTCACTGCCGACACAATCATAAATGATTTGATCGATATAGGGAGTTGGGTAATTGTCCTTTTGACAGGCTCAATTAATGTCCCTATAGTCGATGCATATTCTTATTGTTCCCTACTTTTTGTTAACTGAAACAATATTCGATACCCAATCCATTAACGGGATCGGATAAATGAAATCTGCTTTTAATAATTTTTCAACTTCTGCTTTAATTGCAACAGCTTTTCGTGGGTGAATCTGACGCAAACGTTGCCAGACGGGTTTAGCGTCCGGGTAAGTCTTGATCTCATGAACAACAATCGTGGGATCAATTCCTGGTATTTCCTCATAGGACCATGCAAACATGTCGTGGAATTCTTGAAATAGGGCCTTATATAGTTGAATTTCGTCATCTGTACATGAGGCACCTATATGAATGTTCTCAACAATTCCGGGCTTAACCGAAATGTCAATAGGAATAGTTCGAGAGATGTTTCCCAAATTTAACTCTGAATCGGGATGTTGCATTCGATTCTGAGGTTCCTTGACATATTCAGTTGTAAAAATTGATGAGAAATCATTTTCAAAACAATCATTCTCGGGTAAAAACGAAGATCTGTGATGGAGATCTTCCCATGGTAAATCATCTACACATAGGATTTCGCGAATTTGCTCGTCAGAGTGAACAAGTTCAGAAAACGTGATTAAATCCGAGTTTGATGTGAAAAGTGATTCCTCACGGACCACATTCATGAAGTCATTTTCGGTTGAAAATGGGTCGGCAAACGACTGCACGGCTTCATAGGCAATTTCATATGGACTCAAAGGCATGGCATTACCAAATGAGTTTATCTCAAATTCAGAAGGAACAATCCAATGATCATCATAAACAATGGTGTCTGATGTGATCATATGAATAGTTGCAAATGAAGACGATGCGTTGATCGGAGGAAAAGGAAAAGTTCCCAGTAAACCGGCATCTTTAACTAGTCCTACTCCAACATCCTTATATGGGATAGTCGTTTTACCGACATGCTGAATACTCTCAAAAGAGGTTGGGTCGGATGAAAAATAAGCCAGCTGGTCTATTGTTACGATCTTTCCATTATGTGGAAAATTTATTACTCGAAAGACCGATAAAACGACCGTTGTCATAGCGTAAGACCAACTTCGACCCAAGAGAAGGTTGTAATCTAGAGGGGCATCAACCACCTCCACATCTAGACTAACGGTTTTTCCTTCAACCCCTATAGGCAAATCCTGTAGAATGCCAAAAGGATGAAACCCACGGCCATCAAAGGCCTTTAGAATCATCGGGGATTGATTTAGCGAAGGAGAACCAAGTGATCTCCAACACTGTATCGACATAATACACGTTGAAGCTCCCTCATCAATTACAGTCCGATGAATAGGCCTGTTTTTTACTATCACTGGGATCTGGAAAGCCATTTGATGAGGCAAACGCGGTGTAGTATTTTCTAGATCGAAAATTATTAGGTTCGATTCCTGAACGTCAACAGCTCCTATAGCCGACAAAAGTAATTTACGTTGTGCTGGACATGATTGCAGCACTTCCAAAGCCGACATCGCTGAGGGTGAAACAGCTAAATCCTCAACAATGTTATAATTCTGAGCCGCTCTCGCATGTGGATTGAAAGAGGACTTTCGAAGTATACCCTTGGTGGGCGGTTTGATTACCAAGTCTGGATTAGGTTTCTCGATCTGTAGTGGATCGGAACCGGGAGCTGAGGTTGATGGATTAGAATGAGAAGATTTGCTTCTTTACCATCAACAGGACTTTTACTACCATAATCTTGTGATCGAGTCGCAATCCTAACATGGGACATCATCAATATGGTTTCTTCATTGGCACTCGAGGATGAACCTATCATCTTACTGTCTTGAGCTGGAAAGGGATCCTTCAAAACAGCAGGAGTTTGGGAACCTTTGACAATCTTCGCAACCTCTGCACGATGAGGGCAGTGTCTTGTAAAATGTTCATCGTCACAAATGAGACAAGGATAACGAGGTTTGCGCTTTTCATCATTGGATTCCGATTTTTCAGGTTTCACCTTTGAATTTTTGTCTGTTTTATTCTTCTTCTTTCCTTTCTTCTTTCCACCAGATTTTGATTTGGCTGTAGAGGACTCTACAACGTGAATATTGGCGGAAATCTCTGCAGAATAATCTCCTGTTGGGGAATCAGGCAAGGTTATGATAGGAGAAGAATTCTTGGAATATTTCTTCTTACTTTTAGTGTTAACCGTACCAATCATACCATCAGCGGCATGAGATCCCGAAGGAGCTGCAGCGATTCGATTTTGCTTGGGAAGATCGAGGATTTTCTCGTGTAACGTACCTGACTGAGTATAGACCAAGTCAAGGTACTGTGCTTGAGCAATCACTTGCTCCTCAGTAACAACTCCGGCTTTAGCTACATCTTCAGTGATCTTTGGCAACAAAGATTTTACAAACCACTCGGCCAAGATCTGATCCGGAATAAATACCTTCACTAAACGCCGTCAACGTCTCCACTCATGAATATGCTCTGAAATGTAAGTGGATGTCGATTGTTTTAACGAATTTAACAATTCCGTGCCATTGTCATATCGGACTGGCAACTGAAAATGAGTTAAAAACGAGGTAGCTAACTGACTAAAATTATAAAAAGTGCCTCGCGGTAACTCAATGTACCACTTGGCCGCGAGACCAATTAGAGTGCGCTGGAAAAGTCTAAGACGGATTGAATCATCTGAAATGGAGTTAGATGCACACCAGAGGTGGTAAGTCATCACATGGTTCGACGGGTCCTCTCTTGATTTACCTTCGAACTTAGGAATGTCAATGGGCAACTTATTCGGCATTGGCGGCCAAAACGGAAGATAATTAATGGTATCGTTCGTTAGGCGCGACAAGTCAGGTAAGTCTAAAGTTGCGATAAACGGTAACTGCCGATTAGGATCCCTAAAACTCTAGGTCATAAGACCAACCCCAGGAGGAGGATATCCAGGATAACTAGGAATAGGAATTGTGTTTGGGATATTGTATCCTCCCGAAAAACCAGGATTAACCGGACCATACTGGGGTTGTTGAGGTTGTTGATAAGTGTACCAAGGGTACGGTTGATACTGATAGACTGGCTGCTGCACAGCAGGACTGAATTGGTATTGTCCCTGGTACGGTTGATAAGTGAATTGTGGTTGACTTGTGACAACCGTACTTGAACCAGTTTGTCCTACAGGCATCTGAACCGAAGTTTGAATCGTAGATCTAGACGGTGGTAAAGATGTCTGAGGAGTAGATACAGGAACAGTAGAAACCGGAGCTGTCGATACTCCAGAAGTAGGTGGGGTAGATTGAACAGATGTTGCGGCAGTTGTAGCAGTCGTTTGAGGCGGAGTACGAGGTGTACTAGGCCCAGGCTGAGAAACTACCGAAGGTACAGAAGTTTGAATATTAGACTGGACTGGTTGCTGGGGTGTACCAGAAACTAAGGGTTGTCCAGTTTGAGATGACAACTGTACATTTGGCTGCAACATCTGTTGAGTTTGCGATGGATCCCACGCTATATTCATTCCGGGGTACTGACCCATAACTAGTTGAGAATACTGAGGACCATAACCGGGTTGAGGGTAGGATTGATAATTGAAAGGTACATTTCCCGTTCCTTGAACATACATTTGACCGGAGGGTGGTTGGAAACCTTGGTTCGAGTACTGACCTTGGGTTTGATACGCTTGAGGCACGTACTGATACTGGGGTTGACCTTGAGGTATAAATTGATACTGAGGTTGACCTTGGGTTACATATTGAGTCTGGGGTTGACCTTGAGGAATGTACTGTCCAATAGATATGTACTGTCCTTGAGGTTGCCCCCCAGATGCAAATTGTGTACCTTGAGGTTGCCCCCCAGGCATTAATTGAGGTTGCCCCCTAGGCGGTAACTGGCCATCTTGAGGTTGAGGATTGGGAATAGAAACTGACATCATAAGAATGTCTTCTACGCTCAACGGCTTAGTACCATTGCTTCCAGTTAATAACCCTTGCTCAATGGGTTGAGGAGATGCTCCCGAAAAAGTACCAGAAAGTGACTGATACCCGGAGGGAACAAAAGGACCGTCGTACAAAAAAGATTCAGGCGATTGAGTAAACATGGATGACTGTCCTGACATATTTACAGGAGTATAATAACCTTTAGGTGTTGGGTGATAAGGAGCGCGAGGTGGTGAAAAACTTAACCCTGAGTTTTCTAAAAAATTAGTCAAAGAAAGATACCAAGAACTGCTCCTAGGTGGACTGTAAAAAATTGATTCACGCTCCCTTAGCTCAATAACAGGTTGATTTTCAGGGATAGGGATGCCTACTTCTTCTTCCGGAGCAAGTTCTTCAATAGCAATAAGTCAAGAAGGAAGATCTTGGGTGATTACTCTTTCTACCCTAGGTGAACCAAGACCACTAGAAGTTGGAGAAACAAACCCCGATGTCGAAGTAGCAGCAAATTCACTTTCAGGCTCGGATATTTCAGGTTCCTCACCTATATCACTAGTAGATGAAAAGCTGCCAGCAACTTCGGAAACAGACACTGACTGTGGATTATAATCTGCCACTAACAGTTGAAAATCAGGATGTACTATCAAAGAAGATTCTCCTTCTTCAGGTGACCCAACTCTACTGTCTCTAGGAGTTACGAGGACTTTCAAGCCTTCAAGCTGGCTCGGTACTTCCTCAGGAGGTTGGCCCTGAAGTCTACGGGACTTCCTTGGTAATTCAGCCACAGTTAAAAACTTTTAACTACTTCACACACAAACAAAGTAAAATCTCAATGAAAAGCACCTAAAGTCTCTAAAGAACCAAACAAATTTGAATCACACGCCTAAAGAATCTAGGAAATAAAACACACACAAACAGTAACTTTCCGTACTGAAAACACTAGTTGGTGATGAAATCCAACGTCGCAGAGTTCAATACAGAAATGGTGGTTGGAACAGTTACCCCGGCAACTTGCTTAATGAATATACTGGCACAAGTTCTTCCACTTAACCGTCTCGAGTAAAGAGAACCCCCCAGAAAATCCAAGTGAGTCTAGCTGATGTCTGCTCTAGGTACAGTGGGATCTTCCCATGTCACCTTAGGAAGAGTCCTAAAGAAGATGGCCACTAAGGTTACCAACTGAGACAAATATACCTGGGGGAATAGTCTACGATCCGATATGCACGCAAGGGCAGAGTAGCAAGCTCAATCCCCTTGAAGGCTCCTTGACATAATCCAAGGTTTACCAACAAGTGACCCCAGGCTCCTCGACAATGGTTAATCCGAGGTTTACCGTTTTTAATACGTGAATATCTAGCGTCGTTCCCAATGAGGAAGGATTGATTCCCACACTGGTTCGGACACGATCTCGTGCTTCTCCTTTAAGAGGAGCTTTCCCAGAGCATAAATGCAACAATTGGATTTCTTCCCTACCACAAGATATAGCTACTCATTTGTTTTTACTGTCTTGGAGAGTTAATTACTCTCCTACTCCAAGACACTAGCCTAAGCTAAGTTGGTGTATCAGAGCCCTAGAAATAAAAATGTTACTAGTTGAATTTTACTTTAAGCGTTATTTTTATTGGTTTTTGTTTAAGTCAAAAGGTGCGGAGATGAAACTCGTGGTATGAAGACTTGACTCAAAATCACTAAAAATGCACTTAAGATGATTTAAACAATCTTTTTCTCTTCGATGAACTTTTAACTAAGAAAGAGTTTGAGAATGCAAATACTTTGTAAACACAAATCTTTCTCAATCAAACAAATTAAAAGAAGAGCTTTTGCCTTTTCCAATGCACTCAAAACGAGACAACTAGTTATTTCACAAGAATTTCCCTTTTTCGTTTCAAAGCACTCAACCACTACAAAAAACAAACTTTTTTCAAAAGAGATTTTTATATTTTTTTTTATAAAACACTCAAAACTATGGAAATGACTAACTTTGAGATCTAAAAATTATAAAAACCTATTTGAAGTCAAAGCCTACTAAATGTCTTTTTTAAGGATGTTTTACTTAGCTAGATGTAAGCTAAGGACTAATTTATGGAGAATCACAAATCAGTCAAGAACAACCAATTTTGTTTTCTTTTTGAAAATGAAAATCCAAACTTTCAAACACAAGCTTTTCGAAGTTTTGTAAAGAGAAAACTCAAAGCGGATTCCTCAACAAGGGGAGATTTCATAAATGGTTTGACTCGTAAGAAGGCTGGTAGACACTAAGGTGATCTGAAGTCCCTACAGCTTCTAAGCTCAGAGCCACTACACAACCAAAATGAAAAACAAACCCAACAAGCAAAACTCCTAGGAATTTCACCTAAAACCCTAACACTAATGAAATCAACCTAAGGAAAGATTCTGACAAGTTATATGCAGGTCTGGGCAGTGGATAAAAATTTCTAAACAAAAACTAAGCTGACTAACAGAGGAAATCTTAGGTTTTTCAAAATTTTGACAGGGTCCGCAGGCCCACAGTTGACACAGGTGCGGTCCTGCTCTGTGCTAAAAGCCAAGCTGCGGGTAGGTACGCACTGTGTCAAATGACTAGGGTGCGGTCCTCCCCCAAAGCTATGAAAAACGAAAAATAACCCTGGATCTACAAACTCTACCCAATTTTACACACAACAAGCCAAAAACAGAAACAATAACACAGTTTCTCAGGTCAAAGTAAAAACAAGGAAAACAATCAAGTCCCCAGTGGAGTCGCCATTTTGTCACACGGAATAAGTCGATTTCACGGACAAGATAGACCTTCCTAGAATCTAAAGAAGACCTAATGACAAGCAAACCAATCATACACTATCTTTCTCTAAATATGCTTTAATAAACAATGGCAAACAAGTGTTTTTAGGGCCTACCTTAGGTCCAACGCAAGTTTGTGGATGCCCTCGCTCCTTCGATCCAAATGAGCTCCTTTGTCGCGAATCTGCAAACACAAACAAGGCAAACAAATTAAATAGCACCTGAAAAGCCAATATCATAAAACATATTTAACATGAAAGTCAAGGAGTCCATGAAACAAATAACATGAGATACTTGTTGAGAAAAATGAGTTTGATTATATTAATTCAAAAGAAGAAGAACTTTACAACCTTTGCCTTGACGCTGTACAAGCTCCTCCCAGGGTCCAGCAAGAAGTCTCCTCTACTTTGACAAGTTTCACTCACTCCCCAATGAAGCCAAAAAGGTATGTGATCTCTCCTCTTAAGCTCAACTAGGAAGTCTTGATTTCACCAGCATTTACCCTCAAAAATGTTCAGCTTCTAACCTCCTCAGCAACCAGCCCAATGCCTGTATTTATAGTGCAATGGAGGGAGGTTACTAGGTCCTCCTTCAAAGGGATAAAGCCCTCCTTCAAAGGGATAGCTCCTCTCATCAAGGGATTAGCTCCTTCTCTTTTGGGATGCATGAACCACCTCAGAGCGAACAATCCACGTCAAAATTCCTTCTAGAATTCTCTAGAATTAGCCCAAAGTGAGTTTTTTAAGATAAAACTTGCGCCTTTTGACTTTCATAGGGGTCCGCACCCACACCTTTAGGGACAGAGCGGGCAGGTCCGCAACTTTTGTAAACAGAAGGTGCAGGACCGCAGGTGACACTGAGAGAAAGTGTGGAACTAGAGTTACATTGATTTTTAATGTCTTTCTCTCATTTCCAAAGCTTGACTTGAAGAGCTGAGGTCTGAGACTTGCTTAGGAGGACAGTACAAGTGATGATAGACCCATACTGACTACAAATAATCATGGTGACGATATTTTTGTGTGACACGATCAACTAAAAATCAAGGGGAAGTATATTTCCGAATTAGATGAATTTTAGACGCTTTGACACAACTTGTTTTTTCAGTTTTTAAGAGTCGAGAAAAAACAAAAGATGACTCTAGTCACCTTCGATCTTTAATGAGCCTGAAGTGACAAGTGCTCAAATGGACATTTTCCGTTAAGGAGTCTGAAAAGGAACGAAAGGGACTGCTCTGGAAATCTAGGCAGAGGGATTACCAAACCAATCGCAAAACTGCAGAATACTTTTTACGGTATGGTAGTCAATCTTCCTGAATGCTGTGTTCAGTGCATTGTGATCGATAGGGCGGCAGACACATCTTCCTATGGATAAAGGATTAAGCCTATTGTGGTCTCCCAAAATATACTCGACGGTACGTGGGAGCACAAGTCTGTACTGGAACTTATCATCTCAAAGTGGAGGAATCACCCAACCAACAGTGAAAACAATAGTTACCAGGCTTTAGACATCGTAATACGTCTCTAGCCTAGACTTATAGATGTTGTGCATTAGGTTCCAAAGCATTGTTAGATTCATTAAATAGTTGATCTTGCTTAAGAAATTTTCCTTTCAGGTTCACCGCGTGCTGTAGAGGTACAATTCCTAAAATGCAATATAAGATGATAAACAGTCATTTTATCTTCTTTGTGCAATAAAAATCCTAACTACTAAGGAAAGAGAGACATTATTCTTTCAACAAAGAGCGAAGAGCACACACTATATGCACTGTCCTAAATCAAACCAACAAACAGTCTAAATGCAAATGCACATGCATGTATTTGTTTTCAGCCTTCTTAATGTGTAAATGATAAAAAGAAAGCTAATGCGCAAATCTGAATTATTTTCAAAGTGACAATTACTAACAAGTTTCTTTTCAAAACAAAATGAGGACAATGACAACACTTTGCGATTTGGAATTGAAAACTTGATTTTGACACTAGAAAAACTACAAATTCAAATCAAATACAATAGTAACAGGGTAATCGACTATCAAGAGCAATCAGACTCTCTTCTATGGCTAAAAACGACACTTGCGACACTCTCAAATCAAGAAACGACAGTACAATTACGTTACTTCTTTGTAAAGAAGAACTGAAAATGACTCAAAAAATACATAAAAACATTTACAGTTCTTTGCACAATGGAGGATGAATAACAGCAAGGAAAGGGGTTTCAAACAGAGGTGTACTAACTATAGGCAGCAAAACTCTTGAATAGATCTGAAAAGAGTGAACACAGAAACCAAAATTTAGGAACATTGCCTAGTCTGATCAGTGCACCTGTAACACAGTGAAACTGGAATGCAACGCACCTACTACACTCGGGAAGTGCGCTGAATTTGAGATTCACAGAATAGACAGTGCGTTGGACCAGGGACGAGACTTTGATTGGGTTCTGGGTCACAGCTTGCAGTTCAGTTCAGGGATTTTGGCTGAGCAAGTGGTAATCAGTAAATCAATCACAGGGGTAGATCTAAGGAGGTTACTAGAGCCACCACAAGGGCAATTAGAGAGCTTGTAAATCAGTTGTTTAAATCATAAACAAAACCCGGAGATTGACTGAAGCAGCGTTGATCTACTTTGCACTTGCATAGCAAATGCAGTTCTAAGGCTAGCTGGCTTGACTTCAGGCTCCATCTGTAAGTTTATAAGTAAACAAATGTAGATGAACAAACAATCTACTCGCTCCCCAGCGGAGTCGCCTTTTTGTTACAGGGAAAAGTGTCTATGCAAAGCTGCTAATCCCACTAAGGCTGGTAGCTACCTTAGAAACAAACAAAGTAAAACTACTTTCATTTTCCTTTATGAGAGATAGATGAGAGAAGAATAAAGGAGACCAACCTCTGTCTTACGCTTGGTTCCTTGCTCGATTCCTCTCTCTTCCGATAGTCCTTTGCTACTTGCTTTCTTGTATACCCAGCTTCACAGAGTACCTGTAGAATCAAAGCAGCATAACACTATACGAGAACATGGATCTATTATCATAAACAATCTAGGATCATATGTAAATTGACCATACAAATGCATAAAACATAAATCACACAAGAGTATGGAGGAAAACTTGAATAGCTTTATTGATAATCAAGAAAGAGCCAAGAGAGTTACAACCGATTGTTCTGACCCAGCATCATCCTCTCAGCAAGTAAGCCCTTCTTCACCTCATGAAAAGCTTAGATCACCCAACACTATGATGTTGCCTCAAGAAACCAACAGCAATTCCTTACAAGATGCAAAATTCCAGCCTCTGGATCTCTGGGATGAGGGATCCATATATAGATGTCTGCAAGGGAGGCGAGTCAGCTTTTGAGATTTGATTAGTGTCTCCCCTCTGATAGTTCTTGATTCCACTTGGATATTGATGATCTCTTACTCATCCCTGGTCGAATTCAGAGAGACAAGTGTCACAGGAGAAGTTTCTGGAAGATTCCATGCCTCTCCACCTTGCGGATTGACCCTTCCATTTGTCTCTTCTCACCCATCGCATCCCATAGAAAGGCTTTTTGAAATGCAATGCACCTACTGTGTGTATTCAGGTGAGATGCAACGCACTTTGCCTATGGAGCAGGTGAAATGGTCCAGTTTTGACCAGTTCTGAGTAGTTTCTCATGGAGAACTTCTGGGAGAAGCTGTAATCAGTTGACCTTGTTCTTTTAGGGGTTGGAACAACACCTTTAGGGACTTAGGAGCCCTTGGTTTATGGACATTTATGCTTGGGGTTGCAGTGCCCAAAAATGTCTATAACACTAACTAAGTCCCAAGTCTGGTTATGCATTAAGGAGTCCATCTCTTCTTTCATGGCTACCTCCCACTTCTTCCTGCTTTCAACCTGCATTGCTTCTTCATAACATTCGGGTTTACCAGAATCAGTCAACAATAAATAATACAATGAAGGAGAGTATCGTTCAGGGGGTCTACTTATCCTGGTAGATCTTCTAACACCACTTTCAGATGTTTGGCGTGCATGTTGTTGTTGTGGTGGTTGTTGTTGTTGTGGTTGTTTATTATTATTATTTTCAGGCACCTTTACTTTTTCAGTGATTTCATCAAGAACTGTGTATTCCTTGTTTTCTTTTTCCTGTTTCTTTTCCTGCAACTGATTCTTATACAAAACCTTTTCATTGAATATTACATCTCTTCTCCTAATGATTTTGTGATTTTCGTAGTCATATAAGCGATAACCAAAATCATTAACACCATATCCAATAAAGGTACATTTCTTTGACTTTGCCTCAAGCTTTGTTCTATTTTCTTTATCGATATGGACAAAGGCCTCACAACCAAAAGGCTTTAAAAAGGAGTAGTTTACCTTTTTACCTGTCCATGCTTCCTTTGGAACACCACCATCCAAGGAACTTGAAGGCCCTCTGTTTATTAGCAGTATCTACAGCATCTGCCCAAAACTGTAAAGGCAATCCTGCATGCAATCTCATGCACCTTGCACGCTCCATGATTGTTCTGTTCATCCTTTCTAACACACCATTTTCTTGTGGTGTTCTTGGAACTGTCTTCTCTCTACGAATTCCATGCTCTGAACAGTACCTATCAAACTCTTTGCTACAATATTCACCTCCATTGTCTGATTTAAGACACTTCAATTTCTTCCCTGTCTCAATCTCAACCAAAGCTTTCCATTTCTTGAAAGTATCAAATACATCAGATTTATTCTTAATACAATAAATCCAAGTTTTTCTAGTTGCATCATCAATAAAGGTAACATAATAACGAGAGCCACCGAGAGATGATACCTGAGCAAGTCCCCATACATCTGTATGCACAAGCTCTAATTTTTCGCTCTTCTTTTCTTTCCCAACTCTGAGAAATCTGACTCTCTTCTGTTTTCCATAAATGCAGTTCTCATAGAAGTCCAAATCAACATTCTTCAAACCTGGAAACAAATTTCTTGAGTGAAGAATCTTCATCCCCTTTTCACTCATGTGTCCAAGCCTATGATGCCATAACGCTGCATCTGCTCCTTTGGAAGTTAAAGCATTAACAGAGTTAGAAATACCATTGCATAAATACAATGTACCAACCTTTTCGCCTTTTGCTATTACCAAGGCTCCTTTGGTGACCTTCCAAGCTTTATCTGTGAAAATTGTCACACAACCTTCACCGCCTAACTGCCCTGTTGAAATCAGATTTTTCTTTAGATCTGGAACATGCCTTACCTCCTTTAGTAGCCATTGGTTTCCATTCTACTGTTTTACAAGAACCTTACCTATTCCAAAAATTTTACAGGGTTTATCATCACCCAAACAAACTTGTCCAAAATCGCCTTGAACATAGTCATGAAAGTATTTCTTATCAGGTGTGGCATGGAATGAGGCCCCTGAATCTACCACCCAGGAATCAGTAATATTTTTGAAAGAAAGAATCAAGGCATCTTGTAACACCTCACCTGTCACATTTGCTTCATGATTGTTTTCTTGTTGTGAATCTCCTTCTTTTCCCTTCCGAGATCTACAGTCTTTCTTTAGGTGTCCTTTCTTTCTGCATTTCCAGCACACTATCCCCGATCTGGACTTAGATCTGCCTTTCCTTGATTTATTGCGATATCCTGAGCTCTTTCCTCTTTCCATTTTTCTTCCCCTAGACTTTGCACTCAAAGCATTTCCCGATGTCTCGCCGGAGCTTTTCCGTCGCATTTCCTCGCTAAGGATAGCACCGAAAACATCATCAAACTTTAAAGTGCTAGATACAGACACAGAGTTACTAATGGCCATTACCAAACCATTCCAACTTTCTGGTAATGAGCACAAGAATAACAGAGCTCTAACTTTATCTTCAAAGTTTACCCTTACAGAACATAACTGACTTGTAACAGTATTAAAATCATTTAAATGATCTGCAACAGATCTACCTTCCGACATCTTCATATTAAATAACCGTTTCATAAGAAATACCTTGTTTGAGGCCGAGGGTTTTTCATATAGTTCTCCAACGCCTTAGTCAAACCCTCTGTCGTTGTTTCCTTCGAAATGTTGAAGGCGACCGACGCTGTGAGGCACAACCGTATTGTTCCGAATGCCTTTCTATTGAGAAGGTTCCATTCTTCATCTGTCATAGCCGTCAACTTCTTTGTTTTTCCGCTCAATGGTAGGTACAAATATTTCTGATACAGATAATCTTCCATCTGCATCTTCCATAGCGAGAAGTTTTGGCCGTTAAATTTCTCGACCCTAAACTTACCATCTTCCGCGATTGCTCCCACTCGAACAAGGAACCCTTATTTCGTGCGAGTTTATCAGCCAAATAGACCTTCGGCTCTGATACCAGTTGTTAGAAAATTATATATTATGGAGCAATGGAACACATAAAATATTGCAGAAATATAAACACAGAAAACGCACAAAACAAGAGAGACACAGATATACATGGTTCACCCAGTTTGGGCTACGTCCACCCCGAACAGCCAGTCCTTCCTTTCTATTATCTAGCAAAACGAAGAGACACAACCTACAGCAGATCCGTTGTAGTATCCTATGTTTTCTCTCACAGTCTCACCTCTCTGTTTCTCGCTCAGAGAATACACATCTATTACACAGCCTCAAATACAATGCCCTCATACAAAGAGAGGGGTTGCCTTCTAGGGCAAAAAACCCTAAACTAAACATAGGTTCTACCGTCAGATCATCCACCTAATGAACGGCCCAGATTGACTAGAAATTACTATACTTTTACAAGGCAATTTTACAGTTGTTTTTAGCTTCGGGGGCACTACCCCTGAAACCCCTCGCCAGGGGGGGCTCCCAAAGGTCGCAGCCGCCCCCCCTAGACCCCCCCTACAGCGAATATTTTACGGGCGGCGTTGCCGCCTCCATTTCGAACTGGGGTCCAATGTGGCGATACCTTTGAATATAGAAGATAATCAGGCTCCACACCCAACAAAGAGCTCCCATGACATGAACATAGTCATGAACAAGGAGTAGATTAAAATCTAAAGGGCCTTGGACAACCATTGCATCTATATAGATAGTCTTTCCTCCCAAAGTAATAGGTAACTTATGAAGGATCCCTAACGGTTGACTGGGTCCTATGTTAAAAGCTAACATATTTTGAGTGAAGGGGACAAGATGAGGAGAACCAAAAGCTTTCCAAGCTGTTGAAGACAGAATATAAACAAATGTGCCCTCATCTATGATTGTGCTAGGTACGGCCATATAGTAAGCATGTACTATAATCTGGAAAGGCACATAAGATGGAAGATGATATCCTGCCAATCGACTCCAATCAAAATAAGTGACTAAACTACTTGGAGGAGGTGTCATAGGAATGTGAGATCTGCCCTCTTGCACTATGGGGATAGGAGAAATGCTCTCATGCACCTCAAGAACACGAGGGTTTACCTCAAGTTCATTCGAAACTGAAGAAACTAGAATATGAGGTTCACTCTCTACCGGAAAGGTATGGGTACCTGAAGGTGGACTCAAGTCTATCGTTTTCTCAACCAATGATTGGTAGAGAAGAGACTCACGATACTAACTTTCAGAGAGAGTGGGGTTGACCAAACATGACTTTTGATCAATCACTAGATCAACTAGTGAAGGATCAGGGGAAATCTTTCGATACCCAGTCAGAAGACAAGGTTGAAAAGCTGTAAGGTTTTCCAACTCTTTGGAAGCTTCATCCATAAAAGCACAAAGGTGAATGGGATGATTACTTTCACACAACTTACAAGGAAATTTGACTTTTCCCTTTTTCCCATGAGCTTTACTGTCACTAGTTGAAGTTTTATCACCAGCATGATCACCAGAGGCTAATTACAAAGGTTGATGTGAACCTATAGACCACACTTCTAAGACCTTGGGAATACTAGGACAATTCTGAAGATGGTGGTCACCCTTACATAACATGCAAGGGAATTTTACTTTCTGGGGTTGGTTGCAAGATTTTGCTTTATTAGTTGCATCGGTAACAATATTCGTTTGGTTGCCCCCTTACTTATTTTGTTGCTTCTTCTTCTTCTTAGCTTCCTAGTTACTAGAATCCAGACTTTCACCAGGCAAAGAGGAAGAACAGGGTGAAGAATAGGCGAAGAAGGCAAGGGGTCAACTTTAGGATCAACATGAGGTTGATGTTGTTCAAGTGGAGGAGAACTCAAATAAAAATAAGTTTGGAAACTCGGAACCACCGAGGTCGAAAATAACCAAACTGGCATACCAATGGTCAATCCAGGAAGGGACAACGTTTTGCCATATAGGGAGCACGAGTATTTCCGAAAGAAGGAAAAGGACTAGGATTCCCGCCAAAGGGGTTTCCTTGACTGGTAGACTCAGGAAATGTTTCCATTGGTATCAACCTAAGATCTACTAAGGAGTATTTCCACAATAAGGATGTTTTCCCGCAGTCAATTAATTTATCTTAGAACTTTAACAAAAATAAATCAAAAAGGGGTAATCTCGGCAAAAGGGTTTACCAAGTATCCGTGAACCGCAATATACACCTTAGCCAAAACTAAGGACTTAACATAGGACAACCAATCTCCCCGAATGTTGTGTTCGGTGTATCACGTTTACAAGGCAGCTGACTCGGTTACCTGCAGCTAAAGGATAGCAACCTAATGGAGTCTCCCAATACATACGCGATGGTATGGGGAGCACAAGTTCGTGTTAGCGTTGTCTAATGCAAAACCGTTCGATGAGAGCATCTCTATATACTTATGATACTAAAGTGCCTCCTATATACCCGAAAGTACTAGAGAACCTTCTATATACTTCCATACCAGGACAGGATTTCACCCCCAAGATACACTGCAAGCATTTAATGGCAGTTGTTATGTTTAAAGACGTCGGAACACGTATCTAGCCTAGAACTCTATATATTTGCGTTAAGTTCATGTTGATGGTGCTGGACCCGCCAACATGTCAAGGGATCTTCCCAGTAATAAGTCCCAACTAGACCTCAGACCGTTTGGTGTAGGAGTCTGAGCAGTGGGTCATATGGTATCGCCTTGACTGCAGTTTCATACAAAGGCAAGTAAGATGTCCCTATTGGTAGAAAGGGTGTGACAAATGAGGCAAGTCAAGGAAGGTGCATGAGCGGTTCTAACACACGGAGGGCGAGGTGAGTGCGCCCTTTGGAAACCTGTGAAAGCACAGAGTTAAGAAGGGAACACACAAGCAAAGATGCATCACAACATGGAAGGAAAGTAAGCTAGCAATCCAAAGTGATGGTTAAACCAACAACACATTTCTGTAAGATTCATACATATACAGAAAATAGCTACACATGCATGTGTAAGAAAACAGATACATATATCATTTAGAGTAAACAAGATAACTGAAATACAATATGACATATGCATAAAACGTGTTGGCTTTGTTATATTAAGAAGTGTAAGTTCTAACAGCGGAACGTTACATTCGTTGTCGCCTTCTCCTCCAAAGAGATATACTGGCTCTGCACAGTGGAGAAGCCAAGGCTCGTTATAATACTATCCAACCTCTCTCTAAGATACTCCTATTGAAAGCTTGGCTGACCAAAAGCCTCTACAATGAGTTATGAGGGACTATATATAACAAAGGGTGGGGTGTCCCTTGACATTCCCCTTTGTGACAATTCATCTACCCTCATGATTCTTCATCTACTCTATGACTGTTACATCCAACTATCGACACTTGAACTTCCACTTGATAAGATATTACATACAATCTGCACATGTACCCATGTGAGACAAAATAGGCTTGAGAAAGCCATGCAAGACATCATTATGACTCGGACAACTGTGGGAAGACCAGCTCTTTGACATCCTCATGGTGGTCGACAGTAGCGAACTGATGCCAAGATCGGTAGTCCATGATGGTGTCCATGTACTCTAAGGTGACATCTTTATGGAAACGAACTCTTGCCTGCATAGCATCCGGATACACTACTCGAGCTCCTCTATCCAACTCATCTAATAACATACGCATCATTGTCTTGAGTGTGGCCAGACCAGCAACATACTGATGCATGGTGTTTGCACTGATCACCAAGTCCAGGCTGGTGGCTATGTGCATCAACTCGTCAAAGTAGGAGTCAAGCTCTAGTCAGACTCTTTTCCTAGGTGAGTGTCCCAATAGATTGGATCGTGTGTGCGCTCACAACAACATCCATTCTCCTGAATACCATGCATGGGAAGCTTGCAAACTAGTGATGAGCTGTGAGAGATCTTCATAGTTTTGGATCTAACTCTGGATGTGTTCCTTCAACTTGACCACTATGGGCTTCATCATCTTAGGCAAGTGTAATGGGGCTCCCTTTTATCTCATTGTCCATGTTTGCATGTAAACAACAGCAGCATGTGTGTTCGACAAGATACATTCTCTACTAGCACATCGCTGCTGCCAACCATTGAGATGGACAACTGCCTTATGCATGGTACCAAAATTGGAATACAACGCCCGCATGACTATGTCAAGGGACAATACTTCATCCAATATTATCGTCTTCAACTCTGCTCGGGGGGATGTTGTAACTAGTTCTCCTCCCTGCTTGGTCATCTGTAACTCCTTAGCCATTCGCTCATTCTCTGCTATCAGGAAGCGAACACTTGAGATGGTGGCTTTAGCGTATGCTCTGGTAGCATCGACCAATGTTGTTGGATGTTTGCGCACGTCGGACATGATCACTCATTCCTCAAACTGGGCAGGAGATGTGTGATCATCAGGAGTTGACACTCTACGAGATTGCACATCACTATGTTGGGACTCATTGAATGAGATGTTTTGCATATCTCCCTCCAGATTGTCTCCAAGGATTTCACTATCTCTTTGGTCGCTTGGGACTTGCTCCACTTCTAGATCTGGTGAAGCCAATGGGTCGACCTCTTGGTGGTGAGGCATGAGTCGATGTCTTTCTCTAACACTTGTTTCTCCATGTCTGTATCCATCTACTCAAGTGCTTGTTCAATCTCTTGAGCAAAGTCCTGCTACTACGACTTCTCACCCTATCTGCTTGGTTCCAGTTGTTCGGATGAGTCGACTACCTGTACAGGTGCAGTTTCATCTGTCTGTACATGTTGCACCCCATGTTTTCCATGTTCCTGTTGTGCTTCCTTCTCCTATCTGCACATGATCTAAATGGATATTTATGGCCACCCGCCTATTCCACTTAGACCCCCACCATTGTTTCTTTAAGTTTTTTAGTTTCCTTATTTGTAACACAATATACTATTTTTGGCAGTTTATCAGGTCCTGAACTTTCAGAGCCATTTTGAGGCCCTAAACAACGTTTTTATGGAAAAATGGGACCAACATGGGTTGCTGACTCATGTTGGTCATTCTAAAGTTGTATTGCTCGGATAGATTTTTCTGATGAGGTATTGTGCACGTGAAACGAAGATCATTTGCCAAAGTTATGACCCTGGGAACTTGATCTACCAATTTACCCAAACGGGGCCCATAGTTTGGCGCTTCGTCTCCTAGGGTTAGGTTTTTGGATGTTTAGGGTTTTCCATTGTCTCTCAATAATAAATAGGCCTTTGAGCCTCATTGTAACACAATTTAGAGGCATGTAGCTGCCACATCTCTTCTCAGATATAAGCTAGCATCGTCCAGGCTAGTCTGATTTCCATTCTGTTTGTAAGCATATTTCAGTATTTGAAATTAATGAAATGAAGTGTTATTTCTACTGCATCTTTGTATTTATGGTTATATCTGTAATTTTTTGTGATCCTGTTTAAATCTGAATCAGTGGTATCAGACCCTGCACTTCCTGCGCCATTGCCAAACCAACCATCAAGAAGCAAGGACTTTATACTTTGCTACCTACCCCTAGTCAACCTTAGCAATCCATATGCATGGATTACATGTTGGGCCTTCCTTCTACTAAGCATGGCAACTACTGTGTTTTTATGGCCGTTAACAGATTCTCGAAGATGGCCTTTAGGGCGGCGTGAAAGAAGAATATCACAGTAGAAGCCACTGCTAAACTCTTCTTTGAATGAGTGTGGGTAAACTTTGGGATCCCACATTTTATCATCTCGGATTGGGACATTAGCTTCCTCAGTATATATTGGTCCAGTCTCTGGTTGATGCTGGACACCAACCTCACTAAGTCCACAACTTTTCCATCCCCAAACTGATGGCTAGACAAAGGTCGTCAATAGGATGATCGTACACATTTTGCGCCTGTACAACTCAAAGCATGCACGCACATGGGATGAGAGCCTCCCCTATGTCCAGTACAGCTATAACCGAGCTCTCCATAGCTCGAATGGCCATAGCCCTTTTCAGGTGGGTTTGGGATTCCAACCACTATGTCCCATTGATGTGACCATACCATTTGCAACTACTCAGGGAGATTCGTCTCATGTCCAGTCGGAAGCCAATAAGGCAAACATATTCGTTGATCACATCCAACATATCCATCAGCAAGTCCATGACATTCTGGAGAAATCAAATGCCAAGTACAAACAGCGACATGATCAACATTGGGTGCCACACAATTTTTAGGTGGGCGACAAAGTCTGGTTGCATTGCAGAAGGAACGCCTTACTGAAGCCTATCGGAAACTTAGACCATTTTGATATCGTCCTTACACCATTACCAAGGTTGAGGGAGACAATGCATTTCAGCTCAGGATTCCCCCATTCCTTGGCATGCACCCTGCGTTCAATGTGGATCACCTTCGACCATACTTCCCACCATTGTTGGACACATCAGACATTGTAGAACAACTCACACCTACAGAATTAAATCCAGACTGCATGGAACAAGCCACAACTCAAGGGGGGAAAATATTTCAGCAAGATCGACTTGAAGTCTAGATATCACCAAGTACTAATCGAACCCTCCGATGTGTGGAAGACTGCCTTCAAAGCCAATGAGGGCCTTTTCGAATGGTTGGTTATGCATTTTGGGTTGACGAATGCTCCTGCAACCTTCATGAGGTTGATGGATGACATCTTGCGACCATTCACCAACTCATTTGTAGTTGTATACTTGGATGACATCCTGATCTTCAGCCAGAGTTGGGAAGAGCACCTCCACCACATCCGACAGGTTCTCCAAACACTACGGCAACATAAGTTGTGTGCCAATTTGGAGAAATGAACTTTTGGCATGACCCAGGTTTAGTATCTGGGATACATTATTGATGAACGGGGGGTGCATGTGGATCCAACCAAGATCCAAATCATTCAGGATTGGCCAGCCCCAACCACTCTAACAGAGCTCGTAGCTTTCTGGGTCTTGCCAATTTCTACCGCAGGTTTGTGTTGGGATTCTCTCATATCACTTGGCCCTTGAGTCAAGTCACCAAGGTGTTGAAGCCTCAAAAATCGGGTCTACAACAAGGGGGATACCCGCCCGGTCCGGAACTTGGTTGGCAGCTCCTTATCCATTTGGTATAGCGTGTCCGACTACGGATAATGGGACCAGTTTCCCAATCTATGAGTGTGTGTGTAGAGTTTGATGTTCCTGATTTAACGGTTCCTAATTAAGATATTCTAATTCTAATTTTTAATCTAATTCTATGCTACTGTAATCTAATAAGCAGCAACATCTAAGTCTATACTAACCTGGGATGTAATTCTTCTGTTATGCGATCTAAAAAGATTTCAAATAACAACTGGTAATAAAGATCATTTAGCTATTATAAGAAAGGAAATTAATAAGGATGAACCACTTCGCATAAAAAGTTAGACGAAACAGTTGTGAAAAAACATATCGCATAATGAGCTATTCATACATTAAGCATAAATAAATAGCTATCACCGTACAAAAGTGCCAAATGATAACTCAGGCATTCATGCAATAATACATAAACAACTAAAAATTGTATATCACTTTAACATATAAGCAGAAATGGTCAAGAGATAAAAGTAACATTTATGACTAGTCCTACTCATAAGCTTCAAGCGACAATGATTTATCTCTCCTTGCTCTAACATCCACTAAGAGTACAGAAGTGCAACATCAGTAGCAGACATCAAATGCAAACATCAACAAATCTTGATCCATTCATTCACCAAAACCTCCTCTGAGGGTGCAAAAGTGCATGTTCTGAGGACAAGTATTTGATAAATTTTTGGACCCTTCTCTAAATGCATGAGAAGGGTTTAAATACTACTAACTAAATAACATAATTACACAGATTCAGGATACGGTTTAAATGACCGCCCTTTTTCTAAGAAAAAATAAAATAAAACTATTTCTAAAAATTAAATCTAATATCTAACTATTTCTGCATTTGCTCCTTAATGTTGCAAGCATTCAGTATTTGCCTGGGCAGAGTTGGCTGACTGTCTTCCGCTTTTGGTTGAACTAAGCAAACAGAATTGGTAAGAGTTGGCACCACCTTCTCGGCAAAGTCGATGATATACTCGAGAGTTATCCTCTAACTATGTGGATTTACTGCGTAGGCCCATTAATAATCTCAGTTCACTTGGTTAACCCTTTGGATTGCTTCTGCCTTTTCTTTAGCTTTCTATTTCCAGTTTGCTTTTTATCATTGCTTTCTTTCACTTCTCGGGCTTACAGGTGACTGGGCCGTTAGAGGCTTTCCTTGTCGAATAATTTTCTCAGCGATGCGCTAATCGCGCATCGGAAACTGCCTCCGTTCTTTGATCCGGGCTTTTCTGATGCATTTTTCTCCTTTTGCGCCTCTTCATATTTATCGGGTATAAAGCTTCAAAATCTGTAAAAATAATGTCCTTGTGAGCTCTTGACCCTGAGCATTAAACTGCCTGTTGATATCAGCATCCTTTAGTACTCATTTAACCATGGCTGTATATGAAAGGTCTGTAATGGATGGCTCAGCAGAATTCTGTGAATCTGCGGCTCTGTTGCATGCGGTATCTGTTTATGAGAGCGGCTTTTCTCTGTCTTTGAACATTGGAGCTTTACCCTTTTTCCTCATATCTTCCTGCACATTGCTTTGTGTAACTTTTGTTTTTCGTTCCTACAGTTCACAGATGAGGGGAGAGTAATGATAATAAATAACGACAGGAAAGCTTTAAATGATACGGATATGCAAAAACACGCCACCTGACGTGAACTGGCTCTTCGAACAACACAAAACCATATTTTATTAACAACTGGCATATAATACATTAATCATCATTAAAGCGCGTAACCAAAAAACTTTTTCGTGAATATTGAGACAGGAAAATCTGCGATGGAATGTTTCCGCGATCTGTATCGCATATCGCTGTATCGCATTACCACAATTTCATCGTGTTGTGCTATCGCAAGATTGCTTGATCGCGCTATCGCAAGATCGCTTAATCGTTAAATCGTTATGTGTCTTTCATGCAATTTTGCGAGATGCGATATCGCATATCGGCATTTTCGCATATGGGTGTTTTCTTAAGGTTTTCTAATGTGAGCTTTTCTTAATGCATGCGATGCGATGGAGTTCGCATCGCGATCTCGCATTTTACCATTTTGACTCATAAGAAAATACCCTATCATTCTTTGCGCGATGCAATGTTTCTTAAGGAGTAACATATATGAGTTGATTTTTTGAATTTTTTAATTAAGGGTCCCCACTTACATAGTCTTATTGCTAATACTAAATAAGGAGGGGGGTTTTTGGTGGCCACAACAATTGGCAATTCACTTGGAAGAACCAGTTATCACTGTTATTCTATTGAATTTTCTAAACTGCCAAAACAAAAAATTTTTCAGAAAATTAAACTTTATTATGGAAAGATAAAGTACATTATGCTCTAACCTGTCAATGATATTTTGTTTCAACTATTTTCCACTTTAATTATTTGCTTCCTCAGGCTAGTCCTTGTATTTACATCAGTCCTTACTTGGTCTTGTAAAGATAAAACAAAGTCTTATCTGTAAACCAGTTTTAAAATATGCTCATTTGTCGTAGGTAGAGCCTCTACTGCCAGTAGGCATTTATAGCCTCGACAGGGTTACCTGTTACCCAGCAATGATCCTGTATCCTACTTAAGGCAGCCTACAACTTTTCAAAGAAAACTCCATATCCACACTTATTGCTTTGATTTTCTTTTTTACTCTCAAAGAACAATGTCTTGGTTTGGTAGCCAAATTATGACATAGTCATTCACTTGATTTTTATTTTTGCTGAACAAGTTGGCTCGTGATGAGACCCCTTGTCTTTTGATTGCAACAATCTTGAGTCATTGCCCTGGTGTGGTGTACAGTATTGGCAAAGTCAGCAAGTTATAATATCTGTGATTATGATAAGCCGGCTCATGATGAGACCTCTTATTCTTCAAGATAAAGTGTATCCTTGGGTTGTTCCTCTGAAAGTTGTGATTTCCTTAGCAGGGAGGAAGTCATTGTTTCCTTAAGATAGCTCTGGATGACAATAATAGAGTTTTTGGAAACAGTTGTTCTACAGAGAATCTTTATTTTGTTATTGATACCTTTCATTGTACTGAGATAAAACAATTTCTTCACTAAAGGTTGTTTTCATCAAACTTTTTTGAAGTTGAAACTAGTATCATATCTAGGCTAGAGTTTTTAACTGTATCTATCAATAATAAAGATCAGTTTTCCAAAAGATTTGCTATTTATACAAGCGAAAAGTTCAAAATATGAAAGAGAATTGGTGTCTTTTTCGTAAATGCCTAATGTAACCACTCACAACTGGTTTTATTATGGAAAAGAAAAACAACTATTCTACAAAAATAGAAGAATAATCTTCTATGGAAAATATTTCTTAAGAATGTGTCCATTAACAGACAAAGGATCTCTCTTACCTGCTAAATCCTGTAACACAAACGTTGATGGTCCTATGACTTCTACAATTTGAAAAGGACCAAGCCACATTCTTTGAAATTTTGTATGTTTGCCTTTTTCTTCATGAGCCTTGTCCCACTTTAAAACTAAGTCTCCCATCTGAAAATCTTTTCTGGTCATTATGCTTGAATCAAAAGAGGATTTTACTAGTGCTTGATGATGAGCATGCGTTTTCTTAGTCTGTTCTCGTTGTTCTTCTAATTTGATTATTTCCATTTGTCTTAGTTGTAAGGAGGAAGTGGGTACTTCATCAATGTATTGAACTAGAGACAAAGAGGGAATCGCTAAATGAGTCGGAAGAACCACTTCTTTCCCATAAACTAAATTAAAGAGAGAAGTGCCGATAGAAGCTTTTTGCGTTATTCTGTCTGCCCATAAAGCATATATCAAAGCCTTATGCCAATTTTTATGATTTTGGTCAACTGTTCTTTTGATAATCTTGACTAGGTTTTTATTTGTGGACTCAGCTAACCCATTGCCTTGTGGGTAATAATTGGCCGAATATTTAAGTTTGAATCCTCTTTTAAGTGCAAATTTAGTCATTGCATTTCCAGAAAAGTATGATGCATTATCAAACATTAAAGCAGAAGGCAATCCAAACCTGGTGATTATAAATTGATCTATGAACTCAATGATTTTTTCAGCATTAGCCGTCTTGAGTGGAACTGCTTCTACCCACTTAGTAAAATAATCCGTTGCTGTGAGGATGTATCTATGCTACTTAGAAGAGTGAGGAATGATCTCACCTATTATGTCAAATACCCACTGACTGAAAGGTTGGTCAATGTTAACTGGTTGTAGTGGCAAGGATGGCTTCTTTTGTCTTCCAGCAGTAGTTTGGCAGACTTGACATTTCCTCACGTAACTGTGCGAGTCTTTAAATAACGTGGGCCAGTAATATCCTGTGCGCAAGATTTTATGTGCAGTAGCATCTCTAGCATAGTGTCCGCCTGCTAGCCCATCGTGGAGTTCCTCCAAACTTTTTCAGCTTTAGATTTCTCAAGACACCTAAAAAGAACAGAATCATAATTTATTCTAAAAAGAATATCATTTATGAGCTGATATTGTTTGGCTTTCAACCTTAGAGCTCTTTTCTTAGTATGATCGAGGTGTGAAGGAGCATACCCGTTCTTAAGATAATAAATGATATCAGCGTATAATGACTCTGCATCGTTTAGGCTTACCTCGCATATTTGTACCTCTGCAGATGGAATTTCAGAAATTTGCGATGCTCCAGCCAGCATTTTGCAGAAGCCTTGACCTCTTACAATGTTTGCTGGTTTAATCTCAATGTCATATTCCTGTAAGGCAGTAACCCAATTGGCCCTTTTCTCACCCACATCCTTCTGGACTAGAAGATTCCTTACCGCTGGAAACGGTACTATAATTTTAGTATGGGTTTTGAGTAAGAAAGGTCTGAAGTATTTGACCGCTTTGAAAACAGCATAAGCCTGTTTCTCCACGTCTGAATAATTTAATTCAGCACCCTGTAAATTTGAACTGAAAAACGCAATTGGGGCTTCCACTTTTTCTTGATTTGCTTGAGTGAGTATCGCAGCATATGACCTGTCTGAGGCGAATGTATATAAAATAAAAGGTTCTGAAAAATCGGAGTTGCTAATGATGGAGAATTAATAATAGCTTGTTTGATCAGGTTGAATGCTTCATGTTCATCTTGGCCCCATTTAAAATTTGAGTTCTTTTTAATCATGGCTTGCAAAGGAGAGACGATTCATGAAAAATCTGGAACGAATCACTTTACAAAGTTGATCTGACCAAGGAAAGATTGCATGGCTTTTTTGTTATGAGGTAAGGATATTTCAGAAATTTCTTTGATTATGTCGGAATCGATGTGAATACCGGATTTTGACACTATTAATCCTAGAAGTTTCCCTTCACTTAATGCGAAAAAAGATTTCTTTGGATTAAATGAAATTCCATACCTTAAACACCGTTGGAATATTTGTTTCAAGTCTTTAAGATGGTCGCTTCGTTTCTTTGAATACACTGTTATATCATCCAAATAAATTACTACAGACTTATTGACTAAATGTTTGAATGTGATGTCTATGGCTCTCTGAAATGTGGCACCAACATTAATCAAACCAAATGGCATCTTTCGCTATGCGTATGTGCCCCATTTAGTTCTAAATGTGGTTTTCAATTGATCATCAGGATGTACCAACACTTGATTGTATCCTGAAAATCCATCCAAGAAAGACATTAATTATGAGCCCGCCACTGCCTGCAATATCTGTTCCATAGGTGGTAAAGGAAAATTATCTTTTTGGCAGGCCTTATTAAGGTTTCGAAAGTCAATGCAAATCCTAATATCTCCGTTTTTCTTTCTAACAGGTACCATATTGGAGACCAATTTGGAATGTCTGACGAGAAAATTTATTCTGGCTTTCAATAACTTATTAAGCTCATTTTTTATCTGGTTTTCTAAATTGGGATGGATCTTTCTCAGCTTTTGTTGGACAGGTTTTTCATTATCGATCATGGGAATAGTATGTTGGATGATGGAAGTGTCGTATGTTTTCAGTTCATCATAATTCCAGGCAAAAACATTTTTATATTGTCTCAAAAGACGAATATACGCTAGTTTTTCTTCAGGGGCTAGGCCGAGACCTAGATTAATGTTTTGTGGTTTAGCATCGGTTCCTAGGTTTACTAATTCGTAGTTCAAGGTTGAACTTTGGAGTTTTGAATTGGTAGACCTTTTAAACCGATCCTTCAAATCGTACAAGTCTTCTAACTTGACCACCGACTTAGGTATAGCATTGTTAGTGCTATCTTGTTGCAATTGTCGATCATGTTGGTCTTCGTCAATTATTTGATTGGAGTAGGATCCTTCAGATGTGAGGAAATTTACAATATCAGGATCGTCATTGAATACTCTCCAATTTGTGATGTTATCAGGAATGGATGGTCTAAAGATTAATTCTATTGAGAATCTATCTGGACTAAAATCTTCTGAAGGAATAAGCTTAGAAGCTACGTTAGCCAAAAGGTCTGCACTTGCGTTTTGGAGCCTGGGGATTGAAGAGATATTAAACGCTATGAAATGCTCAGTCAGATCTTGAACTAAGGATTGATAATGTTTTAAATGACCTGATAAGCAATGTATAGTGTTACGTACCTGTTTAACCACAATCTCAGAGTCTCCGAAAACTTGAATATACTTGACGTCTAACCCGATCGCTTTGTACAACCCTTGGACCAAAGCCTCATATTATGTTGTATTGTTGGTGCAATCAAATTCGAGTCTGCATGTGAGCATGATTTTATCTCCTTCTGGACTAATCAGCACGCATCCTGCTCCTGCTCCTTCGTTAGATCTAGAACCATCAAAAAATAATTTCCAAAACAAAGATTTATTTACTAGTTTATCTAAAAAATTGATACATTTCGAACTATCAGTTCGAGAAAAATTTTCGACTTGGGACAAAACAGAGTGTTCTAAATAGGGTGACGCATGAGCATTGAAATTGCCGAGGAAAGAATCTACCAAGTAATTGCCAATAATGTTGTTGTTATACACTACTGGTTCATTTTCCCCCTCTAACTCCATTACTATGTATTTCGGGTGTAGTTCTCGTTCAACTTTTATTTGATTCGGTTTACCGTTGTAGGGCAGCCACATGTGCGACCAGTCAGTTGCGAAGTATCCATGAAGTTTTTTTGACCAATCCCTACTAAGAATTAAGCCATAGAATTCTGGAATATCAGCAACTAGAATGTCAATAACTTGACATACCTTTGGGTTGGATGAAAGCCTTATGGTTACTTGATTTAGTTCGCCAATCACTTCAACTTGAGATCGATCTAGCTGAACTATGCACACAGCGGATTTCTGCGGCTAAACGTTTAACTTGGCACATATGGACTTTGGTAAAATATTGGATGAAGCACCAGAGTCTACCAAACAATTGTGAACATGTTTATTGAAAATTTCATAAATAAGGAGAAACGGGGGAGTATGATATCTCGATCTTCCTCCAATTAGAGCGATGTCATTTGGATCAATTTTATTGATCGCGTTAGTTGGAGGTCTTCCCATGTTATGAGAAGCTTGAGAAAGCATAGCGGCAGGCAAAGGTGCAACTGGCACGGCATGTAATTCTTTCATCATTATCTTCTGTTGATGCTTTAACTTGCTCAGTTCGTAAAGGGTGATGTTGGCCCTAGTCTTTTTCATATCTTCAATAATATTGTACTCCATTTCATCCGACACGATCAGTGTTTTAGATGGAGTTGATTCATCTGTTTGGACTGGGCTGGTTTGAGTCGCTTTAGATGTCGTTTTCTTTGTTGCGACTTTATCCTTTATTGCAGAGCTTGCGCTCTTTGGCTTAGGGATAGTTTGGGGAGGATCAAGCTGATTTTTGCTTCGTGTGCTAACTGGGAATACTTCTTGATCTTCTTCTTGTGGGAGGATGAAATCCTACATTCCTTGTAATTCCACAACCTCTTCTTCATCAGTTTTCCCTTCAGTGGCAATTTCCTCATCCTCTTCTTCGGATTCAGCATTTGAAATAGCATTGGGTGGCTTTAAATCCATTGAAGGGCCTCTTTTAAAAGCTCTGTAGGGCTTTTTTGAAGAAGTTTCTGCTACTTGCTTTTTGATGTCGACCATTTCATTGGACATGGTCTTTAGAACTTTCTACAATCCTTCCAAATCGAATGGATCTTTTGTTTGTTTCTTCTTGAAGTCTTCCTTGAAGGTGACTTTTTTGGATTTACGTTCTTCTATCGCAGATTTCTTTTCTAGGGCTATTATACGTTTCTCTACTACTATTGCTTCTTTCATGTTATCGGCTAAAGTTTTTTTATTAGCCCTGTCCACGAAGATTGTTATGTTTGATGGTAGAGCGATGATATACCATTTACATCGTACTTCTTCGCTGGGTTGGGAAGCAGTAGGAATTTTGTTTAGAATTTTGTTGAAACGTAAATTGAAATCTTTGATAGGCTCTCTAGTTTTGGCTCTAAGGTTGGATAGGTCGTTGATTAATGTGGCCATAGACCTGTCATCACCAAACTTGGTCAGGAATTGCTCCTGGAAGCTATCCCAACTAGTGATAGATCCGAAGGGTAATCAAAAATACCATGATCCGGCTGTTCCTTGTAGAGTATAAGGAAAGAGTCGAACAACATCATCTTCATTAGTAACCCCATTGAGATTAATGGATAGCATAAAGTTGTTTATGTGCTCTTCTGCTAGCATGCCTGCCTCGGGATTAAATTTAGGCAGCCATTTCTCAGGATGGGTCGGTATTTGACTCAAGGGTGCAGGGATTAAGACTGCCCCAGGGTTATTCCATGGAGACTGGGCCATCGTTGTGCTACTAACAGTGGAAAGTGCAGAAGATGATCCCTATGGCTGGGAAGATGAGGATACTACGATTGTAGATGATTGAGGAAGAGTTGTGGGGGTTCTAGTGGATGGATGGACCATGCCCTGAAGTGGTGGAGTGGATGGTTGACTTCGCGGTGAAGAAGTTGAGATGGATGATGTTGATGAAAGAGTCTCACTGTCGGACTCTTTAGGTGATTTCCTTGCTCTTTTCCTAGTGGGAAGAGGTAATTCGGTTGGCTGAACGCCAAATTTTTCACTCTTTAGCCTGGTCAGGGGATGAGCAGGGTTATATTGCGAAGTCACGCTGCCTTGAGATTTATCAGACCTTTGAGGAGAAATGGAAAATCGATGAAGTTTGTGAATCAGAGATTCGACTTCAAGAAGTTCAACTGTAGATTGTTCTTAAATGTCAGGGTTTGTAGCAGCGGTTGATACTCGAGCGACTTCTAACTCTGGATTTAAGTGCAATGGAGAAGTCGGGGGAGATGGTGAGGGAAATTTACTCTCAGAATGGTATTCAGATTTAGATTTACTTGCCATTCATAGTTCAGACCCTCCTTCTAGCTCCAAATATGTTGAAGCCCCGAAAATCGGGTCTACAACAAGGGGGATACCCACCCAGTCCGGACCTTGGTTGGCAGCTCCTTATCCGTTTGGTATAGCGGGTCCGACTACGGATAATGGGACCAATTTCACAATCTATGAGTGTGTGTGTGTAGAGTTTGATGTTCCTGATTTAACGGTTCCTAATTAAGATATTCTAATTCTAATTTTTAATCTAATTCTATGCTATTATAATCTAATAAGCAGCAACATCTAAGTCTATACTAACCCGAGATGCAATTCTTCTGTTATGCGATCTAAAAAGATTTCAAATAACAACTGGTAATAAAGATCATTCAACTATTATAAGAAAGAAAATTAATAAGGATGAACCACTTCGCATAAAAAGTTAGACAAAACAGTTGTGAAAAAACATATTGCATAATGAGCTATTCATACATTAAGCATAAATAAATAGCTATCACCGTACAAAAGTGCCAAATGATAACTCAGGCATTCATGCAATAATACATAAACAACTAAAAACTGTATATCACTTTAACATATAAGCAGAAATGGTCAAGAGATAAAAGTACCATTTATGACTAGTCCTACTCATAAGCTTCAAGCGACAATGATTTATCTCTCCTTGCTCTAACATCCACTAAGAGTACAGAAGTGCAACATCAGTAGCAGACATCAAATGCAAACATCAACAAATCTTGATCCATTCATTCACCAAAACCTCCTCTGAGGGTGCAAAAGTGCATGTTCTAAGGACAAGTTTTTGATAAATTTCTGGACCCTTCTCTAAATTCATGAGAAGAGTTTAAATACTACTAACTAAATAACTTAATTACACAGATTCAGGATACGGTTTAAATGACTGCCCTTTTTCTAAGCAAAAATAAAACAAAACTATTTCTAAAAATTAAATCCAATATCTAACTATTTATGCATTTGCTCCTTAATGTTGCAAGCATTCAGTATTTGCCTGGGCAGAGTCGGCTGACTGTATTCCGCTTTTGGTTGAACTAAGCAAACAAAATTGGTAAGAGCTAGCACCACCTTCTCGACAAAGTCGATGATATACTCGAGAGTCATCCTCTGACTATGTGGATTTACTGCGTAGGCCCAGTAATAATCTCAGTTCACTTGGTTAACCCTTTGGATTGCTTCTACCTTTTCTTTAGCTTTCTATTTCCAGTTTGCTTTTTATCATTGCTTTCTTGCACTTCTCGGGCTTACAGGTGACTGAGCCATTAGAGGCTTTCCTTGTCGAATAATTTTCTCAGCGATGCGCGATTAGCGCTAGGCGCTAATCACGCATCAGAAACTGCCTAATTAGCGCATCGGAAACTGCCTCCGCTCTTTGATCCGGGATTTTTTGATGCGTTTTTCTCCTTTTGCGCCTCTTCATATTTATCGAGTATAAAGCTTCAAAATCTATAAAAATAATGTCCTTGTGAGCTCTTGACCCTGAGCATTAAACTGCCTGTTGATATCAGCATCCTTTAGTACTCATTTAACCATGGCTGTATATGAAAGGTCTGTAATGGATGGCTCAGCAGTGTTCTGTGAATCTGGGGCTCTGTTGCATGCGGTATTTGTTTATGAGAACGTCTTTTCTCTGTCTTTGAACATTGGAGCTTTACCCTTTTTCCTCATAGCTTCCTGCACATTGCTTTGTGTAACTTTTGTTTTTTGTTCCTACAGTTCACAGGTGAGGGGAGAGTAATGATAATAAATAATGACAGGAAAGCTTTAAATGATACGGATATGCAAAAACACGCCACCTGACGTGAACTGGCTCTTCGAACAACACAAAACCATATTTTATTAACAACTGGCATATAATACATTAATCATCATTAAAGCGCGTAACCAGAAAACTTTTTCTTGAATATTGAGCCAGGAAAATCTGCGATGGAATGTTTCCGAGATCTGTATCGCATATCGCTGTATCGCATTACCGCAATTTCGTCGTGTTTTGCTATCACAAGATTGCTTGATCGCGCTATCGCAAGATCGCGGATCACAGTATCGCAAGATCGCAGATCGCTTAATCGTTAAATCGTTATGTGTCTTTCATGCAATTTTGCGAGATGCGATATGCGATATCGCATATCGGCGTTTTCGCATATCGGTGTTTTCTTAAGGTTTTCTAACGTGAGCTTTTCTTAATGCATGCGATGCGATGGAGTTCGCATCGCGATCTCGCATTTTACCATTTTGACTCATAAGAAAATACCCTATCATTCTTTGCGCGATGCGATGTTTCTTAAGGAGTAACATATATGAGTTGATTTTTTGAATTTTTTGACTAAGGGTCCCCACTTACATAGTCTTATTGCTAATACTAAATAAGGAGGGGGGTTGTTGGTGGCCACAACACAAGGGAGGAGCGAAAGAGAAATTATTTTGGTTTGAATCTCAACAGAAGGCATTCACAGAGTTGAAACATTGCCTCTGCTCTACATTAGTTCTCACTTTACCAGACTTAAAACAACCATTTGAGATTGAGACAGATGCCTCTGACTATGCCATATGGGTTGTCCTTACTCAACAAGGGCATCTAGTGGCCTATCATAGTGAAACACTTTCAGACACAGTTCGAAAGTATCCCACCTATGACAAAGAGATGTATTCCATTGTGTAGGCTTTCCGACAATGGAAGCATTACATTTTGGGGAAGGAAATGGTCATCCAGACAGACCATCGACCCCTATAGTTCATACAGATGCAAGAGAAGTTGTAGAATCATCGCCATCATAAGTGTTCCACATACCTACAACAGTTCCATTTGAATATCAAGTATAAGAAGGGCAGCACCAATAATGTTGCAGACTACCTCAGCCGACCATTGATCATGGCGTTAACCACCATGCTCAACTCTTGTGGGCACTAGAATTCTGATTGGATGCTTCTCTACAAGAGCGACCCAAAATTTGGCCACACATACCAAATGCTCTTGGAGGGGGATAAAGTTCTATATTTTTACCTCCAAGATGCCCTGTTATGCCACCTCGGACACCTTTGTGTTCCTTCAAGCGAGCCAGCCAAGATGATTTTGGAAGCGCACTAAAGTTGGGCCGCTGGACATTTCGGGGTCAAGAAAATGGTGGCAGTGCTACAGAAGTATTTCTATTGGCCGAATCTTCGACAGGATGTCAGGAAGTACATCAGACCCTACACTTCCTGCGCCATTGTCAAACCGACCATCAAGAAGCAAGGCCTCTCTACTCTGCTTCCTACCCCTAGTCGACCTTCAAAATCCATATCCATGGATTACTTGTCAAGCCTTCCTTCTACTAAGCATGGCAACAACTGTGTTTTTGTGGTCGTCAAAAGATTCTCGAAGATGGCCATTATGGCGGCCTGCAAGAAGAATATCACAGCAGAAGCCACTACTAAACTCTTCTTTAAACGAGTGTGGTTACACTTTGAGATCCCATAGTCTATCATCTCAAATCAGGATAGGAGGTTCCTTAGTACATTTTGGTCTAGTCTCTAGTTGATGCTGGACACCAAGCTCACTAAGTCCACAACTTTCCATCCCCAAACTGATGGCCGGACAAAGGTTGTCAACAGGATGATCGTACACATTCAGCGCATGTACAACTCATAGAATCCATGCACATGGGATGAGAGCCTCCCCTATGTCCAGCACAACTATAACTGGGCTCTCCATATATCGATGGCCACAGCCCTTTTTAGGTGGGCTTGGGATTCCAACCACTATGTCCCATTGATGTGGCCATGCCATTTGCAGCTACTCAAGCATATCCAGCTCATGTCTAGTCAGAAGATGATAAGGCAAACAGCTTCATTGAGCACATCCAACATATCCGCCAGCAATTCCATGACATTCTAGAGAAATCAAATGCCAAGTAAATCAATGACATGATCAACATCAGGTGCCACACAAGTTTTAGGTGGGTGACAAAGTCTGGTTGCATTTGCAGAATGAATGTATCGGAAACTCAGACCACTTTAACATGGTCCTTACACCATTACCAAGGTTGTGGGAGACAATGCATTTGAGCTCAGCATTCCCCCATTCCTTGGCCTGCACCCAGTGTTCAATGTGGACCGCCTTTGATCATACTTCCCACCATTGCCAGACACATCAAACATTACAGAATAGCTCACACCTACATATTTAAATCCAGATTACATGGAAAAAGCCACAACTGATTGGATCATGGACATGCAGATAAAGAACACTCAACAGCAAAGGATCCAACTATATCGAGTTGTCAAAGTAAGCCAACTCCTTCACTAGGGAAATTGGCTCACCATGGACCAAGTTCAGCAGAAGTTTCCTCATCTCATGGAGGAATTCACACAATGGCGACCATTGCTTCCTAAGTGGGGAGGAATGATTCAGGTAGATATTGGTGTCCACCCGCATATTCCACTTAGACCCGCACCATTGTTTCTTTTTTTCAGTTTCCTTATTTGTAGCACAATTTACTATTTTTGGCATTTTTTCGAATACTGAACTTTAGGAGCTTTTTGAGGCCCTAAATTACGTTTTTTGGGAAAATTGGGACCAACATGGTTGATGTGCACGTGAAAAGGATATCGTATGCCAAAGTTATGACCCCAGGAAGTTGATGTACCAATTTACCCAAACGAGGGCCATAGTTTGGCGCTTGGTCTCCTAGGGTTAGGTTTTTGGATGTTTATGGTTTTCCATTGTCTCTCAATAATAAATAGACCTTTGAGCCTCATTGTAACATAGTTAAGAGGCATGTAGCTGCCACATCTCTTCTCAGAGATAAGCAACCATTGCCTGAGCTAGTCTCATTTCCATTCTATTTGTAAGCATATTTCAGTATTTGATATTGATGGAATGAAGTGTTATTTCTATTGCATCTTTATATTATGGTTATATCTGTAATTTGTTGCGTTCTTGTTTAAATATGGATCAGCACATCTCTTGTTCCTTCCGGAGTTGCTCCTTCAATTCATGCAACTCCTTCTCTGTTTCCTCCATTCTTTGTTTTTCTCTCTGCCTTTGCGAATTCCTCTTGTCGCGTTGCTGCCTCTTCGCCTCTATTGCCAAAGCTTCTTTCTGCACAATTGGGTCTACTTGGAACTTGCAGCTTTGTTCCTCCTCTGCATTGTCAACAATCTTCCTCTTGCCTTTGTCGCGCTCTGGTATGTTTACCTCTATTGTTGCTGCTCCTGGTGCTCTCCTGGATGTTGCTTTGCTAACCATTCCACAGCGATGTCGACCAGTTCATTGGGCTTGGAGAAGTCGTAACAATATCTCCATGGATCTTCCTCCGCCCAATGACACACCCTGTGGATCCACTGAAATTGTACTCTTGTGCGGTGATATTTTACAAAACAATGTGGGTCATACGGATTGTAGCTTCTGGTGTCAAAAGGATATTTCTTAATCTCCTTCACTTCTACATCTGCATGCTTGAAATTCCATATCTCGTATAACCCGATCCGCAATGGAAGAGCAGGCCAAGGTGCCTTCTTCAAGTGCAGCCTAGTTGACAGTCCTGCTGAGATGTGGTATGACACTTCCTACATGACGAGCTTGTCCAAGGAAAACTTCGTTAAAACATGTGGAGGCTTCTCCGTGTTGTACATCTGTATGAAGGTGCTAGACGGTGAGGCATACCAATCTACTATGTCGATCAGTGCTTCCATTGTTGCCTTCGACATGCAAGGTGGATCTTGCTCAAATATTATCTTGTACAATGAGGTGACAAAATGATCTGACAAACGTGTGATAACTCCTCTGAAGCAATAAGTGTTCACAGAGGTCTTCGCCGATGTCCATGCCCACTTCAAGCCAGGGAACTCCTAGCAAGCACAGATTTCATCCAAGATGTACGCGAACATGTAGATTTATGCTTGCTGAACTTTGGGCAAATGTTGAGCTCTTGTTACATGTTCCTTCAGCCTATGAGCCAACATGTGAGATCAATTGCATGCTTTTCCTTCACTGGCCAGTTGGTCCAACGCGATCACCCAACTCTGCGGGAAGGTTTTTGTGCTCTCTTGGCCATACAAGCGACATGCAAAGACTGCCAAATATTGATACGCCTTTTGCAGTATCTTTGTCTTGTAATTGGGTATCATCCTAAATTTGGATGGCTCCTTTATCCAATTCTTCAAGATATCCCTAGAGTTGGCATTGTTGTTGGTGTTATGTGGAATTTGGTATCTACGAATAAATACTAATTCCCTAGGTAGGTAGCTATACCTAGAACAATAGATTTAAAGCGCTTATCATTTTTCTATAGATGATAAATAAGACAAAGGGAATCAAAGGACCTACTTGTTCTTTCGCTTTCCTTTTGTCTCCTTTGTATGACTCTCGTCGCTCCTTCTCAAACTTAACTCGCTCAAAAAGTACCTGCAAGCATAAACAGAAGACAGAGAACCAATCAAAGCAAGAGATCTATCGACTATAAGTAAATGGAATCAGATACATTCACACATATAAACATCATATATCAAGATAATCATATGGAAAAAGGTGTAAACAACTTTATTAAGTAGAAGGAAGAATTACAACCATGAAGTCTGATCCATTGTCACTCTTCCAGCTTGGGTTCCAACCAACATCACATCAATAGCACAACACTCCAGTAGCATAACAACACTTGCTTATACTCTCAATTCTCACACCAACAGTATCTCCTTACAAATTCTCAAATTCCATCCCCTGATCACTTAGATGAGTGTTCAATTTATAGGCAAATGGAGGAGATTTGGTCATAAATGAGAGTATTGAATGGCCTTCCAAACTTAGATTTAGTTTCCATGGAGGAAGGGATGAGAGGATATGAGGTTACTTAACTCATTCCCTACGCAATTTTGAGCTCATAGGAGATGATAAGTGTGGGAATCTTCTAGATGACTCCAGAGGATAAGAATATTCCCAGAACCCTATGTGAATTTCGCTCAATCTCACCTAGTGTAGGTAAAAGTGGGCCTAGGTGCTCTGCAAATCACCCTGACATGGGCCTACCTGCACTGAAGCGCACTTACCCCTGTCCAAGGCTGCGATGGTCCCTCAAGGAGGCATTTCTGGAGGGTTTCAAGCCAAGAAAATCTCAGGGAAGGAAGCATTCAAAATTGTGACTTGTCTAGGGCATGTAGCAATTGAATTAGGGTTTGATGAGCCCTAATGGTACTGATCTAAATGATGGGAGTGATGTGCTCAAATGGATCTATAATAACTACCCCCTAAAGCATGAAGTCGAAAATAATGATGTTGAGTGATATGCTTTACGATGTGATGAGGAGGTTCCGAAGTGGTTGGTGACTTGTATCAATTACAATACATAATATCATGATATTTTGATTTTTTCTCATCAATTGTTGAGGGAAGGCATACCCATGCTCAGCATATAAACTTTCATTACAAGTACATAGACAGTCGTCTACAGATATAGACCCATGATAGGATGACCATCAATGTAAAGCCATCGTACGGATGATTTGGTACATTTCCTGAAATCGCAGCCCAGATGGATGAAACTAGATCCGGGGTCTTCTATCTCATTCAATCATTCACTCAAGTACGAGTCTAACAATGCGAATATGTGATCTGAAGTCTAACATGGGAAGACATCTCCTGATTACCTGCCAATGATGTAAGTTGTTAACAGACGCGAGAGAAATCACCAATAATGATAATGATCTTCAAGGTACTATAGTACATTCTACGTGGTGTGAATGGATGTTTTGAAGTCAAACACCATACAAAGTCTCTCGGTCAAAGGCTAGTGATGTTAACCTATCGCCAGAAGCGAGAAACCTGCCATTGATGTATGCAAGCCTCAAGTTACTAGAAGGGTGTTTTCAAGTCAACTTCTTGGATAATTTGCTGATGTCGACAAGAAGCGACTCATCGCAGGAGGGCCTTGATGTATCCCACATCAACGACACGAAATGAGTGTAATGATTTTGGAGACGGAATTTGACTGATGACACAAAGTTCATGAATGGCGGTCATGAAAATGAAGGTTTATGAGTAATGAAAAGGATGAATTTTAAACTAAGTGATTTCTCTTGAGCATGTCGGCAACACTGAATGGATTGGCAGCATTGACCCAAAACAAAATTAATGTATGGTATGATAGACCAAGGTATGATGACCATCAAGTAGATAACCCAACCCAAATAGTCACAATGATGAAGTGAAAGTGTCATGTTCAAGAGCGACCTGCTTCCATAAAGTGGTTTACCCCTTTTCCCATTTTCCCCAATCATTGTTGACCAATACCTCCTTATTTTTATCAAGCTTGAGGAGGATAACATATGATTGTTGTATAATTCCACCCTTCGGGTGAATCCATCCCTATGTGATGTTTTAACAAGTCTAGCGAAGGTGAAACTCGGTCTTGTCATGATGGAAAATTTTGTCGCTATTTGATGTTTTAACGAGTCTAACGACAATGATAACTCGGTCCTTTTCATGTTTAGAGAGTTTGAAAAGGGACAAAAAGAAAACTCCACAAGTTCTTTTTCATATATTTGTCTCTTAATTCCACAAAAGCGTAAAACAATACAAGAGAGAACCTATTGACCATGTTCGGTCAATGTATTCCTTTTTCGTAAATAATCTATCTCAACCCGAAAAAGGGTTAAACTTACACTAAGTAGATGTCATTTCTAATCCGTTAACAAGCTTAAAAAGACAAGTGCTCGGCAATCTTTTCATATTTCAAGAGTCTGAGAAGAGCTTAAAGAGGACTCCAAGGGGGTTCATTTTTTGATGTTTAACAGAGCTCGAAAAAGAGATAAAAGTATGTTATGTGGTCAAAGTACAATTCACGATCGTGCACGTCAAATTCTCTAAGTCAGATGTAAATTTGTTCAAAGCAACACCAAACGGATTAAACATACCTGTTTCATTGGTAAAAATAGGTAAATACTAATGTTTACTCAATTATTGCTCATGAAATAAACATAAAAACAAGAATTTACCATGTTATTTTCACCATTTGAAATTTACCATTCAATTTGTGCTCTGACCCTGTTTTTTACCTCAATCTTCATCAGCTGATTGTGAGAGATTCTGCGAATCATTTCTCGTGTTGTCTAGACCAGGTAGGAGATCTACCCCTCCTCTTTCTTTTCATATCATTCTTTTACTGTTTCATGCAAATTTTTAGGGGTTTTAGGGACCCTGGGGTTTGAATTTTTCACCCTGGGACTAGCACAAGATTGCATGTCGAAAACTATGTTGGGGAGCACCTAGATAGAAGGGATTATACATTGTAGCACAGTGTCTCCTTGCCTAGGCTACGCTGGGCAAGTTTCACAAACTTGTTTCACCAAATTGACCCAAAATTTCTTCAGTTTTTTGCATGAAAAGGATCCTAACTAAGCTTATGGTTTGATTTCAGGCTTTCATCGAATCAGAATGTCTATTACTTGGCGAGAAAGAGAGCATGAATAACAAGACATGGTTGCCCTAAATTATCCGGGCAGTTGAGGCCCTCAAAAATTGTGGGTTGCTCAAATACTTTAGGTTGTCCAGAATGAGGCAACAATCAGAACTATTGCAATTCCTAGTTCATGCATGGGATCTGACAAATCAGGCTTTTCACATAAGAGACAAAGTTGTCCCTATTATGATCGATGATTTTTACTTTCTTACAGGGTTGTCGAGACATGTTTCCCCCATATCTCTTTCAGGTTCTACTCGTGGAGGGGAAACAGTGAGGGACTATGTTTGATAGTTTTGTCGACCAGGTACACAGCCTAGCAAGGACGAAAAGATAATCATCAAAGATATCTGTGATTTGCCTTTGAGAACAATCCTTTTCACCATCGCAAATTTAGCAGGCAGTGTGACACTTCATCTGGCGAACAGATCATATGTGCAATATTCTCTTGAGTGTCTTAAGCCAACTTTATTCAAATGGTGCGAGACAGTACTTTATTCACTGAAAGAACAGCTGACAAAGGTAAAGAGTGGTAAGACAAATAAATTTAGCTATGGATCACTCTTAATTGCTTTTACCTTAGAAATAATTCCATTGATGCAACCCCAGCATTTAACACTAGGTGTAGCTGGTCCTAGAGATCCACGGATGCGGCGGTGGGTCGAATTGATGTCTAGACATGCTGGTCAGTCATTGATTACATTTTCCACTGCATTCTTCAGTTGGCTCTATCAACAACACATTATCGTCGAGGAGCATCCATACTTAGGGATGGACTTTCGTAGAGATCCAAAGTTGAGCCTACCAGTGGGCGCTCAATGGGGTGCTATAGGTAAATTGCTTTTTACCAAAATGTTTTTTATTTTTAAGTTTCTATGTGTTTTTTTGTTTTGATGTTCCAAGACAAAACTAAAATTGTTCTCATGCAAGCATATGTGGGTACTGTTCGACCTATGAGGCACCAACAGGAGGCAAGTGGGCGAGTGCAGAGAAACATTAGGAGCGCAGTTCTCCAGGATTTGGATTTGGCCGAGACGCTGGCAAAGTTGCAAGATCATGTGGAGGGATTAACCCTTGGTATTCTGAATGTCTGGATTGAGGAGTTACCTATGAGGTTGAAGCGCCATATTATTGGTGTTCCAGGCCATTGGATACGTCTCTTGCGCATGATAGCTCAGGCTGTGACCTGTTATCATGAGCATCACTAGGTATACTTAGGATGTTTTTTACATGCATTTTGAGTTTTTAGGTCAGATGTCCAAACATGTATTGGACACAAATTTTGTAAAAACTTTTAAAACACATATCTATTTTTACTTTCAAAGTTTTTATGTATATGGTTATGTGCAATCCTATTCAACTAATGATGTGAATTGAAAATTTACTTTTACATGTGTTACAAATGTCCATTTAACACATAGTTTTCTAGTGAGTCGGTTAATGTGTTAAAGTTTTTGGAAATATGTTGATATTGAATATACTCAAAATTTCTTTCCAAAATACGAACTCTAAGGAACATACGAAGAATTGTTGGGTTTCAGATGGTATAAACATTTGTTAGTTGCAGTACGACGAGTTGTGAGTCCAGCCTAACGATGATTCAGCGGATGCCAAGTGAAATGGCATCAGAGAGAAGTTTGATCAACGTGCGATACTCAGTGATATTGTTCGTCGATCGGCCGATGCAAATCCCTTGAAAACTCACTAACTCACCACTTGGAGCGAAAATGGCCCATGCTGCAGAAGATAGGTTTTGCGTACTACGACTAGCACCATCAGCGTAACCAACAAATGGTTCCAAAGGTTCCAGCATCTGCAAAAAATGCAAAGCGGATTACTTAACCACATAAAAACTCTAAAATACACACTAACACACACACACATGCAATTAAAGCATATATACCATGATTTTTACTACACTCAATTAAGCATAGTAGCGTTTGAGAAACAACCCATTTCGGGGCTGCAACAATGGAATTCCATCATAATCCACCAACTCGTAGGCACCTTTTGCCAAAACATGCTTGACAATATAAGGACCCATCCAAAGCAGTTCAAATTTTCCTGCTCCTAGTTTATCAGCTTCTTGATTGTAAAGCAAGACCAGGTCTCCTTCTGATAAAACACGAGGCTTGACATTTTTGTCATATTTCACTTTGATTCATTTCTTATCTTCGTTAGCCAATGCAGCTTCACGACGGGTTTCATCTAGATGGATAAGTTCCAAGAAACGTTCTTCTTCTTCAGAAGTGTCGGGTGATAGGTCAATCGCTAGTTTGAGAGATGAAATTTCACATTGTATCGACAAGATCGCCTCCAGACCATACACCAATTGAAAGGGTGTGAATCTAGTTGCATTTCTCACCGAGGTTCAATATGCCCACAAGGCAAAGTACAAGATTAAATGCCAGTTTTGTTTATGAACCCTTATCATTCTTTGAAGCATTCGCTTCAGGACTTTGTTGATGGCCTCAACTTGTCCATTCACTTGCGGATAATAAGGAGTAGAACTATCATGTGAAAGTCCTAACTTGGCAGTTAACTCAGCCATCATGTGATTGCGAAAATGCGACCCATGATCTATAACTATAGCCTGTGGTACACCAAACCAGGCAACCACATGGTTGAAAAAGAAAAGAGCAGTCGTCTCGCCGCTGTTGTTTAATGTTGGCATCGCCTCGGCCCATTTTGTGAAATAGTCAACGGCAACTATAATGTATCCATGCCCCCCGGCCAAGGTGGAGTTACATGTCATGAAGTCAATGCCCCATTTGGTGAATGGTCCAATAGAGACGACAGGATGCAATGGTGCAGGTGGTAATCTAGCTTTACGGTCATAGATGTGGCATGCGTGACAGCTTCTGGCAGCAATTATGTAATATGTGAGTATGGAAGGCCAGAAGTAACCAGCATGGAGAATTCTCTGTGTGGTAGCATAACCAGATAAGTGTCCACCACAAGCACCTGAATGGAAATCATTCAAAACTTTCTCGGCTTCCTCATGAGTGAGGCACCTTCGTAAAATTGTATCGATGCCATGACGATAAAGAGTGTCGCCAACAATCAGATAATTTTTGGCTTGGTATTGAATACGTCACTATTGCGAGCGAGAGGTATCAGGCCAAAAAGTTTGGGTCTGGAGATAAATCAGTATATATGCATACGACGTGTCAGATGACGAAATCAGGAACAGAGACTCATCCAGAATTGATGGTTTCGATGTTGAATCAATGGTATTCGAGGGAAGGTTGCAAAGAAGCTTGGCGAAGACTAGAGATTTCTTTGAATTGGAATTGATGAATTCCAAATCAAACTCCTGCAAAATGACGATCCATTTTGAGTATTTCCCTCCAGCAATTGACATGACAAAATATATGTCATAGGGTTGCAATCTGAAATGATAGTGGTCTTTTGGAGCAGGATGTAGTGGCGAAATCTCTGTACATATTGAATAGCATCCAGAGCTAAATTTTCGACATAAGAGTACTTAACTTCTGTATCATTGAGATTGCGGCTCAAATAATATATCGGATGTTCAATCTCATCTTCTTCTTGAACTAAAACCATTCCAATGGTTGTATCTGCAACTGAGAGATACAGGAAGTAGTCATTTCGATAATTCGAGGAATACACTAATGAGGCTCTAATCAAGGTATCTTTAAGAGCATCAAAGGAAGCTTATGTAACCTGGTCCCAATGGAAGGGTATCCCCTTTTTAATAAACGAGTAAATCCTTTAGCCATTTCAGCATAATTGGGAATGAACCTCCTCAGAAAGTTAGCCTTCCCTTTGATTCTTTGTAACTGTGGTAGAGTTTGAAGGTGGAGGCATATCAAGAATTGCCTAAACCTTAAGTGGATCAAGTTGAATTCCCTCCTTAGACACTACAAATCCAAGCAAACGACCAAAACCAACACAAAACACACATTTGTGTGGATTGAGTCGTATTTTGTAGTGTCGGCACCATAAAAATATAGCTCTCAAATGCTGCAGGTGATCAGTCTACTTTTGTGAATGAGCAGGTAAATCGTCAAGGTATGGTTGAACAATATGTTTGATGTCATGGAAGGCATAATTCATTGCCCTCTAAAATGTTTCCCCTGTGTTCTTCAAACCAAACAGGAGTTTCCTATAAGCGAATGTGCCCCATGGACAAATAAAAGCAGTTTTAGATTGGTCCTCTGGGTGGATATTGATCTGATTATAGCCGGAAAAACCATCCATGAATGAGAATATTTCGCATCTGGCACATTCATCAATAATCTGGTCGATAAAGGGAGTAGGATAATTGTCTTTTGGACAAGCCTAATTAACATCCCTATAATCGACGCACACTCATATTGTCCCTTGTTTCTTCATGACAAGAACAATATTGGAAACCCAATCAGTAAGAGGAACAGGGTAAATGAAACCAACATGCAAAAGTTTTTCAACTTCTATTTTAATAGCAGCAGCCTTCTTTGGATGAATAGGACGGAGGTGCTATCGCACTGGTTTGACATCAGGATACATTTTGATTTCATGTTCAACTATACTAGAGTCAATTCCTAGCATCTCCTCGTATGACCATGCAAATATATCTCAAAATTCAAGAAAAAAAGCATGGTAAATATAAATTTCTGATGGAGAACAAGATTTTCCAACATGAATGTTTTCTACAATGTTAGGCTTGGTCGAAATATTGATAGAAATAGTTTCTTCGATATTTAACAGGTTTCGCTCGGAATCTACTGTATCTATGAAAACCGAATTCGAAAGAAAATCGACCACTGAAGGGTGATTAAGTTCATTTGAATAATATTCTCTATGATCTGGAAGATGGGAACAATGATGATAATCTTCCCATGGTTCTCCTTCCATCATCATTGATTGGATGATTCCTTCATTAGTAGAAAATATACGTGAAAAAGGATCGGAGGAAGTACCATATTCTAATGAACGATCTACCCATACAATTGACAAAAATGGATTTGGATTTGCTGCACAAGCCAAAAAGATTGATTGCTATGCTAGCTCAATAGGGCTTAGCGGCATGATTTCATTATTACTATCAACTTCAAAACTATTGGTAATCTTCCTTAAGTCAGATGAAGTGGAAGATATCATGTTGCAAGTCTCAACTTTTTCCACTTCCGCCAAATTTGATGGTGGTGGTAGTGAAAAAGTACCCATTAGGGAAGGATCTTTAAAGAGACCTACACCAATGTTTTGAAGAGATAGCGGGGGTCCATGTATCAACGAAATTATTCTAGTAGCCTGTGAACTAGAGGTGAAGAAGGCGAGTTGGTTGATAATTGTGATTTGACCTTTATGAGGGAATGCAATCGTACGAAAGTACGTTGAAACCATAGTAGCCATAGCATAAACCCATGGTCTTCCTAGTAAAATGTTGTAGTCTAGGGGTTTGTCAACAACCTCAACTTCAATAGTTATTGTTTTGCCTCCTAGTTTGATTTGCAGATTACTCAATATTCCACAAGGCATATATGTGCGTCTGTCAAAGATTTTAACGTTGTTGGTGAACGTGACAAAGGCAGTGAGCCAAGTGTTTTCCAGCAATTCATAGACATAATACAAGTAGATGCCCCCTCGTCAATAATGGTTCGATGAATCAAGAATGCTAATTGTGCTGGTAACTATGGCATATAACCCGCATGGTTGAAAACAACAAGATTAGAATCAGTTGGATCGATTCCACCAATTGCTGACAACAAAGGCTACTTTTGGGAGGGACAGTTCTGAAGCACCTCGAGCGTTGACATAGCAGAAGGTGACTGAGCCAAATCTTCTACTATGTTATAGTTATGTTCAACTCGAGCTCGAGACTTAAATGTTGATTTATGTACAACTCCCTTGGGCGATTTTATTGTTAACTCTAGTGCAATAGGATCAGTGGAAGTCAAAGTCGAAGAGTTAGGTTGATCGACCTGGTTATTCGACGACGACGGTTGATTTCCATAAAATTTACTTTTTGTTGACACTAAAACTTTAGTTTTAGGCTTAAAGGTGGATAGCATAAGCACTTGGGAAGTGGAAGCATGATTTGTAGCAACCATATTTGTCTCCAACTTTGGAAAAGGATCAGTCAATACGGCAGATGTATTAGAAGTCTTCAGAAGCTTTGATTCGGAGCGGTGATGACAATCTCGCATAAAGTGCTCATCATTATAGATCAAACATGGGTAACGAGGTTTCCTAGCCGAAGGAGAGGAATCAGATGAATTCTCTTGAGGGGAATTATTTTGTTTCTTCTTGTTTTTCCCCTTCTTCTTACTTCCTAGTTGTTTTTCGTTCTTGCCCTTGTCAGATGGCACAGCATTGATTTCGGAAGTAAGAGTGTTATCAAGTACATTTGTAGTTTGATTGGAAATGGAAAGTGTTTGACCATATGGTCTACCTGTCATTTATGTGCTCGAAGAACCAATCACATTGTCACCAGCATGAGAGTCCTTACTCGATGGTGGAGGAGGAACAGTGAAATTTGGTCGAGGTGCACTCAGGATATTGTCGTAGAGCGTGCCAGACTGTGTATAAATCAAATCCAAGTATTGGGCATGAGCAATTACTTGCTCTTCAGTGACAACTCCACCTTTTGCCACATCCTCAGTGATAGATGGCAGCAAGGATTTTATAAACCACTCAGCCAAAAGCTTATCATGAACATATTTTTTAACCATTCGATGATGACGATGCCACTCATGAATATGATCAGAGATATGAGTAGCAGTAGTCTATTTAAATTTGGTTAATAGTTATGTTCCAGTCTCATATCATATGGGTAACTAGAAGTGGGTTAGAAACGTGGTAGCTAAGGCAGTGAATTTATCAAAAGAATCTCGTGGTAACTCAATGTACCACTTCGCAGCTGGACCAGTAAGCATTCTCTGGAAAAGATGTAGTTTAACAGAATCATCATTCAAGGAGTTTGATGAACACCATAAATGAAAAGTCATGACATGGTTGGATGGGTCTTCTCCAGGGTTTCCATTGAATTTTAGAATATCGGAAGGTAACTTATGAGGAATCACCGGCCACCAAGGTGCATAATGAATTGGGTCATTGGTGAGCCGGTTTAGATCTGGTAATTCAAGTGTCGCAACGAAAGGCAATTGTTTATTGAGGTCAGGTTGATCATATCCAGGGTAAGATGGGATTGCTTTGGCAATAGGCCTTTGCATACCAGCATAAGGCATCTGCTACTGGTAACCTTGATAAGGGTAAGTTTGTTGAGCAAATCCGGCATAAGGTTGTTGTTGTCCAATCCCAGCATAGGGTTGCTGATCAGGACCTGGAAAAACTTGTTCTGACCAAACCTAGCATAAGCTTGTTGACCAAGTCCATGTTGAGGTTGGTATTACTGGAATTGTTGTTGTTGATATTGGGGCTGCCAAGGCTGCTGAATCAATTGTTTTTGTTGTTGGTACAACGGTTGTTGATTTAATGGTTTTTGTTACCCACCAATGTAAGGTTGACCAGGTTGTGAATACACTAAACCAGTGTAAGTCTGAGTCATTCCAGTAAAAGGTAAACTAGCTTGAAGTTGTTGGACTCCAAACATAAGGGGTTGTTGTAAAACTTCGTGAGAAGGCTGGATCTGTATACCTGAAACTTGGGGGTCTGAGGTTGAAGGGTCAGCTTGCAGAGGTCGAGATACAACAACTTAAGCTTGTGACTGTGGTACAGCTATAAAAACAGGTGTTGTAGGTATGGATGAGACAGATTGCATAGGTTGTGATGGATGCACAAGCCTAGGTTGAACAAGCATGGTTGGCTTCCACTGGCAAACAATCATTCCAGGCTTACCTAAAGACAACGGCATACCGATATATGATTGCCCCCCAAAAAATGGAGGATAAGGAGAATGTGCTAATTGTTCTCCATATGGGGGTAGTCCAGTGTAAAGTGGATACATAGGATGGTAACCAGATGAACCAGCTTGATATGAACTTGATAGGTCCAGTTGTTCGGTATTCTTTAATGAAGAACCAGATAAAATTCAAGTAGAGGACATTGGTGAAGACCAAGGGCTAGAAGAAACACCTGAGTGGGTTCCTGATAAAGATTGGTAACCCGATGGGATAGATGAAACACCATACAAGTGTGACTCAGGTGTCGTAGTAAACATCAAAGAGGTTGTGACAAAAGATTCTCCCCTAGCTGTAACAGATGGTACGGTTTGGGATGTTAACTCTGCCATAGTCAAATGTCCAAATAAGTTTGCTAACGAATCAATGAGTGTCTGAAAGTAATCAGGATCAAAAGGAACAGTGAAATGAGGAGTATGAGGATACAGATAAAGTCTAGTTCCAAAATGGAATGGAGTTCTAGGTGATTCTACCTCAGGTTCCTCTTCTTTCGAAATCAAACCAGGTGGAAGAATTTCACCATGAGGTCCGTAATAGATTTCTGGTATTTGTTGCTGAGGTAAATAGGAAGACTCGACAGTTACAGATGTCTGAGGATGTACCAATCGATCTTCTTCCGATAAGGTAACAACTTCTGATTGTTCAACCTCAAAATTAAAATGTTCCAGTAAAAGAACAAGTTCAGTTTGGGCTTCGTGAACAACTTCTGGTTCAGAAGTAACTTCTAATTGAGTAGTGATGGTTTCATGATCCACTTTCGGTTGAACAGATTCAAGTTCAGAAGTAATTTCTTGTTGAACAACTTCGGATTGAGAATCAACTTGTTGTTGAACAACTTGTGTTATCGTTTCACTAGATTCAGTTCTAGTTTCCTCAGGTAATTGTGGAGATTCCACTTCAGTAACAGATGTGCCAGTAACCCTAGGAGTAACTGGGGTCACAGTACTTACCAGTATAGGTGTTTCTGGTAATTCAAATGATCCAGGTGGATGTTGGTGGCCACCCACCTATCCCATTTGGACCCCCACTGTCTCTTTCAGTTTTTCAGTTTCCTTAATTATAGCACAGTTTACTATTTTTAGCAGTTTTTCGGGTCCTAAACTTTCGGAGCCGTTTTGAGGCCCTAAACGACGTTTTTTGGGAAATCCACCGCCAGGGATTTTTTTGATAAAAATCATCTTTTTCGTCGTAGTCCTCGGAGAGATCTTTCCAACGGGCTATCATGCGCGTCAAACGGAGATAATACGACCAATTCGCGACCCCGGGAAGTTGGCTGTCCAAATCACCCCAAAACGGGGCCCACAATTTGGCGTTTCATCTTCTAGGGTTAGGTTTTGGAATGTGAAGGGTTTTCCATTGTTTCTCAATAATAAATAGGCCTTCGAGCCTCATTGTAAACACAGTTCGAAATAGTTCAGAGGCACGTAGCTGACACATCTCTTCTCAGAGATAAGCTACCATCGCCCTAGCTGGGTTATTTCTATTTGTAAGCATATTTCAGTATTCTCCATTAATGAAATGAAGTATTATTTCCGCTGCATCTCTATTTTTATGGTTATCGCATCTCTGTATTTATGGTTATCTCTGTAATCTATTGCGTTCCTGCTTAAATCCGGATCATCAAATGAAGAACCAGAGGCTTGTGAAGTATTGGATCCAGTCAAACGAGACCGCTTCGACTGGATAGGTGTAGCTTCGGGCGGTAAAGGCGGTTTACTCGCTGCTCTCCGTGAATGACGAGGTAAGGATTAATTTTCCTCCACGATTGCTGATTGATTTTATTACAAAAAGAAATAAACAAAAAGGGGTAAGATAGGCAAAAAGATTTACCAAGCAATTGTGAACTGTGGAATACCTCATGGCGAACTAAGAAGTATGGGCAGGCAATCTCCCCGAATGTTGTGTTTGATGTATCACAGTGTACAAGGCGGCCAACTTGGTTACCTAAGGATGGATGGTAACCTAGTGTTGTGCTCCCATATATACCTGAAAGTACGTGGAGGACCAATCCGTATTAGCGTTGTCTAATGCGAAACTGCACAATGAGAGCATTCCCATATACTTTATGTATTATAACACCGCCCTATATACCCGAAGGTACGTGGACGAGCTACGATATACTCACATACGTGGAATGAGGTATCACACTCGGAATGTATCACAGAAAAGTTAGCGACAGTTGCTATGTTTTACGATGTCGGAACATGTCTCTAGCCTAGAACCTCTAAATGTTTTGCATTAGGTGATAATGCTCCATTAGGTTAATTGATGTTAATTTTAAGTTGATCTTGATTAAGAATTTGCCTTTCAAGGTTCACCATGTGATGTATTTTCAATTCCTAGAATGCAACTAATATGATAAGCATCCTTTTCATTCAATTTTGACAATGAAAACCTTAGCTAGTAGGGATAGAGCAATCAGATTCTTGTAATCAAAGAATAAAGAACACATCTAATGCAATTTCCCTAAACTATTCCTATGAGCACACACAAACTCTTTTAATGCACAATGCAAGTTTTTCTTTTCAATTCCCTTAATGTTGTGATGAACAAAATGAAACTAATGCACATACAATCAATCAATCTTTTTGCAAGAACGAAGACTTTACGACAATTCCATTTCGAAAGAAAAGAAGACTTTTACGACACTTTCTTTTGAACAAAGATTAATCGACTATAAACTAACTTTGACAATGAATTGATAGTGATAAAGAAATCGTTTAAGAAACACTAAACAATCAAAGACAAAGTAGGTTTGGCAAAGGAAACACAAATGGATTTCTGAGACACAAGCATCATTGACCTTTCAGCAAGCAGAAACAGAAGGAATTTTGGCAAAAAATCAACTCAAAGGAGGGATTTTTGTCCTAAGGAGGATCAATGCAACCTTGAATGGGAGACAGTGTGCTTCAGAGCACTGTCCTCAAGCCAAGGGTGATATGCAGTGCTCTGTCTCTAGGCCAAGCCTGCGTTGGTGCTAGAGAGGCCATCCTAGGGGCTTACAAGCACAATTTTCACCAAAAAAAAACACTTCAAAAGGCTGAAAGAAGATCAATGGAAGTAAGTAAGGTCTACTAGAGTGTAATAGGATGAAGGTAAACTACCCGAAATGATGATCGTTCCCCAACGAAGTCACCAATTTTTTATGTGGAATTTGGTATCTACGGATAAATACTAGTTCCCTAGGTAGGTAGTTGTACCTAGAACAATAGATTTAAAGCGCTTATCCTTTTTCTATAGAGGATAAATAAGACAAAGGGAATCAAAGGACCTACTTGTTCTTTCGCTTTCCTTTTGTCTCCTTTGTATGACTCCCATTGCTCCTTCTCGAACTTAACTCGTTCAAAAAGTACCTGCAAGCATAAACAGAATATAGAGAACTAATCAAAGCAAGAGATCTATCGACTATAAGTAAATGGAATCAGATAAATTCATACTTATAAACATCATATATCAAGATAAGCATATGGAAAAAGGTGTAAACATATTTATTAAGTAGAAGGAAGAATTACAACCATGAAGTCCGATCCATTGTCACTCTTCCAGCTTGGGTTCCAACCAACATCACATCAATAGCACAGCACTCCGACAGCATAACAACACTTGCTTATACTCTCAATTCTCACACCAATAGTATTTCCTTACAAATTCTCAAATTCTAGCCCCTTATCACTTATATGAGTGCTCAATTTATAGGCAAATGGAGGAGGTTTGGTCATAAATGAGGGTATTGAATGGCCTTCCAAACTTAGAGTTAGTTTCCATGAGGAAGGGATGAGAGGATAGGAGGTTACTTAACTCATTCCCTATCCAATTTTGAGTTCATAGGAGATGATAAGTGTGGGAATCTTCTAGATGACTCCAAAGGATAAGAATATTCTCAAAACCCTATGTGAATTTCGCTCAATCTCACCCAGCAGGTCAAAGCGAGCCTAGGTGCTCTGCAAAGCACCTTAACGTGGGCCTACCTACACTAAAGTGCACTTACCACTGTCCAAGGTTGCGTTGGTCCCTCAAGGAGGCATTCTGGAGGGTTTTAGGCCAAGAAACTCTCATGGAAGGAGGCATTCAAAATGGTGACTTGTCTAGGGCATGTAGAAATTGAATTAGGGTTTGATGAGCCCTAATGGTACTGATCTAAATGATGGGAGTGATGTGCCCAAATGGATCTGTAACAGTTGGGTATGCTAAAGGGTGTCTCCATTGCGATCACTAGCTTCAACATATGGTACATCAGTTCGTAATCCTATGCCCTGAAGGTAGTAATCTTCGTCCCGCTGACGCTTCTCAATGTCATCGTCTTAAGATCAGTGTGCAAGATGATCCAATGTATCATGTCTGCACATGGGAACATGGGATGCCTGCATGTAATCTATTACAAGCCGGACTTGTGAATGTTCACATAGACTTGGCGATCTTCGAGGTCTTCCCCAAATGTGTCTGCAAATACATCATTGACCTCTTACCATTTCAGCTTGATGTCCTTGTCTACAATCATCTTGGTGTCTTCATAGATCGATAAACTTGTAGACAATCACTTAGCTGCTACTCCAGTTGCGCTTTCGTCAGTGTCCTTTGATCCTGCTCTCTTGGAGGCCATTGATCCTGAACTTTTAATAGGTGTACGAACACCTGCTAAATCTGGAGACATGGAAACATGCATGGAAATAAATCTGTCATCTAAAACCAAAGCAAACTTGATGAATGACATACAACATACCTAGGGATTGACTGGAAAGGATTGTGCAATTTTTCCTGGGAGGCCGAGAGACTGGCTGCTGGAACTGTGAAAAAGGTAGTCCATACTACTAGGAGGCTAGCTGGATACTGGAATTATGCTTGCTCAATCCAGACTAGCCTGTTGGCTGTTGGGATTGTGCAATGCACAATTTCAACTGGTAGGGGTTGTAGGCCCAGTGACTACATTGCGTAATTTTCTAGGCCAGCATTCACTTCCCCTCGGAATTGCTCAATGCAGGACTAGAGGATAGCCACTGGGCAGAAATTCGCATTTTCTGGGAGGAAGGCAAAGCCTTCCCTCTTAGGATTGCCCAATGTTGTCTTGGTGAGGTAGAGTCTGGGTCAAGGTTGCCTAGTCCCGCCGACGAGAAACTGAAAGAAAATGGGTATGTGAATGCATGGCGATACTGAGTGTAAGCAGGAGTGAATGATCGTGCATGCAAACAGTGAATGCAAGATTCAGAAAATAGAACAACATGCATGTGTGTGAAATGAGTCGCCGAATCGACGACCATTCATGCAAAACAGTGTCATGCATGCGACAGCAGTGAGATGCTAATGAAAACTGAAACGGTGCTAGTACAAGCTAATATGCATGCAAACGACAACAAGCATTCATAGAAATCAAGTAAATAGCACTCACATAAGCCAAAACACAAAAAGCGACAGAAATGCTGCCAAAGACAAGTTAAGCGAACTTACTTGGAAATAGCTGAGCTGGATGTGTTGAAGACTTCTGGATGTGTTGCGGGATGTCAAAGCTCCAAGATCGATGTGAAGAAGTGAGCTCTGAAGCATCGAATAAATAAGTTTGAGGCTCATGATGCACATGCCACAAATTTAGGAAAAAACAACACTTGGAGGAAAGTTTCTAAAACGATCTTTGCATGTAACTTCCAGCTGCTAAAAATAGATCCCTAAAATCTAGGGATGCTTTTTGCATGTTACTTTTTTCTATTTTGGGAAAAAGAAGCCCATGCATGCAAGTCAAGTTTTCTCGGTCACGGGTGGAACCGGTCAACCCGATGATACATGCAGCGGCCTGCCTGACTGAGGGTAACTTTTGCACAATTCCTGGGAGGAAGATGGGTTGGCTGCCCAGAAGGATTGCGCAATTTTTGGGCTGAGCAACTGACTGCAGCCTAGAATTGTGCAATTTATAGGTTGAGTAGTCTTGCTGGGACAACTTACGCAGTTTTCTTAGGGAAGGTTGACTGACATGATTATGCAATTTCTAAGCCCAGCAAGCTCCCAATCAGGATTGCGCAATTTATGGAGGGAAGACTACTTCCCCTCTAGAATTGCGCAATTTCTTGAGGGAGCTTCTCAGCCTGCAGCTGGACCAAGTCCAGAGAAACAACCTATGAGGGGAGTGAAATAAGCTATCATGCACAAGCTAGAAATCTGATAGAAAACCATTGAAGCTCATGTACTTGACAGTGCAAGACATGTTGCTAAGGATGGTTGGTAGGGAGGCTCCAAAATGAAGCTAAGGTAAAATTTTGGAGGGTGGTTGTAGCCGATATAACAATTCCAAATGCTCCTTAGGTTAATTGAAGTAATTAAGTTTACCTTCAATTAACTTTCGGTTTTAAGGCTCAAAATGATGTCACCTGAACACCTATGATGCAACTATATGAGAAAATGAAAACTTTTCATTCGATGAAGGCTAAACTAACGAAGGAAGAAATTTAAATCAATAATGCATCAAACAAAATGCATCATTCAAAATGCCTTCTATTAACTTTCACTTTCGTCTTCCAAATGCAATGCCAAAAGTAAAAAATATTTTCACTTTTCACTATCCTAAATGCAATTTTTTCGAAAGAAAAATGATTTTACTTTACAAAGATGCACTCATATGAATTATGCTTTTCTTTTAATTTTGAATGATTTGATGCACCTAATACAGTTTTTAGCTTTCAATCACTGAAAAATGTGATCTATTTTCAATGATGAATCTCAAAAAATAACTTTTCAATGCAACTAATCTAATGCATTTTCATTAAAGGTAAATTTTGAAATATAAGCTAAAACAAATGCAAAACGAAGTTTTCAATGATTTCCACAAAAAAACACTCAATCAATCAACAAAACAAACATCTCAATGACATCAACAAGCAGCAAGCAATGAGAAATTGACCAGAAACCCTAGAACTCAGTAAGATTTCACTTCGAAGCATATAGGATGGGAAAAGGTCTTACGGGCCAAGACACACTGGATTTTAAGGAAGAAGCCTTAAAAATTATCACATTCAAGGATCATCGCTACTTTAGATACCAAAACCCGTGATGATTGGGTTACCATCACTACTTTGCATAGTCAAACCCACGATGGTCAGGTCATCAGCACTACTTTGTATAGCAAAAGTAGTGATGATTTCAGCACGACCAAACAATGAAGAATTTTTTTCATCGCAACTGTTAAGGCTAAACCTGCGATGGGCAAGGAATATGGAAAAAAATAAAAAACAAAAAATCCAAGAAACAATCCATACTTAGTACTCTAAGGCAATAATCAGTGATGGTATAAACCCGGACTGATGCACACAAGTCAAGAAATCGACGGTTGGTCTAACTCATCACAAAATCAAGGTGAAGGATTAAATGGAAAGGGTTACAGCTTCCCCAGTCAAGTTGCCATTTTGTTGTCTAAGTAAATCCCCTCTGTGGACAAAGACAATCCCTCTAGCCCAATGAGTGGGACTAGAAACCTACGTGACAATCTACTAGACACTTTCCTAAGTTACAATTGAAAAGAGAGACGAAGAAGATGGCCTACCATGTTCTAATGCTATCATTTCTTCCTTTGTTGAAGACCTTGAATCACCTATGTCACGGCCTCGTTCCTGCTACTCACAACATTTATACACCTGCAAAAGAGACCAAGACACAACAAGGCATGCAAATACAAATAACATATTCAAAATTAACCTACTTAACAAATCAAGGAGCATTAAGACAAATGATACATAAACATACACATTCGTGGAAAATGAACGAGCAGTTGTATATTAATAGAATAAGGAGGAAGCATACAACCAAGCCTTGATGTCAATAGGCTCTCCTTAAATGAATGTCCAAGTCCAAGCTAAGCTCTCCAAGCACTCCTTCTCCAAGCCAAATGAGTAGTATATAGGCACAATCTTAGCATAAGGGTGAAAATAGACAAAAACGAACCATTTGGGAATGGGAGAGGAAGAATATATAGGCAGGGAAAGGGAGTTAGGATCTCTCCAAAGATAGGAATAGGCCCTCATCTCAATGAGGTAGCTCATAGGGATAAGAGAAAGAGGCAAAGTTTAGAGAACTCGACCTCATCTACATCGAACAACCTCCATCTCGCCACTTTGGAAGCTTCTAGATCACGAAGCTTCTCATCCTCATTAGGAAAATTGCCTGTTCGGGATCATTGCGGGTATACAAGTAAATAGAGTGATGCCATCGCAGGTCTGGCATAGTGCAACAGGTGACCATCGCATTTTTATTCTCATAAGAGCGATGATTCTCAAATTAGGGTTTTAGAGCTACTTTCTTCAGGGGAAGCTCAAGACATTTTCCAATCAATGCCTTAGGGAGGATCTGATCTGCATATATGAATGAGCAAACTGCATAATGGTCATATTTCAGGAACTTCAAGGTATTTCATAGGGAAGTGCAGGAGGTGTGACAAAATAATGTGTAACATTGTGTTTTTGTAGTCGTCGATAGATTCTTGAAGATGGCCATTATGGCGGCCTGCAAGAAGAATATCACAGCAAAACCCACTGCTAAACTCTTCTTTGAGCAAGTATGGGTACACTTTGGGATCCCACAGTCTATCATCTCAGATCAGGACAGCAAGTTCTTCAGTACATTTTGGTCTAGTCTCTAGTTGATGCTGGACACCAAGCTCACTAAGTCCACAACTTTCCATCCCCAAACTGATGGCCATACAGAGGTCATCAATAGGATGATCGTACACACTCTGTGCATGAACAACTCAAAGCATCCACGCACATAGGATGAGAACCTACCCTATTTCCAGCACATCTATAACCGGGCTCTCCACAACTCAACTGGACACAACCCTTTTCAAGTGGGCTCGGGATTCCAGCCGCTATGTCCCATTGATGTGCCCATACGATTTGCAACTACTCAGGTAGAGTCGGCTCATGTCCAGTCCGAAGTCGATAAAGAAAACAACTTCATTGAGAACATCTAACATATCTTCCAGTAGGTCCATGACATTTTGGAGAAATCAAATGCCAAGTACAAGCAGTGACATGATCAACATAGGGTGCCACACAAGTTTCAGGTGGGCGACAAAGTATGGTTGCATTTGTAGAAGGAACGCCTTACCGAAGCCCATCAGAAACTTAGACCACTCCGATATGGTCCTTACACCATTACCAAGGTTGTGGGAGACAATACATTTGAGCTCAGTATTCCCCCATTCCTTGGCCTGCACCCAGTGTTCAATGTGGACCGCCTTCGAGCATACTTCCCACCATTGCTTGACACATCAGACATTAGAGAACAACTCACACCTACAGAGTTAAATCCAGATTGCATGGAACAAACCACAATTGATCGAATCACAGACGTTCAGATCAAGAACACTCGCAAAGGATCCAACTATATTGAGTTGTCAAAGCAGGCCAACTCCTTCACCAGGGAAAGTGGCTCACCACGGACCAAGTTCAGCAGAAGTTTCCTCATCTCGTGGAGGAACTCAACGCAATGGAGACCATTGCTTCATAAGGGGGGAGTAATGATCAAGGTGGATATTGGTGGCCACCCTTATATTCCACTTAGACCCCCACCATTTTTTCTTTCAGATTTTCAGTTTCCTTATTTGTAGCACAATTTACTATTTTTGGCAGTTTTTAGGGTCGTGAACTTTCAGAGCCGTTTTGAGGTCCTAAACGAAGTTTTTTGGGAAATTTAGGATCAACATAACTCTTTATGTTTCTTTCTCATGAAATAATTGTAGTCCTTGGATAGATCTTTCTAACAAGGTATTGTGCACGTCAAACAGAGATCGTATGCCAAAGTTACGACCCCAGGATGTTGATGTACCAATTTACCCAAACGGGGCCCATAGTTTTGGCGCTTCATCTCCTAGGGTTATCCATTGTTTATGAATAATAAATAGGCCTTTGAGCCTCATTGTAACACAGTTCAGAGGCATGTAGCCGCTTGTTGAAGCCCCGAAAATCGGGTCTACAACAAGGGGGATACCCGCCCTGTCCGGACCTTGGTTGGCAGCTCCTTATCTGTTTGGTATAGCAGGTCCAACTGGGGATATGGGACCAGTTTCCCAATCTATGAGTGTGTGTGTGTAGATTTTGATGTTCCTGATCTAACAGTTCCTAATTGAGATATTCTAATTCTAACTTTAATCTAATGTTATGTTATTGTAATCTAATAAGCAACAACATCTAAGTCTATACTAACCCGGGATGTAATTCTTCTATTATGCGATCTAAAAAGATTTCAAATAACAACAGATAATAAAGATCATTCAGCTATTATGAGAAATGAAATCAATAAGGATGAACCACTTCGCATAAAAAGTTAGATGAAACAGTTGTGAACAACATATCGCATAATGAGCTATTCATACATTAAGCATAAATAAATAGCTATCACCGTACAAAAGTGCCAAATGATAACTCGGGCATTCATGCAATAATACATAAACAACTAAAAACTGTATATCACTTTAACACATAAGCAGAAATGGTCAAGAGATAAAAGTACCATTTATGACTATTCCTACTCATGAGCTTCAAGCGACAATGATTTATCTATTTTTGCTCTAACATCCACTAAGAGTACAGAAGTGCAACATCAGTAGCAGAAATCAAATGCAAATATCAACAAATCCTGTTCCATTCATTCACCAAAACCTCCTCTGAGGGTGCAAAAGTGCATGTTCTGAGGACAAGTTTTTGATAAATTTCTGGACCTTCTCTAAATGCATGAGAAGGGTTTAAATACTACTAACTAAATAACTTAATTACAAAGATTCAGGATGCGGTTTAAATGACCGCCCTTTTTCCAAGCAAAAATAAAGCAAAACTATTTCTAAAAATTAAATCTAATATCTAACTATTTCTGCATTTGCTCCTTAATGTTGCAAGCATTCAGTATTTGCTTGAGTAGAGTCGGTTGACTGTCTTCCGCTTTTGGTTGAGCTAAGCAAACAGAATTGGCAAGAGCTGGCACCATCTTCTCAGCAAAATCGATGATATACTCGAGAGTCATCCACTGACTATGCGGCTTTACCGTGTATGCCCAGTAATAATCTCAGTTCAACTTGGTTTACCCTTTGGATTGCTTCTGCCTTTTCTTTAGCTTTTTGTTTCCAGTTTGTTTCTTATAATTGCTTTCTTGCAATTTTCGGGCTTACAGGTGACTGAGCAGTTAGAGTCTTTCCTTCTCGAGCAATTTTCTCAGCAATGTGCAATTCGCGCCTCGGAAACTGCCTCTGTTCTTTGATCCGGGCTTCTCTGATGTGTTTTTCACCTTTTGCGCCTCTTCCTCTTTATCGGGTATAAAGCTTCAAAATTTGTAAAAATAATGACCTCGTGAGCTCTTGACCCTGAGCATTACACTGTCTATTGATATCAGCATTGCTCAGTACCCATTTAACCATGGTTGTATATGAAAGATCTGTAATGGATGGCTCAGCAGTATTTTGTGAACCTACGGCTCTGTTGCATGTGATATATGTTTATGAGGGCGCCTTTTCTCTGTCTTTGAACATTGGAGCTCTACCCTTTTTCCCCATAGCTTCCTACACATTGCTTTGTGTAACTTTTGTTCTTCGTTCCTACAGTTCACAAGTGAGGAGAGAGTAATGATAATAAATAACGACAGGAAAGCTTTAAATGCCACGGATATGCAAAAACATGCCATCTGACATGAACTGGCTCTTCGAAAAACACAAAACCATACTTTATTAACAACTGGCGTGTAATTCATTAATTATCATTAAAGCGCGTATCCAATTCTTGGTTTATGGAAAAACTTTTTCTTGAATATTGAGCCAGGAAAATCTGCGATGGAATGTTTCTGCGATTTGCATCGCAGTATCGCATTTCGTTGTATCACATTACCGCAATTTCATCGTGTTGTTCTATCGCAAGGTTGCTTGATCACACTATCACAAAGATCGCAGATCGCAATATCGCAAGATTGCAGATCGCAATATCGCAAGATCGCGGATCGCTTAATCGTTTAATTTTGATGTGCATTTTATGCAATTTTGCGACATGCGATATGCGATATCGCATATCAGTGATTTTAATGTTTTCTAACATGAGTGTTTATTAATGCGTGCGATGCGATGGAGTTCACGTCGCAATCTCGCATTTTATCATTTTGACTCATAAGAAAATGCCTTATCGTTCATGGCGCGATGCGATATTTTTTAAGGAGTGACATATAAGCACTAATTGATTTTTTTTTTAAATTTGACTAAGGGTCCCCACTTACATAGTGTTATTGCTAATACTATATAAGGAGGGGGGTTGGTGGTGGCCACAACAATTGGCGATTCACTTGGAAGAACCAGTTATCTCTGTTTTTCTATTGAATTTTCTAAACTTCCAAAACAGAAAAAATTTCAGACAGTTAAACTTTATTATGGAAAGATAAAGTACATTATGCTCTAACCTATCAATGACATTTTGTTTCAACTATTTTCAACTTTGATTATTTTCTTCCTCAAGCTAGCTCTTGTATTTACATCAGTCATTACTTGGTCTTGTAAAGATAAAACAAAGTCTTCTCTGTAAACCAGTTTTAAATATGCTCATTTGTCGTAGGTAGAGCCTCTGCTGCCAGCAAGCATTTATAGCCTCGACAGGGTTACCTGTTACCCAGCAATGATCCTGTATCCTACTTAAAGCAACCTACAACTCTCAAAGAAGAATCCACATCCACACTTATTGCTTTGATTTGTTTTTTTTCTCTTAAAGAACAATGCCTTGGTTTGGTAGCCAATTTATGACACAGTCATTCACTTGATTTATAACTTTGCTGAACAAGCTGGCTCGTGATGAGACCCCTTGTCTTTTGATTGCAACAATCTTGAGTCATTGCCCTGTTGTGGTGTACAGTATTTGGCAATGTCAGCAAGTTATAATATCTGTTATTATGATAAGTCGGCTCGTGATGAGACCTCTTATTCTTCAAGATGAAGTGTATCCTTGGGTTGTTCCTCTGAAAGTTGTGATCTCTTTAGCAGGGAGGAAGTCATTGTTTCCTTAAAATAGCTCTGGATGACAATAGTAGAGTTTTTGGAAACAGCTGTTCTACAGAGAATCTTTATTTTGTTATTGATACCTTTCATTGTACTGAGATAAAACACTTTCTTCACTTAAAGGTTGTTTTCATCAATCTTAATGGAGTTGAAACTAGTATCATATCTAGGCTAGAGTATTTAACTATATCTATCAATAATAAAGATCAATTTTCCAAAAGATTTGCTATTTATACAAGCGAAAAATCAAAATCTGAAAGAGAATTGGTGTCTTGTGCATAAATTCCTAATGTAACCACTCACAATTGGTTTTATTATGAATAAAAAAAACAACTACTCTACAAAAATAGAAGAATAATCTTCTATGGAAAATATTTCTTAAGAATTTGTCCGTTAACAGGCAAAGAGTCTCTCTTACCTGCTAAATCCTGTAACACAAACGTTGATGGACCTACGACTTCTACAATTTGAAAAGGACCAAGCCACATTCTTTGAAATTTTGTATGTTTGCTTTTCTCTTCATGAGCCTTGTCCCATTTTAAAACTAAGTCTCCCATCTGAAAATCTTTTCTGGTCATTATGTTTGAATCAAAAGAGGATTTTAATAGGGCTTGATGATGAGCATGCGTTTTCTTAGCCTGTTCTTGTTTTTCTTCTAATTTGATTATTTCCATTTGTCTTAGTTGTAAGGAGGAAGTGGGTACTTCGTCAATGTATTGAACTAGAGACAAAGAGGGAATTGCCAAATGAGTCGGAAGAACCACTTCTTTCCCATAAACTAAATTAAAGGGAGAAGTGCCGATAGAAGCTTTTTACGTTATTCGGTCTGCCCATAAAGCATATATCAAAGCCTTATGCCAATTTTTATGATTTTGGTCAATTGTTCTTTTGATAATCCTGATTAGGTTTATATTTGTGGACTCAGCTAACCCATTGCCTTGTGGGTAATAATTGGCCGAATATTTAAGTTTGAATCCTCTTTTAAGTGCAAATTCAGTGATTGCATTTCCAGAAAAGTATGATGCATTATCAAACATTAAAGCGGAAGGCAATCCAAACCTGGTGATTATAAATTGATCTATGAACTCAATGATATTTTCAGCATTAGCCGTCTTGAGTGGAGTTGCTTCTACCCACTTAGTAAAATAATCTGTAGCTGAAACGATATATCTATGCTGCTTAGAAGAGTGAGGAACGATCTCACCTATTATGTCCAATCCCCACTGACTGAAAGGTTGCTCAATGTTAACCGGCTGTAGTGGCAAGGATGGCTTCTATTGTCTCCCAGCAGTAGTTTGGCAGACTTGACATTTCCTTACATAACTGTGCGAGTCTTTAAATAACGTGGGCCAATAATACCCTGCGCGCAAGATTTTATGTGCGGTAGCATCTCCAGCATAGTGTCCGCCTGCTGGCCCATCGTGGAGTTCCTGCAAAACTTTTTCAGCTTTAGATTTCTCAAGACATCTAAGAAGAACATAATCATAATTTACTCTAAAAAGAATATCATTTATGAGCTGATATTGTTTGGCTTTCAACCTTAGAGCTCTTTTCTTAGTATGATCGAGGTGTGAATGAGCATACACGTTCTTAAGATAATAAATGATATCAATGTATAATGACTCTGCATCGTTTAGGCTTACCTTGCACACTTGTACCTCTGCAGATGGAATTTCAGAAATTTGTGACGCTCCAGCCAGCATTTTGCAAAAGCCTTGGCCTCTTACAATGTTTGCTGGTTTAATCTCAATGTCATATTCCTATAATGTAGTAACCCAATTGGCCCTTTTCTCACCCACATCCTTCTGTACTAGAAGATTCCATACCGCTGGAAACGGTACTATAATTTTAGTATGGGTTTTGAGTAAGAAAGGTCTGAAGTATTTGACCGCTTTGAAAACAGCATAAGCCTATTTCTCCACGTCTGAATAATTTAATTCAGCGCCCTGTAAATTTGAACTGAAAAATGCAATTGGGGCTTCCGCTTTTTCTTGATTTGCTTGAGTGAGTATCGCAGCATATGACCTATCTAAGGCAAATGTATATAAAATAAAAGGCTCTGAAAAACTTGGAGTGGCTAAAGATGGAGCATTAATAATAGCTTGTTTGATCAGGTTGAATGCTTCGTGTTCATCTTGGCCCCATTTAAAATTTGAGTTCTTTTTAATCATGGCTTGCAAAGGAGACACGATTCATGAAAAATCTGGAACGAATCTCTTTACAAAGTTGATCTAACCAAGGAAAGATTGCATGGCTTTTTTTTTGTGAGGCAAGGATATTTCAGAAATCTCTTTGATTCTGTCGGAATCAATGTGAATTTCGGATTTTAACACTATGAATCCTAGAAGTTTCCCTTCACTTAATGCGAAAAAAGATTTCTTCGGTTAAGTGAAATTCCATACCTTAAACACCGTTGGAAGATTTGTTTTAAATCTCTAAGATGGCCGCTTCGTTTCTTGGAATACACTGTTATATCATCCAAATAAATTACTACAGATTTATTGACTAAACCTTTGAATGGGATGTCCATGGCTCTCTGAAATGTGGCACCGGCATTAGCCAAACAAAATGGCATCTTTCGATATGCGTATGTGCCCCATTTAGTTCTGAATATGGTTTTTAATTGATCATTAGGATGTACCAACACTTGATTGTATCCTGAAAATCCATCCAAGAAAGACATTAATTCTGAGCCCGCCACTGCCTGCAATATCTGTTCCATAGGAGGTAAAGGAAAATTATCTTTTTGGCAGGCCTTGTTAAGGTTTTGAAATTCAATGCAAATCCTAATATCTCTGTTTTTCTTTCTAACAGGTACCATATTGGAGACCTATTTATAATGTCTGACGGGAAAGATTATTCTGGCTTTCAATAACTTATTGAGTTCAGTTTTTATCTAATTTTCTAAATTGGGATGGATATTTCTCAGCTTTTGTTGGACAGGTTTTTCATTATCGATCATGGGAATAGTATGTTGGATGATGGAAGTGTCGTATGTTTTGATGTCATCATAATTCCAGGCAAAAACATTTTTATATTGTCTGAAAAGACGAATATACGCTAATTTTTCTTCAGGGGCTAGGCCGAGACCTAGATTAATGTTTTGTGGTTTGGCATAGGTTCCTAGGTTTACTAATTCGTAGTTCAAGGTTGAACTTTGGAGTTTTGAATTGGTAGACCTTTTAAACCGATCTTTCAAATCGTACAAGTCTTCTAACTTGACTACTGACTTAGGTATAGTATTGTTAGTGCTATCTTGTTGCAATTGTCGATCATGTTGGTTTTCGTCAATTATTTGATTGGAGTAGGATCCTCCAGATGTGAGGAAATTTACAATATCAGGATCGTCGTTGAATACTCTCCAATTTTTGATGTTATCAGGAATAGATGGTCTAAAGATTAATTCTATTGAGAATCTATCTGGACTAAAATCTTATGAAGGAATAAGCTTAGAAGCTACGTTAGCCAAAAGGTCTGCACTTACATTTTGGAGTCTGGGAATTGAAGAGATATTGAATGCTATAAAATGCTCAGTCAGATCTTGAACTAAGGATTGATAATGTTTTAAATGACCTGATAAGCAATGTATAGTATTACGTACCTGTCTGACCAGAATCTCAGAGTCTCTGAAAACTTGAAGGTACTTGACGTCTAACCCGATTGCTTTGTACAACCCTTGGACCAAAGCCTTGTATTCTGTTGTATTGTTGGTGCAATCAAATTCGAGTCTGCATGTTAGCATGATTTTATCTCCTTCTGGACTAATTAGAACGCATCCTGCTCCTGCTCCTTCGTTAGATTTAGAACCATCAAAAAATAATTTCCAAAACAAAGATTTATTTACAGGACTATCTAAAAAATTGATACATTTTGAACTCTTAGTTCGAGAAAAATTTCGACTTGGGACAAAACAGAGTGTTCTAAATAGGGTGACGTATGAGCATTAAAATTTCCGAGAAAAGAATCTACCAAGTAGTTTCCAATAATGCTATTGTTATATGCTACTGGTTCATTTCCCCCTCTAGCTCCGTTACTATGTATTTCTGATGCAGTTCTCGTTCAACTTTTATTTGATTTGGTTTACCATTGTAGGGCAGCCACATGTGCGACCAGTCAATTGCGAAGTATCCATGAAGTTTTTCTGACCAATCCCTGCTAAGAATTAAGCCATAAAATTCTGGGATATCAGCAGCTAAAATGTCAATAACTTGACATACCTTCGGGTTGGATGACAGCCTTATGGTTACTTGATTTAGTTCGCCGATCACTTCGACTTGAGATCGATCTAGCTGAACTATGCACACAGCGGATTTCTGTGGTTGAACGTTTAACTTGGCACATATGGACTTTGGTAAAATATTCGATGAAGCACCAGAATCCACCAAACAATTGTGCACATTTTTATTGAAAATTTCATAAGTAATGAGAAACGGGGGAGTATGAGATCTCGATATTTCTCCAATTAGAGCGATGTCATTTGGATCAATCTTATTGATCGCGTTAGTCGGAGGTCTTCCCATGTTATTAGAAGCTTGAGAAAGTACAACGGCAGGAAAAGGTGCAACTGGCACATCATGTAATTCTTTCAGCATTATCTTCTGTTGATGCTTTAACTTGCTCAGTTCGTAAAGAGTGATGTTGGCCCTAGTCTTTTTCATATCTTCTATAATATTGTACTCCATTTCATCCAACATGATCAGTGTTTTAGATGGAGTTGATGCATCTGTTTGGACTGGGCTGGTTTGAGTCGCTTTAGATATCGTTTTCTTTGTTGCGACTTTATCCTTTATTGCAGAGCTTGCGCTCTTTGGTTTAGGGATAGTTTGGGGAGGATCAAGCTAATTTTTACTTCTTGATCTTCTTCTTGTGGGAGGATGAAATCCCACATTCCTTGTAATTCTACAACTTCTTCTTCATCAGTTTGCCCTTCAGTGGCAATTTCCTCTTCTTCTTCTTCGGATTCAGCGTTTGCAATAGCATTGGGTGGCTTTGAATCCGTTGAAGGGCCTCTTTTGAAAGCTCTGTAGGGTTTTTTGAAGAAGTTTCTGCTACTTGCTTTTTGATGTCGACCATTTCATTGGACATGGTCTTTAGAACTTTCTGCAATCCTTCCAAATCGAATGGATCTTTTGTTTGTTTCTTCTTGGAGTCTTCCTTGAAGGTGACTTTCTTGGATTTTCGTTCCTCTATCGCGGATTTCTTTTCCAGGGCTATTATACGTTTCTCTACTGCTATTGCTTCTTTCATGTTTTCGGCTAAGGTTGTTTTATTAGCCCTGTCCACGAAGATTGCTATGTTTGATGGTAGAGCAGTGATATACCATTCACTTTGTACTTCTTCGCTGGGCTGGGAAGCAGTGGGAATTTTGTTTAGGATTTTATTTAAACGTAAATTGAAATCTTTGATAGGCTCTCTAGATTTGGCCCTAAGGTTGGATAGGTCGTTGATTAGCGTTGCCGTAGACCTGTCATCACCAAACTTGGTCAGGAATTGCTCTTGGAAGATGTCCCAACTAGTGATAGATCCGGAGGGTAATGAGAAATACCATGATCCAGTTGTTCCTTGCAGAGTATAAGGAAAGAGTCGAACAATAGCATCTTCATTAGTAACCCATTGAGATTAATGGATAGCATAAAGTTGTTTATATGCTCTTCTGCTAGCATGCCTTCCCGGGATTAAACTTAAGCAACCATTTCTCAGGATGGGTCGGTATTTGACTCAAGGGTGCAGGCATTAAGACTGCCCCAGGGTTATTCCATGGAGACTAGGCCATTGCCGAACTACTAACAGAGGAAAGTGCAGAAGATGATCCCTGCGATTGGGAAGATGAGGATACTACGATTGCAGATGATTGAGGAAGAGTTGTGGGGGTTCCAGTGGACGGATGGACAATGATCTAAAGTGGCGGAGTGGATGGTTGAGTTCGCGGTGAAGAGGTTGAGATGGATGATGATGATGAAAGAGTCTCACTATCGGACTCCTTTGGTGATTTCCTTGCTCTTTTCCTTGTGGGCAGAGGTAATTCGGTGGGTTGAACACCAAACTTTTCACTCTTTAATCTAGTCAGGGGATGAGCAGGGTTATATTGCGAAGTCACACTACCTTGAGATTTATCAGACCTTTGAGGAGAAATGGAAAATCACTGAAGTTTGTGAATCAGAGATTCGACTTCGGGAGGTTCAACAGTAGATTGTTCTGAAATGTCAGGGTGTGTAGCAGCGGTTGATACTCCAGCGACTTCTAACTCTGGATTTAAGTGTAATGGAGAAGTCGGGGGAGATGGTGAGGGCGATTTACTCTCAGAATGGTATTCAGATTTAGATTTACTTGCCATTCATAGTTCAGGCCCTCCTTCTAGCGCCATATATGTTGAAGCCTCGAAAATCGAGTCTACAACAAGGGGGATACCCACCCGGTCCGGACCTTGGTTGGCAGCTCCTTATCCGTTTGGTATAGCGGGACTGACTGGGGATATGGGACCAATTTCCCAATCTATGAGTGTGTGTGTGTGTAGATTTTGATGTTCCTGATCTAACAGTTCCTAATTGAGATATTCTAATTCTAACTTTAATCTAATGTTATGCTATTGTAATCTAATAAGCAGCAACATCTAAGTCTATACTAACCCGGGATGTAATTCTTCTATTATGCGATCTAAAAATATTTCAAATAACAACTGGTAATAAAGATCATTCAGCTATTATGAGAAACGAAATCAATAAGGATGAACCACTTCGCATAAAAAGTTACACAAAACAGTTGTGAACAACATATCGCATAATGAGCTATTCATACATTAAGCATAAATAAATAGCTATCACCATACAAAAGTGCCAAATGATAACTCAGGCATTCATGCAATAATACATAAACAACTAAAAACTGTATATCACTTTAACACATAAGCGGAAATGGTCAAGAGATAAAAGTACCATTTATGACTAGTCCTACTCGTGAGCTTCAAGCGACAATGATTTATCTCTTTTTGCTCTAACATCCACTGAGAGTACAAAAGTGCAACATCAGTAGCAGATATCAAATGCAAACATCAACGAATCCTATTCCATTCATTCACCAAAACCTCTTCTGAAGGTGCAAAAGTGCATGTTCTGAGGACAAGTTTTTGATAAATTTATGGACCCTTCTCTAAATGCATGAGAAGGGTTTAAATACTATTAACTAAATAACTTAATTACAAAGATTCAGGATGCGGTTTAAATGACCGCCCTCTTTCTAAGCAAAACTATTTCTAAAAATTAAATCTAATATCTAACTATTTCTGCATTTGCTCCTTAATGTTGCAAGCATTCAGTATTTGCTTGAGTAGAGTCGGTTGACTGTCTTCCTCTTTTGGTTGAGCTAAGCAAATAGAATTGGCAAGAGCTGGCACCATCTTCTCAGCAAAATCGATGATATACTCGAGAGTCATCCACTGACTATGCGGCTTTACTGTGTATGCCCAGTAATAATCTCAGTTCAACTTGGTTTACCCTTTGGATTGCTTCTGCCTTTTCTTTAGCTTTTTGTTTCCAGTTTGTTTCTTATAATTGCTTTCTTGCAATTTTCGGGCTTACAAGTGACTGAGCAGTTAGAGGCTTTCCTTCTCGAGCAATTTTCTCAGCGATGCGCGATTAGCGCTAGGCGCTAATCACGCATCGGAAACTGCCTCCGTTCTTTGATCTGGGCTTCTCTGATGCGTTTTTCGCCTTTTGCCCCTCTTCCTCTTTATCGGGTATAAAGATTAAAAATTTGTAAAAATAATGACCTCGTGAGCTCTTGACCTGAGCATTACACTGTCTGTTGATATCAGCATTGCTCAGTACCCATTTAACCATGGTTGTATATGAAAGATCTGTAATGGATGGCTCAGCAGTATTTTGTGAATCTGCGGCTCTGTTGCATGCGGTATCTGTTTATGAGGGCGCCTTTTCTCTGTCTTTGAACATTGGATCTCTACCCCTTTTCCCCATAGCTTCCTGCACATTGCTTTGTGTAACTTTTGTTCTTCGTTCCTGCAGTTCACAAGTGAGGAGAGAGTAATGATAATAAATAACGACAGGAAAGCTTTAAATGCCACGGATATGCAAAAACATGCAATCTGACGTGAACTGGCTCTTCGAAAAACACAAAACCATACTTTATTAACAACTGGCGTGTAATTCATTAATTATCATTAAAGCGCATATCCAGTTCTTGGTTTATGGAAAAACATTTTCTTGAATATTGAGCAGATCGCAATATCGCTTAATCGTTTAATTGTTATGTTCATTTTATGCGATTTTGCGACATGCGATATGCGATATCGCATATCGGTGATTTAAGGTTTTCTAACGTGAGTGTTTATTAATGCATGCGATGCGATGGAGTTTGCGTCGCAATCTCGCATTTTATCATTTTGACTCATAAGAAAATTCCCTATCGTTCATGGCGCGATGCGATATTTTTTTAGTGACATGTAAGCACTAATTGATTTTATTTTCTTTTTTTTAATTTGACTAAGGGTCCCCACTTACATAGTGTTATTGCTAATACTATATAAGGAGGGGGGTTGTTGGTGGCCACAACACCGCCACATCTCTTCTCAGAGATAAGCTACCATCGCCCGAGCTAGTCTTATTTCCATTTTGTTTGTAAGCATATTTCAGTATTTGATATTAATTAAATAAAGTGTTATTTCCACTGCATATTTGTATTTATGGTTATATCAATAATTTGTCGCATTCCTGTTTAAATCTGGATCAGTGGTATCAAATCGGTCTTCTCTTTCTCTATTTTTCTTTGCATGTCACCAACGAGGTTAGATATAAGGGGTTAGGGATTAATCTAGCTGAACCTTTGCAAGATCAGCCTCGCAAACCTCGATGGCCGCCCATAGGAGAAGAAAAGAAAGACGAGGGGGTAGGAGATCCTATCAAAATATTGCTCGAGGAGGCCTTTTAAGGTACAAGTAAACTTTGACATTCCCATATTTTAGGGCCAAATAGATGCAGATGTTGTAGATAAATGTTTAAATCTACTAGAAGGATATTTTATGTTCATTATTTTTCCAGTGGAGAAAAGATTGCTTTTGCTCTTCTCAAAGCCGCCCTCATCTCAAGGACTAGTGGGAAACCTACAGTGAGCAGAAGGATGAAAGTACGACCTCACTGATTTCAGCCACACCCACTTGGAATTTGTTTCGGAGTGTCATCAAGGAGCAGTATTACCCTGTCGGGAGCTATGAGGATAAATACGTAAAGTGAACAATGTTGCGACAGGGAAGGGACCAAGATGTGCTAGAGTTTACCAATGTTTTTCATACCCATCACACGAAGTTGGGTATCAAGGATTCTGAGAAACATTTGGTACTCAAGTACCACAACTGCCTACACAGGTACATCCAAGATGAGATGGAGTTCTTGGACATCTCCTCGCTCGGTATGGCGTGCTGATACGCCGTCCATATCAAGTAGAAGTTTAAACAGAAGAAGAGAGACTTTGGATTTGTGAATACGAAGCAAGGGAAAGGTGCCCCCAAACCACAGAACAAAGGATAAAGCCAAGGCGAGGCGACCCAAGACAACCCGCCAAAGCCGCAAGCAAAGAACAACATCACAAAGCCGAAGAAGGACACGAAAAAGTGGTGTGAGTTCCATAAGAGCTCCACTCACAACATAAGTGAGTGTCGGGCCAAGCAGTCACTAGTGGCCGAGCTGAAGGATTTGGAATCAGATGCATGTTCAAACTCTGAGTCAGAACTTGACAAGGGGAATGAAAAAGGGAAGCAGATTATAGATGCAGAGCCCAACGCCACCATTGCCACCACAAAGACCTAGAAGGATGAATCCAAAGATCCAAAGGTGGATGAGTGCCTCTTCCATTCCCAGATGTGGGTAAAGGGTTCCCTGCTATAGTTCATTGTCGCCAGCGGGAGCCAAAAGAACCTCATTTCGGTAGAGGTCATGAAGCATCTAGTCTTATCGACCACAACACACCCACAGTTGTACACCATTGGGTGGCTTCACCAAGGATGGGATCTTCGCGTGAACCGGCAATGTCGCCCTCCATACAGCATCAAGCCCTTCACGGATGAGGTATTATGTGACATTTCTCCCCTTGATGTTTTTGATATATTATTAGGCCAACCATACTTGTGGAAGTGACATGTTGTGTATGAGTCAAGGCGTCACGCTGTTATTGTTACTTTGGGAAATAAGTTGTACAAGATACCAGAGGTAGTATTGTTGGGCGCGGAATCCTCCCAGGGCAAGTTTTGGGGCTTAAATCCCAAGTTTTGACTACGTTCGATGTAAAGACTCCGCGATTTGTGGGCGCGGAGCGTGAAGTTGTAATTAAGTCATAGGGTTGTCCGCCCTTACTTTTATAATGTAGTGTCGGCTTGAGAGTTCTACGGACCATGGGATTGTATAAATAGAGCGAGGCTCTAAGTGTAAAGGGAAGAATCGAAGGAAGAAGATAGAAGAATGGAAGAAATGATGAAGCGTTGAGTCTAAGAGTAAAGTCGAGTCTTTGGGTAGTAAAGTAGGAGAAGGCTCTACATCTGAATGCACAGAGGCCTAGTAGTCCACAGCTGAGTGCACGGACCCCTGCAGTTGAGTGCGCATGGCAGGTTGACTCTGTAACCAGTTGAAGCATTAATAAAGAGAAGTTTTACATTATTTTTGTGTATCTTTTCATGTTTTATGCATTGAAGTATATTGGGTATGAATTGCAAGTTTATTATTTCTTTGTTGCGTGAACTTATATGAATACGTTGAATAAGTGAATATAAGATAAAGTATCTGTTTACGCGAAGATAACTAACTATTATAAGAAGATAAGTAAGATCTGTGGTGTAACTTGGGGAGATAGCGTAGATTGCTACTTTAGCAGTGCGAAGGCTCCTCAGTCCCTGGTTAGGGTTGCGCGAAGGCGAGTATAACAGGGCGCGAAGGCCTTGCGGGTCAGGAAAGTGTGCGAAGTGACCTGCAGAAGGTATTCACAGTTGGACTAAATCAACCCCTCAAACATCTCAAGGGTGCAAAAACTTGGTTCCAACATCCCCCCATACTACTTCGGGTGAGACCTCAGTCCACACTCTGCGGGCTATTGCCGAAAGGGCCAGTAGTACAGGGATTTGTTTGGCTAAATAACTATGAAACTGGGTCAGGCGCCATCAAGCCAACAAGCACTGCCTACCGCCATCTCTTTGGTTACTGCAAGACAATGCAATAAGCTCATTTCAAAAACTGGGAAATTTGTTTTCCTGATGATACGCCCTCAGGGAAAGAAGAAGACAGTGGCCACGACCTCTAGACAGGTCCCCTTTGCACGACAACAACAGATGGACAAGGTCATGGAGGAGTACGAGGGAATCTTCACCTCCCCCACAAGGGTGCTTATGCACTGTCAGGTCAAGCACTCCATCGATCTGACACCAGGTGCGTTGTTTCCTAATAGACCAATCTATCAGTGCTACTTTATGGAGAATGAAGAAATCAAGAGGCAGATTCTATAGTTTCTGCAGAAATGTCACATTCAGCCGAGGGGAGCCCGATCGTGTTGGTACAGTAGAAGGATGGGACTTTGAGACTTTGTATTGACTATTGGGCGCTAAACAAGATCATTGTCTAGAATAGGTACCCAATCCCACAGATTGATGACCTTCTAGACCAACTCAAGGGGGGGAAATTTTTTTAGCAAGATCGACTTGAAGTCTGGATATCACCAGGTACCAATCGAGCCCTCTGATGTGTGGAAGACTGCCTTCAAAGCCAAGGAGGGCCTTTTCGAATGGTTGGTTATGCCTTTCGGGTTGACTAATGATCCTACAACCTTCATGAGGTTGATGGATGACATCTTGCGGCCATTCAGCAACTCATTGGTAGTGGTATACTTGTATGCATCCTGATCTTTAGCTAGAGTTGGGAAGAGCACCTCCATCACATCCGACGGGTTTTCCAAACACTGTGGCAACACAGTTGTGTGCCAATTTGGAGAAATGCACTTTTGGCATGACCCAGGTTTGGTATCTGGGATACATTATTGATGAATGGGGGGTGCATGTGGATCAATCCAAGATCCAAGTCATTCGGGATTGGCCAACCCCAACCACTCTGACAGAGCTACGCAACTTTCTGGGTCTTATCAATTTCTACCACAAGTTCGTGTTGGGATTCTCTCATATCACTTGGCTCTTGAGTCAAGCCACTAAGGGAGGAGCGAAAGAAAAATTATTTTGGTCTGAAACTCAACAAAAGGCATTCGCAGAGTTGAAACATCGCCTTTGCTCTACACCAGTGCTCACATTACCATACTTGCAACAACCATTTGAGATCGAGACAGATGCCTATGACTATGCTATTGGGGCAGTCCTTACTCAACAGCGGCATCCAGTGTCATATCATAGTGAGACACTTTCAGACACAATCTGGAAGTATCCCACTTATGACAAAGAGATGTATTCCATTGTGCAGTCTTGCCGATAATGGAAGTATTAAATTTTGGGGAAGGAAATGGTCCTCCACACACACCATCGACCCCTGCAGTTCATACAGAAGCAAGGGAAGTTGCAGAATGATCTCCATCAGAAGTGGTCCACATACCTGCAACAGTTCCATTTGAATATCAAGTATAAGAAGGGAAGCACCAATAATGTTGCAGACTGCCTCAGCTGACCACCGATCATGATGTTAACCATTGTGCTCAACTCTTGTGGGAACATGACTTTTGATTGGACACTTCTCTACCAAGCGACCCAGAATTCAGCCACACATACCAGGCACTCTTGGAGGGTCAGCAAGTTCCAAATTTCACCTTCAGGATGCCCTTTTTGCCACCTAAGACACCTTTTTGTTCCTTTAGGCGAGCGTGAGAAGATTATTTGGGAAGTGCACTATAGTCGGGCCGCTGGGCATTTTGGGGTCGAGAAAACAGTGGTAGTACTAGAGAAGTGTTTCTATTGGCCGAATCTTCGATGGGATGTCGGGAATTACATCAAATCTTGCACTGCCTGCGCCATTGCCAAACCGACCATCAAGAAGCATGGCCTATATACTCTGCTAGCTACCCCTAGTCGACCTTGGGAATCCATCTCCATGGATTACATGTCATGCCTTCCTTCTACAAAGCATGGCAATGACTATGTTTTTGTGGTCATCGACAGATTATCGAAAATGGCCATTATGGTGGTCTGCAAGAAGAATATTACAGTAGAAGCCATTGCTAAACTCTTCTTTGAGCGAGTGTGGGTACACTTTGGGATCCCACAGTCTATCATCTCATATCAGGAAAACAGGTTCCTTAATACATTTTAGTACAGTCTTTGGCCGATGTTGTACACCAAGCTCATTAAGTCCACAGCTTTCAGTCCCAAAACTAATGGCGAGATAGAGGTCGTCAATAGGATGATTGAACACATTCTACGAGTGTACAACTCAAAGAATCCATGCACATGGGATGATATCCTCCCCAATGTCCAGCACAGGTATAACCAGGCTCTCCACAGCTAGACTAGCCACATACCTTTTAAGCTGGGCTTGGGATTCTAGCCACTATGTCCCATTGATGTGGCCATACCATTTGCAGTTACTCAGGCAGATTTGGCTCATGTCCAGTCCGAAGCCGATAAGGCAAACAACTTCATTGAGCACATCCAACATATCTGCCAGTAGGTCCATGACATTCTGGAGAAATCAAATTCCAAGTGCAAGAAGCGACATGATCAACATCGGGTGCCCCACAAGTTTCATATGGGCGACAAAGTCTAGTTGCATTTGTAGAAGGAACGCCTTAACGGAGCCTATCGAAAACTCAAACCACTCTGATATGGTCCTTACACCATTACCAAAGTTGTGGCAGACAATGAATTTGAGCTCAGCATTCCCCCATTCCTTGGCCTACACCTAGTGGTTAATGTGGACCGCCTTCAACCATACTTCCCACCATTGCTCGACACATCAGACATTGTAAAACAACTCACACCTACAAAGTTAAATCCAGATTGCATGGAACAAGCCATAGTTGATTGAATCATGGACACGTAGAACAAGAACACCCAACAACAAAGGATCCAACTATATTGTTTTTTCAAAGCAGGCCAATTCCTTCACTAGGGCAACTGGCTCCCAGGGACCAAGTTCAGCATAAGTTTCCTCATCTCATGGAGGAACTCAATGCAATGGGGACCATTACTTCCTAAGTGGGCAGTAATGATCTAGGTGTATATTGGTGGCCACCCTCCTATTCCACTTGGACCCCCACCATTGTTTCTTTCAGGTTTTCAGTTTCCTTATTTGTAGCACAATTTATTGTTTTTTGCAGTTTTTCGAGTCCTGAACTTCCGAAGCTGTTTTGAGACCCTAAACGACGTATTTTGGGAAAACCGGGACAAAGATGAGGCATTGATTGATATTAGTCACTCAATATTTGTAGTCATTGGATATATCTTTCTAACGAGGTATTGTGCATGTCAAATGGAGATCGTATGCCAAAGTTACGACCCCGGGAAGTTGATGTACCAATTTATCGAAATGGGGCTCATAGTTTTGGCGCTTCATCTCCCAGGGTTAGGTTTTTGGATGTTTAGGGTTTTCCATTGTTTCTCAATAATAAATAGGCCTTTGAGCCTCATTGTAACATAGTTCAGAGGCATGTAGCTGCCACATCTCTTCTTAGATATAAGCAACCTTCGCCCGAGATAGCCTTATTTCCATTATGTTTCAATGCATATTTCAGTATTTGATATTAATGAAATGAAGTGTTATTTCTACTGCATCTTTGTATTTATGGTTATATCTGTAATTTGTTGCATTCCTGTTTAAATCCGGATCAGTGGTATCAAAGCGATATGCTCTTTCTCTGTTTTTCTTTGCATGTCCCCAACGAGGTCGGGATATAAGGAGTTAGGGCTCGATCTGGTTGAACCTTTGCAAGATTAGCCTCGCAAACCCCGACGGCCACCCATGGGGGAAGAAAAGAAAGACGAGGGGGCAGGAGATCCTATCAAAATATTGCTCGAGGAGGCCCTCGAGAAACAAAGGAATGCGATGATGGATAACTTTTCCCAGATCCTTCAACGATGCCCACCTGCGGTACATCCACATCCAGCAGCCACTATGGAGGCTCCACTCCTTTTAAGGTACAAGTAAACTTTGACATTCCCATATTTGAAGGTCAAATAGATGCAAACGTCGTAGATAAATGGTTAAATCTGCTAGAAGGATATTTTTCTGTTCATGACTTTTCCGGTCGAGAAAATATTACCTTTTCTCTTTTCAAAGTCGCCCCCCACATCAAGGACTAGTGAGAAACCTATTGTGAGTAGAAGGATGAAATTACGACCTCATTGTTTTCAGTCGCAATCACTTGGAATTTGTTCTAGGATTCCATCAAGGAGCAGTACTACCCTAAAAAGGATCCTTAAAAGAAAGAGAACATTAAAAAGAAGCAGAAGTGAAAGAAGGTTGGACTTCACATTATCTTGGATACTACCATAGGGAAAATAACTATACCCACTCCTTTGAAATAAATTGTGAAAGTTCCTGAGAAACAACAAAAAACTAAGAAGTCCCTAGCTTTTGAAGATGAAGAATCACTTGAAGATTTACAAAACATTCATATTCCCGATCGTAACCCTGAACATGAACCATTTATGCTCACTTTCACTATCAATGACCTCTTGTTACATAATTGTATGCTTGATTCAGGGGCCTCTGCCAACATCATGCCTTTAAATTTTATGAAGCAACTAGGTCTCAACATCACTAGGCCATATAAGAAGGTATGTGGTTTTAATGCTAAGCCTGTGGAGGTGGAAGGCCTCAAAAAAGATATTAAGGTCTCTTTGGCTAGGAACCCTGATATATCCCTTCTCATGGAAGTTGTCGTCATTCATATTCCTGATGTATGCGGAATGCTTTTGTCTAGGAAGTGGGGAGCCACTATTGGGGGTCATGTTCCAATGGAATTATCATACATTAATATCCCATAATTCGATGGAACCCCTTTTATCCTCTATAGATAGTTGAATTACGTTTCTCATGTGATCAAGCCTAGACTAATCCCCTATCATGAAACACATGAGGTCGAAAATCCTTCTCCCATTCTCCCTTCGCAAGAAGTCCGCATTCCTCAAACGACTAAACCACAAAACGAGCAAAAGGTGGAAGCCTAAGAAAGAATACAAGGTTGGGGACTCGGTCTTAGGTTATAAAGACCTGATGTCTGTCAAGATCCATGGGAAAGTTAGGGAGGAGTATTACTATATTTCTAAACTCAACGACGAACCTTGACCACAACCGATCAAGTTAAGTCGTACCACCCCTTTCCTTGATACTTGACATTGTAATATATGCATTTTAAAATAGGATGCATTGCATACTTATTTTCGCATTATAACCAATGTCACATGATATTTCACATGATAGATTAGTTTCATTTAGATTTAAAATTGAATTTGAAAGCTTATTTTTACGAGTCAATTGTATGGGTCTAATCCAAGCATGTGTGATCATGAGCCATTCTGAAAGCATGTTGCGCCATGTTTTTCATCTATTTCAAGTGTAGGTAACAAGTCTATGTGGAACCAAGATATTGCTCATGTTCTCATTACCTCTCGTTTTGTAGCTTCACTCACTGTTCGATATATCACATCCCAATTGGAGATGGATGTTACCCACCATTTTTTGGGTGATATCTCTAGGAAAAAAATTCCTAGAAGATGGTCCCCAGTCGGCAACGAGCAGCCCCTTGTTGTCACCAACTAGCTCATTGTGCCACTTCTCCGCAGCTTGAGCCAGCCATGTCGTCCCTAGCCCATCTTTCATGATCGTATGTTTGAAAACTGGCCTCCCAAAACTAAAGTTATGCCTTGTCATTTAGTAAATGAGTATTGTAGTTTACTTATCATGGAAACTTTTGGGCATGGTTTAATGGGGGGATTCGGCAGAAAGATTGGTCTTATTCTGTGCTCTTCTCCCCTATACCTCTTTGGGATGTTAACCTTGGACACTAGTCACGTGGGATCTCTTTTACAGACCTTTAGGCTTTAGGGATGGTACTTCATGGGAAACCCTAATTTTGGTTGTGTGGTCCTGCTCCCTCATCCACATATATCCACATTTGTTGATGTGGGATCAATTATATTATCATATGAGCCCTTACATATGGTCTATAGGCATCTTCAATCTACTTAGAGACCTGTGAGTTTACCGTTTTACCCCCACACCCATTGGGAGGACCACAGGTTTATTATTTGGAGAACAAGGGGCCAACCCCATGTCCACTAATTTTGGAAGTCTTATTCATCATTATGGTACTTATGGACTTAATCGGGCTTCTTAGAAGGCCCAATGACATGTATTATTGATCGTTCGGTCTCTTAAGAGGCTTATTCTTTTGTTTATGAGCTAGTATGGTGGCCTTTTCACCAAAAGTTAGTTATTTTGCACATTATTTTATTTTAAGGGCTAATGTAGGCCTAATTAGCTAAATAAAACTCATTAGAGGTGTTTAAATAGAAGTGATGAGGATTTATTTTATCATAATGACTTCGATTTGGAACTTGTATCTCTTTAGAGATTTTCGCTATCCTTCTTGCAGGACGGATTTTTGGAGCATGGAATGAGTTTTGATGTTTGGACTATTTTCTCATTTCTTGGAGCTTCTTGAATGGAAAATTTTAGATGGTTGGATATATTATTATACATGTAAGTACAATTTAATGCTATTCTTTCTTTCTATTTTTATCACATATAATTTTGTTGGGATTTCGCTATACTAGAGCTTATTTGTTGCATCATTGTGGAAATTTTGTTTCTAGATAGTGAACGCTTCATGTATGGGCAATGTATAATGAATTAATGTTCCTAGGGATGTTTCATTTCTGAAATTCATCCTAATAATCCATCTACCTTGCAAAACGAAGTATAAAGTCTTTGAGGTTACTTTTGTTGTTGCCCTAATGCTAAGTAAAGTTGTCTTTGAGGCTTCCTTGACCTAGAAAATCTAAAATTCCATATTCATAATTCTACCTTAATCCAATCTCCCCAAAGGATTAGGCATTGGTCCACCAAAAGGTGATCACCTTAAACCTTATTCATTCTACTCCCTCTTCTTTTCTAGGCCTATCCCATTAGGTCTCATAGGGCATCATTTATCTTGCAAAACACCCATAAAAAAAGTTGATCTCTTGGCCCCATTGCGCTAGTGTCTCTCCTAGGTGCCTTCCAATTTTGAAGAGATTTTAATGGTGGGATTTTGAGATATCTCAAGTCCTAGCCTCAAGATTGAATTTTTCCCTTGGTTTCCTTAGGCTAGAAGCCTCATTGGGACCCTCACATTATCTGGTATTAAATTATTTTTCCTTGGTCCCTTTCTCCATCTAGAATATGTCAAGCATATCATTAGTTGTTAAACCCTCCCCCATAGACCTAACCCTTGGACCAATATGTCCCGCGTGGTCCCATACACTGTTAAGGATAATTCTTCAAGGATCACTTAGAATCCCCGCTTTCACAATAATTGTAAGGCATAGGAACCTCCATTATAGGATATATACCCTAAACCTAAACCTTGAAATTCCCTTTAATCCCTTCATTGAGAGATTTCAACCTTACCTTCCAAAGCAAGCAAGCCACATATTTGAGCCTCTCTTGTGAATAGGCTTCTAAGATCACCCCTCACTCTATCATTGGTTTATCCATTTTGTGATCCTCATCATAACGGGTCTCCTCCCATTGATGAAAGTCCTTAAAGAACATGGAGCCTTAACCGAGGTAACAATGGCCTATTGCTCCATTGTTTCCCTTAGCCTAGTATTAGTTCTTTAAGGACCCCTGCTAGTTTGAGCAGTAACATTTCTAGCATTTTTGCTTGGGAAGAAGCAAGTCTGCCTCCCTAGTGAATCATTGAGGAATTGATTCATTGGAAATAATTCAAGTATTCCTATGGATACTCCACTCATTCTTAAAACCCCTTATTTAATTGAAAGTGATAACATTATTGCTATAACTAGGGTTGTTGCCAAAAAGAAGGAAAGAGCCCCATCACCTGTTGGGGCCGCTCTTCTCCCTGAATTTGAGGACGTTAGTGATCCTACCCCAAACATGGAAACGAGTTCTACCATTGATGTCCTAAGATGACATAGAGTGAAAGACACTTAGTTAGTGTCTTTGCACCTTTGAAGTTGAGTGATGATCCAAAACCATTACCTGGAAAGTATAACCGATGGTTACCCAAATTCAAAGGGGATGCTACTATGAGTGCCCATGACATTGTTAAAGAATTCTATTGGCCCGTGTCCCCTAGAATGATATTTAATGAAGATAATCTCATGATATTTTTTGCTCTATCACTTGAAGGACAAGCAAGAGAATGGTACCTTAGTCTCCCCCTATCATGCATTGAGGATTCTGATGATTTTGAAGATTTATTCATGAAAATATGGTCATGCAATGCTCAAGGAACCTTTAACATTGAAAAATCTATTAAATAAATAGGGGGAGGGAAGACATCCAGGTTTTCATTGAAAAGTTTTATAGGATAGTCTGAGATATCCCTGATCACTTGAAACCCTCTAAGGAAACTAGCAAAGATTAATCACCTCCCAAGCAAGTGCTTCCAAAGGATGTCTCCTCTAAAAATCCTTCTAAAAAGGATCCCCAAACAAAGGTTGACCCTAAAAAGGATCCTTCAAAGAAAGAGAACATTAAAAATAAGGAGAAGGGAAAGCAAGTTGGACATAACATTGACTTGGAGACTACCATAGGGAAAATAACTATACCCGTTCCTTTGAAAGAAATTGCAAAACTTCCTTAGAAACAACAAAAAATTAAGAAGTCCTAGGTTTCAAAGAGGAAGAATTACATGAATATTTACAAAACATTCATATTCCCGATCATAACCCTTGGCATGAAAAATTTATGCTCACTTTAGCTACCAATGACCTCTTGTTACATAATTTTATGCTTGATTCAGGGGCCTACACCAACATCATGCCTTTAAATCTTACGAAGCAATTAGGTCTCAGCATCAAGCGGCCATATAATAAGGTATGTGGTTCTAATCCTAAGTGTGTGGTGGTGGAAGGACTCATAAAAGATATTAATGTCTCTTTGACTAGGAACCCTAATATATCCCTTCTCATGGATGTTCTCATCATTGATATTCCTTATGTATGGGGAATTATCTTGTCTAGGAAGTGGGCAACCACTGTTGGGGGTTATGTTCAAATGGACTTATCATATGCTACTATCCCATAATCTGATCGAATCCCTTTTATCCTCCATAGAGAGTTGAATTACCTTGCTTATGTGATCAAGCCTGGACCAATCCCCTGCCATGAAACACATGAGGTCAAAAAGCCTTCTCCCATTCTCCCTTCACAGGAAGTTTGCATCCTCAAACAACCAAACTACAAAACAAGCAAAAGGTGGAAACCTAAGAAAGAATACAAGGTTGAGGATTTGGTCTTAGTTGATAAAGACCAGATGTCTATCAAGATCCATGGGAAAGTTGGGGAGAACTATTACTATATTGTTAAACTCAACAACGAACTTTCACCACAGTCGATAAAGTTAAGTTGTATCACCCCTCTCCTCAATACTTGACATTGTAATATATGCATGTTAAAATAGGATGCATTGCATACTGATTTTCAAATTAAAACTAATGTCATATGTTATCTCTCATGATAGATTAGATGCATTTAGATTTAAAACTACATTTGAAATCTTATTTTTATGCGTCGATTGTATGGGTCCAATCCAAGCATGTGCGATCATGAGACATCGTGAAAGAATGTTGCCTCATGTTTTTCATATATTATATGTACAGGTAATAGGTCCACAGTGTACCAAGAGATTGTTTGTTTTCTCGTGATCTCTCGTTTGTGTAGCTTCGCCCACTATTCAATAAATCACGTCCTAGTTTGAGCCAGATGTTAGACACCATTTTGTGGGTGATATCCTTAAGAAAAAAAATTCCTAGAAGATCATCCTCAATCGGCAACTAGCAACCCCTTATAGCCACCAACTAGCTCATTGTGCCACTTCTCCAACACCTGATCCAACCATTCAATCCCTCACCCATCTGTCATGATCGTATGTTTGAAGGTGGGCCTCCCAAGCCTAAAGGTATACATTGTCATTTGGTAATTGAGTATTGTCGTTTACTTATCATGGAAACTTTTGGGCATATATTAATAGGGGGATTTGGCAGAAGGAGTGGGCTAGGTCTGTGCTCTTATCCCCTAGACCTCTTTTGGATTTTAACCTTGGACCCTAGTCTTGTGGGATCTCTTTCATTGACTTTTGGGCTTTAGGGATGGTACTTCATGGGAAACCCTAATTTTGGTTGTGTGGTCCCGCTCCCTTATCCACATATATCACTCCCCTACTACTCATTATAACCCCATTCATTGTTCCTCCCACCTAGGTCCACATTCCACCATTGGGTCCACATAGGTTTATCCTTCCCCTTCCCCTTTCCCACACCTTGGGTCAGTCCTAAAACGATGCCCTAGAAGTTGACACAACTAAAAAGAAAATTAAAAGCATAATTGGCCACATTCAAAAAGAAAATGTACCGCAAAATGCAAAACATTTCCTGAACAAACACATTTAGCATGCTACCAAAATACAATACATGAGCTCTACCCCATTCTCATGGCCATCACCCTGGTTTCTATAGGCCCTAGATGAGCCTCTTTTATCATTTAGGAACCCATGATTGTCCCAACCCCCGGTGGGTAATGAACCACCCCACCTAAAAGGGGGTATCCATTGTTATACCTTACATATCATGCTCTTACTCTCTTAGCTCCAAACAATTAACCAAAGAAAAATTATAAAAGGCAAAGAAAAATGAAGAAGATTGGAAAAATCAAGACTGGGGTGACTCATGTACCAATATTTCTCCCCCCTATACATTATATACCCAAGTGTGGGCTTCCCCTTTATTAGCTACGCTTGTACCTTGGCATGTGACCCAGGATTACCCCCTCCATCCCCTACTTTGTACTATCCTTTTATCACATGCCACCACCATTTGAATGATGTACTTTGGACATATCATCCCCTTTAAAAGTAGAAACCACCTAGTAGGGCACTTGGTTAACCCCCCTTGGAGCTTGGAGACGTTAGCACATGCTAAAGCCCACTATGGAAGGGCATACCATTATGACATGGCCTCTTGTTGTCCATGGTTTGTACGCTATTTAACTCGCTTTCTTCTAATGACTTGGTGTACTAGAAGGCAAGGGGATGCATTTGATCTTATGCAGGATTATAGATGGTCTCCATTTTGGGTTTGGTCTCCCTATATAGGGTCCTAACCCTTCAGAGGTAAACATTGGCACATATTTTCAGAGATTGCTCGAGTTTCATTTATTGGACAAGGAAGATGCACTAGTTCACCATGCCCAGTCAGCCCCACAATTGTATCATTCACTCGGAAGATGACCCAAGACTTTCTGATGTGGGATAACTTACATTATCATCTCAGCCCTTACAGAAGGTCTCCAGGCATCTTCGATGTACTTGGACACCCATGAGGTCACTTGTGTACCCCCATAGCCATTGCGAGCACCACAGGTTTATTATTTGAAGAGCAAGGGGCCAACACCTTGTCCACTTCTTTTAGGAGTCTTATTCATCATTATGGAACTTATGGACTTCGTCGGGCTTCTTAGAATGCCAAACAACATGTATTATCGATCATTCGACCTCTTAATAGGCTTATTCTTTTGTTTATGAGCTAGTTTGGTGGGCTTGTCACCAAAAGTTAGTTATTTTGCACATTATTTTATTTTAGGAGCTAATGTAGGCCTAATTAGCTAAATCGAACTCATTAGAGGTGTATAAATAGAAGTGATGAGGATTCATTTTAGCATCATCACTTGGATTTGGAACTTGTATCTCTTTAGAGATTTTCGCTATTCTTCTTGGAGGAAAAACTTTCGGAGCATGGAATGAATTTTGATGTTCGGATTATTTTCTCATGTCTTGGAGCTTCTTGAGTGGCAAATTTTGGATGGTTGGATATATTCTTATACATGTAAGTACAATTTAATGCTATTCTTTCTTTCTATTTTTGTCACATACATTGTTGTTGGGATTTCGCTATACTAGGCCTTATTTGTTGCATATTTCTAGAAATTTTGTTTCTAAATAGTTAATGCTTCATGTATGGGCCATTTATAATGAATGAATGTTCATATGTATGTTTCATTGCTGAAATTAATCTTGATAAGATATATACCTTGCAAAACGAAGTATAAAGTCTTTAAAACTACTTTTGTTGATGTCTTGGTGTCAAGTAAAGTTGTCTTTGAGGCCTCCTTGACCTAGAAAATCTAAAAGTCAATAGTCATAATTCTACCTGACTACAATCTCCCCAAAGGATTAGACATTGGTCCACCAAAAGGTGATCATATTAAACCTTATTCATTCTACTCCCTGTTTTTTCTAGGCCTAATCCATTAGGTCTCCTAGGGCATCAGTTATCTTGCAAACCACCCATAAAGAAATTCGATCTCTTGGCCCCACCGGGCTAATGTGTCTCCTAGGTTCCCTCCAATATTGAAGATATTTCGATGATGGGATTTAGAGATATCTGAAGTCCTAGCCTCAAGATTGAATCTTTCCCTTGGTTCCCTTAGACCAGAAACCTCATTGGGACCCTCACATTGTCTTGCATCAAAAATTATTTCCTTGGTCCCTTTCTCCCTTCTGAATACGTCAAGCTTATCATTGGTTTCTAAACCCTCCCCCCTTGACCTAACCCTGGGTCCACTTGGTCCTCTGTGGTCCCATACACTATTAAGGGTAATTCTTCAAGGATCACTTGGAATCCAAGCTTTCACAAGAATTTTAAGGCATGGGAACCTTCATTGTAGGATATATACCCTAAACTTAAACCTTGAAATTCCTTTTAAGCCCTTCCTTGAGAGATTTCAACCTTGCCTTCCAAAGCAAGCAAGCCGTATATTTGAGACTCTCTTGTGAATAGGCTTCCAGAATCACCCCTCACCCTATCATTGGTCTATCCATTTTGTGATCCTCATCATCACGAGTCTCCTCCCATTGGTGAAAGTCGATAAAGATCACGAAGCCTTAGCCGAGGTGACAATGACCTATTGCTAGCACCATTGTTTCCCTTAGCCTAATAGTAACTCTTCAAGTACCCCTTTTAGTACTCTTTCTAGTTCGAGCGGTAACATTTTTGGCGTTGTTGTCGGTGAAGAAGTAGGTATGCCTCCCTAGTGAATCATTGAGGAATTGATTCATTGACAACGTTTCAAGTATTCTTCTAGTGACTTCACTCATTCTTAAAACTTCTAGTTTACTTGAAAATGACAACATTCCTCATGTATCTAGGGCTACTGCAAAAAAAAGAAGGAAAGAGCCCCATCAGCTGTTGGGACCACTCTTCTCCCTGAATTTGAGGAGGTTAGTGATCCTACACTAAATATGGCAACTAGTTCTACCACTTACCATCCTAAGATGATCAAGAGTGAAAGGAACTTGGTTAGTGTCTTTACCCCTTTGGAGTTGAGTGATGATCCCAAGCCTTTACCTGAAAACTATAACCCATGGTTACCCAAATTCAAAGAGGATGTTACTATGAGTACCCATGACTTTGTTGAAGAATTATATTGGCACATGTCCCGTAGAATGGTCTTTGATGAAGATAGGCTCATGATGATTTTTCCTCTATCACTTGAAGGACAAGCAAGAGAATGGTACCTTAGTCTTCCCCCAGCATGCATCGAGGATTCTAATGACTTTGAAGACCTATTCATTAAAAGATGGTCATGCAATGCCCAAGAAACCTTTAACATCGAAAAGTTATATCAAATAAATAGGGGGAGGGAAGACATCTGGGAATTCATTCAAATTTTTGATAGGGTAGTCTGAAATATCCCTTATCACTTGAAACCCTTTGATGCTAACATCCTTGAAAAATTCATAAAAGTTGTTGGGGACCACCTCACCTATACATTGAGAGACAAGAAACCTTCCACAATGGCCAAAGCCAAACAAATAGCAATTGATGTTGAAGAGAACCTGTGTATTTCAGGAATGGACTCCAATGATATTCCTAAATCCAAAATCGATATCAAGAAGGAAAAGAATAAATATCAACATGAACAAACCCTTCTGGTCATCCTTAAAAGGATGGAAAAGCTTAGTGAAGAATTCCACTCATGGGATAGGGTGGTTATGAACAAAATCATTGCATTAGAAAAGGCCCAAAAGTCTAGTTACATTTCAAGAGATAAACCTTTTCCTAAAAATAAAAGTGATGAGGAGAAACCAAGCTCATCTCAAGTCCCCAACACTTTGGCTCCAACTAATGCCGTAAAGAAATATGCACCCTCTAAAGATGAGCAAAGCAAGAGTGATGATGAAAACGCATATGAGCAGGCAAACCTTGTAGAATCTGATGTCTTCAACATTTTGTTGGGAGGCTCATATGCTCATCCTCCCCTTATTGAAGCTATAATCTAAGAATAAAAGGAGTAGCCTATTCTTAATGTTGACAATAGATGGAGATTCAAAGGGGTACAATATTCACGAAAGGATAACCATAAGGACCCCACAACCTCTAAGGAAACCAACAAAGTTCAATCACCTCCCAAGAAAGCCCTTCCAATGGATGTTCCCTCTAAAAATCCTTCTAAAAAGGATCCCCAAACAAAGGTTGACCCCAAAAAGGATCCTTCAAACAAAGAGAACATTAAAAAGAAGGATAGGGAAAAGAAGGTTGGACTTAACATTGAATTGGAGACTACCATATGGAAAAAAACCATACCTGCTTCTTTGAAATAAATTTCAAAGCTTCCTGAGCAACAACAACAAATTAAGAAGACCCTAGGTTTTGAAGAGGAAGAATTACCTGAATATTTACAAAACATTCATATTCTCGATCGTAACCTCGGTCATGAACCATTTATGCTCACTTTGGCTATCAATGACCTCTTGTTACATAATTGTATGCTTGATTCAAGGGCCTTGGCCAACATCATGCTTTGAAAGGTTATGAAGCAACTAGGTCTCAACATCACTAGGTCATATAAGAAGATATGTGGTTTTAATTCTAATCCTGTGGCGGTGAAGACCTCATAAAGATATTAAGGTCTCTTTGGCTAGCAACCATGATATATCCCTTCCGATGGATGTTGTCGGCATTAATACTCCTGATGTATGGGGAATGCACTTGTCTAGGAAATGGGAAGCCATTGTTGGGGGTCATGTTGAAATGGACTTATCATACACTACTATCCCATAATCCGATCAAACCCCTTTTATCCCCTATAGAGAGTCGAATAACCTTTCTCATGTGATCAAGCCTGGACTTGGTCTTAGTTGATAAAGACCTGATGCCTATCAATATCCATGGGAAAGTTGGGGAGGACTATTACTATATTTCTAAACCCAACAACAAACTTTGACCGCAGTCGGTCAAGTTAAGTGGTATCACCCCTCTCCTTGATACTTAACATTGTAATGTATGCATGTTAAAATAGGATGCATTGCATATTGATTTTCGCATTAGAACTAATGTCAAATTATATTTCTTGTGATAGATTAGCTACATTTAGATTTAAAAAATCATTTGAAAGCTTATTTTTATGTGTCAATTTGATGGGTCTAATCCAAGCATGTGCGATCAGGAGATGCCACGAAAGCATGCTGCCACATTTTTTTCATCTATTATATGTGTAGGTAACGAGTCTGCAGTGTATCAAGAGATTGTTGGTGTTCTTGTGACTTGTTGTTCGTGTAGCTTCACCCACCATTTGAAATATCACGTCCTACTTGGAGTTAGATGTTACCCACCTTTTTTTTGGGATATCCCTACGAAAAAAATTCCTAGAAGATGGTCCTCAACCGATAACCAACAGCCCCTTGCAGCCGCCAACTAGCTCGTTGTGCCACTTCTCCGCCAACTGAGCCAACCATGTGGTCACTCAGCCATCTGTCATGTTCGTATGTTTGAAGATGGGCCTCCCAAACCTAAAGGAATGCCTTGTCATTTGGTAATTGAGTATTGTAGTTTACTTATCGTGGAAACGTTTGGGCATGGATTAATGGGAGTGTTTGGTGGAAAGAGTACACCTCTTTTGGATGTTAACCTTGGACCCTAGTCCCATGGGATCTCTTTTACTAACCTTTGGGATTTAGTGATGGTAATTCATGGGAAACCCTAATTTTGGTTGCATGGTCCTACTCCCTAATCCACATATATCACTCTTGGTCCACACATTATAACCCCATTCATCATTCCTCCCACTTGGGTCCACATTCCTCCACTGGGTCCACGCAAGGTGAGCCTTCCCCTTCCCACTCCCCACACCTTGGTTGGGTCATGGAACGATGCCCCAGAGGTTGATGCAGCTAAAAAGAAAAGTAAAAGCATAATTGGCCATATTTAATAGGAAAATGTACCTCAAAATGCAAAATATGTTTGGGACAAACATATTTAGCACATGGCCAAAAGCCAATGCATGAGCTATACCCTATTCTCAAGACCATCACCCTGGTTCCTATACGCCCTAGATCAGCCTCTTTTATCATTTAGGAACCCATGATTGTCCCAACCCCTGGTGGGCAAAAAACCACCCCACCTCAAAGGGAGTATTCACTGCTATACCTTACATATCATGCTCTTACTCGAACCTTGAGCAGTTAACCAAAGAAAAATCATAAAAGGAAAAAGCCAAAGCAAGAAGGGTGGGAAAATCAATGTCAGGGTGACTCATGTACCACGATCACTCCCTCTTATACATTATATACCTAGGTGTGGGATTCCCCTTTATTAGCTACCCTTTTAACTTGGCATGTGACCCAAGATTTCCCCCTCCATCCCCTACTATGTACCATCACTTTATCACATGCCACCAACATTTGAAGGATGTACCTTGGACATTTCATCCCCTTTAAAAGTTGAAAGCACCTAATAGGGGACTTGGTTAACCCCCCTTGGAGGTTGGAGACATTAGCACATGCCAAATCCCAATATGGAAGGGCATGCCATTATGGCGTGCCCACTTATTTCCCATGGTTTGTAAGCTCTTTAACTCAAATTTTTCTAATAACTTTATGTACAAGAAGGCAAGGGGACAGATTGGATCTTTATGTAGGATTACAAATGGACTTAATTTTGGGTTTGGTCTCCCTATACAGGGTTCTAAACATTCAGAGGGCTACATTGACACATTTAGGGTGTGTGTAGAGAGCCATGGGCCTCCACAATAGTAGACAACATTACATGGATCCGCAAAGATGTTCAAAGATTGCTCGAATTTCATCTATTAGACAAGGAAGATACATCTGGTTCACCATGCTAAACCAACCCCATAGTTGTATCATGCACTTGGAATATCACCAAGGACTTGTATGTTGATGTGGGATCACTTACATTATCATATGAGCCCTTGCAGATGGTCTACAGGAATCTTCGATCTACTTGGAGACCCATGAGGTTAATTGTGCACCCCCACACCCATTGGGAGCACCACAAGTTTATTATTTGGAGAGCAAGGAGCCAACCCCATGTCCACTACTTTTGGGAGTTCTATTCGTCATTATGGCGCTTATGGACTTCATCAGGCTTCTTAGAAGGCCCAACAATATGTATTATTGATCATTCGACCTCGTAAGAGGCTTATTCTTTTGTTTATGAGCTAATTTGGTGGGCTTGTCACCAAAAGTTAGTTCTTTAATACATTATTTTATTTGAGGGCCTAATGTAGGACTATTTAGCTAAATCGAACTCATTAGAGGTGTATAAATAGAAGTGATGAGGACTCATTTTAACATCATCACTTGGATTTTGAACTTGTATCTATTTAGAGATTTTTGTTATCCTTCATGGAGGACGAATTTTTGGAGCATGGAATTAATTTTGATGTTTGAATTATTTTCTCATGTATTGGAGCTTCTTGAATGGAAAATTTTGGATGGTTGGAAATATTCTTATACATGTAAGTACAATTTAATGCTATTCTTTCTTTCTATTTTTGTCACATATATTGTTGTTGGGATTTCGCTATACTGGGGCTTATTTGTTGCATCTTTGTGGAAATTTTGTTTCTAGATAGTGAATGCTTCATGTATGGACCATGTATAACAAATGAATGTTCTTAGGGATGTTTGATTGTTGAAATTCATTTTGATAATCCATCTACCTTGCAAAACGAAGTATAAAGTCTTTGAAGTTGTTGCCCTAGTGCTAAGTAAAGTTGTCTTTGAGGCCTCCTTGACCTAGAAAATCTAAAAGTCCATAATCATAATTCTACCTGACTCCAATCTCCCCAAAGGATTAGGCATTGGTCCACCAAAAGGTGATCACCTTCAACCTTATTCATTGTACTCCCTCCTCTTTTATATGCCTAGCCCATTAGGTATTCTAGGGCATCATTTATCTTGCAAACCAACCATACAATATATATATATATATATATATATATATATATATATATATATATATATATATATATATATCGATCTCTTGGCCCCACTGCGTTGGTGTGTCTCCTAGAAGCCCTCTAATTTTGAAGAAATTTCGATAATGGGATTTTGTGATATCTCAAGCCCTAGCCTCAAGATTGAATTTTGCTCTTGGTTTCCTTATGCTAGAAACCTCATTGGGACCCTCACATAGTCTTCAATCAAAATTTATTTCCTTTGTCTCTTTCTCTCTCTGGAATACGTCAAACATATCATTGGTTGCTAAACCCTTCCCCCTTGACCTAACCCCAGGTCCACTTGGTCCCGTGTGGTCCCATACTCTATTAAGGTTAATTCTTCAAAGATCACTTGGAATCCAAGCTTTCACAAGAATTTTAAGGCCTAGGAACCTCCATTATAGGATATATACCCTAAACCTAAACCTTGAAATACCCCTTAAGCCCTTCCTTGAGAGCTTTCAATCTTGCCTTCCAAAGTAAACAAGCCACATATTTGAGCCTCTGTTGTGAATAGGCTTCTAGGATCACCCCTCACCCTATCATTGGTCTATCCATTTCATGATCCTCATCATAATGGGTCTCCTCCCATCGGTGAAAATTCGTAAAGAGCAGGGAGCCTTAGTTGAGGTGACTATGGGTTATTACTCCATTGTTTCCCTTAGCCCAGTCATAGCCCTTCAAGGATCCCTTTTAGGACCCCTGCTAGTTTGAGCAGTAACATTTCTTGCATTGTTACCGTGGAAGAAGAATTTATGCCTCCCTAATGAATTATTGAGGAATTTATTCATTGACAACAATTCAAGTATTCCTCTAGCGACTCCACTCATTCTTAAATCCCCTAGTTTACTTGAAAGTGACAACATTCCTCCTGTAACTATTCTTAAAACCCCTAGTTTACTTGAAAGTGACAACATTCCTCCTGTAACTACGACTGCTGCAGAAAAACGAAAGAGCCCCATCACTTGTTGGGACCGCTTTTCTCCTTGAATTAGAGGAGGTCAGTGATATTACCCAAAGATGGCAACTAGTTATACCACTGATCGTCCTAGGATGACCAAGAGTGAAAGCAACTTGGTTAGTGTCTTTGCCACTTTGAAGTGGAGTGATGATCCCAAACCATTATCTTAAAAGTATAACCCATTGTTACCCAAATTCAAAGGGGATGCTACTATGACTGCCCATGACTTTGTTGAAGAATTATATTAGCACATGTCTCCTAGAATTATCTTTGATGAAGATAGGCTCATGATGTTTTTTGCTCTACCACTTGAAGGACAAGAAAGAGAATGGTACCTTAGTCTTCCCCCAACATGCGTTGAGGATTCTGATGATTTTGAAGACTTATTCATGAAAAAAAATATGGTCATGCAATGCCCAAGGAACCTTTAACATCGAAAAGTTTTATCAAATAAATAGGGGGAGGGAAGACATATGAGAATTCATTTAAAAATTTTATAGGTAGTCCGAGATATCCATGATCACTTGAAACCCTCTCAGGAAACCAGGAAAATTGAATCACCTCCCAAGAAATCCCTTCATGAAAAAAAATATGGTCATGCAATACCCAAGGAACCTTTAACATCGAAAAGTTTTATCAAATAAATAGGGGGAGAGAAGACATATGATAATTCATTTAAAAATTTTATAGGTAGTCCGAGATATCCATGATCACTTGAAACCCTCTCAGGAAACCAGGAAAATTGAATCACCTCCCAAGAAAGCCCTTCCAAAGGATTTCCCCTCTAAAATCCTTCTAAAAAGGATGCCCAAACAAATGTTGACCCTAAAAAGGATCCTTCAAAGAAAGAGAACATTAAAAAGAAGGAGAAGGGAAAGCAGGTTGGACTTAACATTGAATTAGAGACTACCATAGGTAAAATAGCTAGACATGTTCCTTTGAAAGAAATTGCAAAACTTACTGAGCAGCAACAACAAATTAAGAAGACCCTAGGTTTTGAAGAGGGAGAATTACCTGAAGATTTACAAAACATTCATATTCCCAATAATAACCCAAGCATGAACCATCTATGCTCACTTTGGCTATAAATTACCTCTTGTTACATAATTGTATGCTTGATTTAGGGGCCTACACCAACATCACGCCTTTAAAGGTTATGAAGCAATTAGGTCTCTACATCACTCAGCCATATATTAATGTATGTGGTTTTAATCCTAATCCTGTGGAGGTGGAAGGCCTCGTAAAATATATTGTGGTCTCTTTGGCTAGGAACACTGATATATCCTTTCTCATTGATGTTGTCGTCATTGATATTCCTGATGTATGGGGAATTCTCTTATCTAGGAAGTGGGGAGCTACTGTTAAGGGTCATGTTCAAATGAACTTATCATATGCTACTATCCTGGAATTCGATGGAACCCCTTTTATCCTATATAGAGAGTCGAATTATCTTTCTCGTGTGATCAAGCCTGGACCAATCCCCTACTATGAAACACATGAGGTCGAAAATCCTTCTCCCATTCTCCCTTCATAGGAAGTCTGCATCCTAAAATGACCAAACCATAAAACAAGAAAAAGGGTGGAATTTTAAGAAAGAATACAAGATTCGGGACTTGGTATTAGTTGATAAATACCTGATGTTTGTCAATATACATGGGAAAGTTGGGGAGGACTATTACTATATTTCTAAACTCAACAATGAACTTTGGCCACAACCAGTAAAGTTAATTCGTATCACCCCTTTCCTTGATACTTGACATTGTAATATATGAATGTTAAAATAGGATGCATTGCAAACTAATTTTCGCATTAGAACTAATGTCATATGATATTTCTCATGATAGACTAGTTGCATTTAGATTTAAAACTGCATTTGAAAGCTTATTTTTATGAGTCGATTTTATGGCTCTAATTCAAGCATGTGCGATGATGAGACAATGCAAAATCATGTTGCCCCGTGTTTTTCATCTATTATATGTGCATGTATCAGGTATGTGGTGTACCAAGAGATTCCTAGTGTTCTCGTGACCTCTTGTTCATGTACCTTCACCCCCTGTTCGATAGATCATGTCCCAGTTGGAGCCAGATGTTACTCTCCATTTTTTGGGTGATATCCGTAGGACAAAAAATTCCTAGAAGATGGTCCTCAGACGGGAGCCAGCAACACCTTGCAGCCACCAACTAGCTCGTTGTGCCACCACCTGAACTAGCCATGTGATCCCTCACCCATCTATCATGATCGTACGTTTGAAGGTGGGCGTCTAAAACCTAAAGGTATACCTTGTCATTTTGTAATTGAGTATTGTAGTTTACTTATCATGGAAACTTTTGGGCATGGATTAATGGAGGGATTTGGCGAAAAGAGTGGGTTAGGTCTGTTCTCTTGTCCCCTAAACATATTTTGATGTTAACCTTGAACCGTAGTCCCATGGGATCTCTTTTACTGACCTTTGGGATTTATGGATGGTACTTCTTGGGAAACCCTGATTTTGGTTGTGTGCTCCCGCCCCTTCATCCACATATATCACTCCCTGTTATGAAACCAGCTCAAGAAAAGATAGAAAATATAGATCAACGCCTTAGAATTCAACCTCTTCGAGGGGGAACCTCCTTTACATTACATAAATGAACAATTCTTGGATGATTCAAATGAAAAAACCTCCTTTCTATATATAGGAGTCTAAGGAGTCACAATATAATCCAGCCGACCTAACAATAATAATATAAAGCCACAAAAATAACAATAGAGGGATTCTATGGGGCACAGTAATAACAATATGGGGGCAATAGGGGCCAAAAATATTAATAAGGGGTATAACTATAATAGTAATGGGGTAATCACTAGTATTATGGGGACCCAACATGCCCCTCTCCTTCAAAAAAGTGTTGTCCTCAACGCTTGAGTAGTTCTAGATACTTCTGCATAAAATTCTCATCCTCCCATGTGGAATCTTCAACGGATAAGTTCTTCCACTTGATAAGATACTCTGAAATTGATCGATTTCATAGCTGTCGAGTTCTTGTTTCTGTGACTGCTTCCGGTTCCAATATAATTTTTCCTTCCTCGTCAAGTTCTGGCAATATTGTTTGAACTGGGAGCTTGTCGCCTATAACCTTCTTTAAACATGAAACATGGAAAACTGGGTGCAATCGAGAAGCTGCAGGAAGCTCCAATTTGTATGCCATAGTACCAATCTTTTGCAACACCTTGTACGGACCATAATACTTTGGTGATAATTTATTATCCTTCTTAGCTTGCTTGAGGGACATTTGCTTATATGGTTGTAGCCGTAGGAATACCCAATCACCTACATCAAAACTTCTTTCACTGCGATGTTGATCTGCCTGTTGTTTCATTCTATTCTGTGCCAACATGAGGTTATCCTTTAAGAGTTGGAGGACTTGTTGTTGATGTTCGATGTGATGTTCCACAGCCTGAACCTTAGAATTTTCTCTTAAATATGATGTGATGGATGGTGGTTGATACCCATAAAGTGCCATAAAGGGGTCATTTTTGTTGTTGTATGGAAGGAAGTGTTATACCACCATTCAGCCAGAGGCAACCATTTGACCCATTGTGTCTGTTTATCAGATACAAAGCAACGAAGATATCCTTCCAAACATTTTTTTACTATCTCAGTTTGCCCATCAGATTGAGGATGATAAGATGAGCTATGAGCTAACTGAGTACCAAGATAAGAAAATAATTCTGTCCAAAAATTTCCAGTGAAAATGGGATCTCTGTCACTTACAATAATCTTTGGGTTTCCATGTAGCTTTTGAATTGTTTCCATAAATGCAGTAGAAACTGTACTGGCTTTAAATGGATGTGATAATGCACAAAAGTGTGCATACTTGGTAAGTCTGTCAACTACCACCATGATGACACTCTTTCCCTCAGACTTGGGTAAACCTGTGATAAAATCCATTGAAACCTCCTCCCAACGTTGGCTTGGAATGGATAAAGGTTGTAATAGACCCGGTGTCTTAATTGTTTCAACTTTATTTTGTTGGCAAACCAAACATTCCGCCACAAACTTTTGAATATCTGATTTAAGGCCATCCCAAAAAAATTCCTTCTTAACCCTGTGGTAAGTTTTTAAAAATCCTGAGTGCCCCCTAAGGGAGAAGTGTGCAATTCCATAAGAATCTTTTATTTTAGCTGGGAATTCTTACAGAGGTATAAGCGATCTTTGTACCATAACAAATCATTTTGCCAGCTAAATGTATCAGACGTACTGGAATCTTGTTGTAACTTTCGAATAAGTGCCCACACTTCTTCGTCATTCTTCCATTCCTCCCTTGCTTCATTTATCCAATCTGGTTGGATAATAGAAATGGCGCACAACAATGCTTCCACATCCTCATCCTTTCTTGAGAGTGCATCTGCCACCACATTTTGCTTCCCTTTTTTGTAGATGATTTCAAAGTCATAACCCAACATCTTTGTGACCCACTTTTGTTGCTCTTCAGAGGATAATCTTTGTTCTAAAAAGTATTTAAGGCTATCATGATCCGTTTTTACCTTGAAGTGTCTTCCCATTAGGTAGGGTCGCCATTTCTTAAGTGCATGGAGTATTGCCAACATTTCCTTCTCATAAATAGCTTTGCTTAAAAACTTTCCCTTGATTGGACGACTTTCAAAAGCAATGGGTCTTTCATCTTGCATTAGAACAGCACCAATTCCATTTCCTGAAGCATCACATTCCACAATAAAGGTTTTTGTGAAGTCCGGTGTAGCTAAGACGGGTGCTTGGCACATTGCCTCTTTAAGATGTTCAAAGGCCTTTGTTGCTTCCGGAGTCCATGAAAATGCATCTTTCTTCAATAATGTTGTTAGAGGTGCTGCTATTCTCCCATAATTCTTAACAAACTTGCGATAATACCCTGTCAACCAGAGAAATCCTCGCAGATGCTTTATGGATGTGGGGATTTTCCATTCCTTAATGGCTTTAATTTTGCTAGGGTCTACCTTAACTCCTTCATGAGATACAATATGACCCAGATATTCCACCTCCTGGACTCCAAAGAAACATTTGGATCTTTTTGCATATAATTGTTTCTCCTCCAATAGTTGTAGCATCCTGTCAACATGTTCAACATGATCCTTCCAAGACTTGTTGTCGACTAGTATATCATCAAAAAATACTAACACAAATTTTCTAAGGAATGGTTTGAAAATTGAATTCATCAAACCTTGAAATGTTGAAGGTGCATTGGTAAGGCCAAAAGGCATGACCAAAAATTCATAATGACCCTCATGAGTTCTAAATGTTGTTTTTAGAATGTCTTCAATCTTCATTCTGATTTGATGATATCCTGAACGAAGATCCAACTTGGTGAAGTAAATTGATCCATGCAATTCATCCAGTAATTCATCAATGACAGGAATGGGGAACTTATCTTTAATAGTGAGCTTGTTGAGCTCCCTATAATCCGGACACATGCGCCATGATCCATCCTTCTTGTGCACCAATACTACTGGAGCAGAGAAAGAACTTTGACTCGGTTGAATTATACCAGCCTCTAGCATTTCTGCAACCATACGTTCAATTTCACTCTTTTGGACATAGGGATATCTGTACGGCCTGATGTTTGGAGGAACACTTCCTGGAATCAGATGAATAGCATGATCATGATCACGCATAGGTGGGAGACCTTTGGGAGTCTCAAATACCTTGGAATGATTGTCCAAGACTTTTTGGAGATCTGGAGAAATAGATGATTCCGATGTGGAAACATCTAGCGAACATAATTGTGCAATTACACCTCTTTGCTCCTTTTTTAGAAGCTTTGTCATACCATTAGAGCTGATTATCTTTCCTGGTTTCCCTGCAATACCCCTTAATTCAACTTCCTTTCCTTCCATAGAAAATTTTATGAAAAGTTCTTGAAAATTAAAAGCTATTGTACCCAAGGATTGTAGCCATTGGACTCCTAGTACAACATCAGCACCTCCCATTGGAATGGAAAGCATTGGGCTAGTCAATACATATTCTCCCATGGATAGCTTGATATTATGGCACTTTCCAGAGCAATTTATTGTTCCTCCATTTGCAATCATCACTTGACACTCTGGTGCTGGATATAGGAAGCAATTCAATTCTTTTGCTACCTTACAATGAATAAAATTGTGGGTGCTTCCTGAATCAATCAACACTATTACCTTTTTCTTCTTGATTTGTCCTTCTATCTTGATGGTTTGAGGAGTGGTAATTCCCACCAATGCATTACAAGATATGGTCGGATTTATTTGTTCTTCATCTAGGCTTTGTTCCTGGAGTATATCCTCTTCTTTTGACCTTTCTTGCTCCTTTTCTTCTTCCTCTTCACAATCTATGTAGAATAATTTCTTCTCAGCACACTTATGACCTTTAGTGTATTTGCTATCACAACTGTAACAAAGCCCTTTTGCTCTTTTTTCTTCCAATTGTTGTGGTGTCAACCTTATAGGTTGTGGAAGACTAGGAGCAACAACACTTCCGTCTTTATAGTTGTGAGTGGTATGCTTCCTGGTTGCCATAATTTTGCTTTCCATTTTTCTTGCTAACCTGAATGCCTTCTCTAATGAATCAGGTTCCCAAAGGCGAACATCATGTTGGATATTATCCTTTAAAGACCCTATGAACACATCAATCCTATGCTCCTCTGGAATATCTTTTACCCTTATGTTCAATTTTTGGAACTCCTCAATGTGCTCCATTATTGAACCCTTTTGTTTGAGACTTATCAATTGGCTAAAAAAAGTGTTGCTTTTTGTATCCTCATAATGTGCTATCAATTCTTCCGTAAAAATTGCCCAAGTGATAAATTGTTTACGAGAGCAAAGCCATTGATACCATACAAACTGATTTGGTTCCAAATATAAAGTTCCATACGTACCTTTTGTGTGTTTTGCACATTATTGAGATCGAAGAATTGCTCCATCTGTAATATCCATGTTGCAGGATCCTTGCCATCAAACTTCCTCATATCGATTTTTGGAATATGGTGGGTCTTTGATCCAACATTAGAGTCTATGGAATCATGATTAACATTTCTTTTTTTCTCATCATGAGTTTCCTTTACTACCCTTTCACCATTAGTGACCCTTTCTTGTAGCAACTTCTTCAATTCTTCCATGTCTGTCTTCAAATCTATCTTCAAATCGTCCATCTTAGCTTCTACACCTTTCTTTAAACCATCCATCTTAGCTTCTACATCTTTCTTTAAACCATCCATCTTAGATTCTGTTCCTTTTTGTGCAAGTGACACTTGTTGCACTTGGTCTCGTAATTTTGATATATCATGTTGCATTTCTTCCTCTTCTTCATGAGTCATGCTAGAGCTTTCAGGTTGCTTACTAGGTGTTTGCATTTTCTTTCCTCAGGGCAACAATTACCGATAATAATTCTTTACTATGCCCTTTGAATTCCTTCAAACCAAGCTACGCAAAAATTTAAAAAAAAAACTACACACCTTTTTTCACTTTGTAGAAGCCTGATATTGAATCTGATGTATCTCTATAATTTCGAATCATCCAGTTCTGAAATTGTGACCTGTGGTAGCCTTCTGTGTCCTCTTTCCAATTCCACTAGTCTGATCCAAATTGGATTCTCCAAGAAAGAGTTATGCACAATCTCTCGCAGTGACCTGATTGTAGACTAGTTCAGTAGAGCGAACTTGTATGAAGTGCCATGTGTCACTGTTTCGACCTTTGACTCTGAAAAATATATACAAGAAAACTAAAGTCCGTCCTCTTTTTGTACCTTCTTGCGAAATTTCAATCCAATGCTCAGAAAGAAAGTTATGACAATTTTCCCCAAGTCACCTGTTTGGAATGTAATTCAGAAGTCTGCAAAAAGACCAACTTCCTCAGATCATATCTCTGCAAATATAGCGCGAAAAGCTCTGAAATTTGGACCCAAGGTTCAGCCCGATTTCTTCTCAAATGGGTTTTTTTTGCAACTTCTAAAACGTCGCAGAAAAAAAGTTATAGCGAAAATTCCACGATGACCTGTTTGGAGCAGCGAAACCCTAGAATCCAAAGCTCTGATACCAAATGTTATGAAACCAGCTCAAGAAAAGATATAAAAGATAGATCAACGCCTTAGAATTCAACCTCTTCGAGGGGGCAACCTCCTTTACATTACATAAATGAACAATTCTTGGATGATTCAAATGACAAAACCTCCTTTCTATATATAGGAGTCTAAGGAGTCACAATATAATCCAGCAGACCTAACAATAATAATATAAAGCCACAAAAATAACAATAGAGGGATTCTATGGGGTACAGTAATAACAATATGGGGGCAATAGGGGCCAACAATATTAATAAGGGGTATAACTACAATAGTAAAGGGGTAATCACTAATATTATGGGGACCCAACACTCCCGTTCCTCTCATTATAACCCCATTCATCGTTCCTCCCACTTGGGTCCACATTCCTCCACTGGGTCAACATAGGGTTAGCCTTCCCCTTCCCCTTTCCCACACCTTGGGTTGGGCACGGAACGATGCCTCGGAGGTTACCGCAGTTGAAAAGAAAAGTAAAATCATAATTGGCCACATTCAATAGGAAAATGTACCACAAAATGCAAAATATGGGTGGGACAAACATATTTAGCACGTGGCCAAAAGCCAATGCATGAGATCTACCCCATTCTCATGGCCATCACCCTAATTCCTATAGGCCCTAGATGTGCCTCTTTTATCATTTAGGAACCCACTATTTTCCTAATCCCTGGTGGGCAATGAATCGCCCCACCTCAAAGGGGGTATCCATTGTTATACCTTACATATCATGCTCTTACTTCTTGAGCCTGGAGTAGTTAACCAAAGATAAATCATAACAGGACAAAGGCAAATGAAGAAGGGTGGAAAAATCAAGGTTGGGGTGACTCATGTACAAGACTTATGGTTTCTAAGCATATATTCACGTTCTCGGTTTGTCCATCTGTTTGGGGATGATATGTTGAACTCATGTTAAGGTATGTTCCAACATGTTTGAAGAGTTCCTTCCAAAAATTCCCTTTAAATTTGGCATCTCTATCACTAACAATGACTTTAGGAAATCCATGTAATTTGTAGACATTCTCACAAAATACCTCGGCGATCTCTTTTAGTGAATTTGATTTATTCATTCCTATGAAGTGGGCATACTTTGTGAGTCTATCTACTACTACAAGAATTTTATCTTTTCCGTCTGACATGGGTAATCCTTCAAAAAAATCCATTGATATTTCTTCCCATTTTTTTATTAGGAATATTCAAGTGATGGAGTAAGTCAATGATCCAAAAGGATCCTCATAATGCTCAAAGTTCAAACCCTCAGATTGTTTTATCATGCTACCAAACAAGTTATTGGAGCCTTAACACTCGGCACGGAGTAACCATTATACAGCGACCATACCAAAGTTAACATATGATATGCCACGAGGATCGATATATGTCAATGTTGGTATATGGTTATGAACCATATGATTCACCATTGAAACTACATACCACAACTAGAAACATTATACCACCGACGGTCTATGGTTACTATTAGAGTCTTAAAGTCACAGTGATCAAAATTACTCTTTTCACTATCGGTTATAGCCTTAGGTCAAATTATAATATTTTCAATTTAAATTTGACATCTCTCTTGGTTTTCAAATGGTCCTAAGTCATTGTCTAGGTGTCATTGCTACTCCCTCCACTTATCCTAGGTCACAAATAGCCATCAAATGAGTTAGTTGGTCATCATACTGGTCATAGAATCATAAGAATTCATACTTTAAGAGTTAAAATTCTAATTCATGGTCAAGAAGATGCATTTGATGGTCATCATTATCTCAGTCATCAATATCAATTTAGGGAGTCATTTCATCCATTATGGTCATTATCATGGGAGTTAGCAATTAGGGAATAAATTTTTTCAAAAAGAATCAAAGTACATATACATCACATGGAGATGTGACATTTCCTATTGAAGAAACATTGATGCAGTACAAATCACATCATCAAGTCATTTTGTCAAAAGTTCACATGATGTCACTCCACTATGAAGCCAAAGGAGCATAAAGGAGCATCAAAGCTTTTCAAAACTTCATTGTGTCCTTCCAAGAGCTCAAGAATTCCTTTTTACCTCTTTGAAGATATGCCATAACCATCAGAGATTCAAATTTCTTCATCATTTCCCTTGTTCATTGATTGTTGTATTTCTGGAGGAGGTTGTTGCGCTTTTCATTTGGAGACCAAAGGGAGAAAGAAAAGGTTCATTTGCACTTCTCTTTAAACGAGTAAGTCAAGCTTCACAAACCTTCTATGCAGTCTCTTTCCTCATAAAACTGATTAAAAATTCATTGCTAGGGTTTTGTTGTGTTTCCCACTTCAATGGTCTCTTGCTTCTTTTGAGAGGAAATCTCCTTCTTTCTAAGTCTATACATCCTTAATTAACCTCATCAAATAGTCTCGACCATTCCCCTCATAAAAATTCCCTCATTTTTCCATTTTTCCTCAGAAACCTTGCTTGTTGCTGCGTTTCTAGCCTAAGTTTATGTTTTGCCCTTTTCACCCCTCTTTTCTCACTCATTTCAATAAATTCCACCTCCATTGTCTTCAAAAGATGACATTTATCTTCCATTTTCCGAAGATGATGATAATTCACAGCAGTCTTGCCAATTTTCAAGCAATCAAGATATATATGTAGATGTTTTTTCTACCTTCCCTTCATTCCTTTCCTCTTCTGAATTTTTAATTCAAGAGGAAATATGTGCATATTAGAATTTTGAGTTTGCTTGTATAGCAACTCTAAAGAGTCATGATTTATCTGTTGAGGTTAAAAACAGTGTACAACAAGTTTGTTGTCTTGAGTTTGACTAACATGATCAACAGCCTTCAAAATATCCAAATATAGAATTTTTTCAAAGCCAAGATAATTTTCTTTCTGATAGACATGAAAAGCCACTTGTAGATATTTGTGTTGATGTTGATTTGGCTACCCCAATTGAAGATCAAGAAAATACAAATCTTGTCTCTGATCTGGATGATATGGAAGATAACATTGTTGCATTTCCATTTAAGATGAATCAACCAAATGAAGAAGAACAATCAACCATTATATTTGAAAGCATCTCCCTTCTTTTTGCTGATCCACAAGAGGTAATGTTTCATGATTTTCAAGACCCCTTGGGCAGTCTTTTGGAAGCATCAGAAAAAGTGGAGTTTGTTTTATTCACCAACATAGGTTTTGGACTCATGTATCATTTTGATTTGTCATCTTCTAAATATTTATTTATGCCTGGTGGAGTTGAATACAAGCATCAATCAAGTAGTCACATACTTGATTGGTTACATTGGATATTAGACTTCACTTGATCATATCACTTATGGATCAGTTAGAGTAGATAAGGTGTGATGAATAAGCTCAACATTATGAGCATCTTTCTCAGTGTCAATTTCCAGTAGAATTTGCAGTTGATGGTGTTAGCGCTTGAAATTTCACCTCAGGCTGAGAAAGGTAAACTCCAAGGCAACATCAAACCACTTAGCCTCGTAGCTAGCCCTACGGGGCAGGAGAGGGCTCTCTCCGGTCTATCTCGGTAGGGATCTTCAACGTGCGAGATAACCAATGAGGAAACGCTGATTTTAGGCTAGTAAACTGATAAAAGGTTTGATTTGGGATTTTTAGGGTTTTGGTGGAAAGTTGGGGAAAGGCAATTTTGGGTGCGGGGATTGGACACGGTTTTTGCAGGGGGTTCTTTGAGGCAAGGTAGGAGACTGTACTGATGCCTTTGAATTAAGTGAATGGATAGGAATGACTGGTGAGGAGCTAAAGAGAGCAAGAAACCTTCAAGAGTTCTCTTTAGACAGATGAAAACATAAATATTAAGCAAACTTAAAAGCAGAGCATGGCAATCATGAATTCTACTTTAACACTTCATTTGCCTAATTTGCAGAAGGAAAAGTAAGAAGATGAATCACATAACAAAATTACAAGTACAAAGAGAAACGCACCATCAATACATGTAACCACAGGAATCCCAAAAAGGACTGCAAAACCCTGGTCTTTCTTCCTTTGCCAAAATTGCAAAGATACAATGAGTAATACAATAGAGCTTTCTCCCTCAAGAGTCCAACCTCTCCAACCTCTGAAAATGACTAAGAAAATACATAATATAGGTAAGCTAACACCTTTCCTTGCCTCTAGGGGTCGAGCTCATCCTTCTAGGAGCTGTTTCAACCAATTCTAAACTGAGCACTAAAATCTAAGCAGTCAAAACAACTTGCCTCTATAAGCTAGGAAACCAATTCATTCATTAAATGTTTTCTATTTCATGAATGAATCTTCTAGAATAGATAAATAAGTGTCATGTCAACATGAAAATACATTAATTACATCAAAGAGGGTGAAAAATCCCATCACAAGTCAAAACTGGTCAAAGTTGGGCGAATTCCTGAGCTGTAGATGAAAAATTGGCAAACTTTCCCAACAGGTCGTGCCCTGATCCTGAACAGGTTGCGCTACTTTGGAGCTGCTTTTGAGGCACTTCCAGGTGTCCAAATGAGGAAACAGTGGGCTTGTTGGAAAGGTCTGGATGTCTACTTTCCAACCCAAATGGAATTTCTGAATTTGGTGGCCATTTGCCCCTCCAAAATTGCAATCGCCCAAGACTGCTTCCTGTGTGTCAAAAAGGTGGCAGAAAGTCATTTTTTGCTTGTTTTTTGACCTTCTGGAGGCTCAAAACTTGATGAAATCTCTTGGTAATTGTTGAGCAGGTGTATCTTTGCATGACAAATCCAAAAATGCTGAGTTTTCCCGAAATGGAGTTGCCCATCGAATAGGTCGCGCGCGGCGCGCGACCTGTTGGGGAGGAAAACCTGTTTTTTGCCCAAAAATTCACAAGTGACCAAAAATGCTCAAAATTTTTTGAAATTTGTGCTGAATTTAAGTCATTTAGTATCATGCTCAGTCAAAGAGGCTTTGGCCAAAATTTAGAGTGGATCGGGCCTTTTCCGTCGTTTTAGTGCCTTGGCCAACGTCCTTGGATCTGGCGATTGTATTTTTAACATTTCTTTAAAACCATGACACCTGTGCAAAAAGTGAAGGAGGTTTTTTTTCCTTGGCCTGTTTTGGACAAAAACCTCTCTCAGTTTTCCCAAATTCATCTTTGATTGCTCTGAAACATCTTTTGAGTGAAACTTATCCCGATGTGTGGAACAAGGGATTTTGTCGAAATGAAGCGAAATGAAGGGGATAAGAGGCTTCTAAATTCTTGGGGAAATTTTTGGAAGTAGGGAGGGATGTTAGGAAGCAGGGGAAAGTGGAATCGCAGAGATCGAGTGAGGGGAAGGGGTCCAAAAGGGCAAAACACAGGCCCAACCTAGAAAATTGCCAGGTTGTAGCAAGAAACTAGGGTTTGTGGAAAAATGAGGAATTTGGGGGATCTTAGTGATGGAAAGTGTTTGATAAGGTACATGAAGGATAGGGGAAGGTGTATGAACATCTGGATACCAGTTTTGCTAATGATTTGACCATCCAAGAGAAATTAGCTTTCAAAACCCTAGGAGAGGGAAATGACCTTGCCTAGGTGCAACTGAAGCATGAACAAGGTGTAAAATGACTCAATGGAACCTAATATGATGATGACAACCCTCTGAATGATGATACACCCAGCTGAATGATGACATGGACTGACATTTGGGCAACTTTGAAAGGAGTGAAAACAAACCCTAGACCTAATGCCTAGTGACCAAATTTTGCTTGAAAACTCTTTGAAATGACAAAATTTGACCTTGACACTCTGAGATCACTTTGTAAGAGCATATTTGATCACTGGAGGAAGGCTGGAAAGACTGACACTAACAGATGGTACAATTCAGTTTTCAGTTTAATTTGAGTCAGTTTGAAGATTGTAGTTGTAGTGACTCCATTTCCCAATGAACAAGGCTACATGGTCTACGGTGTTCTTTACACCTCCTAGGGAGTTGTCATCAACATTGGAGCCAATGTTAGAGTCTTAAAGTCACAGTGATCAAAATTACTCTTTTCACTATTGGTTATAGTCTTAAGTCAAATTATAATATTTTCAAATTAAATTTGACATCTCTCTTGGTTGTCAAATGGTCCTAAGTCATTGTCTAGGTGTCATTGCTACTCCCTCCACTTATCCTAGGTCACAAACATCCATCATGGTCATCTCATAATTTCCTATCATAAATCATTAAATTAGTTAGTTGGTCATCATACTGGTCATAGACTCATAAGAATGCATACTTTGAGAGTTAAAATTCTAAGTCATGGTCAAGGAGATGCATTTAATGGTCATCATTATCTCAGTCATTTATCAATTTAGGGATTCATGTCATCCATTATGGTCATTATCACGGGAGTTATAAATTAGGGAATAAGTTTTTCAAAAAGAATCAAAGTACATCTACATCACATGGAGATGTAACATTTCCTATTGAAGAAACATTGTTACAGTACAAATCACATCATCAAGTCATTCTGTCAAAAGTACACATGATTTCACACCACTATGAAGCCAACAAACAATTTTTCAAGTTATAAAGGAGCATCAGAGCTTTTCAAAACTTAATTGTATCCTTCCAAGAGCTCAAGAATTCCTTTTTACTTGTTTGAAGATATGCCATAGCCATCAGAGATTCGAATTTCTTCATCACTGCCCTTGTTCATTGCTTGTTGCATTTCTGGAGGAGGTTGCTACGCTTTTCATTTGCAGACCAAATGGAGAAAGAAAAGGTTCAGTTATCATCTCAATTGCTTTAAATCATCTTTAAACAAGTAAGTCAAGCTTCACAAACCTTCTATGCAGTCTCTTTCCTCAAAACACTAATTAAAAATTCATTCCTAGGGTTTTGCTGCGTTTTCCACTTCAATGGTCTCTTGTTTATTTTGAGAGGAAATATCCTTATTTATAAATTTGTACATCCTTAATTAACCTCATCAAAAATTCTCCACCATTCCCCTCATAAAAATTCCCTCATTTTTCCATTTTTCTTCAAAAACCTAGCTTGTTGCTATGTTTCTAGCCTAAGTATGTGTTTTTCCCTTTTCACCCCTCTTCTCCCACTCATTTCAAGAAATTCCACCTCCATTTTCTTCCTAACATCTATCCCTACCCCCCATAATTTTCTTAGAATTTTTCCTACTCCCCTTCCCTCTCATTTCCCCCTATGAAATTCATTGCGCTTTTGACTCTATTTTTGGTCATCATTTTCAAAAGAGGTTTCTGACCAAATTAAGATGAATTTTGGAAACCCAAAGGAGGTTTCTATTAGGTACAGACCCAATCACAATAACCTCCTTCCATTTCTACACTGGTATCATATATTGGGAGATATTCAACTTTCTTGGAGGTTAATTTCAAAAAATCAAATTCTCCAATTTTTCTTGTATGTTTTAGTCATTATTTTGTAGCACAGATTCCGAGCAAATGGAAACGAATTTCCAAAAAATGAGAAAGGTTTTTCTCCAAAAAAAACCTTATCTATACAAACCACTCCCATTTTTTTAAAAAGTGTTATGGTTAAAAAGATATCAGTTCATCTTTGACCCCTATCTTTTCACCACGCTTCTGGAGAATTTGCTACATTTCTGGATAATCTCTTTTGAAGTCAAGTTTGAGGAGGCTTAAATGATGATTTTGGATGGTTCAAAGGTTCCAGGGTGTATAGGACATCCCAAAATTTATTCACATGTCTTCAACAAAGCTTAAAACCTCTTCCAAGTCATCAAAAGATCAAGCCAACTATTTGTTGCGCTTCTACTAGGAGTTGATGTGTTTTTGAGAAATTTGTTGCGTTTCTGTGTGAGCAATGTTTTTACTACATGTAAAGAGTTAAAAGTGAAACAAGGTTAATGTAAATGGTAAATTATATGTTTTGATGGCATTTTAAATTTAAATATCCTATGGTTAGATTGAACATTGGATACTCTTTTAGAGATAGGATTAGTTGGCTAAAAGGAGGAAAGTCTGTTCTAACTCCTCCTAGGTCTTTGCAGAGATAGGATAGGTGCATGTACTTGCTTAGTTGACTTTTTGAAGATAGAATTCAACCTCCTTAGGAGGAATTCGATCTCATATCCTATATGATACAAGGGTTGGATACTTGAAGTTCATACATTCCTAACTAGTGTACTTGATTTTGACAGAAATAATATAGGCAGTTGCAGCTATTTTTATGGGATTATTGTGATGTGGTTAGTGACACTATTTTTTTCCATATTTCCTTATGCATTTGATGATTAAGTAGTTCTAACAACCATCTATATTCTTCTTTTGTTAATCTCCTAAGTTTTAAACAGAATACATTGCCGCATATGCTCTATTTTGTTTGAGATTGTTATATAAATGTTTTATCCTCTAAGCAAGTGAATTCGTTATTCTCACTTTACTCCTTCTATATGATTTCCTCCTCGCCACATTGCAATGGGAAACTCAATTTGTGTCACTCACTACACCAACCTTGCCTCATTCTATGACTGCAACTAATCATTTGGAATAGTTGGCATAGTTCCTAAACCTGGTGCTTCTTATCCAGCAAACCCTAATCAAAACCCTACTGAGTTGATAACTAGCCTAAAACCCTAATACTCTCTAGTCACTTTTATTGGCTGTAAGGTTGATTTTAGAGAGAGCCCTCTCAGATTTGGCAGGGCTAGCTGCCAAGTTAAAATTTGGTCTGTGGTTACCTCTTTGGTTTCCTTTCTCAACCTTGGGAAACTAAGGAGTGCTAACAGTTACAACCATATGGTAGATGTGGTGCGGAAATGTTAATGCAAACCATCGCATTCTATATTAAAACCTTTGTTAAATAGCCATATGATAAATATGGCGCGAGGTTTATCAAGTCACATGTTATGTTTTGCCAAACCAATCCCAGGAGGCCCGCGGGTTTGACCCCAGGACCTTCCTGTGATTATAAAAGAGTTTACCACTGTGCCAGAGGCAAGGGAGTTGTAAAGAGTTGAATATGTATTAGTTTTATCAGTGCACGTAATATGCCTTTTGAGGCATAACTTGGCCAATATTGGGACTTTTTGAGATCTGTAAGCTGCATTGGGAAGCTGAGGCCGAGAGCTATCTGCTAACTGTAGCCATTGATGTATGTGAGCACATTCCAAAATGGTGAATTTTAATGTAAAGAGACTTTATGAGCATTTTTAATACAATTGACGCCCATTGGAAGCAGACCCAGAGATGTAGTCCAAGAGGGACGAACTTCGTCCTCAAGTTTTTTGTGTTTGCTTCTTATTCTCTGTTGTTCATGCTTAATTTCACATTTCAAGTTTATGTTTAAGGAACTTAAAATCAATTTTCCTCATTTATTCACTTAAAAGAAACCTTATTTAATATTTGTTGAAATTTAGCAAATAGCCAATTCTGCTCATTTTTGGATCATAGTTTGGTATCATAGCAAGGTTGATAGTGTATAAGCAGGATATTTGCTAATGTGAATGTTGACTAGATCCAGGTTGCGATGTGGAGAAGGGAAACTTGAGAAGATAAATGCAGAGATTAGGAGGAAAGTCTCTTGAAAGTTGAAGATGGGAGAGCCAAATGAAGGAGAAGCTCCTGAAACAAAGGTCGTTGGCGAAGAGAAATATCAACAAATGTTCCTTAATATGCAAAGGATGATTGCAGAACTTTATGAAAACTAGAACACTAGAGATGCAGCTTCATCTTCTAAAGGAACGAAAGAGAAAAAGGGCAAGGAAAAAGATGATGGTAATGAACCTCCTTCTCCTCCATCTTCATTTTCTTCTTCTTTATTCTCTTATCATTAAATTCTAATTAAGACTCACAAAAGAAGAAAAATAAATCTCCTGTATTGAAGCTTGATGTTAAGTTTGAGTTGCCAATATATGATGGTGAAATGAATCCTAAAAAGTTAGATAATTGGATAAAGCAAATTGAGTTGTATTGTAGAATTCAAAATGTTGTTGATGAATATGCAGGAATTCAGTTAGCTACACTTAGAATGGGAGGAACAACTTTGATTTGGTGGGAAAGTAAAACTCAATTAGATTTGAAGCAAAAAGGTAAAATTATCTCTTCATGGTCTAAGTTTGTTAAAGCTCTTCTAAAGAAATTATATCCTTTAGGATATATGCAACAGGCTGTAATGGATTGGTAACATTTAAGGCAAGGTAAAGGACAGAGTGTGCAAGAGTTTACACAGGAATTCAAGAAAAAGGCATTAGCACTTGATGTGCCATTAAACACATGGGAAACTTTGTTGAAGTATATTGGAAGTTTGCACTCTTATTTGCGACATACTTTGCTTATGTTTAATCCAACTAACTTTGATGAAGTGTGTGTAAAAGCCATTCATATTTAATCAAGTGGCGGACATTTGCACTCAAATTTTTCAAATAAACCATTCAAGCATTTAGAGAACAAAGATTCCAAAGAAGTCAAAGGAAAGAGTAAGTTGAAAGGGAAGAAATCGGCAACAACTTAGAAGGAAGGAGAAAGGAATACTTGTACTCACTGTCAGAGGGTTGGACACGATGACTCCAAATGTTGGAAGCTTCATCCTTAAAAAAAATAAGTTCTTTAAGAATAAGGGTGAAATGAAAGCTAATGTTGGAGTCCAACAAGATTTGGGATCTGACTCCAGCGACGAAAATAAGATTACCACTATGGGTCTAACATGTAATCCTTCTAAAACTAGCTCTAGTTCTACTTGTTATGCATATTATTCAAAATATAATAATGTGATTGAACAAAAGAAGAGAGTTGAATTGTTTCACATAAGGATCATATCCAAGCACACTAAGATAGACACATTATTCAATAGTGGATCACAAGCAAATATAATTTATGAGGAACTAGTAAGTAAATTGCGATTGGAAACTAAGAATCATCAAAAACCATACCCTTTAGGATGGTTGAAAGAAAATACTCAGATGCAAGTCACAAAACAGTGTCGATTAAGGTTTGCAATTACAACTAATTTTATTGATGAAGTTGAGCTAGATGTGATTCCTTTGGATATATGTAGAGTTGTGTTGGGTAGTATGTATCTTTATGATAGAGATGCCATATTTCATAGGAAGGAGAGTGTCATCTCTTTAAAGATGGAATTGAATACATTGTCAGGGCACACAGAATTAAGACAAACTTGGATTTAGTTAATGTCATTCAAATGAAAAGGTTAATAAATTCAAGTAAAAAGTATATTCTCATGACTGTTAAAGAACAGCCTAAAGATAAGTATGATGCTTTTCAAGGGTGTGATTCTCAGTTTAAGGACAAATTGGTTGAAATAGTAGATTCTTATAAAGAATTGTTTAAAGAACCAAAAACTTTGCCTCCAAAATGCGAAATACAACATGAGATTCAATTACAATCTAAAGCCCCTCTCTCGAACATTAGCATGTATTGTATGTCAATCATAGAGAATGAAGAGATTAAGAAAAAAAAATCAGGAATTGGTTGATAAAGACTTTATTCGGCTTAGTTCTTCTCCATGTGGATCATCGATCATATTAGTCCCAAAGAAAGATGGAACTTGGAGAATGTGTGTTGATTTTAGAGCCTTAAACAAAATCACAATTAAGAACAAATATCCTCTTCCTAAAATCGATGATTTGCTTGATCAGTTAAAGAATGTTGTTTGCATTACAAAACTTGATTTAAGAAATGGTTATCATCATATTCGTATTGCAGAGAATGATATATGGAAAATTGGATTTAAGACTAAACAAGGGCTTTTTGAATGGTTGGTTATGTTGTTTGGGTTATGCAATGCTCCAACAACTTTTATGAGAGTGATGAATGATGTTTTTTGTCCTTTTATTGATAATTTTTTCATAGTCTATCTGGATGATATTTTATTTTCAATTCAAGTTTGGAATAACACGTAAAGCATGTTAAATGAGTTTTTGATGTGTTGCAAAAAGAGAAACTATATCTCAAACTCTCTAAATGTGAATTTGTAAAAACTTCCTTAGTATATCTTGGTTACATAGTTGGAGGAGGTCAACTAAAAATAGATCCAACTAAAATTTATGTAATTATTAAGTGGCCAAGACCTCAAAATGTGATGAAAGTTAGAAGTTTCTTGGGTGTAGTTCAGTACTGGAGGAAGTTTATTTCTCATTTCTCTTTTATTTCATCACCACTTCATGCTTTAACAAGTTCTAAAGTCTCCTTTCAGTGGGGAGGAAAACAACAAAAAACATTTGATACTTTAAAGCAGAAAAATGTTACAGCTCCAATCTGGGCTTTACTAGACCTTCAACAACCATTTGAATTAGAAATTGATGCTAGTGGGTATGAAATGGGTGCAGTGTAAAAGGAAAGCCTATTGTTTTCATTTAGAATTTTTTTCTAAAGCAGTTGCTAATTGTCCAACTTATGATAAATAATTGTATGCATTAGTGGAAAGTGTTAAAAAATGGAAACATTATTTAATGGGCAAAGAAACAATGATTCATACAGATCATCAGCCACTTCAGTACCTTTAATCACAAACCAAGTTGCAACAATCTCGACATTATATATTGATGGGTTTTTTTGCAGCAATTCCATTTAGTAATCAAATATAATAAAGGTAGCACCAATAAATTTGTTTATATGTTATCAAGACCTTCTTTGAAAGCTTCAATTATTCTGCAAAATAGCTCTTTAGCACATGAAAGTTACATAGAACAATATTCTGCAGATACTGAATTTAGGGATGTTTATGAATCACTAACTCATGGTGCTCAGGTGGAAGAAGTGAATTATCATGTTCATGACAAGTTATTGTACCATCTTGGCGAGTTGTGCATACCACAGGGAGAAAGAGTGCATGTGATCTACAAAGAAAATTCTTCTCATGTTTCAAGGCATTTTGGTGTAGGTTCTTCTACTAGTAGATCTCCTTTTGAAACATGTTTTGGGTACTTTTTAAAATCACCAATGGACTTCATGTTTGATGAAGAAGCTAAGGAGGATGAACATGGAGATGTCGACAAAGCAATCAAGTTCATTCAAAGAATCCAAAATATTCATGAAGCAGTGCAGGATCAATTGGAGAAAAGTCAAGCCAAGAAAAACATGCTTCATGACAAGCATCGAGTGGATCATAACTTCCAAGTTGGTGATCAAGTATGGCTATACATCAGAAAATAAATGATGAAAGGTGAAGGTAAAAAGTTGAAACCTATAAGGTATGGTCCTTTTAGAATTGTTGAAAATATTGAGCACAATGCATTCCAGTTGAAGTTTCCTCCATATATGCATATATATCTAGTTGTAAATGTTGAAAATTTTAAGTTGTATGAACCTCCAATGATCATGGATCCAAAGGAAAATGCTCAAATTCCAACCGTAGATGATTTTTCACCTGAATGTATGACTGAGTTACAGGAAGATACCATCTTGGATAGGAAGCTCTACACTTCCAGGCGAGGAGATGTAGAGTATCTTAGAGTGGGACTCAAAGGCATGAATCCAAGTAAAGCAAGTTGGATGGATATTGGAAGGATGAGGGAGTTGTACCCTCACCTCATATCTGCTTAAAACCAAACTTTTGGTGGTCCAAAAGCTTCCAGTAGAGAGGAATGATTCAGGAGGATCCTCAAAATGCTCAAAGTTCAAGCCCTCGGATTGTTTTATCATGCTACCAAACAAGTTATTGGAGCCTTCACACTCAGTGCGGATCAACCATTATACAACGACCATACCAAAGTTAACATATGATATGCCATGAGGAACAATATATGTCAATGTTGGTATATGGTTATGAACCATGTGATTCATCGTTGAAACTACATGCCACGGGTTGAAACATTATACCACTAACGGACTATGGTTACAACCATATGGTAAATGTGGTGCGGAAATGTTAATACAAACTGTCGTATTCTATATTAAAACCTTTGTTAAAGAACCATATGATAAATATGGCGCGGGGTTTATCAATACAGTCAGTCACATACTATGTTTTGCCAAACCAATCTGGGGAGGCCCGCAATTTTGATCTCGGGACCTTCTCATGGATTATAAAACAGTTTACCACTGCGCCATAGGCAAGGGAGTTGTAAAGAGTTGAATCTGTATTAGTTTTATCAGTGCCTGTAATATGCTTTTTGAGGCATAACTTGGCCAATATTAGGGCTTTTTTAGATCTCTAAGTTGCGTTGGGAAGCTGAGGCAAAGAGCTATCAGTTGATTGTAGTCATTGATGTATGTGATCGCATTCTAGAATGGTTGATTTTTACGTAAAGAGACTTAATGAGCATTTTTAATCGGACGCCCATTGGAAGTGGACCCAGAGATGTAGTCCAGGAGGGACGAACTCCGTCATCAAGTTTTCTATGTTTGCTTCTTAGTCTCTGTCATTAATGATTAATTTCAGATTTCAAGTTTATGTTTAAGGCACTTAAAATTCAATTTTCCTCATTTATTCACTTAAAAGCAACCTTAGTTAATATTTGGTGAAATTGAGCAAATAGTCAGTTCTGCTCGTTTTTGGATCAACCAGGGGTCTTAATGCATTCACTTTTATTCCTTTGGCATTGATCACACTCTACTACATACTTTTGAATGTCATTACTCATTCCTTTCCAAAAAAAATATTGGCGTGCATTATACTAGGTTTTAAAGAACTCTACATGTCTTTTTGAAAACAAGTCATGGGATTCCTTGAGGACATTGGACTTAAATTTAGAGTTAGGGCTTAGGTAAATTCTCCCTTTATACCACAGAATGTCGTTTTTCCATTCGAAGTTTAGATTTTGATTAGGATTATTGATTATAGCACATGTTTATGGGTCTTTTGCATATTCACCAAAGATTTTATTAAGCCATTATGGGATTATAGCTACGACTGCAAATAAGGATGTTTCTTCATCTTTTCTGGAAAGAGCATCCGCTACTATGTTATCTTTCCCTTTCTTATGTAATATATCCATGTCTAAGGCAGCGAATTTTTCAATCCATTTTTGTTGTTCTGTGATATTGTTTTATGCTGGAGGAGATGCTAAAGAATATTATGATTTGTTCGTATTAAGAACTTACTTCCGAAGAGATATCGTCTCCACTTGGCTAACGTGTGCATAATAGCAAGAATTTCCTTGTTGTATGTATACTTGAGACGTTCTTTCTTATTGAACATCCTAGTTTCAGACGTGATTGGGTGATAATCCTACATTAGTACTACTCCTATGCCAAAACCTGAAGCATCACATTCAATTACAAATGGTTTTGAGAAGTCTAGAGTTGCCAATACAGGGGCATTAGACATCAATTCCTGCAGGTCTTCAAAACACTTTTCTCCTTCATTATTCCATCGAAATTAGTTCTTCTTTAGGATGTTTGTTAGGGGTGCGGTTATATGGGCATAGCTTTTAATAAATCTTCGATAATACCCGATCAATCCTAAGAATCCTCTTAGCTTGGAGATATTAACTGGTTTGGGCCATTCGTTTATAGCCTTGATCTTCTTAGGATCTAATTTTACGCCTTCCTTGGATATTATATGTCTGAGATACTCTACTTCTTCTTTCCCAAAAGTGCATTTGGACTTCTTGGCATAGAACTGATGCTCTTCTAATACAATAAAAACTTGCTCTAAATGTTGTAGGTGCTATTTCCATGTTTTACTATAAATTAAAATGTCATCAAAGAAAAATAACACAAAATTCCTTAGATATGAACAAAATAGCTTGTTCATAGTAGCTTGGAATGTTGTATGTGCATTGGTTAAACCAGAAGGCATTACTTTAAACTCGTAATGACCTTCATGTGTTCGGAATGCAATTTTCGCTATGTCTTGCAACCTTATTCTGATTTTGTAATACCCTGACCTTATGTCCAATTTTGTGAAGTATTTAGCTCCATGTAGTTCATCCAACATTTCATCGATAAAAAATATTGGAAACTTGTTTTTAATTGTTATTTTGTTTAGCCCTCGATAATCGACGCATAATCTAAACAGTCTACCTTTCTTTCAAACTAATACAACCGACGCAGCATACGAACTTCTACTTTTTGTGATAATGCCACATTTTAAGAGATCCTGGACTAATCTTTCAATTTCGATTTTTTATGATGTGGATATCGATACAATAAGATGTTGATGGGATTTGATCCTGATTTGAGTTAGATTGTATGCTCAATTTCTCTTTTAGGAGTCAACTTCATTGGCAGGTCTTGGAACACCTTTTCGTGTTTTGGAATTAGTTCTTGAACTTCAAGTAAATCATCATTAATCATATTTGAAGTTAGAATTTCTAATTGATGACATTGAACTAATTAAATTGGTGCTCCCTTCCAAATCATTTTCATCATCTGGGATGATGATACAATTTGATTCTCAGTGGCTTGGAACCCATATAACTTGTATTTCTGCCCTTCCCATTTAAATTTATAAATTGCTTTTGATGGTTGGCAAAGTAAGTACCTAGGGTTTGAAGTCATTGGATACTTAGGACCACACCCACTCCTCCTAATGGTACAGTGTAGAACGAAGATTATATATTATAGTCTTGAATCTATAATTTGATTTTATGGCATTTCCTTACCTTTTCAATTTTCTTACTGTCAACTACCATAACCTTCATGTTGGGCATGGGAAACTTAAAAATGTTGAGACTTTTCACCATAGTGGAGTCCAAAAAGTTGTGGATGCTTTAGGTATCGATTAGAACCATTGCATTTCTCTTTTTGATGTGTCCTTTTAACTTTAATGTATGGAGTTGAGATATACCTATCATGGCCGATAATGATACTTGTGGAATATTCTCGTTATCTAGTTCTGGAGAAAATTCTGGAGAGTATTCGATTTCTTCTACATTTGATTCTTCACTATCTGAATCATTAGTTGCTTCACATTTATACAGGTTCTTGGCTTCCTTCCCTTTAGCACATCTATGTTTAGGGTCCCATTATTTGCCACAACGTTTTCATTTTCCCTCTTTCATTCTTTGCATTTCAAAGTTAGTTTTTTCTCCTTCACGAAGATGTGGTGAAACATATTTGGTGTTATCCATGTTCGAAACTTGGGAAAATATTCATCTCGAATATACTCCTTCAACTTTCGGCGACATCATCTTTTCATGCTTCTTTTCAGCAGCTTTGGCCTTATGTCTTGCTACTTCTATAGACTTGATGTCATGAAGCTCAAGCTCAATCTGGATATGGTGTTTAAGTCCCTTGATGTATGACTAAATGAGACGAGTTTATGATAATCCTGGTACTCATGTAGCTAAATTTTCCCATTCTAGTGTATTCATCCACATCTCCTTTTTGTTGAAGTCTGGTGAGTGTCGAGAATCACTCTTCTTCCTTAACACCTTGGAACCTTTTAAAGAATGCATTTTTGAATTTCCTCCAATTGATAGCAAGTGTCATCTTTTCCCACATATATACTAATTATATGCTTTTCCTTCCATTTGCATGGATGCATGCCTGATCTTTTCATCATTATTGTCAATATCGTAAATCTCGAAATACTCTTCTCCTTTATTGAACCATGCAACACTGCACTTCTCGTTACCGTCAAATTTGGAGAGTTCAAGTTTTGCTCTTCGTTGATATGTCAAGACTGTTGGAGTAAAGAGAGGGTATTGATTCGCGAGCTACATGTTTGAATATTGATTCCAGAGTTGCATATTTTGAAAATTTGTGTTATTATTTTGTTGATGAAGTATGGACGATGCTTTTGGAGAGTCGGGTTTCTCATGTGAGTCTGTCGAGTTTGACGAATCCGAATAATTGAGATGTTAAGTAGCTTCATTATTCTGGGGTATTTGATCGGGTGTAATCTTCAACTTGTCACAAATACAGGTCAACATCACCATTGCTTGACTATGATTTAGATCCACCTTATTTGAAAGGATTGCATGATCCTTTTTAAATTCGTTATGGTTTTGCTCAAGTTGAATTTCTATTCCCTTTATTGTATTCTAAAGTTCCTCAATTTTTCCATCGTGTTGAGTGACCTTAGTTTCAAGGTCTATTATTTTTTTATTAAAATCACCCATCATCATGGATGAATATATTGATCGGCTATGAGGTGGAGTATACTTATCCAGCGTAACTCTTTCTTAACTTGATCCCTTTTTTTATACTATGCATTATTATTATTATTATTATTTAAATAATATATATATTTTTAAAATATTAATTAATACATATAGTTATTAAATATTAATAATTACATAGCTATAAATAATATAATTAATATTACAACTATATAACATTAATATAACTTGATGTGTTGCTGCTCTTATCGCCCTCGGCCCTGCCCTGATCCGCTTCCTTCGCGCCCTGCAGGCTGCGCGCAAGCCCGCTCTCCGCCGTTCTGCTCTCTGTGGGAGGGCTCGCACGTTTCTCTTCGCCTGACATGCGGTCAGCCAGTTCAATGGTGGTTTGAGCAGGCCCGGTTCGAGTTTGGCAGGCTGCTTGGGATCATGGAGGTGCTGGGCACCCCCCAGGCGGTCTTCTCCCCTCCCCCCGTCCTCATCAGCTGAGGCCTTCAACCGTCTTCTGGAAGGTCTCCCTAAGAAGAAGAATGTCGAAGCTGCGAAATTCGTCAAGAAACTGGACGATATTCCTGAGATCTCCCTCCCTCCAGAAACCCCGATCCAGGTAGCATTGTCCTTGTCCAAGAGAGCTCTTGTCGGCCAGTTCACCGGACTATGGCCCTCCCCCAAATCCACAGAGAACTGGGTCAAAAGAAACTGGGCGCCGTTGATCCAAGAAAGTGTGACCTCTTACTTCCTGGGGAGAGGATTCTTCCTCTTCGAGTTTACCTCAAAGGACAACAAAGACCTGATCTTTCGAAACGGCCCCTATTTCATGGGCCCCCAGGGTATGTACCTGAACAAATGGACTCCGGACTTTGACCCTGCAGTAGATGTACCTAAAGTTGTCCCAGTGTGGGTCAGGCTGCCAAACCTTCCAGTACATTGCTGGAATTGGGACTCATTGATGCACATAGGAAATGCCCTGGGGAAATTTATTGATCGAGAAAATAACAAGGATCAATATGATTGTGCCAGGATCTGTGTGGAGGTAGATCTGTAGGAGGGACTTCGAAAGGCCATTAAAATCAAGGTGGGAAGCTGGACACACATGCAGAAACTAGACTATGAACAGTTGCCCTTTAAATGCCGGAAATGCCATGTTTATGGCCATTTCGCCAGAAGTTGTCCGTCCAATACTGAATCTGTCCAAGGGAAGGAGGACGGCTGGAACCAAGTCAAGCGAACTAAAACTTCTCTCAAGGCTCAGAAGGTGGGAGGATCTAATGGCAATCCTCATCAGGGCCCTGCTCAACAGATCCAGCCCAAGACTGCCCCAGAAAATAGGTTTGATCCCCTCAGCTCTCAACCAGAGGACACCCATGAAGTCGAGGCCCAGAAATCAGTCACTCCAGAGAAAGGCGGTCAGTCCAATCCCTCCAAAGACTCAGGCGTAGCAGAAAGCTCAAAAGGAACCCCAGAAGAAGTTGAGGAAGAGGACCAAGAATCTGAAGACTCGGAGGAGGAAGGAGAAATAGGAGACTCCCAAGCCTCTGTAAGGAGATCTACAAGAGGGCGCAAAACAGATCGGGAGAAAAGGGAGCATGAAACGTATAAGGACAAGTTACAGGGCAGCCAACCTACATTGGAGAAGCTATTAGCAAAAAAACCAAAGATGGCCAGAAACCAGCATCAAGGCTCCAAGGGAGCCCACCAAAGCAAAGGTAAATAATGAAAATTATCTCCTGGAATTGCAGGGGTATGGGGAGCAAAATCAAAGAAGAGGCAATAAGAAATTTAATAAGAATAGAAGCCCCGGACATACTCCTCCTCCAGGAGACCAAGATGGAGGATTCGGGCCTCCTTCACCTAAGTAGAAAACTATGGAATAAGAGCAAAGCAGCTGTTGTCTCAGCCCGAGGAGCCTCTGGAGGGCTGGGATCTCTATGGAATGATAGCATGTTCTCGCTAATATCTGAAACTTCAACCACCCACTGGTTGATGTTAAAGATGCAGCATTTAGTTAAGAAACCTTTTTCCTCTTCAACGTTTATGTGCTGGTCAGCGCTGGTGAAAAAAATTCTTGGTGGGATTCATTAAGAAACCAAGCAGATTTGGGCATTCTAGAAAACATCATCATTGCAGGAGACCTAAATCTCACGCTGCACTCTACAGAAAAGCGTGGAGGAAGCATTGTGCGAGATCCGGCAAGGGAATGGGCAGAAGATCTTCTCCAAGATTGGGATCTGCTAGATATCAAGGCTGTTTCACGTAAGTACACATGGTCAAATAAAAGAATAGGTCCTGGGCATATTGCAGCAAGGCTAGATAGATTTTTTGTGCAAAGTTCCTTCCTTTTGCTCGGTTTAGATGCCAGCATGCATATCCTCCCCTATAGCACCTCTAACCATAACTCCATCAAGCTGAACCTCCGAACCCACACGGATCTTGGCCCCATCCCCTTCAAATTCAACCCTCTTTGGATCAAGGAACCCAGCTTCCTGCAGATTGTCAAGCAAAGTTGGTCTCAGCCAGTCAATGGCTCCCCATTCTATATTTGGGAAGAGAAAATCAGAAGAGTGAAATCTGTTCTAAAAAGTTGGGCCAAATCTCTTCCTAATCCAGCTACTGAAAGGAAAAAGATTCAATGCCTGCTAGATGCCCACCACCAGATCTCGGAAGAGGCCCACATCTCTAAGAAATTCTTGACAAAGAGGCCCATCTTCAACAGCAATATCACAAAGCCTGCCTGAACGAAGAGGAAACTTGGAGGATCAAATCTCGCTGCCTATGGCTCAAAGCAAGAGACAAAAACACCTCATATTTCCACAAACAATCTCAAGCCAAAAAAAGCTTCAACTATATAGCAAAAATCAAAGAAGAAGCCGTGACCCACAAAGACTTTACAGACATCAAGCAGGCAGCCTTTCGCCATTTCCAAAATCTGTACAGCGAAGAGGCGAATGGATCTCAGAATTCTTGTCTTCTGGACGGGGTACCCTCTTCAATCTCAGCTCAAATGAATCTCCAGCTAGAAGCCAAAGTCACCATGGATGAGGTCAAAGCTGCTCTCTTTGCCATGGACCCTGATAAAGCCCCAGGACCTGACGGTTTCTCTGCCAGATTTCTTCAATCCTGCTGGCACATTGTGGGAAAAGATCTCCTTAAAATGATACAAAAATCGCAAGATTGCCAGAAAATTGGAGGAAGCACAAACTCCTCGTTCCTTGCTCTTATTCCTAAGGAGAAGGGCGCCAATTCTTTCAACAGATTTCGCCCCATCTCTCTTTGTAACATTGGCTACAAACTGATCACCAAAGTCATTGCTAGCAGGCTGAAACACATCCTTCCTAAAATCATTCCTGAGAATCAAGGGGGCTTCATCCATGGAAGACAACTGGTGGATAACTTCATTCTTGTTCAAGAGGCAATCCTATCCAGTCATCAACGCAAGGAAAGAGGTATGGCCATCAAACTAGATTTAGCAAATGCATTTGATCGTGTTAGGCATAGCTTTCTGTTGAATGTTTTAAAAAAATTTGGATTCAGAGAAAGCTTTATAAACTGGATCTGAGCTTGCATCTCAGAGCCATGGATATCCCCCTTAATTAATGGCAGAGTTGCAGGTTTCTTCAAAGCTACCAGAGGATTAAGGCAGGGCTGCCCCCTGTCTCCTCTGTTGTTTGTTATCCAAGCCTCCGTGCTCAGCCTTCACTTAAACAAAAAAATGCAAGATCAGGAGATTCCAGGGATTTGCATTGCAAGAGGAGTTCAGAACATCAATCATGCCCTTTTTGCAGACGATACACTGCTTCTTGGGGCTGCTTCAATCCACTCAGCCACCAGATTCAAAGAGGCTCTGGATGAGTTTGGCATGATGTCTGGAAGCAGTATCAACGAGGGAAAGTGTCACATATACTGTTGGAATACCTCACCCCCTATCCTCAACTCCATTGCCAGATGTTTAGGATTTGCTACCTCTACTGTATGGACCTCATTCAAGTATTTAGGAATGCCTATCTTCCTCAAGCGTGCCTATAGCAGGGACTGGATACCTCAGCTAGAAAAATTCAAGGTCAAACTTCAGGCATGGGGCTATAATTGGTTAAACATAGCAGGCAAGTCAGTCCTTATCAAATATGTTCTCTGCAGTCTCCCTTTCTTCCAATTCTCAGTGCTTCTAGCTCCTGTCGGCATCCTTCAGAAAATGGACCAGCACATTCAAAATTTCTTCTGGAAGGGAGGTAAGCAAAACGAGAGGAAATTCCCCCTGGTCAACTTGGAGACAATCCTCAAACCTCAGATGGAGGGAGGCCTAAACTTCAAGAAGCTTCCCCTACAAAACATCGCCATGGGAGCTAAGATACTTTGGAAAATCATAGCGCCCAAGCCTGGCTGGGCTCAGCTAGCGATCTGGAGGAAATACTTCGCCAGACTCAGCTCTAAAGCTGCCCCTCTGATCCGTTCCAAGGCCTATTGGATCCCTGGAAATGGGAAAAAAATCAACATATGGTCAGATCGCATAATGGATCGTGATCCGATTGGGGACTGTCATTCCATGAAGAAGTTGCGTGACTGGATCACAAATACAGGTAAACACACTCTCTGGGACATCTCCAAGTGGGAAGGGACGCGTTGGGCTGGCTGGAACTTCCTCGATCCACCGGCGGAACTTCTTCAGGACGTCAGTCATCTCTGCGATTTGCTAAATGGAGCTGCCCCTTCACACATTCGCAGGAGAGATAGACGAGGTTGGGGCTCTTTAGCTGCGGGATATACTGTGTCGCGTGGCTACTCGAATCTTGCTGCAATCCCGTATGTCCGTCCTAACCCGGCCCCATGGAAAGCAGTTTGGGACATTCCATCGCTGCCCAAGATCGATATGTTCAGTTGGCTTCTTTGTCACGGTAAAATACTCACTGACGAGAACCTGCAGAGGCGTGGTATCTATGGCCCGTCTAGATGCTCGTTGTGCATAGAAAAGGCGGAATGTGTCACCCATCTGGTGTTAAAATGCAAATTTCCAGAGCAGGTCTGGAGAGAACTGATGGAGGATTGGAACCCAAACTTCGATCTTCCTGCCTCCATATCCGAACTTTTCACTAATTGGCAGAATAGATATCCAGCTCCCCCTCCTAAAAACAAAGTGATAAAGGCCGCTTGGTCTTCCCTCCTTAAAATTTTCTGTTGGCAAATCTGGCTAGAGCGGAACAGCAAAATATTCAGAAATACCCAGCACGATGTCAAAGTGGTAGTGGCTAAGATAAAAATCCAGCTAAAAGAATGCCTGGAGGAGCATAAAGACGATTCGAATCTTAGTCAAGTCGACATTATTTGGGGGACTTCCTTAAATCTTCAATTCCGTCACGCCAACAGAAACATTATTCCTTTTGAGGAATGGCAAGTAAGGGGGATAAATAAGGAAGAGTTTCGAGACTGGATCTCCAATCATAAGGTTCATTCTCTCTTTTTCGATGGGGCAGCAAAAGGAAATCCTGGCAAGGCTGGGGCAGGAGGAACAGTTAATAGCATGGAAGGAATTCTGATCCATAGCTTTGCCTGGGGGATGGGGATCAATTCCAGCATTCAAGCGGAAGCATTGGCCCTTTATCAAGGTCTCAAGCTGTTATTAAGTCTGGAAATCAAGGAGGCAATCATACTAGGGGATTCTCAAGTGATCATAAAGCTCATGGTGACCAATACTGCCCCCCGGGACTTAAGATTAGCAAGGCTGATACATAGAATTAGAAGCTTGGGAAAGTTGTTCCAAAACTTGAAATACTTTCATGTACTAAGAGATAATAATAAAGAAGCAGATCGTGAAGCAAATAAGGCCGTTCTTCTCTCTGTCGGGGCAATGATAAGGGACGGGGAAGAAACTTGGGATCCAATACCATAAACTTCAGCATCTATGTTTTATTGCCTGATGTTAAATCAATTTGTTTGCATTTTCAAGCATGGGCAAATTACAGAAATCAACTCCATTGTAGAATCCAAAAAGAGCTGGAAGAGGAATACAAACCCTCCAGTACTCCAGGAGGTCGATTCTATTTGGACCTGGACAACTCCCATTGTATCTAGAATTCTGGCAATTAGGCCAACCAGCTAATATAATCCATAGTCGTTCTTGTGAAAAAAAAAACATTAATATAACTATATTTTTTTCATTTTTTTTTTAATATTGAATTGGCTGAAATAGTTGTAGTCGGGCAAGCGGCTGAGCCACGGGAGGTTTTCGGCGTGCACAAGGTGGGTCACGACAGTTGAACTGGACACAACAGGTAGTGAGACAATGCGGCACTCGATGGATGTGTATGGACAATAGACAGAGCGACGGATTGAAGATGGCATGTGCAGTCGGAATTGAATAACATACTTGTAGTGAACGTGGGAGGCGGTGAAACACAACAGGCGGATTGAACTGTATGCGACAAACAACGAATGAGACATGCAACACTAGATGGAGGTCTATAGACAACAAGAAGCCAACAATCGAACTTGCTTTAATACTAAATGGCGAGGACTAACTCAAATTTTCTCTGAATAAACATATATGTTATTAATGAAAAATGAATAATGTCTTTTTACAAGGAGGGACTTGGCTTAAATAAGCCTTTGGGCACCTTTACATAATTACCCTAATTACCTATTTTTGTTAGTTTTTTACATAACAACCATGCCCAGCCGACCCCATAATTGTATCATGCACTTGGCAGATGACCTGAGACTTGTATGTTGATGTGGGATAACTTATATTATCATCTGAGCCCTTACAGATGGTCTACAATCATCTTCGATCTACTTGGAGACCCATGAGGTTACTTGTGTAGCCCCACACCCATTGGGAGCACCACAGGTTTATTATTTGGAGAACAAGGGGTGAACACCTTGTCCACTACTTTTGGGAGTCCTATTCATCCTTATGGCACTTATGGACTTCCTCATGCTTCTTAGAAGGCCCGACGGCATGTATTATTGATCATTCAACCTCTTAAAAGGCTTAGTCTTTTGTTTATGAGCTAGTTTGGTGGGCTTGTCACCAAAAGTGAGTTATTTTACACATTATTTTATTTTAGGGGCTAATATAGGCCTAATTAGCTAAATTAATCTCATTACAAATGTATAAACATAGGTGATGAGGATTCGTTTTAGCGTCATCAATTGGATTTGGAACTTGTATCTCTTTAGAGATTTTCGTTATCCTTCTTGGAGGACAATTTTTTGGAGCATGGAATGAATTTTGATGTTTGGATTATTTTCTCATGTCTTAGAGCTTCTTGAATGGAAAATTTTGGCTGGTTTGATATATTCTTATACAAGTAAAATTTAATGTTATTCTTTCTTTTGATTTTTTCACATACATTGTTCCTAGGATTTCGTTGTACTAGGGCTTATTTGTTGCATCTTTGTGGAAATTTTGTTTCCAGATAGTTAATGCTTCATGCATGGGCCATGTATAATGAATGAATGTTCATAGGGATGTTTCATTGTTGAAATTCATCATGATAAGCCATCTACCTTGCAAAATAAAGTATAAAGTCTTTGAAGTTGCTTTTTTTGTTTCCCTAGTGCTAAGTAAAGTTGTCTTTGAGGCATCCCTCACCTAGAAAATATAAAAGTCCATAATCATAATTACACGTAACTCCAATCTCCCCAAAGGATTAGGCACTGGTCCACCAAAAGGTGATCACCTTGAACCTTATTCACTCTACTCCCTCTTCTTTTTTAGGCCTAACCCATTAGGTCTCCTAGGGAATCATTTATCTTGCAAACCACCCATCAAAAAATATAATATCTTGGCCCCACTATGCTAATGTGTCTCCCAAGTGCCTTCCAATTTTGAAGAAATTTCGAAGGTGGGATTTTGAGATATCTCAAGCCCTAGCCTCGAGATTGAATCTTTCCCTTGGTTTCCTTAGGCTAGAAACCTCATTGGGACCCTCACATTGTCTTGCATCAAAAATGATTTCCTTGGTCCCTTTCTCCCATCGAAATACGTCAAGCATATCATTGGTTGTTAAACCATCCCCCCTTGACCTAACCCTGGGTCCACTTGGTCCTATGTGGTCCCATACACTATTAAGGGTAATTCTTCAAGGATCAGTTGGAATCCAAGCTTTCATAATAATTTTAAGGCATGGGAACATCCATTATAGGATATATACCCTAAACCTAAACCTTGAAATTCCCTTTAAGCCATTTCTTGAGATCTTTCAACCTTGCCTTCCAAACCAAGCAAGCCACATATTTGACCCTCTTGTGAATAGGCTTCCAAGATCACCTCTCACCCTATCATTGGTCTATCCATTTCGTTATCCTCATCATAACGGGTCTCCTCCCATCGATGAAAGTCCGTAAAGAGCAGGGAGCCTTTGCCGAGGTGACAGTGGCATATTCCTCCATTGTTACCCTTAGCCTAGTAGTATCCCTACAAGGACCCATTATAGGATACCTGGTAGTTTGAGCAGTAACATTTCTAGCGTCGTTGTCGGGGAAGAAGCAGGTCTGCCTCCCTAGTGAATCATTGAGGAATTGATTCATTAACAACAATTCAAGTATTCTTATGGTAACTCCATTCATTATTAAAACCCCTAGTCTACTTGAAAGTCACAACAATCCTCCTGTAACTAGGGCTGCCGCAACAAAGAAGAGAAGAGCCCCATCACCTAGTGGGACCACTCTTCTCCTTGAATTTGAGGAGGTCAGTGATCCTACCCCAAAGATGGAAACTAGTTCTACCATTAACCTTCCTAAAATGACCAAGAGTGAAAGACACTTGGTTAGTGTCTTTGCCCCTTTGAAGTTGAGCAATGATCCCAAATCATTACTTGAAAATTATAACCGATGGTTACCCAAATTCAAAGGGGATGCTACTATGAGTGCCCATGACTTTGTTGGAGAATTCTATTGCCACATGTACCTTAGAGTGATCTTTAATGAAGATAGGCTCATGATGATTTTTTCTCTATCACTTGAACAACAAGTAAGAGAATGGCACCTTAGTCTTCCCCTAGCATGCATCGAGGATTCTAATGATTTTTAAGACCTATTCATGAAAATATGGTCATAAAATGACCAAGGAACCTTTAACATCAAAAAGATATATGAAATAAATAGGGGGAGGGAAGACATCTAGGAATTCATTCAAAAGTTTGATAGGGTAATCAGAGATATGTTTGATAACTTGAAAACATTTGATACTAACATTGTCGCACGGAATGAGTTGATCTTGCAGACAAGATAGACCTTCCTAGAATCTAAAGAAGACCTAATGACAAGCAAACCAACCAAACACTATCTTTCTCTAAATATGCTTTAATAAACAAAGGCAAACAAGTGTTTTTAGGGCCTACCTTAGGTCCAACGCAAGTTTGTGGATGCCCTCGCTCCTTCGATCTAAATGAGCTTCTTTGTCGCGAATCTGCAAACACAAACAAGCAAACAAATTAAATAGCACCTGAAAAGCCAATATCATAAAACATATTTAACATGAAAGTCAAGGAGTTCATGAAACAAATAACATGAGATACTTGTTGAGAAAAATGAGTTTGATTGTATTAATTCGAAAGAAGAAGAAATTTACAACCTGTGCCTTGACGCTGTACAAGCTCCTCCCAGGGTCCAGCAAGAAGTCTCCTCTACTTTGACAAGTTTCACTCACTTCCCAATGAAGCCAAAAAGGTATGTGATCTCTCCTTTTAAGCTCAACTAGGAAGTTTTAATTTCACCAGAATTTACCCTCAAAAATGTTTAGCTTCTAACCTCTGCAGCAACCAGCCCAATGCCAGAATTTATAGTGCAATGGAGGGAGGTTACTAGGTCCTCCTTCAAAGGGATAAAGCCCTCCTTCAAAGGGATAGCTCCTCTCATCAAGGGATTAGCTCCTTCTCTTTTGGGATGCATGAACCACCTAAGAGCAGCAAATCCACGTCAAAATTCCTTCTAGAATCATCTAGAATTAACCCAAAGTGAGTTTTTTAGAATAAACTTGTGCCTTTTTTACTTTCACAGGGGTCCGCACCCACACCTTTAGGGACAGAGCGGGCAGGTCCGCATTTTTTGTAAACAGAAGGTGCGGGACTGCAGGTAACAGTGAGAGAAAGTGCGGAACCAGAGTTTCATTGATTTTTAATGTCTTTCTCTTATTTTCAAAGCTTGACTTGAAGAGCTGAGGTCTGAGACTTGCCTAGGAGGATAGTACAAGTGATGATAGACCCATACTGATTGCGAATAATCATGGTGACGATATTTTTGTGTAACAGAGTGCCCCTTAAAGTGCGAAGTCTGTAGTAGATGAGGATTTCATTTATCATTTAGGAAGAGTGAAGTACTTTATCATTTCGAGGATCATCTTGTGGAGAGCCTGGTTGGAACCTGTAAAAACATTCAATGCAAGATATATATATATATATATATATATATATGAGATCATATCATCACTGAGGTAGGCATTCCCATACTCAGATCAAAATTAACTTAGAAAACTAACTACTGCTCTGATACAGGAATGATCTTGTAAAACATCACAAGTATAGACTCATGTGGACACAGTATGGATGCAGCCATCTGTTTATGAATAGTCCATTATATAATGAATACAAAATTCCTCGCAGCCTGGATTGTGGAAACTAGATCCAGGGTCTTCATTTCTACTTCCCGAAACAGTACGATTCTATCCATGCGAATGAATGTGTTGATGTCGAACATGGTAGAAACCACTTGATTACCAGTCAATGATGTAAACTGTTAACAAGTGTGAGGGAAACCACCAGTGATGTCAATGGCTGTCAAAGTACCCATTACAATCCATGAAATGTGAATAAATGTGTTGATGTCGAACATGTCACGGAATCTTTAGATCGAAGGTCAATGATGCAACTTGTCGTCAAAGGCGAGAAACCTACCATTGAGGCATGCAGATCCCAAGGTACTGACGATTTCTAGATCATCTTTCTAGATAATGAGCTGAAGTCGACAGAAAGCGATCCGTCGTAGGCAAGCCCACAACACGAAATCATAGATCGAGTCGAAGTAATTTAGTTGCAAGGACTGACTCAGGGATGGTCAAGATGGATGACAGATATTTTGCAGATGAATGGCTTATTGGCAGTGACCTCTTGAACAAATAACGACACGACAGATGGCTTGGTGACAATTGACCCAAAGTTAATACCCAGAAACTGGCTCAAGACTTTCAATGTGGTTTGATCAACTGTTAGGCAAAGGATTTCCCAACCCAGGTGAATAAAAGTGTCGTGTTCAAGAGCGGTTACAAAGTATGACAAACAGGCTCATTTTTATCTCTTTTCCCCCACCATTTCTGGCAAGTACCTCTTTATTTTTGACAAGCTTGAGGAGGATAACATTTGCTTGATTATAAGCTCATCCTTCGGATGAGTCCAACTTAGTTTAAATTCGAACCCTAAGAAGGAGTGGTTCGTTCCTGTTTGTAATTGAACAGGGCCTTTACTGTGAAATTTTAACGAGTCCAGTATAGGAGAAACTCGGCGTTTTTCAATTTTTGAGAGTCTGAAAAAACTTAAGAAAACTCCAGGATTGACCTTTTTGGGGCTAGGCCAGGTGGCCAGGCCGTCGATAGCCTCCGGCTAGAGTTCTGCAACAGCCAGGCTAGAGACAAAGGGATAGACATAAAGACCATATCCCATCCTGAACTCATGGTGATTGCGTTTATTGTCACCAGACTTTGCAGGGCTGCCGCATTCCATATTGCCACTGGATCCCAGATGTGTATGGCAATTGATTGCTTTCGAGGCACCATCTTCAACTGGTGCGATGCTGTGTTGGCCAATCTAAAAGGCCAACTGACCAGGGCCAAAAACGGACAACTAAAGACCTTTGGTTATGGGGCTTTGGTTGTGAGTTTTGGCCTGGAGAGGGTTCCCATGTTGATTCCGCAGCACCTTACTGTTGGAGTTGGGCTTCCTCGAGAGCCCAAACTGATGCAATGGGTCGCAGTTATGGCCCGTCACCCGAACGAGAGGACAGAGGTTGCTCGATTCAAACCTGAGTATTTCCAATGGTTGGAAAACAAGGTCTTTTCTATTCAGGACTTCCCTTACACTGGGGTAGATTTTCGTGCCGACCCAGACATGGCTCTTCCACCGTGAGAGCAGTGGGATGACTCAGGCAAAATCATTTTCAACATTTTTCCTATTTTAATTTTTTTTTTTATTTTTCCATCGTCTCAAAACTGATAGCAAAAGTTTCAAATTAAAATGTGGGTCCACAGCGACCAGCCGCTCTCCGGCCTTACGAGAGAAAACAACTAGTTGCAGCCGCGCCAGCCCCACAGGACGAATCAGCAGAGGTTTTGGCCGAGTTGGAGGGTCATCTCGAGCGCTTAACAGGAGATATTCCGGAGACCACTATAGATGACATTCCTCGTCGACTTCAGCGCTATGTGATTGGGGTCCCGGGACCTTTTAGGAGGTTCCTTTGCAAGGTGGCCCGTGCAGTGGTTTCTTATCGAGATCATCACCAGTGATAGGATGATCGCCTATTGTGGGCACATATGACATTTTTGTTTTTTGTACTTATCATTTTTGCCGATCATAAGGTGTTTTTCAACCTATGATCGAGGACGATGTATTTTTTGATACACTCCTATATATATATATATATATATCACTATATACCAGCTATACCTATATATAATCACGTTATGGAATGGTTTTAAATTTACATGTATGATTATTGCAAATGTCTATTTAACATTCGAGAAGCAATTGCATCTGCTAATGTATTTAAAGATCTTGGAATATGCTGATATTCAATATAATCAAATTCACGTTCCAAGAGATGCACTCTCAAAAATAATCTTAATAACACTGGATTTCTAATGGCATACACTCTATTAAGTTGTAATACAACGAGTTCAGAATCTAACCTCACTATCAAACTCTGAATCCCAAATGAAATAGATTCAGATAATAACTCAATCACTGCACTATACTCAGCAATGTTGTTCGTTGTTTGACCGAGGCTTACCCCATGCATAGATACTAACTCGTCAGAGGGCGAATAGATAACCCAAGCTGCGGAAGAAATGTTCTATGTATTACGACAAGCACCATCAGCGAAACCAATGTATGTTTGGAGAGGCATCGACATCTGCAATATCAAGAGTAAAACCAAGATAAGCAGGAATAATGACGAAAAAAACACTCTCTAAGCTAAGCACACTGTTTAAACTAAAACACACCAGCTAGAAAGAAAAAACTATCCTAACTAAAAATCTCCATACCCATTCTTTAAGCATAATACCTCTTCAAGTAAAGACCATTTCTGGGTTTACCAAAAGAGTCCTCGTCAAAGTCTACCAATTCATAGGCCCCTTTTGCTAGCTTTCGCTTGACAACATAGGGACCATGCCACATAGGAACAAATTTTCCAGCGCCTAATTTATCATTAGCTTGATCGTAAACTAAGACTAGATCTCCTTCCGAAAAATTTCGAGGGGTCGCATTTCGATCATACTGAGCTTTCATGCATTTTGCGTGAGTCTCGATCGCCAATGCAGCATCACGTCGATTCTCATCTAATTGAGCCAAGTATAACAAACGCTTTTCCTCTTCAGAAGTGGCTGGAAGTAACTCGATGGCCATTTGCAGTGACGGGGTTTCGCATTCAATGGGTAACACAGCTTCCAAACCATAGACTAGTTGGAAAGGAGTGAACCCTGTTGAAGTTTTTACTGAAGTTCGGTACGCCCAAAGCGTTGAAAATAGCATGTTATGCCAATTCGACTGATGAATCCCAATGATTCGTCGGATCATGATGACTAAAAATTTGTTGATGGATTCAACCAGACCATTAGCTTGTGGATAATAAGGAGTTGAACTATCGTGACGTAAACCAAGTTGGCCTGTAAGTTTGGTCATCATAACATTTCGAAAATGATGCCCATGATCAGTGATTATCGCTTGCGGGACACCAAACCTAGCAATTATATGATTGAACACGAAAATTGCATCTTTCTTGCCGTCTACCGCAAATATAGGCATCGCCTCGGCCCACTTGGTAAAATAATCTACCGCAAGGATGATATACGCATGCCCCCCGGCCGAGTGAGGGTTACATGTAATAAAATCAATACCCCATTTGGCAAAAGGATCAATGACAGTTATAGCGTGGAGAGGAGCAGGTGGAGCGCGCATCTTTCGATCAAAAATTTGGCAGTTGTGGCATTTTCTGACCGTCGTAATACAATCTTTAAATAAAGACGGCCAGAAGTAGCCAGCGCGCAGTATCTTTTGGGCTATGGCATACCCAGACATATGACCGCCACACGCTCCAGAGTGACAGTCATTTAGAACCCTTTCAGCTTCTTCGTGAGTTAAGCAACGTCGAAAAACAGAGTCCGCCCCACGACGATAAAGAGTATCTCCAATAATCCTGTATTGTTGGGACTGGAATCGTATTTTCCGACGTTCTGACCTTGAAATTTCTGGCCGAAAGGATTGGGTCTGGAGATAAACGATGATATCCCCATACCACGGATCTAAAGTACTGATTAGAAACAAGGATTCGTCCGCAATGGGCTCCTCCGCCACAGTTTCCGTGTCAGTACGCGGGAAATCACACATTAACTCCGCAAAGACTAAAGATTTCTTAGACTTAGATTTCTCAAATTCCAAGTTGAACTCCTACAGGATAACAATCCATTTAGAGTACTTGCCCCCTAGCAATTGCTTGGTCAAAATGTAGATCATAGGGTTGCAATCTGAAATTACTGTAGTTTTACGTAGTAAAATGTAGTGACGAAAACGTTGGACAACTTGAACAGCTGCCAATGCCAATTTCTCCACATGTGAGTATTTTAGCTCAGTTGGATTTAGAGTTTGACTAAGGTAATATATCACATGTTCATTTCCGAATTCATCTTCCTGAACTAAGACCATTCCAATGGTGGAATGAGAGGCGGCGAGATACAAGAAGTAATCCTGGTTGTAGTTGGGAGGATGCAATAACGGTGCATGGGTCAACGTGTGTTTGAGTGCATCAAAAGATTTTTGAGCTATCTCGTCCCAATAGAATGGAGTATTCTGTTTCAACAACCGGGTAAAAGCCTTTGTAACCTCGGCGTAGTTAGGAATGAATCATCGTAAAAAGTTTGTTTTCCCTTGCAAACTTTGGAGTTGGCGAAGACTCGAAGGAGGACGTAGTTTGACGATAGCTTCGACCTTCGAGGGATCGACGCGAATGACGGCTTTCAAAACTACAAATCCCAGCAATCGACCCGTTTCTATACAGAAGACACATTTGTGTGGGTTCAACCGAATACGATAATGCCTACACCGCATAAAGATTGCTCGTAAATGGACGAGGTGATCAACTTGATGTAATGAATGAGCAGGCAAGTCATCAAGATACGGTTGCACAATGTGCTTGATGTCATGAAATGCATAAGACATGGCCCTTTGAAAAGTTGCCCCGGCATTCTTGAGCCCAAAAGGTAACTTGCAATAAGCAAATGTCCCCCATGGACAAATGAAAGTCGTTTTTGGTTGATCGGCAGGTAGAATATTGATTTGATTGTATCCGGAAAAACCGTCCATGAAGGAGAATATTTCGCTGCCGACACAATCATCAATGATTTGATCGATATAGGGAGTTGGGTAATTGTCCTTTGGACAGGCTCGATTAATGTCCCTATAATCGATGCATATTCTTATTGTTCCCTGCTTTTTGTTAACCGGAACAATATTCGATACCCAATCCGTTAACGGGATCGGATAAATGAAACCTGCTTTCAGTAATTTTTCAACTTCTGCTTTAATTGCAGCAGCTTTTCTTGGGTGTATCTGACGCAAACGTTGCCGGACGGGTTTAGCATCCGGGTAAGTCTTGATCTCATGAACAACAATCACGGGATCAATTCTTGGCATTTCCTCATAGGACCAGGCAAACACGTCGCGCAATTCTTGAAATAGGGCCTTATATATCTGAATTTTGTCATCTGTACACGAGGCACCTATATGAATGTTCTCAACAATTCTGGGCTTAACCGAAATGTCAATAGGAATAGTTCGAGAGATATTTCCCAAATATAACTCTGAATCGGGATGTTTCATTGGATTCTGAGGTTGCTTGACATATTCAGTCGTAAAAATTGATGAGAAATCATTTTCAAAACGATCATTCTCAGGTAAAAACGAAGATCTGTGATGGAGATCTTCCCATGGTAAATCATCTACACATAGGATTTCACGAATTTGCTCATCAGAGTGAACAAGTTCAGAAAACGTGATTAAATCCGAGCTTGATGTGAAAAGTGATTCCTCACGGACCACATTCATGAAGTCATTTTCGGTTGACAATGGGTCAATAAACGATTGCACGGCCTCATACGCAATTTCATATGGACTCAAAGGCATGACATTACCAAATGAGTCTATCTCAGATTCAGAAGGAATGATCCAAGGATCATCATAAACAATGGTGTCTGATGTAATCATATGAATGGTTGCAAATGAAGACGATGCGTTGATCGAAGGAAAAGGAAAAGTTCCCAGTAAACCGGCATCTTTAACTAGTCCTACTCCAACATCCTTATACGGGATAGTCGTTTTACCGACATGCTGAATACTTTTCGAAGAGGCTAGGTCGGATGAAAAGTAAGCCAGCTAGTCTATTGTTACGATCTTTCCATTATGAGGAAACTTTATAACCCGAAAGACCGATGAAACGACCGTTGTCATAGCGTAAGACCAACTTCGACCTAAGAGAAGGTTGTAATCTAGAGGAGCATCAACCACCTCCACATCTAGATTAACGGTTTTTCCTTCAACCCCTATAGGCAAATCCTGTAGAATGCCAAAAGGATGAAACCCACGGCCATCAAAGGCCTTTAGAATCGTCGGGGATTGGTTTAGCGAAGGAGAACCAAGCGATATCCAACACTGTATCAACATAATACACGTTGAGGCTCCCTCATCAATCATAGTCCGATGAATAGGCCTGTTTTTGACTATCACTAGGATCTGGAAAGCCATTTGATGAGGCAAACGCGGTGTACTATTTTCTAGATCAAAAATTATTAGGTTCGAGTCGTGAACATCAACAGCTCCTATAGCCGACAAAAGTAATTTACGTTGTGCTAGACATGATTGCAGCACTTCTAAAGCCGACATTGTTGAGGGTGAAACAGCTAAATCCTCAACAATGTTATAGTTCTGAGCCGCTCTCACATGTGGATTGAAAGCTGACTTTCGAAGTATACCCTTGGCGGGCGGTTTGATTACCAAGTCTGGATTAGGTTTCTCAATCTGTAGTGGATCGGAACCGGGAGCTGAGGTTGATGGATTAGAATGAGAAGATTCTGCTTCTTTACCATCAACAGGACTTTTACTACCATAATCTTGCGATCGAGTCGCAATCCGAACATGGGACATCATTAGTATGGGTTCTTCATTGGCACTCGAGGACGAACCTATCATCTTACTGTCTTGAGCTGGAAAAGGATCCTTCAAAACAGCAGGAGTTTGGGAACCTTTGACAATCTTCGCAACCTCTGCACGATGAGGGCAGTCTCTTGTAAAATGCTCATCGTCACAAATGAGACAAGGATAACGAGGTTTGCGCTTTTCATCTTTGGATTCCGATTTTTCAGGTTTCTCCTTTGAATTTTTGTCCGTTTTATTCTTCTTCTTTCCTTTCTTCTTCCCGCAAGATTTTGATTTGGCTGTAGATGACTCTACAACGTGAATATCGGCGGAAATCTCTGCAGAAGAATCTCTTGTTGGGGAATCAGGCAAGGTTATGATAGGAGAAGAATTCTTGGAAGACTTCTTCTTACTTTTAGTGTTAACCGTACCAATCATACTATCGGCGGCATGAGATCCCGAAGGAGCTGCAACAATTTGATTTTGCTTGGGAAGATCAGGGATTTTCTCGTGTAACGTACCTAACTGAGTATAAACCAAGTCAAGGTACTGTGCTTGAGCAATTACTTGCTCCTCAGTAACAACTCCAGCTTTAGCTACGTCTTAAGTGATCTTTGGCAACAAAGATTTTACAAACCACTCGGCCAAGATCTGATCCGGAATAAAAACCTTCACTAAACGTCGTCGACGTCTCCACTCATGAATATGATCTGAAATGTAAGTGGATGTCGATTGTTTTAACGAAGTTAACAATTCCGTGCCATTGTCATATCGGACTGGCAACTGAAAATGAGTTAAAAACGAGGTAGCTAACTGACTAAAATTATAAAAAGTGCCTCGCGGTAACTCAATGTACCACTTGGCCGCGAGACCAATTAGAGTGCGCTGGAAAAGTCTAAGACGGATTGAATCATCTGAAATGGAGTTAGACGCACACCAGAGGTCATAAGTCATCACATGGTTCGACGGGTCCTCTCCTGATTTACCTTCGAACTTAGAAATGTCACTAGGCAACTTATTCGGCATTGGCGGCCAAAACGGAAGATAATTAATGGGATCGTTCGTTAGGCGCGACAAGTCAGGTAAGTCCAAAGTTGCGATAAATGGTAACTGACGATTAGGGTCCCTAAAACTCTGGGTCATGAGACCAGCCCCAGGAGGAGGATATCCAGGATAACTAGGAATAGGAATTGCATTTGGGATATTGTATCCTCCCGGAAAACCAGGATTAACTAGACCGTACTAGGGTTTTTGAGGTTGTTGATAAGTGTACCCAGGGTACGGTTGATACTGATAGAATGGCTGCTACAAAGCAAGACCGAATTGGTACTGTCCCTGGTACGGTTGATAAGTAAATTGTGGTTGACTTGTGACAACCGTACTTGAACTAGGTTGTCCTACAGGCATCTGAACCGAAGTTTGAATCGTAGATCCAGACGATGGTAAAGATCTCTGAGGAGTAGATACAGGAACAGTAGAAACCGGAGTTGTCGATACTCCAGAAGTAGGTGGGGTAGATTGAACAGATGTTGCGGCAGTTGTAGCAGTCGTTTGAGGTGGAGTACGAGGTGTACTAGGCCCAAGCTGAGAAACTGCCGAAGGTACAGAAGTTTGAATGTTAGACTGGACTGGTTGCTGCGGTGTACCAGAAACTAAGGATTGTCCAGTTTGAGATGACAATTGTACATTTGGCTGCAACACCTGTTGAGTTTGCGATGGATCCCACACTATATTCATTCCGGGGTACTGACCCATAACAGGTTGAGAATATTGAGGACCATAACTGGGTTGAGGGTAGGATTGATAATTTAAAGGTACATTTCTCGTTCCTTGAACATACGTTTGGCCGGAGGGTGGTTGGAAACCTTGGTTCGAGTACTGACCTTGGGGTTGATACCCTTGAGGCACGTACTGATACTCGGGTTAACCTTGAGGTATAAATTGATTCTGGGGTTGACCTTGGGGTACATATTGAGTCTGGGGTTGACCTTGAGGAACGTACTGTCCCATAGGTATGTATTGTCCTTGAGGTTGCCCCCCATATGCAAATTGGGTACCTTGAGGTTGCCCCCCAGGCGATAATTGAGGCTGCCCCCCAGGCGGTAACTGGCCACCTTGAGGTTGAGGATTGGGAATAGAACCTGACATCATGAGAATGTCTTCTACGCTCAACGGCTTAGTACCATTGCTTCCAGTTAATACCCTTGCTCAATGGGTCGAGGAGATGCTCCCGAAAAAGTACCAGAAAGTGACTGACACCCAGAGGGAACAGAAGGACCGCCGTACAATAAGGATTCGGGTGATTGAGTAAACATGGACGATTGCCTTGACATATTTAATGGAGAATAATAACCTCTAGGTGTTGGGTGATAAGGAACGTGAGGTGGTGAAAAACTTAACCCTAGGTTTTCCAAGAAATTAGTCAAAGAAAGATACCAAGTACTGCTCCTAGGTGGACTTTAAAAAATTGATTCACGCTCCCTTAGTTCAATAACAGGTTGATTTTCAGGGATAGGGATGCCTACTTCTTCTTCCAGAGTAGCAAGTTCTTCAATAGCTATAAGTCCAGAAGGAAGATCTTGGGTGATTACTCTTTCTACCCTAGGTGAACCAGGACCACTAGAAGCTGGAGAAGCAAACCCCGATGTCGGAGTAGCAGCGAATTCACTTTCAGGCTCGGATATTTCAGGTTCCTCACCTATATCACTAGTAGATGAAAAGCTACCAGTAACTTCGGAAACAGACACTGACTGTGGATTATAATCTGCTACTAACGCTTGAAAATCAGGATTCTCCTTCTTCAGGTGACCCAACTCTACTGTCTCTAGGAGTTACGAGGACTTTCAAGCCTTCAAGCTGGCTCGGTGAAAACTCAGGAGGTTGGCCCCGAAGTCTACGGGACTTCCTCGGTAATTCAGCCACGGTTAAAAACTTTTAACTTCTTCACACACAAACAAAGTAAAATCTCAATGAAAACCACCTAAAGCCTCTAAAGAACCAAACAAATTTGAATCACATGCCTAAAGAATCTAGGAGATCAAACACACACAAACAGTAACTTTTTGTACTGAAAACACTAGTTGGTGATGAAATCCAATGTCGCAGAGTTCAATACAGAAATGGCGGTTGGAACAGTTACTCCCGCAACCTGCTTAATGAATAGACTGGCACAAGTTCCTCCACTTAACCATCTCGAGTGAAGAGAACCCCCCAGAAAATCCAAGTGAGTCTAGCCGACGTCTGCTCCAGGTACAGTGGGATCTTCCCACCACTGTCACCTTAGGAAGAATCCTAAAGAATATGGCCACTAAGGTTACCAACTGAAACAAATATACCTGGGGGAGCAGTCTACGATCCGATACGCACGCAAGGGCAGAGTAGCAAGCTCAATCCCCTTGAAGGCTACTTGACATAATCCGCGGTTTACCAACAAGTGACCCCAGGCTCCTCGACAATGGTTAATCCGAGGTTTACCGTTTTTAATACGTGAATATCTGGCGTCGTTCCCAATGAGGAAGGATTGATTCCCACACTGGTTCGGACAAGATCTCGTGCTTCTCCTTTAAGAGGAGCTTTCCCATAGCATAAATGCAACAATTGGATTTCTTCCCTACCACAAGATACAGCTACTTGTTTGTTTTTACTGTCTTGGAGAGTTAATTACTCTCCTACTCCAAGACACTAGCCTAAGCTAAGTTGGTGTATCAGAGCCCTAGAAATAAAAATGTTACTAGATGAATTTTACTTTAAGCGTTTATTTTTATTGGTTTTTGTTTAAGTCAAAAGGTGCGGAGATGAAACTCGTGGTATGAAGACTCGACTCAAAATCACTAAAAATGCACCTAAGATGATTTAAACAATATTTTTCTCTTCGATGAACTTCTAAACTAAGAAAGAGTTTGAGAATGCAAATATTTTGTAAACACAAATCCTTCTTAAGAAACAAATTAAAAGAAGAGCTTTTGTCCTTTCCAATGCACTCAAAACGAGACAACTAGTTATTTCACAAAAATTTCCCTTTTTCATTTCAAAGCACTCAACCACTACAAAAACAAACTTTTTTCAAAAGAGATTTTTTTTTTTTTTTTTATAAAACACTCAAAACTATGGAAATGACTAACTTTGAGATCTATAAACTATAAAAACCTATTTGAAGTCAAAGCCTACAAGATGTCTTTTTTAAGGATGTTTTACTTAGCTAGATGTAAGCTAAGGACCAATTTATGCAGAATCACAAATCAGTCAAGAACAACCAATTTCGTTTTCTTTTTGAAAATGAAAATCCAAACTTTTAAACACAAGCTTTTCGAAGTTTTGTAAAGAGAAAACTCAAAGTGGATTCCTCAACAAGGGGAGATTTCATAAATGGTCAGACCCATAAGAAGGCTGGTAGACACCAAGGTGATCTGAAGTCCCTGCAGCTTCTAAGCTCAGAGCCACTACACAACCAAAATGAAAAACAAGCCCAACAAGCAAAACTCCTAGGAATTTCACCTAAAACCCTAACACTAATGAAATCAACCTAAGGAAAGCTTCTGACAAGTTATATGCAGGTCTGGGCAGTGGATAACAATTTCTAAACAAAAACTAAGCTGACTAACAGAGGAAATCTTAGGTTTTTCAAAATTTTGGCAGGGTTCGCAGGCCCACAGTTAACACAGGTGCGGTCCCGCTTTGTGCTAAAAGCAAAGGTGCGGATAGGTACGCACTGTGTCAAAAGGCTAGGGTGCGGTCCTCTCCCAAAGCTATGAAAAACTAAAAATAACCCTGGATCTACAAACTCTACCCAATTTTACACACAACAAGCCAAAAACAGAAACAAAAAGACAGTTTCTCAGGTCAAAGTAAAAACAAGGAAAACAATCAAGTCCCCAGTATGGTCGCCATTTTGTCACAGGGAATAAGTCGATCTTGCGAACAAGATAGACCTTCCTAGAATCTAAAGAAGACCTAATGACAAGCAAACCAACCAGACACTATCTTTCTCTAAATATGCTTTAATAAACAAAGGCAAACAAGTGTTTTTAGGGCCTACCTTAGGTCCAACACAAGTTTGTGGATGCCCTCGCTCCTTCGATCTAAATGAGCTCCTTTGTCACGAACCTGCAAACACAAACAAGCAAACAAATTAAATAGCACCTGAAAAGCCAATATCATAAAATATATTTAACATGAAAGTCAAGGAGTTCATGAAACAAATAACATGAGATACTTGTTGAGAAAAATGAGTTTGATTGTATTAATTCGAAAGAAGAAGAACTTTACAACCTGTGCCTGGACGCTGTACAAGCTCCTCCCAGGGTCCAGCAAGAAGTCTCCTCTACTTTGACAAGTTTCACTCACTTCCCAATGAAGCCAAAAAGGTATGTGATCTCTCCTCTTAAGCTCAACTAGGAAGTCTTAATTTCACCAGCATTTACCCTCAAAAATGTTCAGCTTCTAACCTTTCCAGCAACCAGCCCAATGCTTGAATTTATAGTGCAATGGAGGGAGGTTACTAGGTCCTCCTTCAAAGGGATAAAGCCCTCCTTCAAAGGGATAGCTCCTCTCATCAAGGGATTAGCTCCTTCTCTTTTGGGATGCATGAACCACCTAAGAGCGGCAAATCCACGTCAAAATTCCTTCTAGAATCATCTAGAATTAACCCAAAGTGAGTTTTTTAGAATAAACTTGCTCCTTTTTTACTTTCACAAGGGTCCGCACCCACACCTTTAGGGACAGAGCGGGCAGGTCCGCAGTTTTTGTAAACAGAAGGTGCGGGACCACAGGTAACAGTGAGAGAAAGTGCGGAACCAGAGTTTCATTTATTTTTAATGTCTTTCTCTTATTTTCAAAGCTTGAATTGAAGAGCTGAGGTCTGAGACTTGCCTAGGAGGACAATACAAGTGATGATAGACCCATACTGACTGGGAATAATCATGGTGACGATATTTTTGTGTAACAAACATCCTTGACAAATTCATAAAAAAATTTGGGGGGCACCTCACCTATCATTGATAGAAAAGAAACCTTCCACATTGGCGAAACCAAAGAAATAACAATTGAGGTCGAAGAGAACTTGTGTATTTTAGGAATGGACGCCAATGACATTCCTAAATCCAAAGTTGATATCAAGAAGGAAAAGACTAAAGATAAACATGAAGAAACCCTTTTGGCCATCCTTAAAAGGATGGAAATTAAGCTTAGTGAAGAATTCCACTCACGGGATAGGGTGGTTATGAACAAAATCACTGCATTAGAAAAGGCCCAAAAGTATAGTTATATTCCAAGAGGTAAACCTTTTCCTAAAAATCAAAGTGACGAGGAGAAACCACGCTCATCTCAAGTCCTGAACACTTTGGCTCCAACAAATTCCGTAGAGAAATATTCATCCTCCGAAGATGAGCAAAGTGAGAGTGATGATGAAAAGGCTGATGAGCATGCTAACCTTGTAGAATCTGACGTCTTCAACATTTTGTTAGGAGGCTCATACACTCATCCTCCCATTAGTGAAGCTACAAACCAAGAACAAAAGGAGGAGCCTATTCTTAATGATGACAATAGTGGGAGATTCAAAAGGGTACAATATTCATGAAAGGATAACCATAAGGACCCCATAGCCTCTAAGGAAACCAGCATAGATGAATCACCTCCCAAGCAAGCCCTTCCAAAGGATGTCCCCTCTAAAAATCCTTCTAAAAAGGATCCCCAAACAAAGGTTGACCCTAAAAAGGATCCTTCAAAACAAAGAGAACATTAAAAATAAGGAGAAGGGAAAGAAGGTTGGACTTAACATTGACTTTGACACGACCATAGGGAAAATAACTATACCCGCTCCTTTGAAAGATACTACAAAACTTCCTTAGTCACAACAACAAATTAAGAAGTCCCTAGGTTTCGAAGAGGAAGAATGACTAACCCCGAGAATTAACCATTTATGCTCACTTTGGCTGTCGAAGACCTCTTGTTACATAATTGTATGCTTGATTCAAGGGCCTAAGCCAACATCATGCCTTTAAAGCCTATGAAGCAACTAGGTCTCAGCATCATGTTGCCATATAATAAGGTATGTGGTTTTAACTGAGCCTATGGAGGTGGAAGGCCTCATAAAAGATCTTAAGGTCTCTTTGCCTTGGAACCATGATATATCCCTTCTCATGGATGTTGTTATCATTGATATTCCTTATGTATGGGGAATGCTTCTGTCTAGGAAGTGGGGAGCCACTGTTTGCGGTCATGTTCAAATAGACCTATCATAGCTATTATCCTGTAATCCGATGGAACCCATTTTATCCTCTATAGAGAGTCGAATTACATTTCTCATGTGATCAAGCCTCGACCAATCCCCTACTATGAAACACATGAGGCCAAAAGGCCTTCTCCACTCTCTCGTCACAGGAAGTCCGCATCCTCAAATGACCAAACCAAAAACGAGCAAAAGGTGGAAGCCTGAGAAAGAATAAAAGGTCGGGGACTTGGTCTTAGTTGATAAAGATTTTATGCCTATCAAGATCCATGGGAAAGTTGGGGAGGACTATTAATATATTACTAAACTCAACGACGCATTTTGACCACAATTGATCAAGTTAAGTGATATCACCCCTTTCCTTGATACTTAACATTGTAATAAATGCATGCTAAAATAGGATGCATTTCATATTGATTTTTGCATTAGAACTAATGTCATATGATATTTCTCATGATAGATTAGCTACATTTAGATTTAAAACTGCATTTTAAAGCTTATTTTTATGAGTTTGTTTTATGGGTCTAATCCAAGCATGTGCGATCATGAAACGCCACGAAAGAATGTTTCCCCATGTTTTTCATATATTATATGTGTAGGTAATAGGTCTGCGGTGTACCAAGGGATTGTTGGGGTTCTTGTGACCTCTCGTTCGTGTAGCTTAGCCCACTATTAAATATATCACGTCCCAGTTGGATCCATATGTTACCCAGAATTTTGTGGGTGATATCCCTAGGAAAATAAATTCCTAGAAGATGGTCCTCAGTCGGAAGCCAACAGCCCCTTGCAGCCACCAACTAGCTCATTGTGCCACTTCTTCGCCACCTAAGCCAACCATGTGGTCCCTCACCCATCTGTCATGATCGTATGTTTGAAGGTGGGCCTCTCAAACCTAAAGGTATGCCTTGTCATTTGGTAATTGAGTGTTGTAGTTTACTTATCATGGAAACTTTTGGGCACGGATTAATGGGAAGATTCAGTGGAAAGAGTGGTTTAGATATGTGCTCTTCTCCCCTAGACCTTTTTTGGATGTCAACCTTGGACCCTCGTCCCAGTAGGATCTCTTTTACTAACCTTTGGGCTTTATGGATGGTACTTAGTGGGAAACCCTGATTTTGGTTGTGTGGTCTTGCTCGCTCATCCACATATATCACTCCCCTTCTGCTCATTATAACCCAATTCATCATTCCTCCCACTTGGGTCCACATTCCTCCATTGGGTCCACATAGGGTTAACCTTCCCCTTCCCCTTCCCCGCACCTTGGTTGGGGCCTAGAATGATGCCACGGAGATTGATGCAACTAAAAAGAAAAGGAAAAGAATGTTTGGCCAAATTAAACGAGAAAATGTACCACAAAATGCAAATTATGGTCAGGACAAACACATTTAGCACATGGCCAAAAGTCACTGCATGAGCTATACCCAATTCTCATGGCCATCACCATAGTTCCTATAGGTCATAGATGAGACTCTTTTATCATTTAGTAACCCATGATTGTCCCAACCCCTCGTGGGAAATAAACTGCCCCACATTAAAAGGGGTATCCACTATAATACCTTACTTATCATGCTCTTACTCCTTGAGCCCCAAGTAGTTAACCAAAGGAAAATCATAAAAGGCTAAAGGAAAATGAAGAAGGGTGGGAAAATCAAGGTCGGGGTGACTCATGTACCACTATTCCTCCCTCCTATACATTATATAACCAAGTGTGGGCTTCCCCTTTATTAGCTACCCTTGTACCTTGGCATGTGACCCAAGATTTCCCCCTCCATCCCCTACTTTGTACCATCACTTTATCACATTCCACCAAAATTTGAAGGATGTACCTTGGACATATCATCCCCTTTAAAAGTAGAAACCACCTAATAGGGTAATTTCTTAACCCCCCTTGGAGCTTGGAGACATTAGCACATGCCAAAGCCCACTATGGAAGGGTGTGCCATTATGAAGCGCCCACTTGTTGTCCATGGTTTGTAAGCTCTTTAACTCTATTTTTTCTAATGACTTGATGTACTGGAAGGTAAGGGGACGCATCATATCTTATGTAGTATTACAAATGGTCTCCATTTTGGGTTTTGTCTCCCTAAACGGGGTCCTAACCCTTCAGAGGGCTACATTGGCACATGTATGGTGTGTGTAGAGAGCCATGGGCCTGAAAAATAGTTGACAACATTCCATGGATCCCCAGAGATGTTCAGAGATTATTAGAGTTTCATCTATTGGACAAGGAAAATTCACTTGGTTAACCATGCCCAACCGAACCCACCGTTGTATCATGCACTTGGTAGATGACACAAGACTTGTATGTTGGTGTGGTGATCTGAAAATGGGGCACTTAGGCTTCTTGATTAACCAATGTGGAATTAAAAATGCTTGAAAACAATGGTGTATGCTTGTATTGATTTTTAATTGCTCATGTGCTGTAAATTAATGCGTTGAAACTGATATATAAATGCATCTAACAGTAAATAAAACAGCAAAGACAATGCAGCAATAAAACACACACAGAAACAACAATTTAATTAGGAGTTCACCCACAACTCTTGGGCTACATCTCTGTGAGCTCTAGTCAACTCAACTAGACTCTTTGGGATTATGGTATAAGTCCTTTTTACAAGCTCTTGGCTCAACTCCTGCTATTCTACACATAAACAGTGGGTTCAGACACCATTTTATCCCTTGGCTCTTGAAGCTCTGGCTCTTGGCTCTTTGGCTTTGACTCTAGCTCTTCGGCACTGGTTCTAGCTCTGCCTTCTTTCTGCCCTCTATCAGTTTACAGCTCTCTGGGCTTTTCACTTGAAGTCCAAGTGACTCCCTTGGCTACATTTTTGCTTCTGCGTTGACTCCTTCGCCTCAGCTTCCTACTTTGGCTTCACTTTCAGCAACAAAACCCCAACAACAGCCACCAAACCTGTCTCTGTTGTTCTGTGGCTTTTAAGCCAAATCGGCGTTGTTGGTTCATTTTCCCTTTCGGGCTCTTTGTCTTCCTGCCTTTGTCCACTCAAATCCCTTCTCTCAGCGTTAGCAATCATTGCTAAATTCCCTCAGGGATGGTGCCACCTATTCTGTAACGGAAGGGGAAATCGGTGCATGAAATCCCCAAACTTTGGCATTCTTGGCTTACATAGGTAAATATACCAGACACGGGAAAATCTGCAGAGGACACTGTTCCCCGGACTTCAAATATTCATAATTGCGCCCTAAACTCCTATTGGGTCCGCCCATAATCGTTGTTGCAAGTCGCTTCGGCCTTGTTCCAAGGTTTCCCTTTGTATTTAAAAAATACGTTAAACACATTGAAAATTTGGAAAATGGCCTTATGGCAGATTTCAAAATAAGATGCATTTGCATTTCGGAACCCTTTCGGGTCCGGTTTCATCGGATCGGCGCATTCCTTCGCTTTTCATTTATTAAACAAAATATGCAAAATACACATAAAACTTCCTTTTTAACGGACTTCAAAATATCTCAAATATCATTTATCGTCCCGTCGGGTCCATATATATCTATATATATATATATATATATATATCGCAAGTCGCGTATTGGGGGGGACCCAGGGTAAGCCATACGGCGTGACCGATGCCAACACTGATTGTGATCCATCAACATCGACAATCGGCACATCGCGTGTCACAGGGCCCTGTCTTTGCCTCGTGACATCGCCGATTGCGATCTGCCGATATCAGTGATTGACCTATCGCTTGGCCGATCCCATCGCATGTTATGCCTCTAATTGCATCCGCCTGTCACTGCCGATTGCGATTGCCAATCGGATCTGGACCGTTGATCGGCTAGATCTGACGACTCCTGTTTATTGTTGACTTAAGCCTCCGATAGGCCTTATTTCTTCAAATTTTTGCCTCTTTCACAAGGAACAAAGGGGAACTTCTTTTTATGATAACTTCTTCATCTGAAGTCCGTTTTCGCCCATTCAAGTTGCATTGGATTTAGAATGAGGAGATCTCTACAATGAGACTATTTCTGAGAGTTGCCTGCGATTTTCATTTTTCTCTGATTTACAAAGGATTTGTGCCATTTGGCACCTTTTACCTCTTATATGAAGTCTTCTAGACTTAGAGGTTTATCCAAGATCCATTTTTGGATCATGTGGGATCACTTACATTATCATCTGAGCCCTTACAGATGGTCTACAGGCATCTTCGATCTACTTGGATATCCATGAGGTTACTTGTGTACCCCCACACCCACTGGGAGCACCACATGTTTATTATTTGGAGAACAAGAAGCCAACCCCTTAGCCACTACTTTTGGGAGTCCTAATCATCATTATGGCACTTATGGACTTCATCGTGGTTCTTAGAAGGGTCAACGACATGTATTATTGATCGTTCGACCTCTTAAGAGGCTTATTCTTTTGTTTATGAGCTAGTTTGGTTAGCTTGTCACCAAAAATTACTTATTTTGCACATTATTTTATTTTAGGGCCTAATGTAGGCCTAATTACTTAAATAGAACTCATTATAGGTGTATAAATAGAAGTGACGAGGTTTCATTTTAGCATCATCACTTGGATTTGGAACTTGTTTCTCTTTAGAGATTTTTGATATCCTTCTTGGAGGATGAATATTTGGAGCATGGAATGAATTTTGATGTTTGGATTATTTGCTCATGTATTGGAGCATCTTGAATGGAAAATTTTGGATGGTTTGATATATTCTTATACATGTAAGTACAATTTAATGCTATTCTTTCTTTCTATTTTTGTGACATACACTGTTGTTGGGATTTCGCTATACTAGGGCTTATTCTTGCATCTTTGTGGAAAGTTTATCTCTAGATAGTGAATAATTCATGTATGGGCCATGTATAACGAATGAATATTCCTAGGGATGTTTCATTGCTAAAATCCATCTTGATAAGCCATCTACCTTGCAAAACGAAGTATAAATTCTTTGAATTTGGTTTTATTGCTACCCTAGTGATAAGTAAAGTTGTCTCTGAGGCCTCCTTGACCTAAAAATGTCAAAGTCCATAGCCATAGTTCTACCTGACTCCAATCTCCCCAAAGTATTAGGCATTGGTCCACCAAAAGGTGATCACCATAAACCTTATTCATTCTACTCCCTCCTCTTTTCTAGGCCTAGCCCATTAGGTCTCCTAGGGCATAATTTATCTTCCAAACCACCACTAAAAAAAATCGATTTCTTGGCCCCACTGCGCTGGTGTGTCTCCTAGGTGCCCTCCAATTTCAAACAAATTTCAATAGTGGTATTTTGTGATATATGAAGCCCTAGCCTCTAGATTGAATCCTTCCCTTAGTTTCCTTAGGTTAGAAACCTCATTGGGACCCTCAAATTGTCTTTCATCAAAATTCTTTCCTTGGTCCCTTTCTCCCTCGGGAATACGTCAAGCATATCATTGATTTCTAAATCATCCCCCCTTGACCTAACCCACGGTCCACTCGGTCCCGTGTGGTCCCATACTCTATTAAGGGTAATTCTTCAAGGATCACTTGGAATCCAAGCTTTCACAATAATTTTAAGTCCTATGAACCTCCATTATAGGATATATATGCTAAACCTAAACCTTGAAATTCTCTTTAAACCCTTCCTTGAGAGCTTTCAACCTTGCCTTCGAAGGCAAGCAAGCCACATATTTGAGCCTCTCTTATGAATAGGCTTTGAGGATCAACCCTCACCCTATCATTGGTCTATCGATTTCGTGATCCTCATCATAACGGGTCTCCTCTCATTGGTGAAAGCCCGTAAAGATCAAGGAGCCTTAGCTAAGGTGATTGTGGGATATTGCTCCATTATTGCCCTTAGCCCAGTAATAGCCCTTCAAGGATCCTTTTTAGGACCCCTGCTAGTTTGAGCGGTAACATTTCTTGCGTCGTTACTGTGGAAGAAGTAGATATGCCTCCCTAGTGATTTATTGAGGAAATTATTCATTGACAACAATTCAAGTATTCATCTAGCGACTCCACTCATTCTTAAAACCCCTAGATTACTTGAAAGTGACAACATTCCTCCTGTAACTATGGTTGCTGCAAAAAAGAAGGAAAGAGCCCCATCACCTGTTGGGACCGCTAATCCCTGAATTGGAGGAGGTCAGTTATCCTACCCCAAAGATGGCAACTAGTTGTACAACTGACCATCCTAGCATGACCAAGAGAGAAAGTGACTTGGTTAGTGTCTTTTCCACTTTGAAGTGGAGTGATGATCCCAAACCATTACCTGAAAGGTATAACCGATAGTTACCCAAATTCAAAGGGGATGCTACTATGACTGCCCATGACTTTGTTGAAGAACTCTATTGGCACATGTCCCCTATAATTATCTTTGATGAAGATAGGCTCATGATGTTTTTTTCACTACCACTTGAAGGACAAGTAAGAGAATGGTACCTTAGTCTTCCCCCAGCATGCATTGAGGATTCTGATGATTTGGAAGACTTATTCATGAAAATATGGTCATGCAATGCCCAAGGAACTTTTAACATCGAAAAGTTTTATCAAATAGATAGGGGAGGGAAGACATATGAAAATTCATTTAAAAATTTTATAGGGTAGTTTGAGATGTCCCTGATCACTTGAAACCCTCTTGTTATACCAAATTTTTTCACCATGACTGTTGATTCAGAGCTCTCGCCAACCAATGAGTGTCTCAAGTGAATCCCCTATGAAGTTTGAAGTAAATCAATACCAGGGACAAAAGGAATTTTTGGTTGCATTGCTTAAAAACCATTTTTGAGTATATGCGCAGTTTTCCTAGCTATAAACTGCACATGTGCACTTTTTACCATTGTGGCCTGCACAATTTTGCACACTGTCTTCCACTATAAACTGCGCAATCTTGTTCATGCAAGCAAAAAAAGAAGAGCAAATTCTAGAAGCAAGTTTGATGGAGGAATCTTATCCAAAGTAGAAACCTCGAACTACTACATACTTGTGCCCCATCCCTTGGTTCATGGAACTAATCTCCTCCTCTTAAGCATCATATCCCTTGATTAGAGGAACTAGAAACCTCCTCCTCTTGCTTATTAATTGAGCACAAGACTAGAGGATGAGAAAGACTTGAATTTGTAAACTTATGCTGCCAATTTTGGGTCTGAAGAGCTTGTCATAAAGGGAAGGAAAAAAGACCATTGGAAGAGGCTTGTGACATCATGACAACCAGGTTGCAATCTTGTTTTCCTTTGAATTTAATACAAAGTAGTGGTTCTTTGCTAATTTCATCTATTCTAATGTTATTTGTGAGATTCCTTGATCACTCGCATAGTTTATAATTGATTATTGACTCAACTATATCTTGTATATTAAGTTAGGGATTTCATTTACCTTTGATTTTATATGCGAGATTCTTTGATCCCTTTGAATGTTTTTGTCTATGCAGATCTCTTTTGGAGTATCATGGAGAAGTTGTGGAAAGAATTGGGAAAGCCTCTAAGGCATTAAGGAAAATTTGGTTGTGGAAAGCACTAAAAGTACTTCTACCAGCACATCGCTAATAGGTAAGTGATTCTTCATATATTACATGTTTCATGTTTCGGTGATAGACTAAGGAAAGGTAGCAATTCTTTTGATGTTTGTTACTAGGTTTTGTTGGAAATCTAAGGAGATATTATTTGTCAGCAAGAAGTGATTTGACCGCTTAACAAAATGGCGACCATACTAGGGATGAGAGTACTCCATTGTGTCATGTTGTGACCCTTGACACATTTAAACCTTTTTAAGAATTGCAAGTTTAGGTTTGATACCTTTGTTTTTTATTTTTTCTTAGGTTTCTAGGTATGCGCAGTTTTCCTTTAGAAACAGAGCACAAATTTGCGCAATTTTCTGTGGTGCAGAGTGCGCAACCACACTGAATTGAACTAGTGACCTAAACAACCCTGTAATTTTTTTGAAAAAGCTAGGGTTTCTTTGATTTAAGTCCAATTTTTTTTGTTTTTCTGATTTCTTAAGCTTGTTTACAGTCTTATAGAGTCTCTGTCAATTTGATTGGGTGTTTTTAATTTCCTTTTTGAGAAATTCTTAATTTGATTTCCTTTGGTCATACTTAGAGGTTTGACTCAGTTTCTTAAACTTTTTTGCATGTTTTTACTTTCATTTTTGCAAAAACATTTTGAGTGTTAATCGCCTTTGAGTGTCATCACTTTTGAGCTTTGGAAATTTCGCCCAATTTCCTTTACTTACACTCAATTATTTCTTTAGTTACATTGGTGAAGGAAAATAGTCTTGTTGTTTTATCACTAATTTGGAATCATCTTGTGTTCGTTTTGAAGAATTCCCTTGCATAGATTACATTTGCATGGGTAGAATTCTCATTTTCACAACCTGAACAAAAATTGTGCATAGATTACATTTTCATAGTTTTCAAGCTTATTGTGAATGGATTACATTGCATGGTTTGGCACTTAGGGCTTTGAATTGCATTGAAAAATTAGAAGTGGTGCATTCTAGAGTTAATATTTTAAAGAAGAAGCTCTCTCTTTACTTAGTTAAAATTCATTGAAATGAAAATATCACAATATCATGTTCGATTCCATTAAAGTTTTGGATCAGGTCATAACACCATCAGTTTCACATCCATTTACCCATTGAGTAAGTAACAACTTAAACAAAAAAAAACAGCGCTAATAAAATCAATTAGAATTTTTATATTTCTAGGGCTCATTACACCTACATTAGATTATATTGTAGGGCTTTGGAATAGGAAAGTGAGCCAACTTTCCAAAGCTGCAAACAAACTATAGAATATTACGGTAGGGACTAAATCCATTTATTACAGTTTGACTCTAGTAAGCTCCTCTTACAAGGAAGTTAAGCAGGAGATCATATCAAACCCAATGGAGTGATCAACCCCACTTCATTGGTTACGGTAGAGTTATTTTACACGTATTACAAACAGTGTCGAAAGGTGCTTGGGAGTCACTTGAAGGCAAGCCTCATATTAACCATGTTGAGGAACTTTCAAGGGGATTGAGCCTTGTTACTCTGCCCTTGTGTGTATGTCTAGTTTGCGACTATCCTCCCAGGTTAAATTGTCATAAGTGGTAACCTTAGAGATCATAATCTTAGGGCTATTACCCAAGGTGGCGGTGATGAGGAAGTCTCTCTTTTACTTGGAACAAACATTGGCTAGACTCACTTGGACCTTTTTGGAGGGTATTCTTCACTCGAGATGGCATAAGTGAAGTTACATGCACCATATTGTGTTCATTAAGAAGGTTTTCAACATAATTGGTTCCACCCACTCTATCTTTATTCACTTTTCACATTGATCTCTGCGACATTGGATTTCATCACCAACTAGTGATTTCACTATGAAAGGTTTGTTTGCCTGGTTTGACTTCTTATATTTACTAGCGTGTGTTATTTGCTTATTTTTACTTTTTAAAGACCTTAGGTGTGGATTGTGAATATTATTTAAATTCTTAATAAAATTATTTGAGTTGAATCTATTGGCAACAATTCTGGAAGTTACCAATCAAGGAATCCCCGTTAACAAGAATCCTAGTCCTTTTCCTAACTTTAGAAATGTTAGTCCTCCTTATATGGCTATGTTGTCGCTTCCTAGATTAACGATAGGTTTACTGGTGTGGTTGTTTTAAACTTATTTAGTCCCAAATACTCTAACTGTACCACCTCAACCAAGTTTTTGACCTCAACCAAGTCCTTTGTCTCAACAACACCAACCATTGGTTAGTCCTTTACCTTCTTCACCTAGAATGTCTTCCTCCCTTTCTTCTTCTTCTCTTGGTAAAAGCCTTGATGCTAGTAATTGGGTGGCTAAGAAGAAGAAGAAAGGGAGGATGAAGGAAAAGAAGCAAGGTAAGAAAGAAGTCAACCAACCAGCATTGAGTATGGAAAATGTTGAGGAACCGTCCAAACGCAACCACAAGATCAAATTCCTTTGCAAACTTTGTAAGGGTGATCACCTTATTAATTGTCCTGGAAAAGGTGTTAGAAATGTGGTCTAAAAATTCTTATCAACTTATTATTGATCCATCAACCAGTGATTGTCAAGTTCCTAGGAAAAAGGGTAAAGCTAGGTTTCCTTGTAGGTTATGCAAAGGGATTCATCATAGTCACCTTTGCCCTCATATGGATGAGGCCTCAAGATTGTTGTAAAAACTTATTGTTTCACAAAAACAACTTCCATTTGGTTACAATAAACTTTATCCCAACCTACCATCATTTGATGAAGTGATTGATCTAATTCCAAGTACAGTTAACCCCACTCTTCCATTTGAGAGTGAAACACATATCACTCAGGTTGATGAACCATGGTTGATTAAGTGGTTGAATCGATTCCATCTTCGATCGATCCCACTCTCCCTTTAGAGGGTGAACTTAATACCACGCAGGTTCTTCTTCTTACTTCAGATTCTTCTACACAAGGGGGAATTTCACCCATTTCCATGGAACCCCCTCCAAGTCTAAGATTGTTTCCTTTTATTCGAATAGACTAACAAACCCTCATCTTACTTATTCCACCCATTTCCAAATTATTGTGAAGGCTTATGGTAAGAATGTGCATCGCACAAACGTCGATGAAGGTTCTTCTGTCATTATTTTATCCTCAACCACTTGGCAAGCTTTAGCCTGTTACATAAAATCTATTAGCTTTTAACAGAACCATTAGTGAACCTTTAGGGATCCTTCCTAAGTTACCTATTACTCTGGAAGGAAAAATTGTCTGTATTGATCTTATGGTAGTCCAAGGCCCCTTGGATTTCAATTTGCTCCTTGGGTGAGACTATGTCTATGCCATGAAAGTTATCGTGTCCACACTCTTTCGAGTGATGTCTTTCCCTCACAATGGAAACATTGTGACTATTGACCAGCTTTCATTCGTTGGTCTTGATTCGACTACCAACCATTTGACATCCCTTAATGTTCCTTATATGCAAGTGGTATCTACCCCACCACGAGTTAATTATGTGGCAATCGGTCCCATGTTTTCAATTACCGATGTAAGTGAGCCTTTCACTATTTGCTTGACTTATTTTGACCCTAATCCAGTAATTGACATGGTGAACCCTTCAATGGGGACATTTGAACCCAATTTCTCTATCCCTATTGAGTCCCTTGACATGTGTTGCTTCAAGAGAATTGTTATTCCTTCTGATGAAGAACGCTTGGAAGCCATGATCAAGCTGTGTCCCTTCACATGTGTTCCTTCCAGTTGGAATCCATGATCAAGGTCTCCATGAGGATGGTCCTTTTTACTGTGTCAACCTCGTTAAAAAATGCAACAGGTCTCTATGAGGATGGATCTTTTTAATATGCCAACCTCGTTAAAAAATTAAACATGGATCTATGAGGATAGTTCTTTTACTGTGTCAACCTCATTAAAAAATGAAATAGATCTTCATGAGGATGGTTCTTTTACTATGTGAACCTCGTTAAAAAGTGAAACAGGTCCTCATGAGGATGGTTCTTAAATTTCATGTGTCAACCTCGTTGAAAAATGAAACAGGTCTTCAGGAGGATGGTTCTTTTCATGTGTCAACCTCGTTGAAAAATAAAACAGGTCCTTATGAGGATGGTTCTTTTTACTGTGTAAACCTTGTTAAAAAATGAATTAGGTCACTATGGACAAAGTTCCTTTTCTTCTGTCAAACTCATTAAAAAATGAAACAAGGTTCCATGAGCATAATTATTTTCCCGTGTCAATCTTGTTAAAAAATCAAACAAATCCTCTCCTAATTAAATCGAGTCTTTCATCTGATCTCGTGAATAAACCTTCATTTCATCCACCTATTAGTAACCAGTAGTCTACTTAGGCAGATCAAACGAACCTCGGGGGGCATGTGCCTCTGAAGGTTATGCTTGGGGGGACTTAAAACTTATCTCAAGTATAGTTTCCTCTCTGTTTCAACGTTGTGTAAAAATGAAACCACTCTCAAACATAGTTTTTCTCTCTTTCAAGCTTGTACAAAAATGAAACCTATTTACTGTCCATTTCTGTTATTATTTTCAAAACTCATTAAACTCATGAAAATCCCTAGCTTCCTTTACTATCTTTTCATGCTCGTAAAACACATGAAAATGTCGAGTTCTTTCCGTCTTTTCCTGCTCGTTAATTAAATTTAAAGTCGGCGATATGAGTACACTTTTATCACTTTTTCGGACTCGCTAAAACTTACGAAAAAGCGAAACCCTGGAGTTACCTTTAAGCTCTTTTTTGACTCCTTAAATATGAAAATATTGTTGAGTATGCTTGTTTATTTTGAACTTGTTAAAGTAAATGAAAAATGTTTGTTTGATATAAGTTTACCCCTTTTATGGATCATGTGGACTATTTACGAAAAAGGTATACTTTGACTAATGATAGTCAAAATATTTCTCTCCTGCATTATTTACCCTTTTCCGGGCTTGAGAGAATAAATATAAGAAAAATGACATTTTAGAGTTTACTTGTGTTTTTCTCCTGACTTCCTAAAAATGAAAAACAATGAGCTTTACTTTCTTCGGGCTCGTTAAAACTTTACGTTGAAGGAACTGGATTAGTTTCTTTTTTGTGTATTTTCAAACTCTTTAAATATGAAAACGACATTGAGTTACCCCTTTGCTGGACTCATTAAACATAAACAATGTAGGACTCATTAATCATGACAAGACCGAACCAATCCTTCCTAGGTGTTAGGTTCCTATACCAATAGGAGTCATAATTTTTGAATGACTGAGATTAAATTTGTAATATGTACATACCTTTTATTTCTTCAAATGTTTTCCATATTCTCAAAAAAATTAAAAAATGTAAAGAGGGTATGCCCTAAAAGAAAAATCAAAGGGAAAAAAAAATAAAAAAGGTCAGGAAAAAAAAAAAAATGAACCCCAAGAAAAAGACCATGAAAGTGAGCAAGTCCAAATGCCACTCCTAGTTACCTTGGATGTAAAATAAAATATTGTGTGCAGCTTGTACTTTATGCCACAATCCATGATAGTCAAAGTGTTTAAACTTGGCTAGTTCATGTTTTAAATTTCATGTTGATAGATAGAGAATTAAAATCTGACCAAACTGTTTAATCTTGGCAGATAATTAGATCAGTAAGAGTGAATAAAATGAGCTCAACTGTTTAATCTGAGCCCTTGGATGTAATAAGGTTAGACTTAGTTAGAATACTATTGTAAAAGAAAAAGAAAAAGGTTTTGATAAGGGTTTGCCAGTTTAAGTGCACCCTAATAAAGAGAAGTAAAAATGGTAGGATGAGTAGGTGGATAAGTAGAAGAATGGTTGTAGAATTATGATGATTGTTAGATAAGAGCATAATATTCACTTTCATCATCAAAAGTTCTAAGTATGGGTGAAAATCAAGCATGCATCAAAGTTCACAAAGTCAAAATGATTAACTTCTCTCACTCATTACATTTTCACTTAACTAATTTCCAAGAAAAAGTCTTAAGTACCTAAAATATTAAGTCAAAGGGGCTCAGAGCATTTCTCTGACTTCTGGAGGGACCGGACCCTCGACCCAATGACTTACAGGTCCTAAGTACTAAAAATCCCCTCATAAACAGTCACCCCCTTCAAATCACTCATTTTCCCAAACAAATCCCTTTTCCTAAGAAAAAAACCATTTTTTCTAAAGAAAAGTCATTTCCCCCTAATAAACCCCTTTTTCTAAGGATAATACCTTGTTACCTAGGAAAAGTGAATCCCCCCCATATAAACCCCTTTCCACTCAAACAACTCATAAAAACCATCTTACCCTAAGTATTTTGTGTATATGAATAAAGTGCGCCAATCATGTGTTATACATTAAACTTATGGTAAAAATCCTTTCCGCCCATTTCATATTAATTTATTAACTTTATTATCTAAATCCCTATAAAACCCTTTTTCCCGTATATTTATTAAACCCCTATGTAAAATAACCCTACCCTTAGTTTTTATAAAAACTATATTACAACCCCTTACCCCGACAAATCGAATTAATTAATCGATCCGCGATTAATTACAGTTAATCCATCCAATTAAATCCCGCCTTAACCCTAAACTAATCCCATACCACCGCAATTAACCCATTGGACCCCTTCCTATTACCCTCCGTGCAACTCCGCAGCACGATCACCGTCCGATCTGAAGGCCCACATCTAATGATCATAAGCCATTTCGCATGGGCCCCAAACCCGAACTTTACCCACCTGAAATGGGTTGTTTTCCCTTAGGCCCCTGGTGCTACGTGGCACCCGATGAGTGGAATCGGGTGGCCTTCCCTCAAAACCGCCCACGCCTCATAAGCGGTGCGATGGCCCTTCAATACCGCTTCCCCGCCATTTCAATAAACTGCCTGTCCGTTCATTTAATTGACTTTCGCGCCATATTTCGAAATTCTGCCCATTAAACCTTATAACGTGAAAACCTGTGTTTTCATGGTTTTCGCCCGTTCGACTGTGTAAACCTATGAAACCCTCCAGCGCCTCCCTGAACCTCTGCAACACGATTTCACCATCTGTTTTCTGTCCAAAACTCTATTGCGACCCCTTTCCCAGTCATCCCTGTGCCAGAGAGCCATCAAGCACCCTTCATGAAGACCTGTGTTCTCTTAAATAATATTGAATTTTTTCAGGTTATCAAACTAAGATCAGATCTTGGATAAACAGTTCTGATACTAGTCACAGAACTGGTTTATTCCAAGAATCAATAGAAAACCTCATTCAGAACTTGTGCTTAGAGGATGAACACAATTATACAAGGAAACAAAGAAGAAGACAACTACATAGAGCATTGACAGTCAAAATAGAGCAACCAAACAAAGAATACAGTTACAAGACAAGTGAACAAAATATGCATGTACTTAACCTATATCCACTACCTGATGCTGATATACACAAAAATAAAAGGATTTACTATTGAAATAGACAGTAAAAACCTAAAATATACAGTGAAGGTAAAAGGACACAGTAAAGAACAGTCAAAGTGTATCAGGGTTAAAGAGTATCATATTGAAGACCAAGTCAAGTAAATCAGCTAGCATGAAGATAAACAGCAGGGAAGACAGTTACAAAGCATAGCATACAGATTCATGTCAAAGTGAAGACAGATGAAAAAACAGAACGGTAAAAGTAAAACAGTAAAAGTAAACTTGGATGCAGTAAGGGTTAAACAGAGATGAAAACACTTTCACCAGCAACAATGAAGTTTATCCAAAGTAAAAGTGAAAAACAGTTAAAAGAAATTTGAGGTTAAAAGATGAAATCAGAGCAGAAATGATACATTCTTTAGAAATTTCCTGTTTAAGTCATAGTTTTACAGAAACTATTATGGCCAATCCAAGAAGTATTTTGAGAAACTTGAGGAGGATTTTGTTCCTAAAAGGCTAGTCTACAAAACCTATCTCACTTTTTACACAGGTATTACCAAAAGTGAGATAAGTACATGTCTTCACAGCCTATATTTCAGTTTGTGCAAAGTCTTGTTTTTACATCTTTTTGCAGAGAATATTGTGAACAAATGGAGCTGAATTTTGGGAAACTGAGAGAGGTTTATCTCAAAAACATTCTTATCTACAATAACCTCTTTCACTTTTTACATATCTAGCTTGGATAGAGATATACAAGCGTATCATTGGACCTTAAGTTTGCAAAATTTATGGGGCAGAATGCACGAAGGAAGGAGGCAATCATCACTTAAGAGTTGCTATCAAATTCGAATTTCTCTTCTTTGTCACCATAAATCCATAAACATAGTGCCAAATAGATTCATTAGTTTTGAGTGTCCTTTATTTAAGTTCTATTAATGTAAAATAGTTTGAGATATTTGTAAAACCAATCTTGGTATTTCTTCAAGATATTTCACTTTAGAATTAGTATAAATACTTCTTCATTTGAAGTATTTTGTGGTGGATTAAAATACGTTTCTGTAGACAAAAGGAGCTATTGTACTCAAGACTGGACTGGTTTTGCTGGATATGAAATAAAGCCGAGGACATTTCACTGGATTCTTGTGCACAGTTGGAACAAATAAGTGTTATCTCTTCATGTTTAAATATTGTTTTCTCTTCATGTTATAAATATTCATATGTGTCTCTTACGAAATCTTAAAAGCAAACAAGGAATGATATCATCAGAATTAGCTTAAATGCTCTTTGTTTTAACTGTTTGCTTTCTTTATGTTTTCTACTAAATTGTCTTGGTCTGGGAATTCTTAATTTCTCCTTTACTTCCATAGTTTACCCCCCCCCCCCCGTTGGTCCATAGTAAAGGATTCTTCATTTCCCTTTGCTACTGATCATCCTTCCTTTCTTCATCTTAATCTCGGTTAAGGATCCTTCATTGCCCTTTGCCCTGGTTAGGACTACCTCATCCATTTGAACCTACAGATTTGCTTTTGTTGTGCTAGCCTGCCCTGTGAACTCTTACCTTAGTGATTGATCAGATCCAGTTCAACCACTCTTGATTGACTCCATAGCCCAATGGCCTGAATACTTGCTCTACCCATCTGTTTTCTTAATTCCACCACCCAATCAAAACAAAACATCATGAGCACTAATAACTAGCTTGGAATCCCACCCAAAACAAAGTTAAATTATAAAGAGAGAGCCCTATCTAGACTTAGGTTGGCTATAACCTGAGTCTAAAAGATTAGGTTTGTGGTTACCTTGGAAATTTCTTTCTTTAACCTTGAGAAAATTCTTAGTGATAACACTAGGATTTGTTAAAAATACTCTTAAGGACTCATCTGAAGGATGCGCTCATAGGACAAGCATGAGTTATCCTCCTCAAGCTTGTGTAAAAATAAAGAGTTACTTGCTAGTAATGGTGGGGGGGAATTGGGAAAGAACATTTGCTTTTGTATTGTAAGAACTAAGTATGTCACTCTTAAACATAACACTCCATCACCTGTATGTCTAGGTATGGAAATCCATTTTCCTCTGAATTGGTCATACCTCATTGAAAGTCTTCAAATTGGTTTTTGGTCCTAATTTTTAGTCAAATACTATCAAAATTACCTTGCAATTCATAGCCCTCAATCGCGTCGACCGTCCTTGAGTCAGTCCTGAATCACTCCAAATTTTTTGTTCAAAACTTGACATGAATTTCATGTCATAGGTGTTAGGGTCCTATGTCTAGGAATCTTGGTCATGATAGTCTTGCTATGTATGTAAGGTCAAATTTGTAAATATTAGCCATGATAACCTAACTATTATTGTTTAAAAATGTATAGGTTTAGATCAAGTGCCATGTAAAGGTGTCTATTTTGCTAAGAGTCCAATGTCTAAAGTCATGTGTTTTCCTTCCTAAAGGGTAATCATAAGAAGTCTTTGGTCACCTCGAAAAGAGTACACAAATCATGTTATACAAAACCTTGGTTATTATGAGTTAGTCACCACCCTTAGTCATTATAAGTGGGTCACCTAAGTCTAGAGGCTATGTGTACATCAATGCAAGCATTAGATGATATAGGCACATATTTGGAGGCTCTTTGGAGTCAGTTTGAGTGTCATTTTAAGGAAAACTCATGATCTCAGCAGGAAATAATGTTCAGAAGGACAGTCCTTCCCTTTTCCCAAAGCGTTGTGTTTTCAGAAGGTGTTGCGCATTCATGATCTCCTTTTGCTATCATGATCAGCGGTCTCATTTCTGCTCCATTCCATTCTGCATATTTATTTAAACTTTCATCTTTATTCCACAATGCTCGGATCTTCACCATTTTCATCAGAGGCTTTGGTTTCCTCATTTTATTTGTTGCGAAAGGGAGGTAAGGGTGTTGCGAATTCACACAGTGCTACAATTCTCGCATGTCGGTGGTCAAACCTTCTTCATAGGTGAAAATATAGGTCTATATTTGTTCCTTAGTTTTGAATGAACTCTCAAATTGCATGTAGAAGGTAGGAAAAACCATAAAAATCCTGCAAGAATGATAAATTCACTGTCGTTTATCTTCCAAAATCGCCGTGTTTTTTCCTTTGCGCTGTGTTTTTTTCCTAATCCGCTGTGATTCCACACAGTGTGTTATATTCCTCATTTGTCATTGCTAATTCGCATTTTCTCTATGTAAATATCTACGTAAAATAGGTGCCTTGGGTTTAAAACCAAATCAAAGTTGCTTCCCTTAAGTGCTTATGCTTGAAAGTGTTTAAAAAAATCAAATACCTTCAGCGCTGCGTTTCTAGCTTTGGCACTACAAAAGGACACAATCTTGTTGTGAAAGTCGGGGATAGTCCAAAGGGAGGTCTACAAGCACCTTGAATCTTATCTAAGAGGTTTAGTACCATCCCAGAGATTCTTGTGTTAGGTTGCTTTGAATATGTTGGTTCTTTCTTTGTAAGTTATCTTCTATAACAATCATGCTTTGAAATGCATCCTCTTGTTTAGCTAAACAAAGATATTGACTCAGAATTCACTACAAATAGTTCTATGTTTTAGTTTGTTAAACATCTATGTTTTCTACTAAAATGATAGTTAGAATTCATCTTGGTGTTTGATGCTATGTTTGTCATTTTACATTTGTCTTCCATTCACCCTCCTACAAAGAATTTAGACTGAAAAACTCTAAAGAGACTACCTACCTTGCCCTTGTAGAAGCTCCTCTTTCTCTTCATTTTATCACTGGAAACATAATCAGGTGGACATGAATCCATGCCCAACGGATTTGTCTCCTTTCCTACCACCAAATCTTTGAAAATTTATACCCTAATAAGCACCATACCTAGCCTAAAATCTGAGTAATTAAACATCCTAGATAAATAGAGCCCTCTCTAAAGCTAGAAGGGTAAGATTCTAGCTTACAAGTGGTTTTCTGGTTACCTTTGATTTTCTCTCCCGAGCCTAAGGAAATTATAGAGAACTAACAGAAGGCCCTCCTGCAATGGATCGCTTCCTATCGACTTCAGCTCATTATCTAGGATGTTAATCGAGAAACTTTCTTCAGTACCTTGGAGCCTGCATGCCTTAATGGTAGGTTTCTCGCCTCCGACGATAGGTTCTCATCATTGACCTTCAATTGAATGATTCTATGAGTGTTCCACTTCAAGACATTTCTCACACTTCATAGATTGTATTGGGGTACCTTGAGAACCATTGTCATTATTAGTGGTTTCTCTCGCACCTGTTAAGGGTCTACACCATTAACCGGTAATCAAGTGGTTTCTACCATGTTCGACTTCAAGACATTTACTCACATGGTTAGATTCGTACATCGAGAGATGGATATCAAGACCCTGGATCTAGTTTCATCCATCCGAGTTGCGTGGAGTCCATACTGTGTCTTTTAATGACATGGGTCTTCAAATGTATTTCCATACTGATTCTTTGAGATACTTGTACTTTGAGTATGGGAATGCCTACCTCAGTGATGTTTATATGAAAAAATGATATGGTAATCCTTAATTATTTGTTTCAGGGTTTCAACCAATTGGCCTTTGATATGAACCTTTGACATGATAAAGCGCTTTAGTCATCAAACATATTTTTTGGCTTTGCACTTTAGGGGGAAATATGTTACACTAAATTTTGTCACCATGACTATCGATTTGGATCTCTCCCCATGTCTCAAGTGAATCCCCTATGAAGTTTGAAGTAAAACAATACCATGGACAAAAGGAATTTTGGGTTGCACTGCCTAAAAATGATTTTTGAGTATCTGCGCAATTTTCCTAGCTATAAACTCCGCATGTGCACTTTTTACCATTGTGGCCTACGCAATTTTGTGCATTGTCTTCCGCTATAAACTACGCAATCATGTTCACGCAAGTAAAAAAAAAAAAAACAAATTTGAGAAGCTTTGATGGAGTAAGCTTATTCGAATTAGAAACCTCGAACTACTACATACCTGCACCTCATCCCTTGGTTCATGGAACTAATCTCCTCCTCTTAAGCATCATATCCCTTCAGAAGAGGAACTAGAAACCTCATCCTCTTGCCTATAAATTGAGCACAAGACTAGAGGATGAAAAAGACTTGGATTTCTAAACTCATGCTACCGGTTTTGGGTCTGACGAGCTTGTCGTCAAGGGAAGGAACAAATACCATTAGAAGAGCCTTGTGACATCAAGTAAACCAAGTTGCAAGCTTGTTCTCCTTTGAATTTAATACAAAGTAGTTGTTCTTTCCTAATTGAGACTATTCTAATGTTATTTGCAAGATTCATTGATCACTCACATAGTTTATAATTGATTATTGCTTCAACTATATGTTGTATGTTAAGTTAGGGATTTCATTTACCTTTGATTTTATATGTGAGTTTCTTTGATCCCTTTGAATGTTTTTGACTATGCAGATCTATTTTGGAGCATCATGGAGAAGTTGTGGAAAGCATTGGGAAATCCTCTAAGGCATTGAGGAAAAGCTAGTTATGGAAAGCATTGAAAGGACTTCTAATAGCACATCGCTAATAGGAATGTGATTCTTCGTGTACCACATGTTTCATGTTTCAGTTATAGGCTAAGGATAGGTAGCAATTATTTTGATGTTAGTTACTAGGCTTTTTTGGAAATCTAGGGAGATCCTTCTTGTCAACAAGAAGTGATTTGTCCACTAAACATCTCTAATGCTAACATTCATGAAAAATTCATAAAAGTTGTTGGGGGCCACCTCACCTATACATTGAGAGACAAGAAACCTTCCACATTGGCCAAAGCCAAAGAAATAACAATTGAGGTCGAAGAGAACTTGTGTATTTAAGGAATGGATAGTAATGACATTCCTAAATCCAAAGTCAAGATCAAGAAGAAAAAGGCTAAAAATAAACATGAAGAAACACCTTTGGCCATTCTTAAAAGGATGGAAAAGCTTAGTGAAGAATTCCACTCATGGGATAGGGTGGTTACGAAAAAAATCACCACATTAGAAAAGGCCCAAAATCCTAGTTACATTCCAAGAGGTAAACCTTTTCCTAAAAAGAAAAGTGATGAGGAGAAATCAAGCTCATCTCAAGTCCTGAACACTTTGGCTCCAACCAATGTTGTAGAGAAAGATTCATCCTCCAAACATGAGCAAAGTGAGGGTGATGAGAGTGATGATGAAAAGGAAGATGAGTAGGCTAACTTTGTAGAATCTCATGTCTTCAAAATTTAGTTGGGAGGCTCATCAACTCATCCTCCCATTAGTGAAGCTACAATCCAAGAAGAAAAGGAGGAGCCTATTCTTAATTTTGACAATAGTGGGAGATTCAAAGGGGTACAATATTCACAAAAGGATAACCATAAGGACCCCACAACCTCTAAGGAAACTAGAAAATGTGAATCACCTCCCAAGCAAGCCCTTACAAAGGATGTCCCCTCTAAAAAATCTTCTAAAAAGGATCCCCAAACAAAGGTTGACCCTAAAATGTTCCTTCAAAGAAATAGAACATTGACTTGGAGACTACCATAGGGAAAATAACTATACATGTTCCTTTGAAAGAAATTGGACAACTTCTTGAGCAGCAACAACAAATTAAGAAGTCCCTAGGTTTCCAAGAGGAAGAATTACCTGAAGATTTTGAAAAACATTCATATTCCTGATCGTAACCCTGGGAATGAACCATTTTTGCTCATTTTGGCTATCAATGACCTCATGTTACATAATTATATGCTTGATTTGTGGGCCTCCGCCAACACCATGCCTTTAAAGGTTACGAAGCAACAAGGTCTCAACATCACTCAATCATATAAGAAGGTATGTAGTTTTAATTTTAAGCCTGTGCAAGTGGAAGGCCTCATTAAATATCTTAAGGTCTCTTTGGATAGGAACCCTTGATATATCCCTTCTCATGGATGTTGTCGACATTGATATTCTTGATGTATGGGGAATGCTCTTGTCTAGGAAGTGGGGAGCCATTGTTGGGGTTGATGTTCAAATGGACTTATCATACTCTACTACCTCACAATCCGATGGAACCCCTTTTATCCTCTATAGAGAGTCTAATTACCTTTATCATGTGATCAAACCTGGACCAATACCCTACTATGAAACACATGAGGTCAAAAATCCTTCTCCCATTCTCCCTTCACAGGAACTCTGCATCCTTGTTGAGGCAAATTAATTACCTATCATTTAATTGTCAACCCAGGGGTTTTATAAAACTTGTGAAGCATGCGTGCACTATATATGCTAGAAATTAACTTCCAATTTAGATCAATCTAACTACGAAACCAAATAATGACAAACCAAATTCACCTATTCTAATTCAACAATCAATTCAAAAGAAATTATAGTACAATGTGTGGAATTGAAATCTTAATCTATCACACTTGCAAGAATTGAAATCTTGATCTACCACACTTGCAGGAATTGAAAAGCACACCACTCTTTTATAAATGAAATTGCATGAAATGAAATCTACTCTAAGGGATCATGTATGCATTATCAAATGAGGATCCTATGAAAGGAATAATCACAACCACGTGATATGGAATGAAAGCAAAAACAATCATTCTTAACCTCTAGATATGAAAGCAAATAAAAACAATCACTCTTAACCTCTCACACAGGAAAAGACATGAAGAGATAAATCTTAATCTGTGAAATCAATAAGTCTTAATCTATGAAAAACAATAAATCTCACACATTATAGGTGGCCAATCCAAAAGCACGAGGGATGGAAAGTTGAGAAGCTCCAAATACAAGCATAACCAAATCAAAGTGAACATCACTCATGAGCATGGTGCCAAATCCAAATTCTATATTCAAAACATGAGCATTTCCCAAACTTTTCACATGCCTTTGAAGGAGGAGGCTCTCCTATTTATACAAAAACATAAGAAGCTACCTCATTAATGGAGGTCCATTATTCTCTCCTTAGATCCCTAGAAAATCTCATAAAGTTACAACTTAAATAGGTAATGATGAGACACATATCCTCTTTGACCTTTATCCAAATATTCTTCCATATCTTGAAGAGGATTCGAATTTGAGAATTGGAGACCACATAAGGGTGCCTTGGAAGTTTCCAAATGACCTACACATGTCATGAAACTCAAGCCACTTTTAAGTATTAGCAAGTATATGCCATTTTTCTAAGTTTTAACAATTTAATTCACTTATAATACTAGAAATCATTAACTTTTGGAAAACACAAATGGAACCCATATAATTATGAAAATGGAGGCTAATGAAAGATTATATGGCCATGGAGTTATGACATGTGAGTGAAATGGTGGCGATAAAGGTGAAAGTGGATGATATTTTGAATACATTTTGGAGACTCTACAATCCTCAAATGACCAAACCACAAAATGAGCAAAAGGTGGAAGCCTAAGAAATAATACAAGGTTAGGGACTTGGTCTTAGTTGATAAAGACATGATGTATGTCAAGATCCATGGGAAAGTTGGGGAGGACTATTACTATATTACTAAACTCAACAACGAACTTTGGCCAAAGCCAGTCAAGTTAAGTCGTATCACCCCTTTCCTTGATACTTAACATTGTAATGTATGCATGTTAAAATAGGATGCATTGCATATTGATTTTCGCATTAGAACTAATGTCATATGTTATTTCTCATGATAGATTAGTTGCATTTAGGTTTAAAACTGCATTTGAAAGCTTACTTTTATGAGTCGATTTTATGGGTCTAATCTAAGCATGTGCGATCATGAGATGTCGCGAAAACCTGCTACCCCATGTTTTTCATCTATTATATGTGCAGGTAACAATTCTTCAGTGTACCAAGAGATTGTTGGTGTTCCCATGACCTCCCATTTGTGTAGCTTAGCCCGTTGTTCAATAGATCATGTCCTATAAGATGGTCCGCATCCACCAACTAGCTCGTTGCGCCACTTCTCTGCCACCTGAGCCAACAATGTGGTCCCTCGCCCATCTGTCATAATCATATGTTTGAAGGTGGGCCTCCCAAACCTAAAGATATGCCTTGTAATTTTGTAATTGAGTATTGTAGTTTACTTATCATGGAAAATTTTGGGCATGGATTAATGGGGGGATTCGACAAAAGAGTGAGATAGATTTGTGCTCTTTTCCACTAGACCTCTTTTGGATGTTAACATTGGACCCTAGTCTCGTGGGATCTCTTTTACTAACCTTTGGGCTTTAGGGATGGTACTTCATGGGAAACCCTAATTTTGGTTACGTGATCCCGCTCCCTCATCCACATATATCACTCCCCTTCTGCTCATTATAACCCCATTCATCATTCCTCCCACCTGGGTCCAGATTCCTCCACTGGGTCCACATAGGGAACGATGCCCTGGAGGTTGATGCAACTGAAAACAAAAGTAAAAGCATAATTGGCCACATTCAACAGGAAAATGTACCAAAAAATGTGAAATATGGCTGGGACAAACACATTTAGCATGTGGTGAAAATCCAAGGCATGAGCTCTACCCCATCTCATGGACATCACCTTGGTTCCTATAGGCACTATATGATCCTCTTTTATCATTTAGGAACCCATGATCATCCCAACCCCTAGTGGGAAATGAACCGCCCCACCTCAAAGGAGGTATCCAATGTTATACCTTACATATCATGCCCTTACTCCTTGAGCTTCGAGAAATCAACCAAAGAAAAATCATAAAAGGAAAAAGGAAAATGAAGAAGGGTGGAAAAATCAAGGTTGGGGTGACTCATGTACCACAATTGCTCCATCCTATACATTATATAACCAAGTGTGGGCTTCCCCTTTATTAGCTACCCTTGTACCTTGGCATGTGACCCAAGAATACCCCCTCCATCCCCTACTTTGTACCATCACTTTATCACATGCCACCACCATTTGAAGGATGTACCTTAGAGACATAATCCCCTTTAAAAGTAGAAACCACCTAATAGGGCACTTGGTTAACCCCGCTAGAAGCTTGGAGAAATTAGCACATGGCAAAGCCCACTATGGAAGGGCATGCCATTATGACATACACACTTGTTGTCCATGGTTTGTAAGCTCTTTAACTCGATTTCTTCTAATTACTTGGTTTACTGGAAGGCAAGGGGACACATTGGATCTTATCTAGGATTACAAATTCTCCCCATTTTGGGTTTGGTTTCCTTGTACGAGGTCCTAACCCTTAAGAGGGCTACATTGGCACATGTAGGGTGTGTGTAGAGAGCCATGAGCGTCCACAACAGTAAAAAACATTCCATGGATCCCCAGAGTTGTTGAGATATTTCTCGAGTTTCAACTAGTAGACAAGGGATATGCACTTCGTTCACCATGCCCATCTGACCGCACAGTTGTATCATGCACTTGGCAGATGACTCAATACTTGTATATTGATGTGGGATCACTTGTATCATTTGAGCCCTTACAGATGGTCTACAGACATCTTCAATCTAATTGGAGACCCATAGGGTTACTTGTGTACCCCCACACCCATTGGGAGAACCACATGTTTATTATTTGGAGAACAAGAGGCCAACCCCTTGTCCACTACTTTTGGGAGTCCTATTCATCATTATGGCACTTATGTACTTCATCAAGCTTCTTATAAGGCCCAAAGACATGTATTATTCATAATTCAACCTCTTAAGAGACTTATTCTTTTGTTTATGAGCTAGTTTGGTGGGCTTGTCACCAAAAATTACTTATTTTGCACATTATATTAATTTAGGGGCTAATGTAGGCCTAATTAAATAAATTGAGCTCATTAGAGGTGTATCAATAGAAGTGATGAGGATTCATTTTAGCAACATTGCTTGGATTTGGAACTTGTTTCTCTTTATAGATTTTAGTTGTCCTTCTTGGAGGACGAATTTTTGGAGCATGGAATGAATTTTGAAGTTTGTATTATTTTCTGATGTTTTGGAGCTTCTTGAATGGAAATTTTTTATGGTTGGATATATTATTATACATGTAAGTACAATTTAATGTTATTATTTCTTTATATTTCTATCACATACATTATTGTTGGGATTTCACTATACTAGGGATTATTTGTTGCATCTTTCTGGAAATTTTGTTTCTAGATAGTGAATGCTTCATGTATGGGCCATGTATAATGAATGAATGTTCCTAGAGATGTTTCATTGTTGAAATTCATCTTGATAATCCATCTACCTTGCAAAATGAAGTATAAAGTATATGAACTTGCTTTTGTTGTTGCCCTAGTGCTAAGTAAAGTTGTCTTTTAGGCCTCCTTGACCTAGAAAATCTAAAATCCCATAGTCATAATTCTACCTTACTCCAATCTCCCAAAAGGATTAGGCACAGGTCCACCAAAAGGTGATCACTTTAAACCTTATTCACTATGCCCCATCTTCTTTTCTTGGCCTAGCCCATTAGGTCTCCCAAGCAATCATTTATCTTGCAAACCACCCAACAAAAAAAATCGATCTCTTGGCTCCACTACGCTAGTGTGTCTCCTACGTATCGTCCAATTTTGAAGAAATTCCAACAGTGGGATTTTGGAATATCTCAAGCCCTAGCCTCGAGATTGAATCTTTCCCTTGGTTTCCCTAGGTTAGAAACCTCATTGGGACCCTCACATTGTCTTGCATAAAAAATTCTTTCATTGGTCCCTTTCTCCCTATGGAATACGTCAAGCATATCATTGGTTGCTAAACCCTCCCCCCTTGACCTAACCCCGGGTCCACTACTCTATTAAGGGTAATTATTCAAGGATCACCTTAAACCTAGGCTTTCACAATAATTTTAAGGCCTAAGAACCCCCACTATAGGATATATACCCTAAACCTAAACCTTGAAATTCCCTTTAAGCCCTTCCTTGAGAGCTTTCAACATTGCCTTCCAAAGAAAGAAAGCCACATATTTGAGCCTGTCTTGTGAATAGCTTCCAATATCACCCCTTACCCTATCATTGGTCTATCCATTTCATGATCCTCATCATAATAGGTCTCCTCCCATTGGTGAAAATCCCTAAAGTGTAGGGAGCCTTAACTGAAGTGACTATGGGATATTGCTCCATTTTTGCCCTTAGCCTAGTAGTATCCCTTCAAGGATTCCATTTCTAGACCCCTGCTAGTTTGAGCGGTCCCATTTCTGGGGAAGAAGAAGGTACGCCTCCCTAGTGAACCATTGAGGAATTGATTCACTGACAACAATTCAATTATTCCTCACGCGACTCCACTCATTCTAAAAATTTGTAGTTTACTTGAAAGTGACTACATTCCTCTTGCAACTAGGGCTACTGCAAAAACAAGGAAAGAGCCCCATCACCTGCTGGGACCTATCTTCTCCCTGAATTTGAGGAGGTCAACGATCCTACCCCAAAGATGGCAACTAGTTATACCACTGACCATCCTAAGATGACTAATAGTGTAAGATACTTGGTTAGTGTATTTTTCCCTTTGAAGTTGAGTGATGATCCCAAACCATTACCTGAAAAGTATAACTGATGGTTACCCAAATTCAAAGCGGATGATATTATGAGTTCCCGTGACTTTGTTGAAGAATTCTATTAGCACATGTACCCTAGAACAATCTTTGATGGAGATAGGATCATGATGTTTTTTGCTTTATCACTTGAAGGACAAGCAAGAGAACGGTACCTTAGCCTCCCCCCAACATGCATCAAGGATCTTGATGATTTTGAAGACCTACTCATGAAAAGATGGTCATGAACTGCCCAAGGAATATTTAAAATATAAAAAGTTCTATCAAATAAATAGGGGGAGGGAAGACATTGGGGAATTCATTCAAAAGTTTGATAGAGTATATCGAGATATGCCTGATCACTTGAAACCATTTGATGCTATCCTTGAAAAATTCATAAAAGTTGTTGGGGGCCACCTCACCTATACATTGAGAGACAAGAAACCTTCCATATTGGCCAAAGCTAAAGAAATAACAATTGAGGTCGAAGAGAACCTGTGTATTTCAAGAATGGATTCCAATGACATTCCTAAAGCCAAGGTTGAGATCAAGAAGGAAAAGACTAAATATCAACATGAAGAAACCCTTATGACCATCCTTAAAAGGATGGAAAATCTTAGTGAAGAACTCCACTCATGGGATAGGGTGGTTATGAACAAAATCAACGCAATAGAAAAGGCCCAAAATTCTAGTTACATTCCAAGAGGTAAACCTTTTCCTAAAAAGAAAAGTGATGAGGAGAAACCTGTTGAAAATAATACTGAGAGGGGGGGTGAATCAGTATTATCAAGTTCTTTTAACAAATCTTCCTTATTTATACTTTGAATTATTTTTGCATATCAGTACCATAAAATAATGAGCATGAACAAGAAAAACAGATAGTCACACCAAAGAACACCAGATATAAGGTGGAAACCCAATGTGGGTGAAAACCACCTGCTGCAATATGTCTCTATCTTCTTTCAAATTAGAAACTCCTTTTACAATGGTTTTGTACTGGTGCAGTCCTTTACCAGTACGCAGGCTGCAACCTGCAGAGAGCTACAACTCTCTCTCGTTTTCCAGTCTCTCCTGGAAGGGAGCTACAACCCCCTACTTCTTTTCTTACAAGGACCACTTTTCAAACTGGATCCATAAACATCAAATGATCATCAAGTATAAGAAAATCACCTAGTCAACTGTAGATCAACAATAATAGAACTAAACCCAGAACACCTTATCAACAAAAAAATACAGCCAAACAAAATGTCTTAAGACAGATACGCAGTTTTTCTTTCTCTGGTCTGCGTGCGTACGCACTTCACCTTCTGCTCCCTTGCGTATACCCGCAGAGACCCTTCTGCCGCACTGCGTGTCCACGCACTGTTTCTTCAACCGTGCTGCGTACTGTTACTGCAGGTACGCACCCAGAGACACTATCGCGCCGCGTACTGTTACTGCAGGTACGCACCCAGAGACACTATCACGCCGCGTACTGCTACTGTAGCCACACACTCATAGATACTATCGCGCCGCGTACTTTTACTGTGCGTACGCACCTGAACCTTCGTCGCGCTGCGTACCCACGCAGCTCTCCTTCTTCTGCTCTGCGTACCCACGCAGCTCTCCTGTTTCTGCTCTGCGTACCCACGCAGATCTCCTGTTTCTGCCCTGCGTACCCACGCACCTGTACCGTTAAACACCTGCGTACTTCTGATTAGGGCCGATTTGGCAGTCCACCAATGTGGCACAGTTAGTCAGATGCTCAGATCTAATCATGCGCTCGAGAGATCACCCTTCACATATTCGCTTTCAACTTCTCTTACATATAGATCAAGCTTTTAAGACCATAACCCAATATTTCAGATCTTAAGATATTCAATTGTAAAAGATACTTAGCCAAGTGATCTCCTTTGCTTTATATAGGCAAGCTCCTCCTAAAATCATGGATCAATGCCACGAGCCAAAACCATAATAACACAAATACAGTTGGCTAAATACCAAGAGTTAAACATAAGAAACCCCACGTGTGCTTTTCTCTGCCTTGAAGTGAGTGCACTAGTGGTACGCACCTCCTGAACGGCTGACCTGCGTGTCTGGCCGCTGTTCCTTCACGGTGTACCTGCGGGTACGCGTCTTTTGAACTGTTCTCCTGCGTACTTCTTAATTTTACACATTTTGAGAGCCTGATCAGAGCATTGCCACGGGTGTTGCCATCAAGTACAACATCTGTAACATAGAGCCATACCAGAATCATAATGCCAACAATCTCCCCCTTTGGACTTGATGGCAACCTCAAAATCTTCAGCTTCATTCTCCCCCTTTGACATCAAGGGCAAAGGGTTATGCTCCCCCTGAATATGAACCAGATCTGCAAAGAAGAACCATAATCCACCAAACACCATAAAAGACCATGAAAGAGATAGAGACATATTGCAGCTATATTCAGACAAGCTTCCATGATCTCCTTCTATACAGCCTCCATAATTCCAACAATGCATTATATTCTCCCCCTGAACCTGTGCCATTCAATCTTCAACCAATCAGCCATCCAGCACATGTATGCATATACCCCAGATGAACCATGCGTACAACCATCAATCAAAAGAGTTTCAATAAGATGATGCATCAACAACCCCCAGCTTTTGCCTGAGGTATTCAAAAGTGTCCCTGGGAAATGGTTTGGTGAGTATATCAGCAACTTGTTCCTTGGAAGGAACATACTCCAACTTGACCTTCTGTTCAAGCACTTGTTCTCAGAGAAAATGATACTTGATTGGTATGTGCTTGGTTTTTGAATGCATGACTGGGTTCTTTGAGATGCTGATTGCACTTGTGTTATCACATAAGATGGAGATAGGTGGGGTACAAGTGATTTGAAAATCCTGCAAGGTCTGCATCATCCAAAGGAGTTGAGTGTAGCAAGATGTAGCAGCAACATATTCCGCTTCAGCTGTAGACAAGGCAATCGAACTCTGTTTCTTGTTGAACCAGGATACTAATCTGGAACCCATAAAGAATGCACCACCACTTGTGCTCTTCCTGTCATCCACGCTTCCGGCCCAATCTGCATCTGTATAAGCATGAAGTGTGAGATCTGTATCTCTAGGGTACCATAAGCCATAATTTTGAGTCCCTTGAAGATATTTGAAAATTCTCTTCACTGCCTGAAGATGAGTCTCCTTCGGATTTGCCTGAAATCTTCCAACTATTCCAACTGCATGCATGATGTCCGGTCGGGTACCTGTTAGATACAGTAAACTTCCAATCATAGATCTGTAGGTTGGTTGATGCACTGCTGCAGATTCATCATTTGCACTGAGGCTACATCCTGTGACCATGGGTGTACATACTGGTTTTGCATCTTCCATGCCATATTTCTTCAAAATCTGTTTGAGATACTTGGTTTGAGATAAAAAGATTCCTCCTTCTTTTTGTTGGATTTGCAAACCAAGAAAATATGTTAGTTCTCCTAGCAAGGACATTTCAAATTCTTTATGCATGACCAAGGCAAAGCTTTGACTCATAGCTTCTTCATTGCTGCCAAAAATAATGTCATCTACATACACAACAAGTATTAGCAATTTGTCATTTTCAACTTTTATATAAAGATTGCTATCTGCTGATCCTTTTGAAAAACCTTGTTGATGAAGATATTTGTCCAAACGATAGTACCAAGCCCTTGGAGCTTGTTTGAGACCATAGAGAGCCTTTTTCAATCTGCATACAAGATTTGGATCATTTCCAAGAATGAACCCATCTGGCTGCTCAATGTATACTTCTTCTTCCAAGTCTCCATTCAGAAAGGCTGATTTCACGTCCATTTGAAATACTTTGAAGTTTTGAAAACTTGAGAGAGCAAGGAACATTCGAATGGCCTCAAGTCTTGCAACAGGAGCAAAGGTTTCTTCAAAGTCTATTCCTTCTTGCTGCGCATACCCTTTACAAACAAGTCTGGCCTTGTTTCTAATTACTTCTCCATTTTCATTCAATTTATTTTTGAAGACCCATTTTGTTCCGATAACATTCTTATCCTTTGGTCTAGGAAACAGCTCCCAAGTGTTGTTCTTTTCGATCTTCTCAAGTTCTTCATCCATTGCTTTCACCCAACATTGATCTTTGCATGCCTCTTTCACATTTTGTGGTTCAGTGGAGGAGAGTAATGCCAAATAGCTTGAAGCTTCTGCAACTGTTCTTCTTGTTTGTACACCTGCTTCTTTCTGCCCCACAATCTGAGATTCTGGATGATTCTTCTAAACATATCTGGATGGAGTTTTCTCTTCTATTCTTGTCTGCTCCTCTGGTTCTTCTTGAGGTTCTTCTTCTTCATCATTCTGTCTTTGAGGGTAGCCTTCATCTTCTTCGATGTCTTCATGATGTACTTGCCTAGGAATGTATCCCTTCTCATCAACCACTACATCAATGCTGTCAACAATTCTGCCAAGTCTTTTATTGTAGCACTTGTATGCTTTGCTATGTGGAGAGTAACCAAGAAGAATGCCTTCATCTGCTCTAGGTTCAAGTTTGCCAAGCTGCTCATCACTATTCTTAATATAGCATTTTCTCCCAAAGATTTTGAAGTGCTTTACCGAAGGAGTCTTACCACTCCAGAGCTCATGAGGAGTTTGAGTGTTGTTCACCCGGACATTTGTTTTGTTGAGAGTAACAACCGCAGCATGTGCAGCTTCACCCCAGAAAGTTGCGGAAGTTCCTGACTCATCAAGCATAGCACGAGCCATTTGTTGGATTGTTCTGTTCATTCTTTCCACAACTCCATTTTGCTGAGGAGTTCTAGTTGTAGAGAATTCTCTTCTTATCCCATGTTCTTCACAGAAATCGAAAAATTCATTTGAGGTAAACTCCCCACCTCTGTCGGATCTGAGGCACTTAATTTTGTGACCTGATTCATTTTCAACCAAGGCTTTGAAGGATTTGAATTTTTCGAATGCTTCATCTTTGTGCTTCATTAGTCCTAACCAGACAAACCTGGAGAACTCGTCAATGAATAATATCAAGTATTCTTCTCCTCGAGGTGTTCTTTTCCTGAATGGACTGCATGTATCTGTATGTACTAGCTCAAGAGGCATGCTAGCTGATCCTTCCTTCTCTGGAAAGTTAGTTCTGGTTTGTTTTCCAAACTGACATGATTTGCATATGGTGTTGTCAGGAATTTTGATATCTGGAAGATCGCGAACTGCCTGATATTTGCATGCTTTCCTTATTTGTGAAAAGCTTAGATGCCCCAACCTCCGATGCCATAACCAGTGCTCATCATCCTTGCTCAGATAGCATTGTTGTTGTCCTTCTTCAAATATGTACAGATTATTTGGAGTTCTTTTGCCTTTGATCACTGTTTTACCTGTATCAAGATCACGAACAAGACATCCATTTGATCTGAATATCACCTCGGTTCTTTGATCACACATCTGGCTGACACTTAAGAGATTATGCTTCAATCCATCAACATACAAAACATTTCCAGCCTTGACCTTTTCTTTTAACTGAGCAATGCCTTTTCCTTTTATAGTTGCAGGAGTATCATTTCCAAAAGAAACTTTCTTTCCTTTTTCTAGAGCAGAATATGACTCAAGTTTTTCTTTATCACCTGTCATATGCTTCGAACATCCACTGTCAATGTACCATAGATTTTCCTGTCCTTCTGCATAAAATGCTATCCCACATCTTTCTGTTTGTGGTTCCTTTATTTTCCATGTTTTGGTGCTTGACGCTTGTTCCTTTTTCTGCTGAAACCTGCTCCTGCATTCAGAATCTTCATGACCAAAGTTATTGCAAATAGAACATTCAACTTCATTTTCAAGAGCTGAAAAGTTGTTATAGGTCCCTTTTGTAATCCCGGTCATACTTCTTTGTTTTTGAGCTTCTCTAGTCATGATTGTTTTATATGCAACACATTGAGCTGCTTTGTGACCAAAGTTATGACAAGAGAAACATTGTCCATTGAAGAAACTTTTGCGGTTATCAAATCTACCGGCCAAGTGATTGTAATTTCTATTGTCATTCATTCTTGAACCAAATTGAGAAGATTTTACCTGTGGCTGGTTGTAGCTTTTGTTCACTCTTAAGACGGATTGCCCCTGATAGTCTTTGTTTGCAATTCTTCCCTGCTTTACCTGATAGTCTCCATTGTGCTTTTGCTCATTCCTTTTTGCTGCATCAAGATAACTTTTTGAAGTGGATGCTTGAGAAGTTTCTCCATTACAGCCCAGACCTGTCTTGTTTAGAGGAGAACGTTGTACATTGATAATCTCATCCATAGTTTCAGATCCTTTGACAAACTTAAGATTAATAGCTTTTGTTTTCTCAATCTCTTTTCTAAGAGCAACAATTTCACCTTCTAATTTTTCAAAATGTTTTTCCTTTTCATCAATTTGAAATTGTAGAGTATCAATGATCATATTCTTTTCTTCTATACATCTCTTGAGTCTAGTAATTTCTTCATAAAGGTTATCCACATCTATAGCATCCGTATAATCATCATCTTCAAATGCCATTAACAATTTATATTCATTACCTTGTTCATCTTCATCACTATTTGATAGACCATCACTATCTTCATGAGTGTAGTAGCTTTTCTTATTTGCACCCTGTTTCTTGTTCCATCTAGCAGGTTCCTTTCCTTTATCCTTATAAGGACATTTTGCAGCATAATGACCTACTCTTCCACAAGCAAAGCATTTAAAAGGTAACTTACCTCTGAACCTTCCAGAACCCCTTTGAAGATTTCTGACAAAATTTGATTCTTCTTCTTCTTCTTCTGGTACGTGACTTGCTTCATAATAATCTCCTTTGCCTGACGCCTTGAAAGCAGCTTCTCTTCTGTCTGATGGACCTCCCTTTCTCATTTCATAAGCAGTTAGAATTCCATGTAGCTGAGACATAGTAAGAATTCGTAGATTTTCCTTTTCTTCTATTGCAGATACTTTAGATTCAAACTTGGGGACAATGATCTTAGAACCTTTTCTACCACAATGGCCTCTTTTATTTCTTCACACAAATTTTTCATGCAATTAACAATCTCATCTACCCGAAGAAAATAGTTAGCCACACTTTCATCATTATACATCCTGAGATTCTCATACTGAATCCTGAGAGTTTGAAGTTTAGCACGCTTTACCTGTTCATCTCCTTCGTAGCTCAAGACAATCTTGTCCCATATTTCTTTTGCGGATTTATATTGCATAACCTTTACGAATTATGTTTGAGATAAGCATCCCAGCAAAGTATTGACTGCTTTAGCATTTGTTTCATATTTCTTCTTTTCGGCTGCATCTGTAGGAGTAGCTGAAGGAAAAGCGTAGCCTGTATCTATGATATCCCAAACTTCTGTACCAAGAGATTGAAGATAGGCAGTAACTCTTACCTTCCAATAATTGAAGTTTGTCCCATCAAAAATTGGTGGCCTGATTGATGCTTCTCTCTCGTAGTTGCTCATGATGAATGATCTTCCTTCAAGCGATCAAACTTCTCTGAAGGACCTGCTCTGATACCAATTGTTGAAAATAATACTGAGAGGGGGGGTGAATCAGTATTATCAAGTTTTTTTAACAAATCTTCCTTATTTATACTTTGAATTATTTTTGCATATCAGTACCATAAAATAATGAGCATGAACAAGAAAAACAGATAGTCACACCAAAGAACACCAGATATAAGGTGGAAACCCAATGTGGGTGAAAACCACCTGCTGCAATATGTCTCTATCTTCTTTCAAATTAGAAACTCCTTTTACAATGGTTTTGTACTGGTGCAGTCCTTTACCAGTACGCAGGCTGCAACCTGCAGAGAGCTACAACTCTCTCTTGTTTTCCAGTCTCTCCTGGAAGGGAGCTACAACCCCCTACTTCTTTTCTTATAAGGACCACTTTTCAAACTGGATCCATAAACATCAAATGATCATCAAGTATAAGAAAATCACCCAGTCAACTGTAGATCAACAATAATAGAACTAAACCCAGAACACCTTATCAACAAAAAAATACAGCCAAACAAAATGTCTTAAGACAGATACGCAGTTTTTCTTTCTCTGGTCTGCGTGCGTACGCACTTCACCTTCTGCTCCCCTGCGTATACCCGCAGAGACCCTTCTGCCGCACTGCGTGTCCACGCACTGTTTCTTCAACCGTGCTGCGTACTGTTACTGCAGGTACGCACCCAGAGACACTATCGCGCCGCGTACTGTTACTGCAGGTACGCACCCAGAGACACTATCGCGTCGCGTACTGCTACTGTAGCCACGCACTCATAGATACTATTGCGCCGCGTACTTTTACTGTGCGTATGCACCTGAACCTTCGTCGCGCTGCGTACCCACGCAGCTCTCCTTCTTCTGCTCTGCGTACCCACGCAGCTCTCCTGTTTTTGCTCTGCGTACCCACGCAACTCTCCTGTTTTTGCTCTGCGTACCCACGCAGATCTCCTGTTTCTGCTCTGCGTACCCACGCACCTGTACCGTTAAACACCTGCGTACTTCTGATTAGGGCCGATTTGGCAGTCCACCAGTGTGGCACAGTTAGTCAGATGCTCAGATCTAATCATGCGCTCGAGAGATCACCCTTCACAGATTCGCTTTCAACTTCTCTTACATATAGATCAAGCTTTTAAGACCATAACCCAATATTTCAGATCTTAAGATATTCAATTGTAAAAGATACTTAGCCAAGTGATCTCCTTTGCTTTATATAGGTAAGCTCCTCCTAAAACCATGGATCAATACCACGAGCCAAAACCATAATAACACAAATACCGTCGGCTAAATACCAAGAGTTAAACATAAGAAACCCCACGTGTGCTTTTCTCTGCCTTGAAGTGAGTGCACTGGGGGTACGCACCTCCTGAACGGCTGACCTACGTGTCTGGCCGCGGTTCCTTCACGGTGTACCTGCGGGTACGCGTCTTCTGAACTGTTCTCCTGCATACTTCTTAATTTTCAACATTTTGAGAGCCTGATCAGAGCATTGCCACGGGTGTTGCCATCAAGTACAACATCTGTAACATAGAGCCATACCATAATCATAATGCCAACAAAACCAAGCTCATCTCAAGTCCCAAACACTTTGGCTACAACGGATGTCCTAGAGCAAGATTAATCCTCTGAAGATGAGCAAAGTGAGAGTGATGAGAGTGATGATGAAAAGGCTAACCTTGTAGAATCTGATGTCTTCAACATTTTGTTGGGAGGCTCATACACTCATCCTCCCATTAGTGAAGCTATAATCCAAGAAGCAAAGGAGGAGCCTATTCTTAATGCTGACAATAGTGGGAGATTCAAAGGGGTACAATATTCACGAAAGGATAACGATAAGGACCTCACAACCTCTAAGGAAACCAACAAATATTAATCACCTCCCAAGCAAGCCCTTCCAAAGGATGTCCCCTCGAAAAATCCATCCAAAAAGGATCCCCAAACAAAGATTCTCCCTAAAAAGGATTCTTCAAATAAAGAGAACAATAAAAAGAAGGAGAAGGGCAAGCTGGTTGGACTTAACATTACCTTGGAGACTACCATAGGGAAAATAAGTATACCCGATCCCCTGAAAGAAATTGCAAAACTTCCTGAGAAGCAACAACAAATTAAGAAGTCCCTAGGTTTTAAAGAGGAAGAATTACCCAAATACTTACAAAACATCTATATTCTCGATTGTAACCCCATGCATGAACCATTTATGCTCACTTTAGGTCTCAATGACCTCTTTTTACATAATTGAATGCTTGATTAAGGGGCCTCCGCCAACATCATGCCTTAAAAGGTTATGAAGCAACTAGGTCTGATATATCCCTTCTCATGGATGTTGTCGTCATTGATATTCTTGATGTATGGGAAATGCTCTTGTCTAGGAAGTGGGAGCAATGTTGGTGGTTATGTTCAAATGGACTTATCATACGCTACTGTCCCGCAATCCAATGGAACCCCTTTTAGCCTCCATAGAGAGTCGAATTACCTTTTTCATGTGATCAAGCGTGGACAAATCCCCTACTATGAAACACATGAGGTCGAAAAGCCTTCTCCCATTCTCCCTTCTCAGGAAGTATGCATCCTCAAATGATGAAACCACAAAACGAGCAAAAGGTGGAAGCCTAACCAAGAATACAAGGTTAGGGACTTGGTATTAGTTGATAAAGACCGGATGCCTTTCAAGATCCATGGGAAAGTTGGGGAGGACTATTATTATATTACTAAACTCAACGATGAACTTTGGCCACAACCGCTAAAGTTAATTTGTATCACCCCTTTCCTTGATACTTGACGTTGTGATATATGCATGTGTAAAATAGGAGGCTTTGCATATTGATTTTTGCATTAGAACTAATGTCATATGATATTTCTCATGATAGATTAGCTACATTACATTTAAAATTGCATTTGAAAGCTTATCTTTATGAGTTGATTTTATGGGTGTAATTCAAGCATGTGTGATCATAAGATGTCGCGAAAGTATGTTGCCTCGTGTTTTTCATCTATTATATGTGCATGTAACAGCTATACGGTGTACGAGGAGATCTCTGGTGTTCTTGTGACCTCCCATTCGTGTAGCTTCGCCCATTGTTTGATAGATTATGTCCCAATTGGAGCCAAATCTTACCCACCATTTTATGGGTGATATCCCTAGGAAAAAAATTCCTAGAAGATGGTCCTCAGCCGGCAGCCAATAGCCCCTTGCAACCACCAACTAGCTCATTGTGCCACTTTTCCACCACCTGAGCTAGCCATGTGGTCCCTCACCCATCTGTCATGATCGTATGTTTAAAGGTGGGCCTCCCAAACCTAAAGGTATGCCTTGTCATTTGGTAATTGAGTATTGTAGTTTACTTATCATGGAAACTTTTGGGAACAGATTAATGGGGGGATTCGATGGAAAGAGTGGGCTAGGTTTGTGTTCTTGTCCCCTATACCTCTTTTGGAGGTTAACCTTGGAACCTAACCCATGGGAACTCTCTTACTTACCTTTGGGGTTTAGGGATGGTACTTCATGGGAAACCCTTATTTTGGTTACATGGTCCTACTCCCTCATCCACATATATCACTCCCCTTCTGCTCATTATAAACCCCATTCATCATTCCTCCCACCTCAGTCCACATTCTTCCACTGGATCCACATAGGGTTAGCCTTCCCCTTCCCCTTGCCCACACCTTATGTCAGGCGTGGAACGATGCCCATGAGGTTGATGCAGCTGAAAAGAAAAGTAAAAGCATAATTGGCCACATTCAATGGGAAAATGTACCACAAAATGCAAAAGATGGTCGGGACAAACACATTTATCATGTGGGCAAAAGCCAATGCCTGAGCTCTACCCCATTCTCATCACCATCACCCTGGTTCATATATGCCCTATATGAGCCTCTTATATCATTTAGTAACCCATGATTGTCCCAACCTCTGGTGGGCAATGAACCACCCCACCTCAAAGGGGATATCTACTGTTATACCTTACATATCATGCTCTTATTCCTTGAGCCCCGAGCAGTTAACTAAAGAAAAATCACAAAAGGCAAAATAAAAATGAAGAAGGGTGGAAAAATCAAGTATGGGGTGACTCATGTACCATGATTGCTCCCTCCTATACATTATATACCCAATTGTGGGCTTCCCCTTTATTAGCTACCATTGTACCTTGGCATGTGACCTAGGATTGCCCCCTCCATCCCCTACTCCGTACCATCACCTTATCGCATACCACCACCATTTGAAGAATGTACCTTGGACATATCATCCCCTTTAAAAGTAGAAACCACCTAATAGGGCACTTGATTAAGCCCCCTTGGAGCTTAGAGACATTAGAACATGCTAAAGCCCATTATGGAAGGGCATGCCATGACGTGCCCACTTGTTGACCATGGTTTGTAAGCTCTTTAACTCAATTTCTTCTAATCACTTGGTGTACTTGAAGGAAAGGGGATGCATCGTGTTAGCGCTTGAATTTGGCCTCAGGATGAAAAGGACAAGATCCAAGGCAACATCAAACCACTTAGCCTCGTAGCTAGCCCTACGGGGCAGGAGAGGGCTCTCTCCAGGTCTATCTCGGCAATAGGTCTTCAAAGGGTGGAGATGACTGATAAAGAACACTGATTTTAGGCTAGTAAACTGATAGGGAAAGTTTGATTTTAAATTTTTAGGGTTTTGTTGGAAAACTGGGGAAAGGCAATTTTGTGTGCGGGGATTGGACACAGTTTTCGCAGGGGGCTCTTTGGGGCAAGATAGGAGACTGTATTGATGCCTTTGAAAGAGTCGGATGGATGAGAATGACTGGTGAGGAGCTAAGGAGAGCAAGCAATCACCTTGAATTCCCCTTAAACAGATGAAAACATTGATATTAAGCAAACTTAAAAGTAGAGCATGGTAATCATGAATTCTACTTTAACACTTCATTTACCTAATTTTCAGAAGGAAAAGTAAGAAGATGATTCACATAACAAACTTACAAGTACAAAGAGAAACACACCATCAATACATGTAACCACAGGAATCCCAAAAAAGGACTGCAAAACCCTGGTCTTTCTTCCTTTGCCAAAATTGCAGAGATACAATGAGTAATACAATAGAAAGCTTTCTCCCTCAAGAGTCCAACCATGAAAATGACTAAGAAAATACATAATATAGGCAAGCTAATGTAGGAATTTACAGGGTAAGTTCCTCAGAAAGAACACCAAAAGGACACCGCTCACAACCAGATCTCAAATCAATACACCAGTATTTTTGACGTGGTTAAAACCCTCAAAGTGCAAGGAGGGAAACAGTCCACGGCCTGTCCCAACGTGGGTACTACAGGCAATTTATTAATCAAAGAATGAAAATTTACATAAGCTTCTCTCATGCACGGATTACCCGAACAAAGACCCTCCATGCGCTTTAAATAGAACTCATGGACCAATCGGGTGTCAAGCCACGGATCAAGTGTCGGTAATACCGAGGAGAGAATGAACCGTCGGATCACTACATATCGTGACCGTCGGATTGTAAGTTACAAAATGTACAACGGTAAAGAAACACACTTTACCTAACTCTATACCTAACTCTACACTAGACCAAGTTGAACTTAACTATATCCTATGTGTCGGAATATCCTAACATCCCCCCTTAAGAACAACTTGGGATAGGATTGAAGGATTTACAAATATGACACAATAGGAGAAGGAAGGAGGCACTAGAGCCTATCCCCCCTTAGTGACAACTTCCTGAACTCCAAGCATATATCGAAGTTTAGTGAACTTCGCCTCTGTGAGAGCCTTTGTGAAGATGTCTGCAACCTGATCATCTGTTGGACAATATTGCACTTCAAGAACATGGTCATGAATGAGCTTTCTGATGAAGTGCATGTGTAGTTCAATGTGTTTGCTGCGTTGATGCTGGACTGGATCTTTGCATAGCTGAATGGCACTTTGATTATCACACCAAAGTGTGGTTGGATGCTGCTGCTGAAAGCCAAACTCTGATAGGATCTGACGAAGCCACAAGGCTTCCTTACTAGCTTCCACGGCACCACGATACTCTGCTTCTGATGACGAAAGAGAAATGGCAGCCTGTTTCTTACAAGCCCATGTAATAGGTCCTGAACCAAGAGTGAAGACATAACCGGCAGTAGACTTCCGATCATCAGGGTCACCAGCCCAATCAGAATCAGTGAAACCAACTAATAGAGGAGCTGCTTTGGCACTGTAATGAATCCCAAACTGAACTGTACCTCGAACATAACGAAGTATTCTTTTAGCTGCTTTCCAATGACTTTCACGGGGGTTTTGCATAAAACGAGCAACAAGGACAACAGCAAAGGAAAGATCAGGACGAGTATGGGTTAAATACAAGAGTTTTCCTACAAGTTGACGGTATAAGGTAGCATCAACTTCAGGAGAAGTACAAGAGACTGAAAGTTTGACTCCAAACTGAAAGGGAGAAGGGGTTGGCTTACAGTCTTCCATGTGAAAATGACGAAGAATATCACAAGCATACTTGGACTGGGAAAGGAAAATACCCTCCGTGGATTGCAAGACTTGAAGACCGAGAAAATAGTGTAAGTGTCCTAAGTCTGTCATTTCAAATTTCTTTTTAAGGCTGGTTTTCACATGGTTTATAAGGTTGGGATCACTACCAGTAAGAATAAGATCATCAACATAAAGAACAAGGATGATAAGAGAGTTGCCCACTTTCTTGGTGTAGACAGTATTGTCAGAATGACACCTAGAAAAGCCAGATTCTAAAAGAAAGCTATCCATTTTGGCATACCAAGCCCGAGGAGCTTGCTTGAGGCCATAAAGGGATTTCTTAAGTCGACAAACAAGGCTGGAGTCTGTTTGTATGAAGCCAATGGGTTGTTCCATATAGATTTCTTCCTGCAAGTCCCCATGCAAGAAGGCAGATTTAACATCCATCTGATGGACTTCCCATTTTAAAGAGGCAGCAAGGGAAAGAACAAGGCGGATAGAGTTTATTTTGGCAACAGGGGAGAAGGTTTCAGTGTAGTCAATGCCTTCAACCGGTGAAAAGCCCTTAGCAACGAGACGAGCTTTATGTTTATCAACTTTCCCATCTGGTCCATACTTGGTTCTGTAAACCCATTTACATCTAACAAGTTTGCGTCCCTTTGGTAGAGGAACAAGATCCCATGTATCATTTGTCATCAATGAATGATATTCTTCATTCATAGCTGCTTCCCAATGTGGATGGCCTGAAGCTTCTGCAAAAGTGTCAGGATCATGATTTACTGGAGCTTGAGCCAGTAAAGAAGAGGCTCTTTCAAATTCAGAGCGTGTACGTCGCTGATCTGTAGGATCACCGGCAAGATCACCTGCTGCATCCCGAGTAGCACGGACCCATCTTGGAAGTTGAGGATCCTGAGAAGGTGGGGGAGGATTATCATCCTCGCTTTCATCATCTGAAGAAGAAATGTTTTCAAAAGTAGAAGAGATAGGAAGAGGTGGCACATCCGCCGGACTAGGCTCGCAGGCCGATTTATTTTCATCAAATTTTACATCTCTTCTAATGATAACATTTTTGGACTTAAATGGAATAAGTCTATAACCTTTTACATCTTCATAATATCCAACAAAAGTACATTTCTCACTCTTAGGTTCTAAAGCTTTATGCTTTTCATCTGGAATATGGGCCCATGCTTCACTTCCAAACACACGAAAGTGACTTACATCTGGTTTAATGGAACTCCAAGCTTCTTCTGGAGTGATATTCTCTAGAACCTTAGTAGGAGTGCGATTGATTATATAATTTGCACAATTAATTGCTTCGGCCCAAAAACTAAGACTGAGTCCTTTAGATTGCAGCATACAATTAGCCATTTCCTTTAAGGTGCGATTTTTCCTTTCAGCTACACCATTTTGTTGTGGAGTGTATGGAACAGTATGTTGCATTTGAATTCCATTTTCGGTGCAAAAGTTGATGAATGTGTTTTTAACATATTCTCCACCATTATCAGTTCTTAGCTTAAGAATTTGATGTCCAGATTGTTTTTCAACAAAGGCTTTGAAGGCCAAAAATGTGTTAAATACTTCGCTCTTGAGTTTTAAGAAGTATACCCAAGTGCGTCTGGAGAAATCATCAATGAAAGTTAAGAAGTACTTGCAGCCAGAGAATGAAGCAACAGGAAGAGGACCACATAAATCACTGTGCACAAGCTGTAAAGGGGCTGAGGCGTGCCAAGAGGCACGTTTGTCAAAACTGTTCCGATGATGTTTTCCGAGTACACATCCGGAACAAACACCATCTCTGCAAGATACCATAGGAAGACCTGTCACCATATTTTCTTTACATAGATGCGGAAGGGAGCGATAGTTTAAGTGACCAAATCGCTCATGCCAAAGTTTGCTCACTTCATCATTATGAGCAACAAATACTGAGGGAAGATTTGATGACCCAAAGTTGTGAAACTTATATAACCTTGTGGAATCATCAGCAAGACCAGTAGCTAGAATCTGTTTAGGATCTTTTAGATCCTTGATTACAACATCATGAGGTGAAAACTCAACAATTTTACCTTCACCTGAATGAGTTATCTGATAGACAGATAGAAAGTTGCAGGATAAGGTTGGAACACATAATACATCATTAAACTGACCATTGTCTAGATGAACAGTTCCAGTCCCTACAACATTAAGAGATCTATCATCACCAACATATATATTTTTGGTGTTACAATCATTTAAAGAAGAAAACATGGCTTGGTTTTTGGCCATGTGATAAGAGGCTCCAGAATCAATGAGCCACTCATGAGAATGAGAAGAAGAAGAAGATACATTTAATGCATAACCAGACTGAGATGATTGACAACGACATGCAGAAAGTGCCATTCCGGAAGTTGAAGTTGAAGTAGGCTCCACATGGATGTTATGTTTCTTCATTGCGGCTTCCAAGGCTTCCATCTTCTTAAAGCATTTAGATTCTAAGTGGCCATCTCGATTACAAAAGTTACAATGTCTATCAGTCTTCTTCCATTTGTTTTTATTGGTCTTATCATTTTGCTGAAATGATCTTTCATTTTGAGGCTGAGTTGGTTTAGGACCATTCTTTTGAGGATATGACTTCTTAGGATTCTTTGAATTTGGTTGCTGCTGGGCGGCTAACGCTTTCGTGGAAGAGTTTCCAAGATTAAGAAGACCAAGGTGTAAGAATTTTTCTTGTTCTCTTATTAAGGAATCACAAAAGGAGTCAAAGGAAGGGGCCTTGTAGTCTTTTCCTTGACAAATGAAAGCTTCCCTTGTAGAATGGAAAGTGGAAACAAATACAGAGTAGGCTGGTCCCAACTTAGTAAGGATGGAATAAATAAGGTTACCATCTTCTTTCTTAACTTTAACACCTTCCAAGAGATATCTAAGGGTCTTGAATTTGGACAAGAAATCTTCAATGCAAGAAAAATTATTAGGATCCAAAGTAAGCAACTCATTTTCAAGTTGATGGGCTCTAATTTCATTTTTAATCCCAAAAACTTTAGCGAGTTTTTCTAACGCTTCATGAGGAGTCTCAAGGTCTGCAATGTGGAATCTAAGATCAGGAGAAATAGACATCCCTATCAAACCACGTGCTTGATCTTGTCTATTTTCCCATTTTGCAACCTTGTCTTCATCTTTTGGTTTCTTCTCTTGGTCTGTGGCTATTCTGAAGAGACCTTTACTTCTAAGTAAATCTTCCATGTAGGCTACCCATTGGAAGTAGTTAGTGTTGTCAAGAATGACTTGGCATGGACTTTCCATTTTTAAAAAAAAATTGAAGCTGAAGATGCTAAAAGTAAGTGTTCCAATGGATAGATCTCGAAAAAATAGGCGGTTTTAAAAAAAACGGCTCTGAAAAAGGCTTCCGGATGAAGAAGTTATGGCTTTTTGAAAAAAAAATTGTTGAAGTTGCCGGCAAAGTGCGCGAATGTGCGGGAATGAAAAAATCCGCCCCCACAAAATGGAGACTTGAACCCAAGACCTCTACTCTCTTAAAATAGCTTTGAACCAATTGATCTATACAAAAAATTTGAGAGAGAGAGAGAGAGAGAGAGGGGGGGGGGCATGGTTTGCGTGCTTGCCTTGAGAAAGCTCTTTTTCCCTACAAAACACAAAACACAAAACCCAACATGAATATGCAAAGAAAAATGAACCTTGCGGCTCGAAGTTAGCTTTAGCCAAAAACTAGAAATTTAAAAAAAAAAAAATCTCAAAGTTAGCTTTAGCCGAAAAACTAAATATTTTTCTCAATGTTTCTGATTTTCCGAGATCACACTAAGGTGCAGGGAAAAGAGCATACGCATGAGAAAAATCCTTCCTTTCTGTTTCTGATTTGCCCAGATCGCACAGAGTCACAGGGCAAAGAGCATACGCAGAAATGAAAGGTATAGATCCGGTTAAAAAAAAAGGGCTAAATAAACCGAAACCGAAATAAGCAGAGAGAAAATAACAGTAAACTGCAAAAAAACATTGTATACCTCCCGATCTAAAAAATGACGCAGCTAGGGCTACCGGAAACCTTTTCGTGTGAAACGAAAGGGGTTCCTCACTGGAACAGATGCTCCGAACGCAACAGAGCAGTCCTCTCGGCCCGAAAGCAGTCAGAAACAGCAGATCTAGGAAACGACAGCCGCATGCAGTTCTACCGGCTTCAGATTTGGATCACCAACGGACGCGGCCCTCAAATAGCTCTGATACCATGTAGGAATTTACAGGGTAAGTTCCTCAGAAAGAACACCAAAATGACACCGCTCACAACCAGATCTCAAATCAATACACTAGTATTTTTGACGTGGTTAAAACCCTCAAAGTGCAAGGAGGGAAACAGTCCACGGCCTGTCCCAACGTGGGTACTACAGGCAATTTATTAATCAAAGAATGAAAATTTACATAAGCTTCTCTCATGCACGGATTACCCGAACAAAGACCCTCCATGCGCTTTAAATAGAACTCATGGACCAATCGGGTGTCAAGCCACGGATCAAGTGTCGGTAATACCGAGGAGAGAATGAACCGTCGGATCACTACATATCGTGACCGTCGGATTGTAAGTTACAAAATGTACAACGGTAAAGAAACACACTTTACCTAACTCTACACTAGACCAAGTTGAACTTAACTATATCCTATGTGTCGGAATATCCTAACAGCTAACACCTTTCCTTGCCTCTAGGGGTCGAGCTCATCATCCTAGGAGCTGTTTCAACCAATTCTAAACAAAGCACTACAATCTAGGCAGTCAAAACAACTTGCCTCTATAAGCTAGGAAACCAATTCATTCATTAAATGTTTGCTATTCCATGAATGAATCTTCTAGGATAGGTAAATAAGTGTCAAAGTATCATAAAATTACATCATTTACATCAAGGAGGATCAAAACCCACTCCAAAAAGTCAAACCTAGTCAAAACTGCGTTTTGTTGAGCTGTAGGTGCATTTCTGTGAAAATAGCCTGATGCATAGCGCCCAAATTCTCAACGCGTAGCGTGCCTTTGAGCCAACTTTTGAGGCACTTCCCGGAATCCAAATGAGGAAAAAGTAGGTTTGTTGGAAAGTTCTGGATGTCTACTTTCCAACCCAAGTGGAATATCTCAATTTGGTGTCCATTTGCCCCTCCAAAATTGCAATCTCCCAAGACTGCTTCATGTGTGTCCAAAAAGTGGCAGAAAGTCATTTTTTGCATGTTTTTTGACCTTCTGAGGGCTCAAAACCTGATGAAATGTCTTGGCAATTGCTGAGAAAATGTAATTTGTTATGAAAAATCCAAAAATGTTGAGTTTTTGAGAAATGGACTTGCCCATCTTCAGGGTAGCGCGCGGCGCGCTACGCGTTGAGGGCCAAAACCTGTTTTTAGCAAAAAAAATTCAAAATTGACAAAAACTTCTCCAAATTTTTTGAAATTTGAGCTGGGGGTGTCTCATCAAGTACCATGCTCCTTCAAAGAGGCTTTGGCCAAAATTTGGAGTGGATCGGGCCTTTTTCTCCGTTTTAGTGCTTTGCTCAACCTCCTTGGATCTAACGATTGTATTTTTGACATTTCTCTAAAACCATAACACCTGTGTAAAAAGTGAAGGAGGTTTTTATTCTTTGGCATGTTGTGGACAAAAACCTCTCTCAGTTTTCCAAAATTCATCTTTGATTGCTCTGAAACATCTTTTGAGTGAAACTTATCCCGATGTGTGAAACAAGGAATTTTGTCGAAATGAAGCGAAATGAAGGGGATAAGAGGCTTCTAAATTCTTGGGGAAATTTTTGGAAATAGGGAGGGATGTTAGGAAGCAGGGGGAAGTGGAATCGTGGAGATCGAGTGAGGGGAAGGGGTCCAAAAGGGAAAAACACAGGCCCAACCTAGAAAATTGCCAGGTTGTAGCAAGAAACTAGGGTTTGTGCGAAAATGAGGAATTTGGCGGATCTAAGGGATGGGAAGCATTTAATAAGGTACTTTAAGGATAGGGGAAGGTGTATGAACATCAGGATACAAGTTTTGCCGATGATTTGACCGTCCAAGAGAAATTGCCTTCAAAACCATAGGAGAGGGAAATGACCTTACCTAGGCGCAACTGAAGCATGAACAAGGTGTAAAATGACTCATTAGACACTGAGATGATAATGACAACCCCATGAATGATGATAGACTCAGCTGAATAGTGACATAGATTGGCATTTGGGCAACTTTGAAAAGAGTGAGAGCAAACCCTAGACCTAATGCCTAGTGACCAAATTTTGCTTGAAGACTCACTGAAATGACAAAATTTGACCTTGACACTTCAAAATCACTTTGTAAGAGCACGTTTGATCACTGGAGGAAGGCTGGAAAGACTGACACTAACACATCGAATCTTATGCATAATTACAGATGGTCTCCATTATGGGTTTAGTCTCCCTATACAGGGTCGTAGCCCTTCATAACATTGGCACATGTAGAGTGTGTGTAAAGAGTCATGGGCCTACACAACAGTAGACAAGATTCCTCATGTTCAGACTGCTCGAGTTTCATCTATTAGACGAGGAAGATGCATTTGGTTCACCATGCCCAGTCGGCCCCATAGTTGTATCATGCACTTGACAGATGACCCAGGACTTGTATGCTGATGTGGGATCACTTACATTATCATCTGAGCCCTTACAAATGATCTATAAGCATCTTTGATATACTTGGAGACCCATGGGGTTACTTGTGTACCCCACACCCATTGAGAGCACCCCATGTTTATTATTTGGAGAACAAGAGGCCAACCCCTTGTCCACTACTTTTGGGAGTCATATTCATCATTATGGCACTTATGGACTTCATCAGGCTTCTTAGAAGGCCCAACGACATGTATTATTGATCATTCAACCTCTTAAGAGGCTTATTCTTTTGTTTATGAGCTAGTTTGGTGGGATTATCACTAAAAAATACTTATTTTGCACATTATTTTATTTTAGTCGCTAATGTAGGCCTGTTACACAGCAATTTGTCACCGTTTGTCACCGTCCCTGTTACCCCTCTCCCGCACACTGGAGGACTCATTCCGGGACCTGTGAGGAGTGACATGACCTGAAACCACTTGCATCATATTACTCTAAGTATGAGCTTCATATTCCCTGAAGACATCTCCTGCAGAAAACCCATGGAAACAACTCTTTTTGCATTAGCACGGGTCCACAGTTTACTGCCCACGCCAATGAGGGAAATCCTTTAAAGAGGGCGCGCTATTGGCACTCTGTCTCAGAGTCGCACTCACGCCAACCGAATTGAGTAAAGTTTTCAACCAACAAGCTTCCGAAGGTTCTCCTTAACCCATTCACCAACTGAACCTATGTTGAGCTAGGATGGTTTGGCTTCGAATCTCCATAGAAGGGAAGTGGTTTGCCACCTTTCATGGAAGTTTCTAAGTGATAAAGCCAATCCCATGAATAATGTGGTTGATCCTATCTCTTTCCTCTTTATCTATAAAAGCTTGTCTCTATGCCTTGAGCAAGCTAGTTCCAGTTCCAGCAGAGTGCTAGTGATAACTAGAATTCCAGGAGTTCAAGAGATTGAAGTTGCAAGAGCCTTCTTTGCATCCATAAGGCCAAATCTAAGTGAGGAGATTCTTGTCACCAAGGAGAGAGAGGCTTGTTTCCCATCCCAACAAGCTTTGCAAGACTTGTGTAGTTGATCACCCAGCCAAAGGAGGATTTGACGTCAGAACTATGGTTGTATTTTTTTTGTTTTGTTTATCAATAATAGATGACTATCATTATGGTTCCACTCGCATTGTCCTTTGTAATGATTGATGTTGAGTTATATCTTTTCTGACTGATATATAATTGCATCTATTGGATTTTATGCTTGTATTTGTGTTGTTCTTTGCATGTGCAGGTGTCCAATCATGGAGATCGCGGGGATCGTGACCGGCCGAGGCAAAGGAACGAGAGCGACGTCTCTTCTATGAATATTAGCGTTGGAATCCAAGTAGGTTCTCATCATCCACCTTTAATTTGCAATTAGGAACTTGCGTGATAGCATTGTTTGATTGTTGCTAGACCCGGTCTGGGCTAGTAGGGATCGTCTCTGTCCGCAGAGAGGATTTACCTCCACAACAAGGCCTAATTAGCTAAATCAAACTCATTAGAGGCGTATAAATAGAAGTGATGAAGATTCATTTTAGCATCATCACTTGGATTTGGAACTTGTATCTCTTTAGAGATTTTCACTATCCTTCTTGGAGGATGAATTTTTGGAGCATGGAATGAATTTTGATGTTTGGATTATTTTCTAATGTCTCGGAGCTTCTTGAATGGCAAATTTTGGAAGGTTGGATATATTCTTATACATGTAAGTACAATTTACTGTTATTATTTCTTTCTATTTTTTTTCGCATACATTGTTGTTGAGATTTCGCTACATTAGGACTTATTTGTTGCATCTTTTTGGAAATTTTGTTTCTAGATAATTAATGTTTCATGTATGGTCCATGTATAATGAATGAATGTTCCTAGGGATGTTTCATTGCTGAAATTCATCTTGATAATCCATCTACCTTGCAAAACGAAGTATAAAGTCTTTGAAGCTATTTTTGTTGCTGCCCTAGTGCTAAGTAAAGTTGTCTTTGAGGCCTCCTTGACCTAGAAAATCATAAAGTCCATAGTCATAATTCTACCTGACTCCAATCTCCCTAAAGGATTAGGCACTGGTCCACCAAAAGGTGATCACCTTAAACCTTATCCATTATACTCCCTCTTCTTTTCTAGGGCTATCCCATTAGATCTCCTAGGGCATCTTCGATCTTGCAAATCACCGATTAAAAAAAAAAAAAAAACAATCTCTTGGCCCCAACTGCGCTGGTATGTCTCCTAGGTGCCCTCCAATTTTGAAGAAATTACGACTTCAGGATCTTGATATATCTCAAGCCCTAGCCTTGAGATTGAATCTTGCCCTTAGTTTCCTTAGGCTATAAACCTCATTGGGACCCTCACATTGTCTTGCATAAAAATTATTTCCTTGGTCCTTTTCTCCCTCTGGAATTCGTCAACCAGATCATTGGTTGCAAAACCCTACCCCCTTGACCTAACCCCATGTCGTCCACTTGGTCCTGTGTGGTCCCATACACTATTAAGGGTAATTCCTCAAGGATCACTTGGAATCCAATATTTCACAAGAATTTTAAGCCTAGGAACCTCCATTATAGGATATATACCATAAACCTAAACCTTGGAATTCCCTTTAAGCCCTTCCTTGAGAGATTTTAACCTTGCCTTCCAAAGCAAGCAAGCCACATATTTCAGCCTCTCTTGCGAATAGGCTTCCAGGATCACTCCTCACCCTATCATTGGTCTATCCATTTCATGATCCTCATCATAACGAATCTCCTCCCATTGGTGAAATTCCATAAAGAGTAAGGAGACTTAGCAGAGGTGATTGTGGGCTATTGCTCCATTGTTGCCCTTAGCCTAGTAGTAACCCTTCAAGGATCCCCTTTTATGACCCCTGCTAGTTTGAGTAGTAACACATCCTATTTGAATAAGGTCTTTTGCACAAAATTTTTGAGTTTATACTAGCCTTTTGAAATTGATGTTGAGGATTACACTTGCTTATAATATAGCCTATACCAGCGATAGGAGAATTCCAATTGGCAAGTGGGAGGATACATACCTAAATGACACAACATAATAACCAACAATAATTTTAAAATAGTTTCCACATCTCCAACCTTGAGGACAATGTTGCTATTAAATTTGGAATGCATGTTAAGACATTATCCTTGTGAAAATTTCTGAATCTTTACAAACAAAAATCCTACTGCAATCACTAGTTTAACATTTCCTACTTGTTATTTCATTCAACAAGTTATTTAATTAGATAAATAGTGATGTAAACACTATTTCAGACTACACTGACATACAGATCATAAATTGAAACAATAAATGGGGCAAACATAAAAGGGACACCGTTATTTTTGAACAACATGTCCCCGGAAAAACCCAATGCGGGAAAACCGGTGCAACAGATAGAGGGTTTGTATGATTAAGCAAGAAGAATCTGAGTACAACAGGTTGCCTCTCACACCGGCTAGCCTTGACGAGAAATCACGACAACAAGAAATACATTTGAGGGTTTGCCTCACTTCCCAAGTCACAATTGATCCAATGAGTGATCTAACACCCTCCCAGCAAACACTGCGAAGTCCCTATGCAATCACTGCGTGGGCCAACACCTTGCCTCTAGAAGATTGCGTCACCCCTTCTGCTAGATTGATTTGCTAGATGAAGACTGTTTTTCAGTCCTCCCGGCTCAGAACCTTGCTTCTCCAGCAAAATCTCACACTACTGAAGAATACTCTGCACTGCCATTGCAAGAGCGCCTATGGATTGCGTCAGCTCTGCGTGAGCCCCTCTTGGGTTGTGTAGGCCTCTACGCTGCCTCCCTGATCCTCAAGATAACTCTCACCTACGTACTCTTTGGCTCAAAACTTCCTCTCTAATCCAAACCTCCGCTTCTGCCCCTCTCGCTGCAACTCAGATCATTGGTTCGATTTTCTCACCAAACCACGCCCCAAAAAAATCAAACTGACTCATCAACTTGGTGTATCTCCAACTAACCCTCAAGCCTCCTCTTATACTTTTCCTATTGATGAATCAACGATCAAGATTAAGTCCCTAATCAATGGATAAGATTAAATTGGACCTTATCTTCATCACTTAGCTTCTCACCCATATTTTCATTAATACCCATTAATATTTTTATTTTCCTAAGTTTAGATTTAGGAACCCCATTAAAAATATTAATTATTTTAATAAAACACAATCCGGTTGGAATTTCACCAAATGATTTATGGGCCTTAGAGATCTCATGTGTTCTAGCCCCTCCACAAAATTTCAAAGCTAGAGCACATCCAATGCTACCCAAAATCAACACTCCCTCTTAGCGAGGAATGTGCTCTAGCAATACTTCTCAATAGAAGTATCACACTAATCCATGGCATTGGTCCTCTGTGTTGTTGATGCTTGGCCTGTTGCCCTTCACCCACTGCATTTTTTCAATCTATATTGCTGCCATTGCCACTACTGCATCTATACGAAAACTCCCTCTCAATATGTTGCATCATGTTGCCCATAACATTGCCACTGCAAACTGCAACTCAATTGCTGAGAAGTAAGAATCTGAGAAAGTCACCCAAAAGATGACATGATGGTCAGTCTAGATACCTCGTGATGTTAAAGCTACCTCTGCTGCTACCCTTTGATGCTACTGCGCTATTTTTGTATCTGCTTTGTGCCTCTTGCATTGCTCAACACTCTATTGCGCTGCTTCAGACTTTGGCACTCTAGCTCGGCCATGTCGTTCCATCATCCCTCGCACCAACTGACTCTCGTCATTCCACTACTGTCATTAAGGGCTCCCATATCCGCATGTGATCCAATAGTTTGGGCACCTTAAGGATCTTTCCCTTGTGTAGTCCTCAATATCACCCCACCTCTTCTCTAGAGGTGCATGAGCACTCACGGCACAATACTCATCATCGTCCTCATTGTCAGCGTTCGTTGGAGCAACCTTTGAGTCAGAATTCTCTTCCTCACCCTTTTTCCAAGGGAACTGAGTGGAGAAATGTCCTAGTTCCCCACATCTAAAGCATATGACTTTGGATATGCCTTTATTTTTCCTCTTCTGCTTCCCTTGTTGTCCAACTGATGCAAGAGCTGCATATTCCTCTTCCTCCTTGACTCTAATTCCTTTGCCACTACTTCCTCCCTTGGTTAACTGTTGAAGATTTGCTCACATCTCTTCCCAACTGGGGAGAGAAGCCTTGCCCAAGATGCTCTAGACAAAGGTCTCCCACTCTTCAGTGACTGCATTTAGGATAGTCTTGACCATGAAGTCAAGATCTGGTGTAGACCCCATGAAAGTCAGCTGGTCTCAAATTGTAGAAAAACCTATAGATTCACAAGCTCATGTAATCTACTAAAACAAGAGACAAGAATATACTTCTACTCTTTACACTGGAAGCCCATAAACATCAAGCAAACAATAATCAATAGAGGAAGAGAACCAAAGGCACATAACACAATAAATATTCGGGGAAAGCCACAGCTCAAGACTCCACTATCTGTTTTATATTAATCTGGAAAATGAAGATGAAATTACAATGCTTGTTCTCTCTAGAACAATCCCAACACTCAGCAAATTCAATCTCCAACTCATAAGCAAGCTCAAGGCCAAAGCTTAGCCAATTCACGAACTCTCCAAGTCTTTATTCCAATGTGTAATTCCTATGAAGGATAGATTGTATTTAAAGGGAAATAAAGCCTCTAAAAATAGCATAATCCCTCAAGGATCAGTTCCTGATTGCATGCACTGTCAGTGCAACTTAGAAAAATCTAAAACAAATAGTACACTGTCCCTGCACTCTAGTCTCAACTGGGTCTTTCTCATAATCGACATGCGTGAGTTTTTGATGGTGGAATCTTCAGTTAATTAGAGTAGCACTAATTAGGTCACTAGTGTCCCAACTCACTGTTTACTCATTATTAGTTCCTGAAAATGGTTGGAACTAATTCAACTGGACTTAACTCAATAAACTGAGTTAACTAATTGCAACTCATTCATAACTCATCCTTAACTCCTATAAGTTAATGAGAACATATACATGTCTTCGAAATACTTCCAATTCGAATTTCCTAAATTAATTAAGTTAATTAAACTTAATTAAGTATTTTCAAATTGCTATGAGAAAAGAATTATATTTTAATTCACAGTTTAATTCAAGGACAAATTAAACTGAATTTCTTGTTGCCATTTCTCAACACCTCCTCTCAACAAGAAAGGGATTATCCACTACCCCGATCATGTATCTTGCTCCTCCGTGGGAATGTAATCTAACAACATGGTCCGCCTCAATACACAATCTCTCAGGTGATGATACCGGATATCTATATGCTTGGACCGATCATGAAAAACTAGATTTTCAGAGAGTTTGATACAACTCTAATTATCACAATAAATCACTGTCGGATCCATCTGTTGACCAAACAAACCAACCAGGATCTTCCTCATCCAGATAGCCTCACATGTTTCTTGACTTGCAACCATGTACTCTGCCTCTGCCGAACTGAGTGCAACCGATCTCTATTTCTTGTTGAACCAAGAAACTGCAGCTCTTCCTGTCAGATGGACTCCCCGCCCAATCTGCATCAGTGAAGCCTTGAAGCTTCACTCCCTCTGTCCGTCTATACCACAACCCAAACTGAGTAGTGCCTCTGAGGTATCTCAATACATGCTTTGTCGCCTTCCAATACAGCTTGGTAGGCCTAACCATCGCTTGACTAAGTTGGTTAACTGCATAACACATATCTGGTCGTGTGTTCACCAAATACATGAGTGAACCCACAAGCTGCCTGTAAACAGTAGCTTCCACTACTTCTCCTGAAGTAGCATCCTCCTTCCTCCAGTTACCAACTAGAGGAGTCTCCATGGGTTTACTGCTCTCCATGTGGAATCTCCTGAGTATCTCATTGGCATACTTGCCTTGAGAAACAAAACAACTCCCCATCTCCCAGCCATACCTCCATGCCAAGAAAGTAATGCATGAGCCCATCTCCTTCGTCTCAAACTCTCTTGCAAGGTCCTCCTTGCAATATTTGATGAGCTTCTCATCACCTATTAGTATGAGATCATCTACATAAAGTAAAAGGATAAAAAACTTACCTTCCACCACTATGTGATATAGGTTCGCATCTGCTTCACTTTTTGTGAAGTCTAACCCAGTGAAGTAGCTATCTATCCTGGTGTACCAAGCACATGGTGCTTGCTTCAGCCCATACAACTCTCTCTTGAGTCGGCACACATGCGACTCATGATCCAAGGTTTCAAAACCTTCGGGCTGCTCTATGTACACCTCTTCCTCAATCATGCCATTGAGGAAGGCAGTCTTCACATCCATCTGATGGATCTTCCAACCCATCTGTGCTGATAGTGCCAATATAGATCTGATTGACGAGTACCTTGCAACAGGAGCAAAGGTCTCATCATAGTCAATCCCCTCTACCTGTGAAAAGCCACAGGCCACAAATCTGGCCTTATGCTTCTCCACACTACCATATGCAGCTTGCTTTACCTTGTAAAGCAGACGACAACTCACAAATGACTTGTCCTCTGGTCTCGGGACCACATCCCAAACACTGTTTCGAACTATGGAGTCATACTTCTCCACCATTGCATCAACCAAAACTCGCTACTGCACTGCTTCCTAAAAGGAAGATGGCTCTGTCACAACACATGCACCCATACATGCCATGTATCCAATGTACCTCTTTGATGAACTCCTATGTCTGTGCTGAGAAGAGGGTGCTTCCACATTCTCTGATGCATCACCCAACAATTTGTTAGCCTCTCTAGTGCGCTTTATTCCCTCTCTAGAAGACTCTACCTGAGTGGATGTATCCACTCCCGGAACCTTTGCATGTGGCTGCTCCACATCAATCTGAGGGTCCTCAACCTTAGGAACTAAAATTTCCTCCTCCACATGTATCTCAAGCTCCCTCTAAAGGGATACTCGCATGGCCTTCTCCTCATCAAACTTCACATCCCTGCGAACCATTATCATCCGACTGGTTTGCATGTACACCTGATAGTTGTGGGGAGTATCATTGTACCCCACAAATATCCCCAACTCTAATGTTGGCTCAAGCTTCTTCTGTGCATATTTGCTCACATGGCAATAAAACGATGACCCAAAAATCCTGAAGTGATCAGCATCTAGCCTCTTACCGGAATAAGCTTCCTTTCGTGTTTTACTCTCAAGTATCCAATGTGGACTACAGTTATGAACATAAACCGTTATGTTGCATGCCTCAACCCACAAGTGTAGTGGTAGGCCCTGATCATGCAACACTGCCCTTGCTACCCCTATTATGCTCCTTCTCTTCCTCTCGGCAACCCCATTATGTTGAGGGTTATGAGGTGTCGTCAACTCTCGTTTAATCCCTTCCTCTGCACAGAAGTTCTTAAACTCATTGGAGACATATTCTCCACCATTATCACTCTGTAGATATTTAACCTTCTTTCCTGAATCTTTCTCGACCAATGCTTTGAATTCACAAAATTTTGTGAATGTCTGACCCTTTCTCTGCATGAAAAAATATCCAACATTTACGAGAATATTCATCTACAAATATAACATAATACATGTGTTTGCCAGTGGACACTGTCGAGAATGGTCCACACACATCTGAATGGACTCTCTCCAGAATAGACTCTGCTCGACTCTCTCTATCTCCAAAGGAATACTTGGTGTATTTTCCCAAAGTACAACCCTTGTATGTATCAACTTGCTCAAGCACACCTTTGGGAAGATTGGTAGAGATTTGCTACAATATCTTCAAAGCCCCATGATGCAAGTGGCCCAATCGCCAGTGCCACAACTCATCGACGTCTCCACTCAACCTCATTTCCGCTTTTGAACTCAAAGAAGCACAATCCTCTACCTATATCTTATAGAGGTTCTGAACTCGAATCCCTATCTTCTTTACTTGACCCGTGGCTATGTGTCTAAGGAACACCATTCCTTTCGAAAAGATCACATGATAGCCTTTATCCTCAAGCATGGCAACAGATACCAAGTTCTTCATCAGTCTGGGTGTTAGTGCCTAGATTTACCTCAGGCTGAAAAGGTAGGATCCAAGGCCAACATCAAACCACGCTCAGCCTCGTAGCTAGCCCTACGAGGACAGGAGAGGACTCTCTCTAGGTCAATCTCAGCAAATGATGATCTATGGGGCTTGAGATGACTGAAATATCTTCTAATCTTAGGCTAGGTATGAAGTGCAAGGATTTGATTTGATTTTTTGGGAGTTTTGTTGGAATCAAGGGAAAGGCAATTTTGGGTCTGGGGATGAAGGCCAATTTTGCAAAATTCTGATTGGGGCAAGAAAGGCAATCGTTTTGATGCTTTGATTTGGAAAGATGGAGGGTTCAGACTGGTGAGAAGTTGAAGAGGGCGAGAGGGTATCAAGAATCCTCTTCAAACTGAAGAAAGCATTGAAAATTAAACAAAACTGAAAGGCAGAGCACAGCAAGCTAATGAATTCTACCTTTGTTACTTATTTGTTTAATTTCAGAAGCAAAAGAGAAAGGAAATGGTACACATAAATATCAGTGAACTCACAAATTACATAGAGAAGAACACCATCAAAACACAAAGCCACAGGGATCCCAAAAAGTGCTGCAAACCCTGGTCTTTCCTTTGCCAAAAATGCAGAAATCAAATGTACAATGGAGTGCCAAGCAATCCCAAGTGTCCAACCCTGAAAATGACTGAGAAATTACAAGATATAGATAAGCCTAACTCCTTCCCATGCCTCTAGGGGTCGAGCTCATCATTCTAGGAGCTGTTTCAACCATATCTAAACAAGGAACTGAAAAATAGGCAATGAAACAACTTGCCTCTATATAAAAGGAAACTGATTCATTCAGTTGTTTTTCACTTTTTAGTGAATGAATCTACTAAAACAAGTAAATATGTGCCAAAATTACATCATTTTCATGAAATTACATCAAGGTAGATCAAGAGTTACATGAAAAAGTGAAACTAGTCAAAACTGGGCGAAATTCTGAGCTGCTGAGTGAAAAATAGGCCAAATTTCCCTATGCGCCGCGCCTAAAACCTGTATGCGTAGCACAACTTTGGAGCTGATTTTGAGGCACTTCCAGAAGTCCAAATTGAGCTCATGATGGCTCGTTGGAAAGCTTTGCCTGACTACTTTCCAACCCAAGTAGAACTTCTGGATTTGGTGTCCATTTGACCCTCCAAAAATCCAATCTCCCAACGCTGCTTCCTGTGGGTGCAAAAGGTGGCAGAAAGGTCATTTTTTGTGTGTTTTTTACCCTTTAGGCAACCCAGAACTTGATGAAATCCTTACGTAATTCATGAGAATGCATAGATTTTCATAAAAAAATCCAGAAATATAAAGTTTTCCTCCATAGGATCTCCCAATTATAAGCGCGCGCCAAGTGGCGCTACGCATTGCGCAGGAAAATCTGTTTTGAAGCCAAAAAAAAATTCAAAATTGACAAATTTTTCTCCAAAATTGCTGAAATTTGGACTAAAGGTGCATCATCAAGTATCATGCTCAGCCAAAGAAGCTTCGGCCAGGATTTGGAGCCTATCATGCCTTTTGCATCGTTTTAGTGTCCTCCTAGTGCATGCAGTTTCAGCTGTAGAGTCATTGTCTCGGTCGTATGATGTGTCGGTGTCCGTCTCCATGGTGTTTCAAAGTCTGTGTTGGCTTCAATGAGATGGAGAATGAGAATTTGGTGCTTTTGTTTCAATTGCCAAATGTGGGAGGGACTGTGGGAAATAGGGCAGTGTGGACAGTTGGGTCTTCTCAAGTGATAATTTTCCCTTTGGAATTTCAACAAATGTAGGAACCATGGACAGTTACTTGACTGTTGGGGTAACTTGAGGTTTTGGGAATTTTACAAATGAAATGAATCATAAGGAATGCAATGACTTTAGGGATAGGGATAGTGGGACTTAGGAATGAGTAACTTGGGATATGAGGGAATCGGGCTTTTGGAGTGAATGACTCTTAGATATGTAAGAGGATAGTGTGTTGATGAAATAACAATAACGGGAGAGGAACCACAGGTGGGGAAGGGAGTTGGCACCAAAATCAAATTTTAAAACTCAAATTCAAACTCTAAGGGAGAAAATTTTAACACGGTGATAGGTTTGATAATTTTGGCATTACAAATTCTCATAACCCACTTCAATCAACACCGAACAAGTTAATGGCAATTTCATAAACTTACTCGAAATGAGAAGGACCGAATTGATTTGAATATTTGTGGAGCAATGATAAAAAATTTGGTCGTCAACCCTGTGCACTGCGCACACAACCCAGTGCGTCGCGCACACTGTATGCGCCACGCATGTTATAATTTACACAGTGGAAAACGGTTATATGTGTCACGACTTACCTATGCGCCGTGACCGCCTCCCAACGCGCCACGACCAGGATTTCACACACAGTCCGGCTTTCACACTGACTTTTATTTCCTCCACTACTTTCTCTTTGCTCTCTTGCGTGTAAATGAACTATTGAAGCACAAGAATATCTCCTATGGCATGGACTTTGATTCTTCATTTGGCAAACCCACTTTTGTAATGTTGTAGACTTTGGCACTTTCACATAACTCTGTTTTTGCTTCCACTTTGAATTTTTTGACTTCAATGATGAAACTTTTGTCACTTTTTGCAGGAATGGTTGGCCTTGGATTTCGGCAAAGGATGACCAGGGCTGCGCCTGAAATACTCCATGACTGAAAAACTCTAAAAATTACATATTTATTGCAAACCATAAATTTGACGATTTCTTCTTCAAAATATAGTTTTGAAGAAGAATCATTCTCAAGCATTAGAGATAATGAAAATTTTCGAATGAAAACTTATTAGGAACATCCTCATGTGCCTGTGGACATTATTAGACTTTTTGAAGACGAAACCCTAGACCTAATGACTAAAATGACCCTTTGCTAACCAAGAGACCAAATAGGACTGTGAATGACTTTAAAATTGATTTTGATGTATAGACATGGACCAGCAGGTACATGACATGAGGGAGATGAGTGACAAGACCGTTCCATCTGAAAATCGATGCTCCTAATGGAATGCAAATGACTGGACTAAATGAGACACCTAAAAATGAAATGCAACAAAAGAGATTTTGATCGCTGACAGAGGGATGAAAAGACCGACTCTAACATTGGCTCCAATGGGATGGTAGCTCCTTGGAGGTGCCAAGAACTGCAGATCTTTGGGAGATCAGACAGTGCCTTCATCCATTTGGGCAACGGAGTCAAAACACGAAAACTGACATTATGCAGACTAACTCTGACTCAAGGCTAAAACTAAAACCATAATAAAATCAAACATGACTAAAACATAACTAACAAACTGGAAAGATGCTCGTAATTGAGCTTATTCATCAAACCTACCCTAATTGTTCTTTTCACCACCCGATCAAGTGAAATGGAACAGAGAACGCAACCAGGTAAGTATCCTGGCTGCTATTTGATTTCTTCCCAAATGCTTTTTGATGCGCAGGAAAAGGGAAGAATCGAACGGCAACTCCCATGGAAACTTGGAATCAAGTTGACTGTTGATAAACTTGCGAAGCATGAGTTGACTGGATGACTTCAAGAATACTGAGAAAGGATCTTCATAAACATAGCTTTTGATTTCCATTAACACATTACTGCTCTGGTCCAAGTAATCTTCACAGCTGGATATTAAGATTTTCCTCACATTTGTGCTGTCTTTCTTTTGTGATAGCAGCTGGCTGTCAAAAGGATCCTGAATTTCGTGAATAACCAAACTTTGTTGTTGATTCCAAACAGAACAAAAGTCTCCTTCATTGTCTTGTTTAACAGATGGTTTATTACAAAGCCCATACCAAGGTTTACAGTCATATGAGGTTATCAATAAAGACGAATTTTGAATAACATTATTATCAACATTCTTTTCTGGCGCATGGTTAGCCAATGGGGAAAAACTTTTACAATAAACATCATCCAACACACGAGCAATAGGATCATCAAAAACTTGAGAAGACTGCTGCGATGTATCCATTGAAACTGCATGACATCCTACTGGTTGTTCATCTTTTTCTTTAGAGATATTACGAAGATTTTGCTTTATAAACTGAAATGCTTCGAAACAAAAGGGTACAGAATCCTCTTACATCATTTGATCGTATGTGCCAGCTTCCAAGTCCTCATTTGCAACTTGACAATCAATGGCATTCGGGGGCTGTAAATTTGGATATGAGAAGTCTTGAACAAGGTTTTCGTTGCCCTCAAGATGGTCCAAATCAAGACTTGTTGACAGTTGATTTCTGATTGCATGGAAGTTGTCTCTAATTAACTGAAATGAATCAAAACAAAAAGGTAAAGATACTTCACTTACTTCACAATTTGTTGCACTTTCCTCGTCATTGTCATAGCTGATATGCATCGGGTGATTACTGTACTCAAGCTGCTGAAAGTGAACTTCTTCCTCCCACAAACTAGCTGTTGATTTGTCTACAAGATTAGCTTCTGTTTGGAGAACATAATCATCATCATACTGATCAAAATGAGGCAAATCATCAGTATAAAACACATCATCAAGCATACATGTCATATCAACAGATCTCTATTCACCAAGATGATCTACAAAACAATCATAATCAGATCTATGACAACTGGGATAAGAAACAAAATGTTTTGGATCAACAACTTGCTCCTTTTCAATCAGCGAGCCATGATCTTGAACATCATAATGATTCCTTGTGGTGATCTTTTACATCATCTCTTCCACTGAACTTGTCAAAATGTCAAGCTTTACCCCTAAAGATGTCGATTCCTCTGGATCTATGTTTTTCATCTCTTCTTCCTTCAACTTTGCCCTTCGGATCAACAAATGAGCCTCTACATCTACTGCACTGTTCTGCATCTCTTCAAGTGTTGCAAGATTCCTTTCTCTCAGCTGAAACTCCATTTCCAGATCAAAGGCAGTCGGGTAGTGCAAGAAAGCAGATCCAAGAGGAGGTCTTATATTAACCGGCATCGAAAAGTAGACTTGGTTAAATCTGGCAGAGAATTGTTGTACTGTCTCCCCTGGCAATCTTTTCAGCTGGTTATACTCTTCTATAATCAAGAAAGGGTTTTGTCTGATCACCCACCTGTCGTGGAAAACTTTGACGAACTGCTGGAAGTTTGAGATGCTCGCATCAGGTAGGGTTTTGAACCAACTCTTGACTTTTCCTTGCAAAGAAAGAGCAAAAATCCTAATACTGACATCTTCTTCATCAACTTCAAAAAGGTCATGAAAAGACTCAAAATTCAGAACATGTCTCTCAGCAGTGATGTTGTCGCATTCACCATCAAATCTTGGTAGATATAGATCATGATTTTTAGGGAAAGCATGGGATATAGGAGGTAAAATCAAAGGCTTGTATCGATCTGGAATGTTACAAGGTATAGGGGTATGTACAGAAGCAGTAGAATCAGTCTTGGTCTCTTGAGGCTCATCAGTTTGAAGACAATCATCACAAGATTCAGAAAAAGGGTCTTGATCAAGATCAAAGGCATGCAAATATTTGGTATTCACAATCTTCAAAGGGAAGGAATCAAATGCAGGTCGAGGATCTCTTCTCAAATATAATATACTTTGCAAAGCTTTCTTGACATTATGGGGAAAAGAGAAGAAATAATTTAGAACAAAGAACAAAATGTCTTGGATTAAATTCCAACTTGAATACGTGATCTGTCCATATTGTCCTTTCATGTTTCTGCTGGTAAGGTTCATCCTCCAGTGGATTCTTTGGATCTGATCTCGAAAATGATTTGGAATCGCCAGGTGAATGATTTTAGCCTTGCTGTGTCTGATCGTTGTCCACCATCAACAATCAGATCTGAACTTGATACATGTTACTGGGGCAATTTGCAAGTCAGATGTTCAGCTTATAAGACTAGACTGGATATTGACTGAAGCAGCGTTTATCTACTTGCGCTAATGCAAATCAAAAGCGTTTCGAAGGCTACCTGGCTAACTTCAGGCTCCGTCTGTAGTCTACAAAGCCAAACAATGAAAATAAACTTTCTTCCCCAGTAAAAGTACAACCCTTGTATGTATCAACTTGCTCAAGCGCACCTTTGGGAAGATTGGTAGAGATTTGCTACAATATCTTCAAAGCCCCATGATGCAAGTGGCCCAATTGCCAGTGCCACAACTCACCTACGTCTCCGCTCAACCTCATTTCCGCTTTTGAACTCAAAGCAACACAATCCTCTACCTCTATCTTATAGAGGTTCTAAACTCAATCCCTATCTTCTTTACTTGACTCGTGGCTATGAGTCTAAGGAACACCATTCCTTTCGAAAAGATCACATTATAGCCTTTATCCTCAAGCATGGCAACAGATACCAAGTTCTTCGTCGGTCTGGGTACATGCATAACATTCTTCAAGGTGAATGGAGCCGTATGCTCCCTCTGAAAAGTAATAGTGCCCACACCAGTAACACTATACTTACCTTCATCACCATCTCGATATGCATCTTGAGATCTTTCTCCTCTAGTTCACTGAATAACTCTTTGTCGCTAGTCATGTGGAAAGAAGCTCCACTGACTAAGTACCACACACTTCACATCATTGAAGACACCATGCATGCAATGAGGGAAAAGTCCAATTTGATTTGGGGCCTCACCCGCCGCTCCTCCTGAGGACTTCTCCTTGGACTTCTTCAATGGACAATTTGTAGCAAAGTGACCCATCTTGTGACAATGAAAGCATTTAACTTTCATCATGTCCTTCTTCTTACCTCCATGATAAGAATTCGATTTGGAACAATAAATTTTACCTTTTCCCTTCCTTGCATTAATCTCTAAGGCACAATTCTCTTCATCGTCAGTCTAAGATGAAGAGCCATCCCTAGTGTTCCTCCTGATCTCATCCCGCATCAAATCCGACCATAGTCATTCCCAAACCGGCAGCTTCTCCTGACCACTAATAGAGTCCTGATAACTATGCCAACTCTTTGGGAGTCCAAGAAGAGCAAGGCTCACCATACCCTCATTGGAAACTATGATTCCAACACTTCCAAGTTCATCCCAACATTGAGTGAACTTGGTCAAGTACTTTGAAATCATCTCGCCTTTCTCCATCTTGATTTTACAAAGTTTATCCTTTAGTGCAAACTTCCTTTGATCACTGCTATTTTGATACAAGTTCGTCAATATTTTCCACATGGCATGCGGAGTTTCCTTTCCATTGAGAATCAAGACAATGTGGTCTCAAACTCCCTCAAAGATTATCTGCCTTACCTTCACCACACACTTTTTCCATTCGGCCAAGTTTTGTGCATCCGTAGCTGCTGGCTTAGGGACTCCTTGATCAATGAATTCCTTCAAGACATTATCTTCTAGCACAACCTCCATCCTGTCCCTCTAGGCTATAAAATTTGAGTAGCCTTCCAAGTCATACTCAAGCCTCAACCCATGGAATGCCATCTGCCGATCCTAAAGTATGTATGCAAATTCGACTTTCACCTATAACCCAGAAACTCAAAACTTTGAAATCTCCTCTAGAGAGCTAATTTTAAATCAACAATATCTCCCTCATCCTAACTCCGATTCGGTCGATTTTTTTCGAATTTGGGTATATTTTCCCAAGGAATCCAAATCTACAATTTGTTTCTGAAAATTTTGCACATAAATTCTCATAACTTCTATGCAAACTCTTGGCCCAAAAAATAGTCTTACTCTGATACCATGTAGAGAAACCTATAGATTCATAAGTTCATGTAATCTACTAAAACAAGAGATCAGAATATACTTATACTCTTTACAATGGAAGCCCATAAACATCGAGTAAACAATAATCAATAGAGGAAGAGAATCAAAGGCACATAACACAATAAATATCCAGGGAAAGCCACAGCTCAAAACCCCACTATTTGTTTTGTATTAATCCAGAAAATCAAGATGAAATTACAATGCTTGTATGCTCTAGAACAATCCCAGCACTCAACAAATTCAATCTCCAACTCATAAGAAAGCTCAAGGCCAAAGCTTAGCCAAATCATGAGCTCTCCAAGTCTCTATTCCAATGTGTAATTTGTATGAAGGATAACTTGTATTTAAAGGGAAATAAAGCCTCTAAAAATAGCGCAATCCCTCAAGGATCGGTTCCTAATGGCATGCACTCTCAGTGCAACTTAGAAAAAATCTAAAACAAATAGTACATTGTCCCTGCACTCTAGTCTCAACTAGGTCTTTCTCAGAATCGACATGCATGAGTTTTTTATGGTGGAACCTTCAGTTAACTAGAGTAACACTAATTAGGTCACTAGTGTCCCAACTCACTATTTACTCACTATTAGTTCGTAAAACTGATTGGAACTAATTTAACTGGACTTAACTCAATAAACTGAGTTAATTAATTACAACTCATTCATAACTCGTCCTTAACTCCTATAAGTGAGGGATAACATATACATGTCTTCTAAAAGACTTCCAATTCGAATTTCCTAAATTAATTAAGTTAAGTCAACTTAATTAATTATTTTCAAATTGCTATGAGAAAAGAATTCTATTTTAATTCACAATTTAATTCAAGGATAGATTAAACTAGAATTTATTGTTTCCATTTCTCAACACTCCCTCTTAACAAGAAAGGGATTATCCACTACCTCGATCCTGTCTCTATGAAACTCAAATTTACATCTTGGCAATGCTTTTGCCAAGATGTCAGCATCTTGCTCCTCCGTGTGAATGTAATCTAACAACATGATCCACCTCAATACACAATCTCTCAAATGATGATACCAGATACCTATATGCTTGGACTCATCATGAAAAAACTGGATTTTCAGATAGTTTGATACAACTCTGATTATCACAATAAATCACTGTCAGATCCATCTGTTGACCAAACAAACCAACCAAGATCCTCCTCATCAAGATAGCCTCACATGTTGTTTGACTTGCATACATGTACTCTACCTCTGCCAAACTGAGTGCAATCGATCTTTGTTTCCTGTTGTACCAAGAAACTGTAGCTGACCCAATACTAATGATCCCTCCTTATGTGCTCTTCCTGTTAGATGGACTCCTTGCCCAATCTGCATTGATGAAGCCTTGAAGATTCATTCTATATGTCCGTTTGTACCACAACCCAAACTGAGTAGTGCCTCTGAGGTATCTAAATACATGCTTTGCCGCATTCCAATACAACTTAGTATGCCTAACCATCTCTTAACTAAGCTGGTTAATTGCATAACACATATCTGGTCGTGTGTTCACCAAATACATGAGTGAACCCACAAGCTGCCTGTAAAGAGTAGCTTCCACTACTTCTCCTAGAGTAGCATCCTCCAGTTGGAATTTCTAAGCCTAACTGTTAGAAACCCTTCATGTACTTTACTGATTTATTCTTGCCTACTTGTTTTGTTAATTAACAAGTTATTTACCATGTAAATATTGGAAATAAATACAAGTACATGCTCAACACATTACAAATCATCAACCGAAGGAACTAAAACAAGCACACAAGTGACACCGTTGTTTTTGGATTAATGTCCCTGGAAAAACCCAATGTGGGAAAACCAATGCAGCTATCTAAGGGTTTTACTATTAAGCAACTCTTTTCTGAGTACACTAGGTGCCAAATTGGCTAACTCGACAGAGATAAAAATCTGGTAGCAATACCTCTCTTCAGAAACATGTATTCCGAAAGCCTGCTCAACGAAATTCCTATCCAGCACAATCTGAAGCTCAGCGTCAGCTCTGCTGGCCTCTATGTCAGCCTATTGAGGCTCTACGCACCCTCTCTGGCTCTCTGTGTCACTCCTACAGCCTTTGTGTGGATGACGCAGGCCCTTCTAGCTTTGTGTAGTCTCTGTTGCATCTGCGTGGCTCCCTCTGGCTTTGCGTCTGCCTCTCTCTGCTTCTGAGCTAGTCTCTCGGCACTGTCCTTGCCTCTCTACCTTGTACTCATTGCCCCTCGCTGCAACTGATCACTAATTCTATCTCTCTTGGCTAACCCCGCTCTAGAGAATATAATGACTGATCACTCTGGTGTATTCTCCAAGTGACCTTCAAGCCTCCTCTTATACTTTTCTCCTTGACAGATCAACGACCGAGATTCAGTCCCTAATCGATGGCTAAGATTAGATCTGGCTTGATCCATGTCTTTTGGACCATTCTAACACAATTTTATATTAATTCACATTAATATTTTAATTTCCCTAAGTTTAGACTTAGGGACTCCATTAAAAATATTAATTATTTTAATATCTCCCAAACTGTTTAGAATCTGCCCAAACCCTTTCTGGGTATTGGATATCTCATGTGCCCTAACCTCTCCACCAAATTTCGTGGCTAGAGCACATCTGATGCTACCCTAAATCAGCACTCCCTATTAGCGAGGACTGTGCTCTAGTAATACTCCTCACTAAGCATCACTCTGATCATCTGGCATCGATCCTTGTGTTGATGCTAGGCTTGCTGCTCAACATCCTCTGCATTGTTGCATCCTGTATTGCTACCCATAGCTCTACCACTGCCAATGCTACATTTGTACGACAACTTCCTCTGCATCTGTGTTGCTGCCTGTTAGAGTCGGTCTAGTAGCCCTCCATCAGCGATCAAAACTCTTTGCATTTGCATAAGTAGGTGTCTCATCAGTGTCAATTTTTGCATTCCATTAGGCATGCCATAACCCTAATTGAGGAGCTGGTGTCTTTGTCCCCCTCTTGGCACTGTTGGATCAGCTTGTTTCAGTCATTAAACTTTGTCATGGTTACTTGTTTATTGTCTTGAGATCAAATTTTTAGGTCTAGGGTTTTGGTCAGGTTTGCCTTCAAGGTCATGTTTCTGAAAGTCAATAAGTGCCCAGCAAGCCAGAGGGATGATTTTCAAGGTGTTTCTTCGAAAATTTCTATCTTGTACAGTTAATTTTCCCCTTGGATTTAAAAACCCTGTTTTTAAAGCCAAGGTCATTTTTCAAAATTTTGTAAAAAATGGTAAAATTTCAAAAGGCTTCAAAGGACAGCATGTAACCCTGGCTCCCTTGCTAAGATCCCTCAGATGTTATCCCTGCAAAAAGTATCGAGCAAAAGCATCAAATTAGTCAATTTCAGGATAAAAGGAAACCAAAAACATCAAGTTTATAAAGTGTCAAAGAAAAACATTATAAAGTGGGTTTGGGCATGAAATTAATTCAAATCAAGGTTATAAAAGCCCAATCTCCCTCCATCGAGCCTCATTGTGCATCTAAGTCACTTGCAAGAGAGATTGGGTGAGAAATTGGCCGAAGTTGAGAGCTGGACAGGCGCGCGACCCGTTGAGCGCCCTCCGACAGTGCAATTTTTTAACGGGTGCGACCCGTCAGTGGCGCGCGACCCGTTGGGTGAGGCGCGCGACCCGTCAGCGCCCTCCTTATCAAACTGCCTGCAAATTCATCCAAGGAACCACCAAAATCGCCGAATTGCCTAAGGTAGGCCCTCCAACTTAAAAATTGTTGCTTGTTATGGTCAAAGGAAATTGTGATTGCATTTTTAAAGATCTATATTTGCAAGAGAAAAGCTCCATGTGGCTGTGGTTTAAAATTGTAAAAAATGGCTAGGGTTTTATGCTGTTTTAAGGTATTCCCTTGTAATAATTTTTTCCCCATTTCCCATTTCATTTTCCTTGTCTTCCTATGTAAATTTCCCTTTTAAAATTTGTAAAGAAAACCTAAACCCTACCCCTCTTCCCTAACAAGTAAAAATCAAACCCTAACCCTACCTCTAATAATATCCATGTTAATAAGTTTGTATAATGGTATATGTGCAATGATTTTTCCCAAAATCCCTGTTTTATATATTTATTCCCATTTTCCCTTTAAAATGTCCCTCCCCTAACATTCCCCTCGTGCTCATTGTCCCCTTGAAACAGCATTTTACCAAGCAGAAACAGCAGTACATTTCAGCCACTTTGCTCCTTAAACAATGTCAGAAACCGAAACCAATTACGAGCAAAGTGATGACCAGGCATCAGCTTTAGAGTTTGAGGTACAGAGGAGGCCTCATAAGGGTGGAAAGGGTGGTCATCATAAGAGAGAGGAGCCCACTTCTTTGACAGATTTACAGGCTTGTCCTATGGCAGTCTCATGTTTCCGGTATATGTCTTGTTATGAGTTTTGCTAGAGGATCTCTCGGATTCAACATCACAAAGAGTTGGCTCGCTTATTTGTTTTACATTTGCATGATGGACAGGTCAACCTTGCCGGGGTGGACTTTACATTGACACCCGAGATGATTGCACAGGCCACAGGGATACCTAATGTCAGAGAGGTATGGAATAAGTGCAAGGTGTTGGACAGTGTTCAGTTTGAGCCTTTCGTTAGACCCGCACTCATGAGACACTTGACAGGTGTGTTTCCCTTCAGATTTCTCAGGAGTGAGTATGCTCCCATGATGAGGCTTATCATGCTCTATTTTACCTGTGAGGGCAGATTTTCACAGGTATATTCGTACCATATTCGCCTATTGATGCATTTCACACGGGTACGGATGATGAACATCCCTGTTTTCTTCTGCCTGAACATTGAGAGGATGGTGCCCGTGATGCAGCGGAAGAGCCCGGCACAACAGTATAGGAGCCTCTACCATTATGGTTTGATTCAACTTATGGTCTTACATCAGTTGGCTCAGCAGGGCATCTCATGGGAGGAGTTCATCTCTCGTGAGTTCTTTACAGCACCACCACCACATCCGGAGATTGTTCATGAGGAGGGAGGACCATCACAGCAGCATGATATCCCCGGGACTAGCCATGTCAGCTCTCCTCCGCTTGTCACTTATCAGAGAGGCCAAAGGGCCTTATTTGCAGCGGCTCGGCGAGTATTTTCTCCATATCATGTGGAAGGGGTCTCGCCTTCTTCATCAGCTCAGCGAGTGTTATCTCCACAGCAGGTGGAAGGGGTCTCGCTTTCTTCAGCAGCACAGGCAGCACAGAGGGGCAAGCAGCCCAAGATTGATGAGGGGCCATCAGGTGTTCCAGATATAGAGCTTATTGATCTTGACGTCAGTTCTCCTAGCCTAGAGTCGAAGGAGATCATTCAGCACCTTAGAGCTGAAAATGATGCATTGCAGAGGAGATTAGAGGGGGCACAATGGACAATCTCATATCTAGAGCAGCGCAACAAACAGTTGGAGGATGAGCAAGCTCTTGATGAGTTGTGGAGGATTCGTAGTGACCGCAACTTGAATCGAAGAAGACCCGGTGATCTATTGCCCGCTGAGCGAGAGTCCATGCTTATCCAGCGAAATGCTCACTTGGAGAGGCTGTTGGCTAAGGCCAACCAAGATAAGAAATTGTTGAGAAACATGAAGAACCATTATTGGGCACGGATGCACGTGTGCAAGGCGAAGATGAAGATGTTCCAAAGGCGGTTGGCCAAGGCACAAAAAAGGAGAAAAAGGCCTGATCCCCTCCACATCTTGGCCGAGGCTTCCTTGAAGGAGCAAGGCACTAAATAGCTCAGTCACATCACAAATCCCAAGAAATTTTGAACATTTTGGGTCAATTTTGGTTTTTTCAGGCAATTTACAGGTTTTGTCCTTTTAACAATGTTAAACACACATGGACAGTAAAACAATGTGAAAGATAAATCATGTGAGTTCGTTTTTTTATTAACATAAGATACACATTTATAGTACAATAGGTGACTCTTGGGTTTCAGATCCCAACGTCTCTTGGACTGCTTAGTCTTTTCAGCTTCCACACTAACCCTTTAGGATTAGGTGTCCAACATTCCCCCCATTAATCCGAAGGGTTATGTATGAGTCCAAGAAGAGAGCTGTAATACAAAATGTGCAAAAAATGCATGGCAGCACTACACTGAATGTGCTCTATGAAATGTTGGTAAAAAAAGGGCGGTGGTTTAAGGATGACCACCAACACTGGAACGCTTAGTGCAGTTCCCGGAACTCTTCCAAAACTGGCAAGAAACTGAAGTTTTCTGCTAGAGGAAGTGATCCTATTGTTTTAAAGAGGGAAACCTTCAACCATAAAAGGGAGGTCTCACCCCGCATAAAAGGTAAAACTTCAACCTGAAAAGGGAAGTCTCAACCTGTGATGGTTTAAGGATAACCAACAACTCTGGAATGCTTAATGCAATTCCTGGAACTCTTCCAAAGCTGGCAAGAAGCTGGAGTCTTCTGCTAGAGGAAGTGTTCTCAATCTGTGTTCACGGGCATCTTTGTCTCTGGCTGCAACTCTGAAACTGGTGTGGCAGGTTGTGGCTCAGGCTCGCTTGTTGTGACTTTGAAGCTTGTAGATGACCATCATTTCCCCCCCTGTCAGATACAAGGTGAGAAGATGGAGAAAACTCAACTGCAAGACTGTTCAATACTCTAGAACAAGTTCTGATATGTGTTTGGAATATCTTCTTGGCTGTTGATGCCCATTGCCAAGAAGCGATCCATCCAAGATGAATCTTTGTTCTTGCAGGACGTTTGTTTCTGAAGCATCTGTTTGAAGAATGACTGGTTTTATGACAGTGCTCACATGGATGAAGATCAAAACAGTGATCTTTCAGATGGCCAACTCGGTCACAGTGTTGGCATTTCACGATCTGTTGTTGTTGTTGTTGTTGTTGCTGTGGAAGAGGGGCAGAATCTGGAATAGCTGAAGTTGAACTGTCATGAAGAGCAGGTGAACTGTCATGAATGAATCCAGTACTTTGAAACTGAATGGGCTTGGCATAGTCTGGAATATGAAAGGACAAGTCCTTGTCATATCCAAGACCAGTTCTGTGCTTGTTGTGGACAAGCTGTTCCCTAGGTCTGATGATGGGCTTGGGAAGTGCAAACTGAACCTCTGCATCTGCATGTAACTTTGCTGCTTTATTTGAATGAACTGTAACATTATTGACTTGCTGTTTATGGGAGTCTGCTTCATTGTTCTGAACAGAAACAGGTTCAGAATGATGACTCCACTGGTGTAATTCTTCCTGCTGTAGCTTTGTTTCAAGCTGCAAAAACTCAATATTCTCATGTGCAGTTTGCAGAGAGGTTTGGATGTCAAAGAGAGTTTCTTTGTTAACTTTGACCATCTCATCAACAGTGGAATGAATTAGGATATTCAATAACTTTAATGCATCTTCAAGTCTGGCCATTTTTCTTCAATGTCACTTAAAAAACACAACTGAGGCAACAGCAACAAAAAAATAATATTGTACTCTTACTACAAGATATTGTAAGGGCTTATCAAGTGGCAACAATGTCGCGAAAATGGTTGATGGAGCAGGACCTGAGTAAGCTGGATGTTACCAAGTTAAACTACAATAAACATTTCTCGTCAAGCTACAATAAACATTGGTACAATCGTTTCAAGAATGAACTGGAGCATAACATCACCAATGCAAAAAATATATAAATGTGAAGATGAGCGTTGTCCTCAACTTCAAACTTCAGAGCATCTAGCTGCTATGGAAATCATGCAAAATCTCTACAAGAAACTGCTCCAAAATCTCTACAAGAAACTGCAAAAAAATGACTTCAAAAAATGTCTTCAAAAATGCTTCAAATTCACTTCACAATGCTGATCACTTCTCCACGAATCACTTCACTCAGAGGTTGTTTCAAATTGTTCCATAGACAACACCAAATCTGCTTCGAGGTGGCTTCAATACTGCTCTTAAAATCTGCTTGAGCATGTGCCAAGTCATAAAAAATTTGACTTACAAATCATCTATCAGCGTTAACTCCAGTTATACTGCATTCACCATTCAACAATACAACTGCAACGAGGCACATCCATTTGTCTATAAGCGAAAGCTTGTGCACAGTATCAAATTAAACAGACATGCATGTAGATAGCCAAATTGAATTCTGCGATAGAATTTCATCCAAAAAACTCAAATTCAGAGAAATGACAACGATAATGCTTCCCTGCTCAAAGGAATAATTATCTCCGGATGTCAGACCCTGTAGAGGGACTCTGATACCATGAACTGGTTTTGATGTGACTCTCTTCAACTGCCAGACTGCCTGTTGGAAACTTGTTTGAGCTGAAGTCAACAGAGCTCTTAACTAAGTATATAACCATAGAAGATCCTCAGATTGAAGGCATCATTCTGATAGGAGAAATTATCGGCTGTGCAATTCCTCGCTTGTTGATTTGGGCACTCTCGTTAATCCGAGTCCAAACCATGGCGTAATCCCGTGCCGGCGTGGGCCCTCGGTCCCACGGTGACGATCTCCGATTGAGATCAATCTCAGTATTCAACGGCAATTCACAACGCTGGAGCCTGGTATGACTGCCTTAGCCTTGATCATGCCGCTCCTGACGTATTTGTCCAATCTCCACGTAGCCGGATCAACCCAGATATCCGGCTTAATCTGGTAGTCCCTCGACTTCGACAATGATATATGGTCCGGTACAGAAACACATTGAATCCCGCCAAGCAGGGCCTTCGCTCTAAATGAGTGGCTCGGCTTTATGCGAGTGAGTAGTCGCGCAGCCTCCCCAGATCTCGACTTCTACGAGAATATTGCCAGTGCTCGAACCCACTTTCGGCCCAGATTTGCTACTGTTCCTGATGTGGCCAGATAAACAGGCTCCAATCCCGAATAGATTTTCCCCACTGTTGTTCCGAATGCACATTCCTGGTACTGAAGAAATTCATTAAAGAATCGATGATGCCGCCATTACTGGACAAGGCGGAGTATCGGATTGTACATGCTACAACAATCTATTATTCGATTTGAAATGCACAGCGAAGTGGAGGGAGGTCGGAGCAGTTTGAATGACACGCAGACCAAAAGGAGAATCAAACGAAAATGAAGAGTTTTGTTGAGTAACGTGCAAGCGGAATTGGGATACTACGTTACCATACCATACGTTAGCTCTGAGACCATACATTACCAGGCGTTTCAATTCAGCACTGGCGCTACTACTATCGGTTACGTTACCAGGCGTTTCAATTCAGCACTGGCGCTACTGCTATCAGTGCAACTCCTCCAACTGAGCCAACGATTATACTGGTAGTCTTCAGAAAAAGAGTCTTCAGGCAGCGTGCGTTTCACTCAGCAGTGTTTCAGGCAGCGTTACCGTTTCAGCTCTGACATCATTTGGTAAGCAGTGTTTCAGGCAGCGTTACCGTTTCAGCTCTGACATCATTTGGTATGCAGCTTCAGAAGAGCAGGGCGCAGGTACAGCGCAGGGATGGCAGAATTAATAGAGCGTTACAGAAGACTAGGCCAGCTCTAGTTAGCACTATTCAAGGCAACTCAGACCAGTTGCTCAGGGAAAACAGGCCACTCATCATGGCTCTGATACCATGTTAAACACACATGGACAGTAAAACAATGTGAAAGATAAATCATGTGAGTTCGTTTTTTTATTAACATAAGATACACATTTATAGTACAATTAGGTGACTCTTGGGTTTCAGATCCCAAGGTCTCTTGGACTGCTTAGTCTTTTCAGCTTCCACACTAACCCTTTAGGATTAGGTGTCCAACAAACGGGTCTCACCCCCCGCGCGACCCTTTCACTTGGCAACTCCATTTTGCAAAAACTCAGCATTTCCAGATTTGTCATGAAAAGTTACACATGCTCATCCATTGCCAAGAGATTTTATGAAGTTTTGGGCCTCCAGAAGGTCAAAAAACAAGCAAAAAATGACTTTCTGCCACATTTTTGAGACACAGAAAGCAGTCTTGGGAGATTGCAATTTTGGAGGGGCAAATGACCACCAAATTCAGAAATTCCAGTTGGGTTGGAAAGTAGACTCACAGACCTTTCCAACAAGCCTACTCTTGCCCCATTTGGACACCTGGAAGTGCCCCAAAAGTGCCCTCAAAGGCGCGCGACCCGTCAGGGAATGGCGCGCGACCTATCAGGCAAGTTTCTCAAAATTTCACTGTACAGCTCAGAAAAACGCAGTTTTGACCATGTTTGACTTTTTGGAGTGGATTGTTATCCTCCTTGATGTAAATAATGTAATTTTTTGACACTTTTACACTCATGTATCTCTTCTAGAAGATTCATTCATGAAATAGGTGAAAATTAAATGAATGAATTAGTTTCCTAGTTTATAGAGGCAAGTTGTTTTGACTGCCTAGTTTTCAGTGCTTAGTTTAAAAGTGGTTGAAACAGCTCCTAGGATAGTGAGCTCGACCCTTAGAGGCAGGGAAAGATGTTAGATGATCTATATTATGTACTTTCTGGCTCATTTTCATGGTTGGACTCTTGAGGGAGAAGCTATCATTGTATTATTCACTGTATCTCTGCAATTTTTGGCTAAGGAAGACCAGGGTTTTGCAGTCCTTTTTGGGATTCTTGTGGTTACATGTATTGATGGTGTGTTTCTCTATGTACTTGTAAGTGTGTTATGTGAATCATTTCCTTTCTTTTCCTTCTGCACATTAAGCAAATGAAGTGTTAAAGTAGAACTCATGACTGTCATGATCTGCTTTTAAGTTTGTTTAAATTTCAATGTTTTCTACTGTTTAAGGAGAATTCAAAGTTATTGTTTGCTCTCCTTAGCTCCTCACCTGTCTTTCTCATCCATTCACCTCAGTCTAAGGCATCAATACTGTCTCCTATCTCGCCCCAAAGAACCCCCTGCAGAAACTGTGTCCAATCCCCGCACCCAAAATTGCCATCTCCTCAATTTGCCACCAAAAACCCTAAAAACCCCAAATCAACCCTTTTGATCAGTTTACTAGCCTAAAACCAGTGTTACCCTATTGGTCATCTCACCAATTGAAGATCTTTACCGAGATAGACCGGAGAGAGCCCTCTCCTGCCCCGTAGGGCTAGCTACGAGGCTAAGTGGTTTGATGTTGCCTTGAGGTTTACCTTTCTCAACCTAAGGTGAAATTTCAAGCGCTAACACTGCCCATGGCCATGCCACTGCCACGCTGTGTTTGCACTGCATCTCCTCTCATCATGCTGCATCGTGCTGCCCATAGCACTACCACTGCTAACTGCTGCACTGCAACTCAGTTACTGAGAAGTAAGTAATTGATCTCCCAACTTTGACCTCTCTGTCAGGCTAGAGCACTCTTGATGCTGAAGCTCCCTTTGTCGCTGACAAGTGCTCCCTCTCTGGCCTCTGCGCTGTTGCAACAACTCCCTACATCTCGCATCGTTGCTCACCTCTCTATGCCATCGTGCACTGGTGCAACACTCCCATGCCTCTCGCACTGTTGTAGCCTGCTATCCTTGCGTTGTCCTGGGAATTCTGCACTATAGCTTTCTCTGCCGCTTCATCCGCTTCCGTCTCTACCCACATTCACCAATCCTACTACTCCTCTTCTAGGCTCCTGTAGCATGGTCTAATCCAAGAGGCTGGGTACCTCGAGGATCCTGCCCCTCATCGCCTATAGTCCATCTAACTACAACTCGATGTCTCCCGACTTCCGCTCAAGTGGCATGTGTGCACTCATGGCACAGTCATCATCTGTCTCCACTTCCTTCTCTGCCCTTGCTGGCGATGCCTTGGGCTCAGAGGCGTCTCCCTTGTTCTTCTTCCTTGGACACTAGGTCGCATAATGACCCAAATCCCCACAGTGGAAGCATTTGATCTTGGAGAGATCCTTCTTCTTCCATTTCTCTTTCTTTCCCTCATATGCTAGGGCAACATCCTCCTCCTCCTTGACTTTGATCCCCTTGTCACTACTTCCTGCCTTTCTTATCCTTCTGATCTCTTCTTGGCGAAGAGCTGCTCACATTTCCTCCCAATGTGGAAGGGTCGCTCTGCCTAGTATACTTTGCAAAAATACCTCCTAGTCTTCTGAGACTGCGTAAAGGGCTGTTCTCATCATCAATTCTTGATTCGGCGTGGCCCCTATGGAAGTCAGTTGATCCCGGATCTCATTCAGTCAACCGAGGAAGGTGTCGATCGGTTCTCCCTTCTTCATCTGATATGACCGCAACTGATTTTCTAGTAACATACTTCTTTGCACAGAAGTATGGTACAATTTCTTTAGGGCCTCCCACATCTCATTTGTCGTTTCCTTCTCGGCAATGTGTGGTACTACATGGTCCTTGACCCCGTCAAGGATGATGCTCTTGGCCCTCACCATTGCGTCTTCGTACTTGTCGTTATCAGCATGGTCAACTGGGATCACTATCGTCCTCAAGGCGAAGTGCTTGACACGATTTCTGTCAAGTACGGATAAGATTCTGGCCTTCCAGACTACAAAGTTCGAGGCTTCATCCAGTCAGTCCTGGGCTCTTACTCTGTGTAGTGCCATGTTGCTCTTATACTTCCCTCCAGGAAGTTCTCGATGTGACTCCCTCTGAGCCTTGATTTCCCTCCTGGAAACCCTTCTGTCGATGTCAAGATGCCCCCTACTCTGACCGTCTGTGCAATTGCACCACTAATCCAGATTTCTCGGTTAGAAACCCTCGATAGCAACTCCGTCCTCCTTGGCCTTACCCTGTTAGGTATTGTTCTGACTACAATACCCTACCAGCTCCACTCTGCAACTTACCCACAGCCTCCTAAACCCCAGCAACCTGAAGGTGAGAGCTCCTAGGCTCTGCGCAGTCCCGACACCAGCAAACTAGCTCCCTTAGCCAACTGTGTCAACCCTCCTAATCTTTGCATGAGCCTGTCTTTGCCTCCTTTAGCCTCTGCACAACCTCTTCTTGGCTCAAACTTGATGATGCAGGCACTGCGTCACCCCTTCCTTGTTGCTTTACTACTAGGCACAACTTCTGTCACTCGGGACAACTATTTTCTGCTGCTGCTGCTCTGCTCTATTGATGTCCTCAGTTCTCCTGTGATCTGTTATCACGCTCTGATACCATGTTGGAATTTCTAAGCCTAACTGTTAGAAACCCTTCATGTACTTTACTGATTTATTCCTACCTACTTGTTTTGTTAATTAACAAGTTATTTACCATGTGAATACTAGAAATAAATACAAGTACATGCTCAACACATTACAGATCATCAATTGAAGGAAACAAAACAAGCACACAAGTGACACCGTTGTTTTTGGACTAATGTCCCCGAAAACTCCCAATGCAGGAAAACCGGTGCAGCTATCTGAGGGTTTTATTATTAAGCAGCTCTTTTTTTAGTACACTAGGTGTCAAACTAGCTAACCCGACAGAGATAAAAATCTAGCAGCAATACCTCTGTTCGAAAACAGGTATTCTGAAATCCTTCTCCACGAAATCCCTATCCAGCACAATCTGAAGCTTAGCGTCAGCCCTGCTAGCCTATGCGTCAACCTAAAACCCTCTGCGTCAGCCTATTGAGGCTCTACGCAGCCTCTCTAGCTCTCTGTGTCACTCCTACAACCTCTGCGTGGATGACGCAGGCCCTTATGGCTCTGCGCAGCCTCTGTTGCCTTTGCGTGGTTCCCTCTGGCTCTGCGTCTGCCTCTCTTTGCTTCTGTGCTAGTCTCTCAGCACTGTCCATGCCTCTCTGCCTTGTACTCACTGCCCCTTGCTGCAACTAATTTTATCTCTCTTAGCAAACCCCACTATAGAGAATAGAATGACTGATCACTCTGGTGTATTCTCCAAGTGACCCTCAAGCCTCCTCTTATACTTTTCTCCTTGACAGATCAACGACCGAGATTCAGTCCCTAATCGACGGCTAAGATTAGATCTGGCTTGATCCATGTCTTTTGGACCATTCTAACACAATTTTATATTAATTCACATTAATATTTTAATTTCCCTAAGTTTAGACTTAGGGAATCCATTAAAAATATTAATTATTTTAATATCTCCCAAACTATTTAGAATTTGCCCAAACCCTTTTGTGTATTAGAGATCTCATGTGCCCTAACCTCTTCGCCAAATTTCGTGGCTAGAGCACATCCGATGCTACCCCAAATCAACCCCTCCTTCCTCTAGTTACCAGCTAGAGGAGTCTCCATGGGTTTACTGATCTCCATGCGGAATCTCGTGAGTATCTCATTTGCATACTTGCCTTGAGAAACAAACAACTCCCCATCTCCCTGCCATACCTCCATACCAAGAAAGCAATGCATGTCCTTCATCTCAAACACTCTTGCAAGGTCCTCCTTGCAATATTCGATGAGCTTCTCATCACCTGTCAGTATGAGATCATCTACATAAAGTACAATGATCAAAAGCTTACCTTCCACCTCTATGCGATACAGGTTCGCATCTGCTTCACTCTTTGTGAAGCCCAAACAAGTGAAGTAGCTATATATCCTAGTGTACCAAGCACGGGGTGCTTGCTTTAGCCCATACAATGCTCTCTTGAGTCGACACACATGTGACTCACGGTCCAAGATTTCAAAACCTTCGGGTTGCTCTACATACACCTCTTCCTCAATCATGCCATTCAGGAAGGCAATCTTCACATCCATCTGATGGATCTTCCAACCCATCTGTGCTGATAGTGCCAAAATATATCTGATTGACGATTACCTTGAAATAGGATCAAAGGTATCATCATAGTCAATCCCCTCTACCTGTGAAAAGACACAGGCCACAAATCTGGCCTTATGCTTCTCCACACTACCATTTGCAGCTTGCTTTACCTTGTGAAGCCATCGGGAGCTCACAACTGACTTGTCCTCCGGTCTCGGGACCACATCCCAAACACTGTTTTTAACTATGGAGTCATACTCCTCTACCATCGCATCAACCCAAACTAGTTGTTGCACTGCTTCCCGAAAGGAAGATGGCTCTGTCACAACACATGCACCTGTAAGTGCCATGTATTAATGTACCTATCTTGTGACCTCCTTTATCTGTGTTGAGAAGAGGGTGCTTCCACATTCTCTGGTGCATCATCCAACAATCTGTCAGCCTCTCTAGTGAGCTTTCTTCCCTCTATGGAAGACTCTACCTGAGTGGATGTCTCCACTCCCAGAACCTCTGCATGTGGCTGATCCACATCAATCTAAGGCTCCTCGATCTTAGGAACTAAAAGTTCCTCCTCTGCATGTAGCTCAAGCTCCCTCTCAAGGTATACTCGCATGTCTTTCTCCTCATCAAACTTGACATCCCTGCGAACCACCGTCATCTGACTGGTTTTCGTGTACACCCGATAGTTGTGGGGAGTATCAATGTTTCCCACAAAGATCCTCAACACTGCTGTTGGCTCAAGCTTCTTCCGTGCATCTTTAGTCACATGGCAATAAGCCGATGACCCAAAAATCCTGAAGTCACCAACATCCGACCTCTTACCGAAATAAGCTTCCTCTGGTGTTTTACTCTCAAGTATCCGATGTGGACTACGGTTATGAACATAAACCGATGTGTTGCATGCCTTAGCCCACAAGTGTAGTGGTAGGCCCTGATCATGCAACACTGCCCTTGTTGCCCCTACTATACTCATGTTCTTCCTCTCAGCAATCCCATTCTGTTGAGGGTTATGAGGTGTCGTCAACTCTCGTTTAATCCCTTCTGCTGCACAGAAGTTCTTAAACTCATTGGAGACATATTCTCCATCGTTATCACTTCGTAGAGCTTTAACCTTATTGCTTGACTCTTTCTCGACCAATGCTTTGAATTCATAAAACTTTGTGAATGTCTGATCCTTTCTCTGCATGAAAAATATCCAACATTTACGAGAATAGTCATCTACAAATATAACATAATACCTGTGTTTGGCGGTGGATACTGTCGAGAATGGTCCACACACATCTGAATGGACTCTCTCCAGAATAGACTCTGCTCAACTGTCTCTATCTCCAAAGGAAGACTTAGTGTATTTTCCAAAAGTACAACCCTTGCATGTATCAACTTGCTCAAGCATACCTTTGGGAAGACCGATAGATATTTGTTGCAATATCTTCAAAGCCCCATGATGCAAGTGACCCAATTTCCTGTGCCACAACTCGCTGACGTCTCGGCTCAACATCTTTTCTGCTTTTGAACTCAAAGCAACACAATCCTCTACCTCTATCTTATAGATATTCTGAACTCGAATTCTTATCTTCTTTACTTGACCCATGGCTATGTGTCGAAGAAATGCCATTCCTTTCGAAAAGATCACATGATAGCCTCTATCCTCAAGCATGGCAATGGATACCAAGTTCTTTGTCAGTCCGGGTACATGCATAACATTCTTCAAGGTGAGTGGAGCCGCATGCTCCCTCTGAAAAGTAATAGTGCCCACACCAATAACACTATACTTACCGTCATCACCCATCTCGATATGCATCTTGAGATCTTTCTCCTCCAGTTCATTGAATAACTCTTTGTTGTCAGTCATGTGGAAAGAAGCTCCATTGTCTAAGTACCAGACACTAACAATCATTGAGGACACTATGCATGCAATGAGGAAAAAGTCCAGTTCAAATTGGGAGGGAAAAGCCTCACCCGCCGCTCCTCCTGAGGACTTCTCCTTGGACTTCTTCAATGGACAATTTGTAGCAAAGTGACCCATCTTGTGACAATGAAAGCATTTAACTTTCATCATGTCCTTCTTCTTACCTCCATGATAAGAATCTGATTTGGAACAAGAAATTTTACCTTTCCCCTTCCTTGCCTTAATCGCTAAGGCACAATTCTCTTCATCATCAGTCTTTGATGAAGAGCCATCCCTGGTGTTCCTCCTGATCTCATCCTGCATCAAATCTAACCATAGTCATTCCCAATCTGGCAGCTTCTCCCGACCATTGACAAAGTCTTGATAACTATGCCAACTCTTTGGGAGTCCAAGAAGAGCAAGGCTCACCATATCCTCCTCGGAAACTGTGATTCCAACACTTCCAAGTTCATCTTGACATTGAGTGAACTTGGTCAAGTACTTTGGAATCGTCTCGCCTTTCTCCATCTTGATTTTACAAAGTTTATCCTTTAGTGCCAACTTCCTTTTATCACTGCTATTCTGATACAAGTCCGTCAATGTTTTCCACATAGCATGTAGAGTTTCCCTACCATGGAGACTCAAGACAATGTGGTCTCGAACTCCCTTAAGGATTATCCACCTTGCCTTCGCCACACACTTCTTCCCTTCAGCCAAGTTCTGTGCATTCGTAGCTGCTGGCTTGGGGACTTCTTGATTAATGAATCCCTTCAAGCCATTATCTTCTAGCACGACCTCCATCTTGTCCCTCTAGGCTATAAAATCCGAGCTGCCTTCCAAGGCATACTTAAGCCTCAACCCATGGAACGCCATTTGTCGATCCTAAAGTATGTATGCAAATTTGACTTTCCCTTGTAACCCCATAAACTCAAAACTTCGAAATCTCCTCTAAAGAGCTAATTTTAAATCAACGATATCTCCCTCATCTGAACTTTGATTCAGGCCTTTTTTTTTTTTGAATTTGGGTATCTTTTCCCAAGGAATCTGTTTCTAAAAAATTTTCACATAAATTCTCTGCAAACTCTCGGCCCAAAAAACAATTTTGCTCTGATACCATGTAGAAAAACCTGTAGATTCACAAGCTCATGTAATATACTAAAACAAGAGATGAGAATCTACTTCTACTATTTACAGTGGAAGCCCATAAACATCGAGCAAACAATAATCAATAGAGGAAGAGAATCAAAGGCACATAACACAATAAATATCCGGGGAAAGCCACTGCTCAAAACCCCACTATCTGTTTTGTATTAATATGGAAAATCAAGATGAAATTACAATGATTGTTCTCTCTAGAACAATCCTAGCACTTAGCAAATTCAATCTCCAACTCATAAGCAAGCTCAAGGCCAAAGCTTAGCCAATTCATGAGCTTTCCAAGTCTCAATTCCAATGTGTAATTCCTATGAAGGATAACTTGTATTGAAAGGGAAATAAAGCCTCTAAAAATAACACAATCCCTCGAGGATCAGTTCGTGATTGCATGCACTGTCAGTGCAACTCAGAAAAATCTAAAACAAATAGTACACTGTCCCTACACTCTAGTCTCAACTGGGTCTTTCTCAGAATCAACATGCATGAGTTTTTGATGGTGGAATCTTCACTTAAGTAGAGTAGCACTATTTAGGTCACTAGTGTCTCAACTCACTGTTTACTCATTATTAGTTCCTGAAACTGATTGGAACTAATTTAACTGGACTTAACTCAATAAACTGAGTTAACTATCACAACTCATTCATAACTCATCCTTAACTCCTACAAGTTAGGGAGAACATATACATGCCTCCTAAAAGACTTCCAATTTGAATTTCCTAAATTAATCAAGTTAATTAAACTTAATTAATTATTTTCAAATTGCTATGAGAAAATAAATCTATTTTAATTCACAATTTAATTCAAGGATAAATTAAACTGGAATTTCTTGTTGCCATTTCTCAACACAAATCCCTTGTAATCTGAGAAGGAAGGGATCGATTTCTTCTCCCTTCTGCATCTAGTACTATATTAGCTGCTTCTCAAGCAACATCTTCCGTTGAACGTAAGTTCCCTCGTACAAGGTAGTCAAGGCCTCCCACATTTCCCTTATTGTGTCCTTTTCAGCAATATGTGGGATCTCATGATCCTTGACTCCGTCCAATATCATGCAATTCGCCTTTGCTTGAGCCCCCTCATATTTCTCGAGAGGATCAACATTGACCGAAAAATCAACCACTTTCAAGGCATAATCCTTGATGTGATTCTTATCCAAAATTGCCAGGATCTTGGCCTTCCAGATGACAAAGTTGGATGCTCCATCCAATATGTCCTGATCCCTCAGTCCATTAACTGCCATCTCTGCTCAAATGAGTGTCGAACAGGTTCTCTTCTCCCTCTTTTGCTGATGCCTAACAAAACTCGGACCTAGATTTCTTTGGCGCTAGAAATCCTCTAAGGAACAAGTTCCCTCTATAATCCCTCTGAGTCCTGATTTCCTTCACAGAAATCCTTCTGCTAAATAATGTCGAATCACCCCTCTTTGATCCTCCTTTGTTGTTGCTCAACAACCCAAATCTAGATTTCTTTGGCAAGAAATATGTTAAGGCAGTGACTCCCTCTACCTTGGTTAAGTCTCCTTAGGCACTGTTCTGCACCAGCATAAACAACGTCCTACCAGCACCTCAGATCTGATTTGCACTTCTCCCTCTTCCCCAACAACTGAAGAATCTGAATTCCTCAGGCTTTGTGCAATCACTGTGTGAGCTAGATCAGCTCCTCTTGGCCACTGTGTCACTCCTTCCTAGTCCAAAAAGATGACGTCGCTCTGCATGAGCCTGATCTGCCCCTCTTTTCTTTTGCCTAGGCCTAGATAGCTGACGCAGTTACTGTGTGGGCTCCTCCCAGCTACTGCGTCACCTTCACCTAGCTTAGAATGCTTATGCAGGCACTGCGTGAGCCTCAGCATAACCTCTTTTGCACTACGTCATTCTCCCTCTGTGACTATGGCTCTGGAACAACACTATCACTTGGGACAACTACCTCCCTGCAGCAGATTAGCTGGATCTTCTGGCTGATGGCTTTAGTATCCTATGATCTACAATGCTTTGGTACCATGTGAAAAATTATGAATCTTTACAAACATAAATCCTATTGCAGTCACTGGTTTAACGTCTCCTACTTGTTATTTCATTCAACAAGTTATTTAATTAGATAAACAGTGATGTAAACACTACTGCAGACTACACTGACATATAGATCATAAATTGAAACGATAAATGAGACAAACACAAAAGGGACACCATTATTTTTGGACAACACATCCTCAGAAAAACCCAATGTGGGAAAATCGATGCAACAAATAGATGGTTTGTATTATTAAGCAAGCAAAATCTGAGTACAACAGGTTGCCTCTCACATCGACTA